>CM077650.1:50268386-50883386 GCA_039707465.1 Rhabdophis nuchalis
ACCTACCTAGTGTATTTCCCTCTCTCTATCCCTCTACCTACCTACCTACTGTATTTCTCTCTCCCTCTACCCTACCTACAATCCTATCCCCTCTCTATCCCACTACCTACCTACTGTATTTCTCCCTCTTCCCTCTCTCCCTCTACCTACCTACTGTATTTCGCCCTCTCTCTATCCACCTACCTACCTACCTACCTACCTACCTCTACCTACCCTACCTACCTACCTACCTATTTACTGTATTTCTCCCTCTCTCCCGCCTCTCTCTACCTACCTACTTACCTACCTACTGTATTTTTCCCTCTCTCTATCCCTCTACTTACCTACTGTATTTCTCCCTCTCTCCCTCTACCTACCAACCTAGTGTATTTCCCTCTCTCTCTATCCCTCTACCTACCTACCTACCTACCTACCTACTGTATTTCAATATCCCTCTACCTACCTACCAACTACCTACCTACTGCATTTCTCCCTCTCTCTACCCCTCTACCTACCTTCCTACCTACGTACTGTATTTCTCTATCCCTCTACCTACCTACTCTCTATCCCTCTCTATCCCACTACCTACCTACTGTATTTCTCCCTCTCTCTATCCACCTACCTACCTACCTACCTACCTACATAAATAATAATAATAATAATAATAATAATTTAATTTAATAATTTAATAAATTTAATTTTATATCCCGCTCTCTCTCCCAAGGGGACTCGAGGCGGGCACAGGCAATTAAAAATACAAATAAAACCACAGACAAATACAAAATACAAAGTTAAAAATAAATTAAATTGATCCTGCGCTAAAACCCATAAAACTAAACTAAAAATTACCCCTAAAAAACCCCTAACCTAAAAAGAGACTACCCAAGGCCGGCCAGACGAAAAAAAGTGCGTCTTTAATTTTAAGCGGAAGGAGCGGAGGTCGGTGGTTGTCCTGATATCGGGGGGAAGGTCATTCCAGAGGGCTGGGCCCGCCACAGAGAAGGCCCTTCCCCTGGGCGCCGCCCGCTGACAAAGTCTAGTGGACGGCACCCGGAGAAGTCCCTCTCTGTGGGAGCGAATCGGCCGTGAGGATGTATGGGGCAGGATCCGATCCCGCAGGTAGCTAGGTCCCCGAGCCATGGAGCGCTTTGAAGATTGAAACATACATACATACATACATACTGTATTTCTCTATCCCTCTACCTACCTACTCTCTATCCCTCTCTATCCCACTACCTACCTACTGTATTTCTCCCTCTCCCTCTCTCCCTCTACCTACCTACCTACTGTATTTCTCCCTCTCTCTATCCACCTACCTTCCTAAATACCAAACTACCTACCTACCTACTGTCTTTCTCCCTCTCTCTATCCCTCTACCTATCTACCTACCTACCTACTGTATTTCTCTATCCCTCTACCTACCTACTCTCTATTCCTCTCTATCCCACTACCTACCTACTGTATTTCTCCCTCTCCCTCTCTCCCCTCTACCTACCTACTGTATTTCTCCCTCTCTCTATCCACCTACCTACCTACCTACCAAAATACCTACCCACCTACTGTATTTCTCCCTCTCCCTCTCTCCCTCTACCTACCTACTGTATTTCTCCCTCTCTCCCTCTACCTACCTACCTAGTGTATTTCCCTCTCTCTCTCTCTCTCTACCTACCTACCAAAACTACCTACCTACCTACTGTATTTCTCCCTATCTCTCTATCCACCTACCTACCTACCTACATACCCACCTACCTACTGTATTTCTCCCTCTCCCTCTCTATCCCTCTACCTTCCTACCTACCTACCTTACCTACCTACTGTATTTCTCCCTCTCTATCCCTCTACCTACCTACCTACATACCTATCTACCTACTGTATTTCTCCCTATAACTCTCTATCCCTCTGCCTACCTACTGTATTTCTCTCTCTCTATTTACCTACCTACCTACCTACCTACCTACCTACCTACCTACCTACCTACCTACCTACCTACTGTATTTCTACCTCTCCCTCTCTATCCCTCTACCTACCTACCTACCTACTTTATTTCTCTCTATCCCTCTAACCTACCAACCTACCTACCTACTGTATTTCTCTCTCTCTCTATCCCTCTACCTACCTACCTACCTACCTACCTACTGTATTTCCACCCTCTCTCTATCCACCTACCTACCTGCCTACCTACCTACCTACTGTATTTCTCCCTCTCCCTCTCTATCCCTCTACCTACCTACCTACCTACCCTACTGTATTTCCCCCTCTCCCCTCTCTATCCCCTCTACCTTCCTACCTACCTACCTACCTACTGTATTTCTCCCTCTCTATCCCTCTCTCTACCTACCAACCTACCTACCTACTGTATTTCTCCCTCTCTCCCTCTCTACCTACCTACCTACTGTATTTCTCCCCTCTCTCCCTCTACCTCCCAACCTAGTGTATTTCCCTCTCTCTCTATCCCTCTACCTACCTACCTACCTACCTACCTACTGTATTTCTCTATCCCTCTACCTACCTACCAAACTACCTACCTACTGCATTTCTCCCTCTCTCTATCCCTCTACCTACCTTCCTACCTACGTACTGTATTTCTCTATCCCTCTACCTACCTACTCTCTATCCCTCTCTATCCCACTACCTACCTACTGTATTTCTCCCTCCCCTCTCTCCCTCTACCTAACTACCTACTGTATTTCGCCCTCTCTCTATCACCTACCTACCTACCTACCTACCTACTGTATTTCTCCCTCTCCCTCTCTATCCCTTTCCCTGCTTTCCCTGAAGTAAACGGACTCAGACTCCAACCCGACCAAGACCGAGTGGCTGTGGTTTCCGGCTGCCCGATTCAACCAGCTGATTTCCATCGCTGGCCATAGGGGCGAACATCTTGCCCCTGTGGATGGGGTGCGCAACTTGGGTGTCCTCCTGGATGCCCGGCTGTCCATGGAAGATCAAGTGACAGCCGTGACCAGGAGGGGCGTTTTACCAGGTTCGCCTGGTTCGCCAGTTGCGCCCCCTATTGGATCGGGACGCCCTTCGCACAGTCACTCATGCTCTCGTGACATCCCGACTGGACTATTGTAACTCTCTCTACATGGGGCTCCCCTTGAGGTGCACCCGAAGACTTCAGCTGGTCCAGAATGCAGCCGCGCGAGCAATAATGGGTACCGCAAGGTATACCCATGTAACACCGCTCTTGCGCGAGCTGCACTGGCTACCTGTCGTCTTTCGGGTGCGCTTCAAGGTGTTAGTTCTCATCTTTAAAGCGCTCCATGGCTCGGGACCTAGCTATCTGCTGGATCGGATTCTGCCCCATACATCCTCCCGGCCGATTCGCTCCCCACAGAGAGGGACTTCTCCGGGTGCCGTCCACTAGACTTTGTCAGCGGGCGACGCCCAGGGGGAAGGGCCTTCTCTGTGGCGGGCCCAGCCCTCTGGAACGACCTTCCCCCCCGACATTAGAACAACTACGGACCTCCGCTCCTTCCGTCAGAAATTAAAAACTCACTTTTTCTGCTTGGCCGGCCTAGGTTAGTCTCTACCTCAGGGGTTAGGGAATGTTAATTTTAAAATGGGGATTTTAGTGCAGGGACAGTTGATTTAATTTGTTTTTATTGTATTTATCTATGTATATATTTTATGTTGTTTTTAATTTTCCCTGTGCACCGCTCTGAGTCCCCCTGGGGAGAGGACGCGGTATAGAAAAATAAAATCTATCTATCTATCTATCTATCTATCTACCTACCTACCTACCTACCTACCTACCTACCTACTGTATTTCTCACTCTCTCTCTATCCCTCTACCTATCTACTTATCTACCTACTACCTACCTACCTACTGTATTTCCCCCCCTCTCTCTATCCCCCTACCTACCTGCCTGCCTACCTACCTACTGTATTTCTCCCTCTCCCTCTCTATCCCCCTACCTACCTACCTACCTACCTACCTACCTACGTACTGTATTTCCCCCTATCTCTCTATCCACCTACCTACCTACCTACCTACCTACTGTATTTTCTCTCTCTCCCTCTCTCTCCCTCTACCTACCCTACCTACCTACCTACGGTATTTTTCCCTTTCTTTCTATCCCTCTACTTACCTACCTACTGCATTTCTCCCTCTCTATCCCTCTACCTTCCTTCTTACCTACCTACCTACCTACCTACCTACCTACCTACCTACCTACCTACCTACTTCCTACTGCCTTTCTCTCTCTATCCCTCTCCCTACCTTACCTACCTACCTACCTAATCTTCCCTACCTACTGTATTTCTCCCTCTCTATCCCCCTACCTACCTACCTACCTGCCTACTGTATTTCTCCCTCTCTATCCCTCTACCTTCCTTCTTACCTACCTACCTACCTACCTACCTACCTACCTACCTACTTCCTACTGCCTTTCTCTCTCTATCCCTCTCCCTACCTACCTACCTACCTACCTATCTCCCTACCTACTGTATTTCTCCCTCTCTATCCCCCTACCTACCTACCTACCTACCTACTGCATTTCTCCCTCTCTATCCCTCTACCTTCCTTCTTACCTACCTACCTACCTACCTACCTACCTACCTACTTCCTACTGCCTTTCTCTCTCTATCCCTCTCCCTACCTACCTACCTACCTACCTATCTCCCTACCTACTGTATTTCTCCCTCTCTATCCCCCTACCTACCTACCTACCTACCTACTGTATTTCTCCCTATCTCTCTATCCCTCTACCTACCTACCTACCTACTGTATTTCTCCCTATCTCTCTATCCACCTACCTACCTGCCTACCTACCTACCTACTGTATTTCTCCCTCTCCCTCTCTATCCCTCTACCTACCTACCTACCTACCTACCTACTGTATTTCTCCCTCTCTATCCCTTTCCCTGCTTACCTACCTACTTACCTACCTACTGTATTTCTCTCTCTCCCTCTACCTACCTACCTACCTACCCAACTACCTACCTACTGTATTTTCTCCCTCTCCCTCTCTATCCCTCTACCTACCTACCTACCTACCTACCTACCTACCTACCTACCTACCTACCTACCTACTGTATTTCTCCCTATCTCTCTATCCACCTACCTACCTACCTACATACCCACCTACCTACTGTATTTCTCCCTCTCCCTCTCTATCCCTCTACCTTCCTACCTACCTACCTACCTACTGTATTTCTCCCTCTCTATCCCTCTACCTACCTACCTACATACCTATCTACCTACTGTATTTCTCCCTATAACTCTCTATCCCTCTGCCTACCTACTGTATTTCTCTCTCTCTATTTACCTACCTAACTACCTACCTACCTACCTACCTACCTACTGTATTTCTACCTCTCCCTCTCTATCCCTCTACCTACCTACCTACCTACTTTATTTCTCTCTATCCCTCTCTATCCCTCTACCTACCAACCTACCTACCTACTGTATTTCCACCCTCTCTCTATCCACCTACCTACCTGCCTACCTACCTACCTACTGTATTTCTACCTCTCCCCTCCTCTATCCCTCTACCTACCCACCTACCTACCTACTGTATTTCTCCCTCTCCCTCTCTATCCCTCTACCTTCCTACCTACCTACCTACCTACTGTATTTCTCCCTCTCTATCCCTCTCTCTACCTACCAACCTACCTACCTACTGTATTTCTCCCTCTCTCCCTCTCTACCTACCTACCTACTGTATTTCTCCCTCTCTCCCTCTACCGACCAACCTAGTGTATTTCCCTCTCTCTCTATCCCTCTACCTACCTACCTACCTACCTACTGCATGTCTCTATCCCTCTACCTACCTACCAAACTACCTACCTACTGCATTTCCCTCCCTCTCTCTATCCCTCTACCTACATTCCTACCTACGTACTGTATTTCTCTATCCCTCTACCTACCTACTCTCTATCCCTCTCTATCCCACTACCTACCTACTGTATTTCTCCTCTCCCTCTCTCCCTCTCCCCTAACTACCTACTGTATTTCTCCCTCTCTACCTCTCTACCTACCAACCTACTGTATTTCTCCCTCTCTCTATCCACCTACCTACCTAATACCAAACTACCTACCTACCTACTGTATTTCTTCCTCTCCCTCTCTCCCTCTACCTACCTACTGTATTTTCTCCCTCTCTCCCTCTACCTACCTAGTGTATTTTCCCTCTCTCTCTCTCTCTACCTACCTACCAAAATACCTACCTACCTACTGTATTTCTCCCTCTCCCTCTCTCCCTCTACCTACCTACTGTATTTCTCCCTCTCTCCTCTACCTACCTACCTAGTGTATTTCCCTCTCTCTCTCTCTCTCTACCTACCTACCAAACTACCTACCTACCTACTGTATTTCTCCCTATCTCTCTATCCACCTACCTACCTACCTACATACCCACCTACCTACTGTATTTCTCCCTCTCCCTCTCTATCCTCTACCTTCCTACCTACCTACCTACCTACCGTATTTCTCCCTCTCTATCCCTCTACCTACCTACCTACATACCTATCTACCTACTGTATTTCTCCCTATAACTCTCTATCCCTCTGCCTACCTACTGTATTTCTCTCTCTCTATTTACCTACCTACCTACCTCTACCTACCTACCTACCTACCTACCTACCTACCTACCTACCTACCTACCTACTGTATTTCTACCTCTACCTCTCTATCCCTCTACCTACCTACCTACCTACTTTATTTCTCTCTATCCCTCTCTATCCCTCTACCTACCAACCTACCTACCTACTGTATTTCTCTCTCTCTCTCTATCCCTCTACCTACCTACCTACCTACCTACCTACCTACCTACCTACCTACCTACCTACTGTATTTCCACCCTCTCTCTATCCACCTACCTACCTGCCTACCTACCTACCTACTGTATTTCTCCCTCTCCCTCTCTATCCCTCTACCTACCTACCTACCTACCTACTGTATTTCTCCCTCTCCCTCTCTATCCCTCTACCTTCCTACCTACCTACCTACCTACTGTATTTCTCCCTCTCTATCCCTCTCTCTACCTACCAACCTACCTACCTACTGTATTTCTCCCTCTCTCCCTCTCTACCTACCTACCTACTGTATTTTCTCCCTCTCTCCCCTCTACCTACCAACCTAGTGTATTTCCCTCTCTCTCTATCCCTCTACCTACCTACCTACCTACCTACTGCATTCCTCTATCCCCTCTACCTACCTACCAAACTACCTACCTACTGCATTTCTCCCTCTCTCTATCCCTCTACCTACCTTCCTACCTACGTACTGTATTTCTCTATCCCTCTACCTACCTACTCTCTATCCCTCTCTATCCCACTACCTACCTACTGTATTTTCTCCCTCTCCCTCTCTCCCTCTAACCTAACTACCTACTGTATTTCTCCCTCTCTACCTCTCTACCTACCAACCTACTGTATTTCTCCTCTCTCTATCCACCTACCTACCTAAATACCAAACTACCTACCTACCTACTGTCTTTCTCTATCCCTCTACCTACCTACTTCCTATTCCTCTCTATCCCACTACCTACCTACTGTATTTCTCCCTCTCCCTCTCTCCCTCTACCTACCTACTGTATTTCTCCCTCTCTCTATCCACCTACCTACCTACCTACCAAAATACCTACCTACCTACCGTATTTCTCCCTCTCCCTCTCTCCCTCTACCTACCTACTGTATTTCTCCCTCTCTCCCTCTACCTACCTACAGTATTTCTCCCTCTCTCCCTCAACCTACCTACCTAGTGTATTTCCCTCTCTCTCTCTCTCTACCTACCTACCAAACTACTTACCTACCTACTGTATTTCTCCCTCTCTCTCTCCCTCTACCTACCTACAGTATTTCTCCCTCTCTCCCTCAACCTACCTACCTAGTGTATTTCCCCCCCTCTCTCTCTCTCTACCAACGTACCTACCTACCTACTGTATTTCTCCCTCTCTCTATCCTTCTAGCTACCTACCTACCTACTTACCTACCTACCTACCTACTTTATTTCTCCCTCTCTCTATCCCGCTATCTACCTACTGTATTTCTCCCTCTCTCCCTCTCTACCTACCTACCTACTGTATTTCTCCCTCTCTCCCTCTACCTACCTACCTAGTGTATTTCCCCTCTCTCTATCCCTCTACCTACCTACCTACTGTATTTCTCTATCCCTCTACCTACCTACTCTCTATTCCTCTCTATCCCACTACCTACCTACTGTATTTATCCCCTCTCCCTCTCTCCCTCTACCTACCTACTGTATTTCTCCCTCTCTCTATCCACCTACCTACCTACCTACCAAAATACCTACCTACCTACTGTATTTCTCCCTCTCCCTCTCTCCCTCTAACTACCTACTGTATTTCTCCCTCTCTCCCTCTACCTACCTACCTAGTGTATTTCCCTCTCTCTCTCTACCTCCCTACCAAACTACTACCTACCTACTGTATTTCTCCCTCTCTCTCTCCCTCTACCTACCTACAGTATTTCTCCCCTCTCTCCCTCAACCTACCTACCTAGTGTATTTCCCCCCCTCTCTCTCTCTCTACCAACCTACCTACCTACCTACCTACTGTATTTCTCCCTCTCTCTATCCTTCCTAGCTACCTACCTACTTACCTACCTACCTACCTACTTTATTTCTCCCTCTCTCTATAGCGCTATCTACCTACTGTATTTCTCCCTCTCTCCCTCTCTACCTACCTACCTAGTGTATTTTCCCTCTCTCTATCCCTCTACCTACCTACCTACTGTTATTTCTCTCTCCCTCTACCTACCTACTATCTATCCCTCTCTATCCCACTACCTACCTACTGTATTTCTCCCTCTCCCTCTCTCCCTCTACCTACCTACTGTATTTCGCCCTCTCTCTATCCACCTACCTACCTACCTACCTACCTACCTACCTACCTACCTATTTACTGTATTTCTCCCTCTCTCCCTGCCTCTCTCTACCTACCTACTTACCTACCTACTGTATTTTTCCCTCTCTCTATCCCTCTACTTACCTACTGTATTTCTCCCTCTCTCCCTCAACCTACCTACCTAGTGTATTTACCACTCTCTCTCTCTCTACCTACCTACCTACCTACCTACCTACCTACCTACCTACCTACTGTATTTCTCTATCCCTCTACCTACCTACTCTCTATCCCTCTCTATCCCACTACCTACCTACTGTATTTCTCCCTCTCTCCCTCTACCTACCTACTGTATTTCTCCCTCTCTCTATCCACCTACCTACCTACCTACCTACCTACCTACCTACTGTATTTCTCCCTCTCTCTATCCCGCTACCTACCTACTGTATTTCTCCCTCTCTCCCTCTCTACCTTCCTACCTACTTTATTTCTTCCTCTCTCCCTCTACCTACCTACCTAGTGTATTTCCCCCCCTCTCTCTCTACCTACCACCCTACCTACCTATCTACTCTATTTCTCACTCTCTCTATCCCTCTACATACCTACTGGTATTTCGACCTCTCTCCCTCTACCTACCTACCAAGTGTATTCCCCCCTCTCTCTACCTACCACCCTACCTATCTACCTACTGTATTTCTCACTCTCTCTATCCTCTACTTGCCTACCTACTGTATTTCTCTATCCCTCTACCTACCTACTTTCTACCCCTCTCTATCCCACTACTTACCTACTGTATCTCTCCCTCTCTCCCTCTACCTACCTACTGTATTTCTCCCTCTCTCTATCCACCTACCTACCTACCTACCTACCTACCAAACTACCTACCTACTGTATTTTACCACTCTCTCTCTACCTACCTACCCCTCTCTCTACCTACCTACTTACCTACCTACTGTATTTTTTCCCTCTCTCTATCCCTCTACTTACCTACTGTATTTCTCCCTCTCTCCCTCAACCTACCTACCTAGTGTATTTACCACTCTCTCTCTCTCTACCTACCTACCTACCTACCTACCTACCTACCTACCTACTGTATTTCTCTATCCCTCTACCTACCTACTCTCTATCCCTCTCTATCCCACTACCTACCTACCTGTATCTCTCCCTCTCTCCCTACCTACCTACCTACTGCATTACTCCCTCTCTCTCTCTACCTACCTACCAAACTACCTACCTACCTACTGTATTTCTCCCTCTCCCTCTCCCTCTACCTACCTACTGTATTTCTCCTCTCTTCCCTCAAACCTACCTACCTAGTGTATTTCCCTCTCTCTCTCTCTCTCTACCTACCAACCTACCTACCTACCTACTGTATTTCTCCCTCTCTCTATCCTTCTACCTACCTACCTACCTACTTACCTACCTACTGTCTTTCTCCCTTTCTTTCTATCCGTCTACCTACCTACCTACCTACTTACCTACCTACTGTATTTCTCTCTCTCCCTCTCTCGCCCTATACCTACCTACCTACCTAACTTCCTACCTACCTACCTACGGTATTTTTCCTTCTCTTTTCTATCCCTCTACTTACCTACCTACTGTATTTCTCCCTCTCCCTCTCCATCCCTCTACCTTCCTTCTTACCTACCTACCTAGCTACCTACTACCTACCTACTTCCTACTGCCTTTCTCTCTCTATCCCTCTCCCTACCTACCTTACCAACCCTACCTACCTACCTACCTATCTCCTTACCTACTGTATTTCTCCCTCTCTATCCTCTACCTACCTACCTAGCTACCGACTTCCTACTGCCTTTTCTCTCTCTATCCCTCTCCCTCCCTCCCTCCCTCCCTCCCTACCTACCTACCTACCTACCTACCGACCTACCAACCTAACCTACCTACTGTATTTCTCCCTCTCCCTCTCTATCCCTGTACCTTCCTTCCTACCTACCTACCTACCTACCTACCTACCTACCTACCTACCTACTGTATTTCTCCCTCTCTATCCCTCTACCTACATACCTACATACCTACCTACCTACTGTATTTCTCTATCCCTCTACCTACCTACTCTCTATTCCTCTCTATCCCACTACCTACCTACTGTATTTCTCCCTCTCCCTCTCTCCCTCTACCTACCTACTGTATTTCTCTCTATCTCTCTATCTACCTACCTACGTACCTTCCTACCTACCTACCTACCTACTGTATTTCTCCCTCTCTATCCCTTTCCCTGCTTACCTACCTACTTACCTACCTACTGTATTTCTCTCTCTCCCTCTCTCTCCCTCTACCTACCTACCTACCTACCCACCTACCCTCCCTCCTACCCTACCTACCTACCTACCCACCTACTACCTACTGTATTTCTTCCCTCTCCCTCTCTATCCCTCTACCTAACCTACCTACCTACCTACCTACCTACCTACCTACCTACTGTATTTCTCCCTATCTCTCTATCCACCTACCTACCAACCTACATACCCACCTACCTACTGTATTTCTCCCTCTCCCTCTCTATCCCTCTACCTTCCTACCTACCTACCTACCTACTGTATTTTCTCCCTCTCTATCCCTCTACCTACCTACCTACATACCTATCTACCTACTGTATTTCTCCCTATAACTCTCTATCCCTCTGCCTACCTACTGTATTTCTCTCTCTCTATTTACCTACCTACCTACCTACCTACCTACCTACCTACCTACCTACCTACCTACTGTATTTCTACCTCTCCCTCTCTATCCCTCTACCTACCTACCTACCTACTTTATTTCTCTCTATCCCTCTCTATCCCTCTACCTAACAACCTACCTACCTACTGTATTTCCACCCTCTCTCTATCCACCTACCTACCTGCCTACCTACCTACCTACTGTATTTCTCCCTCTCCCTCTCTATCCCTCTACCTACCTACCTACCTACCTACTGTATTTCTCCCTCTCCCTCTCTATCCCTCTACCTTCCTACCTACCTACCTACCTACTATATTTCTCCCTCTCTATCCCTCTCTCTACCTACCAACCTACCTACCTACTGTATTTCTCCCTCTCTCCCTCTCTACCTACCTACCTACTGTATTTCTCCCTCTCTCCCTCTACCTACCAACCTAGTGTATTTCCCTCTCTCTCTATCCCTCTACCTACCTACGTACCTACCTACTGCATTTCTCTATCCCTCTACCTACCTACCAAACTACCTACCTACTGCATTTCTCCCTCTCTCTATCCCTCTACCTACCTTCCTACCTACGTACTGTATTTCTCTATCCCTCTACCTACCTACTCTCTATCCCTCTCTATCCCACTACCTACCTACTGTATTTCTCCCTCTCCCTCTCTCCCTCTACCTAACTACCTACTGTATTTCTCCCTCTCTACCTCTCTACCTACCAACCTACTGTATTTCTCCCTCTCTCTATCCACCTACCTACCTAAATACCAAACTACCTACCTACCTACTGTCTTTCTCCCTCTCTCTATCCCTCTACCTATCTACCTACCTACCTACTGTATTTCTCCCTCTCCCTCTCTCCCTCTACCTACCTACTGTATTTCTCCCTCTCTCCCTCTACCTACCTACCTAGTGTATTTCCCTCTCTCTCTCTCTCTACCTAACTACCAACTACCTACCTACCTACTGTATTTCTCCCTATCTCTCTATCCACCTACCTACCTACCTACATACCCACCTACCTACTGTATTTTCCCTCTCCCTCTCTATCCCTCTACCTTCCTACCTACCTACCTACGTACCTACTGTATTTCTCCCTCTCTATACCTCTACTTACCTACCTACATACCTATCTACCTACTGTATTTCTCCCTATAACTCTCTATCCCTCTGCCTACCTACTGTATTTCTCTCTCTCTATTTACCTACCTACCTACCTACCTACCTACCTACCTACTGTATTTCTACCTCTCCCTCTCTATCCCTCTACCTACCTACCTACCTACTTTATTTCTCTCTATCCCTCTCTATCCCTCTACCTACCAACCTACCTACCTACTGTATTTCCACCCTCTCTCTATCCACCTACCTACCTGCCTACCTACCTACCTACTGTATTTCTACCTCTCCCTCTCTATCCCTCTACCTACCCACCTACCTACCTACTGTATTTCTCCCTCTCCCTCTCTATCCCTCTACCTTCCTACCTACCTACCTACCTACTGTATTTCTCCCTCTCTATCCCTCTCTCTACCTACCAACCTACCTACCTACTGTATTTCTCCCTCTCTCCCTCTCTACCTACCTACCTACTGTATTTCTCCCTCTCTCTCCCTCTACCGACCAACCTAGTGTATTTCCCTCTCTCTCTATCCCTCTACCTACCTACCTACCTACCTACTGCATGTCTCTATCCCTCTACCTACCTACCTACCTACCTACCTACCTACCTACCTACCTACCTACTGTATTTCTACCTCTCCCTCTCTATCCCTCTACCTACCTACCTACCTACTTTATTTCTCTCTATCCCTCTCTATCCCTCTACCTAACAACCTACCTACCTACTGTATTTCCACCCTCTCTCTATCCACCTACCTACCTGCCTACCTACCTACCTACTGTATTTCTCCCTCTCCCTCTCTATCCCTCTACCTACCTACCTACCTACCTACTGTATTTCTCCCTCTCCCTCTCTATCCCTCTACCTTCCTACCTACCTACCTACCTACTATATTTCTCCCTCTCTATCCCTCTCTCTACCTACCAACCTACCTACCTACTGTATTTCTCCCTCTCTCCCTCTCTACCTACCTACCTACTGTATTTCTCCCTCTCTCCCTCTACCTACCAACCTAGTGTATTTCCCTCTCTCTCTATCCCTCTACCTACCTACGTACCTACCTACTGCATTTCTCTATCCCTCTACCTACCTACCAAACTACCTACCTACTGCATTTCTCCCTCTCTCTATCCCTCTACCTACCTTCCTACCTACGTACTGTATTTCTCTATCCCTCTACCTACCTACTCTCTATCCCTCTCTATCCCACTACCTACCTACTGTATTTCTCCCTCTCCCTCTCTCCCTCTACCTAACTACCTACTGTATTTCTCCCTCTCTACCTCTCTACCTACCAACCTACTGTATTTCTCCCTCTCTCTATCCACCTACCTACCTAAATACCAAACTACCTACCTACCTACTGTCTTTCTCCCTCTCTCTATCCCTCTACCTATCTACCTACCTACCTACTGTATTTCTCCCTCTCCCTCTCTCCCTCTACCTACCTACTGTATTTCTCCCTCTCTCCCTCTACCTACCTACCTAGTGTATTTCCCTCTCTCTCTCTCTCTACCTAACTACCAAACTACCTACCTACCTACTGTATTTCTCCCTATCTCTCTATCCACCTACCTACCTACCTACATACCCACCTACCTACTGTATTTTTCCCTCTCCCTCTCTATCCCCTCTACCTTCCTACCTACCTACCTACGTACCTACTGTATTTCTCCCTCTCTATACCTCTACTTACCTACCTACATACCTATCTACCTACTGTATTTCTCCCTATAACTCTCTATCCCTCTGCCTACCTACTGTATTTCTCTCTCTCTATTTACCTACCTACCTACCTACCTACCTACTGTATTTCTACCTCTCCCCTCTCTATCCCTCTACCTACCTACCTACCTACTTTATTTCTCTCTATCCCTCTCTATCCCTCTACCTACCAACCTACCTACCTACTGTATTTCTCTCTCTCTCTCTATCCCTCTACCTATCTACCTACCTACCTACCTACCTACCTACCTACCTACTGTATTTCCACCCTCTCTCTATCCACCTACCTACCTGCCTACCTACCTACCTACTGTATTTCTCCCTCTCCCTCTCTATCCCTCTTCCTACCTACCTACCTACATACCTACTGTATTTCTCCCTCTCCCTCTCTATCCCTCTACCTTCCTACCAACCTACCTACCTACTGTATTTCTCCCTCTCTCCCTCTCTACCTACCTACCTACTGTATTCTCTCCCTCTACCTACCAACCTAGTGTATTTCCCTCTCTCTCTATCCCTCTACCTTCCTACCTACCTACCTTACTGCATTCCTCTATCCCTCCTACCTACCTACCAAACTACCTACCTACTGCATTTCTCCCCTCTCTCTATCCCTCTACCCTACCTTCCTACCTACGTACTGTATTTCTCTATCCCTCTACCTACCTACTCTCTATCCCTCTCTATCCCACTACCTACCTACTGTATTTCTCCTCTCCCTCTCTCCTCTACCTAACTACCTACTGTATTTCTCCCTCTCTACCTCTCTACCTACCATCCTACTGTATTTCTCCCTCTCTCAATCCACCTACCTACCTAAATACCAAACTACCTACCTACCTACTGTCTTTCTCCTCTCCCCTATCCCTCTACCTATCTACCTACCTACCTACTGTATTTCTCTATCCCTCTACCTACCTACTCTCTATTCCTCTCTATCCCACTACCTACCTACTGGATTTCTCCCTCTCCCTCTCTCCCTCTACCTACCTACTGTATTTCTCCCTCTCCTCTATCCACCTACCTACCTACCTACCAAAATACCTACCTACCTACTGTATTTCTCCCTCTCCCTCTCTCCCCTCTACCTACCTACTGTATTTCTCCCTCTCTCCCTCTACCTACCTACCTAGTGTATTTCCCTCTCTCTCTCTCTCTACCTACCTACCAAACCTACCTACCTACCTACTGTATTTCTCCCTATCTCTCTCCCTCTACCTACCTACAGTATTCCTCCCTCTCTCTCTCCCTCTACCTACCTAGTGTATTTCTCTCTATCTCTCATCTACCTACCTACGTACCTTCCTACCTACCTACCTACCTACTGTATTTCTCCCTCTCTATCCCTTTCCCTGCTTACCTACCTACTTACCTACCTACTGTATTTCTCTCTCTCCCTCTCTCTCCCTCTACCTACCTACTTACCTACCCACCTACCTACCTACTGTATTTCTCTCCCTCTCCCTCTCTATCCCTCTACCTACCTACCTACCTACCTACCTACCTACCTACCTACCTACCTACTGTATTTCTTTCCCTATCTCTCTATCCACCTACCTACCTACCTAATACCCACCTACCTACTGTATTTCTCCTCTCCCTCTCTATCCCTCTACCTTCCTACCTACCTACCTACCTACTGTATTTCTCCTCTCTATCCCTCTACCTACCTACCTACATACCTATCTACCTACTGTATTTCTCCCTATACTCTCTATCCCTCTGCCTACCTACTGTATTTCTCTCTCTCTATTTACCTACCTACCTACCTACCTCCTACCTACCTACCTACCTACCTGTACCTACTGTATTTCTACTCTCCCTCTCTATCCCTCTACCTACCTACCTACCTACTTTATTTCTCTCTATCCTCTCTCTATCCCTCTACCTACCAACCTACCTACCTACTGTATTTCCACCCTCTCTCTATCCACCTACCTACCTGCCTACCTACCTACCTACCTACTGTATTTCTCCCTCTCCCTCTCTATCCCTCTACCTACCTACCTACCTACCTACTGTATTTCTCCCTCTCCCTCTCTATCCCTCTACCTCTACCTACCTACCTACCTACTTATATTTTCTCCCTCTCTATCCCTCCTCTACCTACCAACCTACCTACCTACTGTATTTCTCCCTCTCTCATTCTCTCCTACCTACCTACTGTATTTCTCCCTCTCTCCCTCTACCTACCAACCTAGTGTATTTCCCTCTCTCTCTATCCCTCTACCTACCTACGTACCTACCTACTGCATTTCTCTATCCCTCTACCTACCTACCAAACTACCTACCTACTGCATTTCTCCCTCGCTCTAGCCCTCTACCTACCTTCCTACCTACGTACTGTATTTCTCTATCCCTCTACCTACCTACTCTCTATCCCTCTCTATCCCACTACCTACCTACTGTATTTCTCCCTCTCCTCTCTCCCTCTACCTAACTACCTACTGTATTTCTCCCTCTCTACCTCTCTACCTACCAACCTACTGTATTTCTCCCTCTCTCTATCCACCTACCTACCTAAATACCAAACTACCTACCTACCTACTGTCTTTCTCCCTCTCTCTATCCCTCTACCTATCTACCTACCTACCTACTGTATTTCTTCCTCTCCCTCTCTCCCTCTACCTACCTACTGTATTTCTCCCTCTCTCCCTCTACCTACCTAGTGTATTTCCTCTCTCTCTCTCTCTACCTACCTACCAAAATACCTACCTACCTACTGTATTTCTCCCTCTCCCTCTCTCCCTCTACCTACCTACTGTATTTCTCCCTCTCTCCCTCTACCTACCTACCTAGTGTATTTCCCTCTCTCTCTCTCTCTACCTACCTACCAAACTACCTACCTACCTACTGTATTTCTCCCTATCTCTCTATCCACCTACCTACCTACCTACATACCCACCTACCTACTGTATTTTCCCTCTCCCTCTCTATCCCTCTACCTTCCTACCTACCTACCTACCTACCTACTGTATTTCTCCCTCTCTATCCCTCTACCTACCTACCTACATACCTACTGTATTTCCTACCTCTCTCTCTCCCTCTACCTACCTACTGTATTTCTCCCTCTCTATCCCTCTACCTACCTACCTACATACCTATCTACCTACTGTATTTCTCCCTATAACTCTCTCCCTCTGCCTACCTACTGTATTTCTCTCTCTCTATTTACCTATCTACCTACCTACCTACCTACCTACCTACTGTATTTCTACCTCTACCTCTCTATCCCTCTACCTACCTCCTACCTACTTTATTTCTCTCTATCCCTCTCTATCCCTCTACCTACAACCTACCTACCTACTGTATTTCCACCCTCTCTCTATCCACCTACCTACCTGCCTACCTACCTACCTACTGTATTTCTACCTCTCCCTCTCTATCCCTCTACCTACCCACCTACCTACCTACTGTATTTCTCCCTCTCCCTCTCTATCCCTCTACCTTCCTACCTACCTACCTACCTACTGTATTTCTCCCTCTCTATCCCTCTCTCTACCTACCAACCTACCTACCTACGTATTTCTCCCCTCTCCCTCTCTACCTACCTACCTACTGTATTTTCTCCCTCTCTCCCTCTACCGACCAACCTAGTGTATTTCCTCTCTCTCTATCCCTCTACCTACCTACCTACCTACCTACTGCATGTCTCTATCCCTCTACCCTCCTACCTCACCTACCTACCTACCTACCTACCTACCTACCTACCTACTGTATTTCTACCTCTCCCTCTCTATCCCTCTACCTACCTACCTACCTATCTTTATTTCTCTCTATCCCTCTCTATTCCCTCTACCTAACAACCTACCTACCTACTGTATTTCCACCCTCTCTCTATCCACCTACCTACCTGCCTACCTACCTACCTACTGTATTTCTCCCTCCTCCTCTCTATCCCTCTACCTACCTACCTACCTACCTACTGTATTTCTCCCTCTCCCTCTCTATCCCTCTACCTTCCTACCTACCTACCTACCTACTATATTTCTCCCTCTCTATCCCTCTCTCTACATACCAACCTACCTACCTACTGTATTTCCTCCCTCTCTCCCTCTCTACCTACCTACCTACTGTATTTCTCCCTCTCTCCCTCTACCTACCACCTAGTGTATTCCCTCTCTCTCTATCCCTCTACCTACCTACGTACCTACCTACTGCATTTCTCTATCCCTCTAACCTACCTACCAAACTACCTACCTACTGCATTTCTCCCTCTCTCTATCCCTCTACCTACCTTCCTACCTACGTACTGTATTTCTCTATCCCTCTACCTACCTACTCTCATCCCTCTCTATCCCACTACCACCTACTGTATTTCTCCCTCTCCCTCTCTCCCTCTACCTAACACCTAGTAATTTCTCCCTCTCTACCTCTCTACCTACCAACCTACTGTATTTCTCCCTCTCTCTATCCACCTACCTACCTAAATACCAAACTACCTACCTACCTACTGTCCTTTCTCCCTCTCTCTATCCCTCTACCTATCTACCTACCTACCTACTTGTATTTCTCCCTCTCCCTCTCTCCCTCTACCTACCTACTGTATTTCTCCCTCTCTCCCTCTACCTACCTACCTAGTGTATTTCCCTCTCTCTCTCTCTCTACCTAACTACCAAACTACCTACCTACCTACTGTATTTCTCCCTATCTCTCTATCCACCTACCTACCTACCTACATACCCACCTACCTACTGTATTTTTCCCTCTCCCTCTCTATCCCTCTACCTTCCTACCTACCTACCTACGTACCTACTGTATTTCTCCCTCTCTATACCTCTACTTACCTACCTACATACCTATCTACCTACTGTATTTCTCCCTATAACTCTCTATCCCTCTGCCTACCTACTGTATTTCTCTCTCTCTATTTACCTACCTACCTACCTACCTACCTACTGTATTTCTACCTCTCCCTCTCTATCCCTCTACCTACCTACCTACCTACTTTATTTCTCTCTATCCCTCTCTATCCCTCTACCTACCAACCTACCTACCTACTGTATTTCTCTCTCTCTCTCTATCCCTCTACCTATCTACCTACCTACCTACCTACCTACCTACCTACCTACCTACTGTATTTCCACCCTCTCTCTATCCACCTACCTACCTGCCTACCTACCTACCTACTGTATTTCTCCCTCTCCCTCTCTATCCCTCTACCTACCTACCTACCTACATACCTACTGTATTTCTCCCTCTCCCTCTCTATCCCTCTACCTTCCTACCAACCTACCTACCTACTGTATTTCTCCCTCTCTCCCTCTCTACCTACCTACCTACTGTATTTCTCCCTCTCTCCCTCTACCTACCAACCTAGTGTATTTCCCTCTCTCTCTATCCCTCTACCTTCCTACCTACCTACCTACTGCATTCCTCTATCCCTCTACCTACCTACCAAACTACCTACCTACTGCATTTCTCCCTCTCTCTATCCCTCTACCTACCTACTCTCTATCCCTCTCTATCCCACTACCTACCTACTGTATTTCTCCCTCTCCCTCTCTCCCTCTACCTAACTACCTACTGTATTTCTCCCTCTCTACCTCTCTACCTACCAACCTACTGTATTTCTCCCTCTCTCAATCCACCTACCTACCTAAATACCAAACTACCTACCTACCTACTGTCTTTCTCCCTCTCCCTATCCCTCTACCTATCTACCTACCTACCTACTGTATTTCTCTATCCCTCTACCTACCTACTCTCTATTCCTCTCTATCCCACTACCTACCTACTGTATTTCTCCCTCTCCCTCTCTCCCTCTACCTACCTACTGTATTTCTCCCTCTCTCTATCCACCTACCTACCTACCTACCAAAATACCTACCTACTTACTGTATTTCTCCCTCTCCCTCTCTCCCTCTACCTACCTACTGTATTTCTCCCTCTCTCCCTCTACCTACCTACCTAGTGTATTTCCCTCTCTCTCTCTCTCTACCTACCTACCAAACTACCTACCTACCTACTGTATTTCTCCCTATCTCTCTCCCTCTACCTACCTACAGTATTTCTCCCTCTCTCTCTCCCTCTACCTACCTAGTGTATTTCTCTCTATCTCTCTATCTACCTACCTACGTACCTTCCTACCTACCTACCTACCTACTGTATTTCTCCCTCTCTATCCCTTTCCCTGCTTACCTACCTACTTACCTACCTACTGTATTTCTCTCTCTCCCTCTCTCTCCCTCTACCTACCTACTTACCTACCCACCTACCTACCTACTGTATTTCTCCCTCTCCCTCTCTATCCCTCTACCTACCTACCTACCTACCTACCTACCTACCTACCTACCTACCTACCTACTGTATTTCTCCCTATCTCTCTATCCACCTACCTACCTACCTACATACCCACCTACCTACTGTATTTCTCCCTCTCCCTCTCTATCCCTCTACCTTCCTACCTACCTACCTACCTACTGTATTTCTCCCTCTCTATCCCTCTACCTACCTACCTACATACCTATCTACCTACTGTATTTCTCCCTATAACTCTCTATCCCTCTGCCTACCTACTGTATTTCTCTCTCTCTATTTACCTACCTACCTACCTACCTACCTACCTACCTACCTACCTACCTACCTACCTACCTACCTACCTACCTACTGTATTTCTACCTCTCCCTCTCTATCCCTCTACCTACCTACCTACCTACTTTATTTCTCTCTATCCCTCTCTATCCCTCTACCTACCAACCTACCTACCTACTGTATTTCCACCCTCTCTCTATCCACCTACCTACCTGCCTACCTACCTACCTACTGTATTTCTCCCTCTCCCTCTCTATCCCTCTACCTACCTACCTACCTACCTACTGTATTTCTCCCTCTCCCTCTCTATCCCTCTACCTTCCTACCTACCTACCTACCTACTATATTTCTCCCTCTCTATCCCTCTCTCTACCTACCAACCTACCTACCTACTGTATTTCTCCCTCTCTCATTCTCTACCTACCTACCTACTGTATTTCTCCCTCTCTCCCTCTACCTACCAACCTAGTGTATTTCCCTCTCTCTCTATCCCTCTACCTACCTACGTACCTACCTACTGCATTTCTCTATCCCTCTACCTACCTACCAAACTACCTACCTACTGCATTTCTCCCTCGCTCTAGCCCTCTACCTACCTTCCTACCTACGTACTGTATTTCTCTATCCCTCTACCTACCTACTCTCTATCCCTCTCTATCCCACTACCTACCTACTGTATTTCTCCCTCTCCCTCTCTCCCTCTACCTAACTACCTACTGTATTTCTCCCTCTCTACCTCTCTACCTACCAACCTACTGTATTTCTCCCTCTCTCTATCCACCTACCTACCTAAATACCAAACTACCTACCTACCTACTGTCTTTCTCCCTCTCTCTATCCCTCTACCTATCTACCTACCTACCTACTGTATTTCTTCCTCTCCCTCTCTCCCTCTACCTACCTACTGTATTTCTCCCTCTCTCCCTCTACCTACCTACCTAGTGTATTTCCCTCTCTCTCTCTCTACCTACCTACCAAACTACCAATCTACCTACCTACTGTATTTCTCCCTCTCCCTCTCTCCCTCTACCTAACTACCTACTGTATTTCTCCCTCTCTACCTCTCTACCTACCAACCTACTGTATTTCTCCCTCTCTCAATCCACCTACCTACCTAAATACCAAACTACCTACCTACCTACTGTCTTTCTCCCTCTCCCTATCCCTCTACCTATCTACCTACCTACCTACTGTATTTCTCTATCCCTCTACCTACCTACTCTCTATTCCTCTCTATCCCACTACCTACCTACTGTATTTCTCCCTCTCCCTCTCTCCCTCTACCTACCTACTGTATTTCTCCCTCTCTCTATCCACCTACCTACCTACCTACCAAAATACCTACCTACCTACTGTATTTCTCCCTCTCCCTCTCTCCCTCTACCTACCTACTGTATTTCTCCCTCTCTCCCTCTACCTACCTACCTAGTGTATTTCCCTCTCTCTCTCTCTCTACCTACCTACCAAACTACCTACCTACCTACTGTATTTCTCCCTATCTCTCTATCCACCTACCTACCTACCTACATACCCACCTACCTACTGTATTTTTCCCTCTCCCTCTCTATCCCTCTACCTTCCTACCTACCTACCTACCTACCTACTGTATTTCTCCCTCTCTATCCCTCTACCTACCTACCTACATACCTACTGTATTTCTACCTCTCCCTCTCTATCCCTCTACCTACCTACCTACCTACTTTATTTCTCTCTATCCCTCTCTATCCCTCTACCTACCAACCTACCTACCTACTGTATTTCTCTCTCTCTCTCTATCCCTCTACCTATCTACCTACCTACCTACCTACCTACCTACTGTATTTCCACCCTCTCTCTATCCACCTACCTACCTGCCTACCTACCTACCTACTGTATTTCTCCCTCTCCCTCTCTATCCCTCTACCTACCTACCTACCTACCTACCTACCTACCTACTGTATTTCTCCCTCTCCCTCTCTATCCCTCTACCTTCCTACCTACCTACCTACCTACTGTATTTCTCCCTCTCTATCCCTCTCTCTACCTACCAACCTACCTACCTACTGTATTTCTCCCTCTCTCCCTCTCTACCTACCTACCTACTGTATTTCTCCCTCTCTCCCTCTATCTACCAACCTAGTGTATTTCCCTCTCTCTCTATCCCTCTACCTTCCTACCTACCTACCTACTGCATTCCTCTATCCCTCTACCTACCTACCAAACTACCTACCTACTGCATTTCTCCCTCTCTCTATCCCTCTACCTACCTTCCTACCTACGTACTGTATTTCTCTATCCCTCTACCTACCTACTCTCTATCCCTCTCTATCCCACTACCTACCTACTGTATTTCTCCCTCTCCCTCTCTCCCTCTACCTAACTACCTACTGTATTTCTCCCTCTCTACCTCTCTACCTACCAACCTACTGTATTTCTCCCTCTCTCTATCCACCTACCTACCTAAATACCAAACTACCTACCTACCTACTGTCTTTCTCCCTCTCTCTATCCCTCTACCTACCTACCTACCTACCTACTGTATTTCTCTATCCCTCTACCTACCTACTCTCTATTCCTCTCTATCCCACTACCTCCCTACTGTATTTCTCCCTCTCCCTCTCTCCCTCTACCTACCTACTGTATTTCTCCCTCTCTCTATCCACCTACCTACCTACCTACCAAAATACCTACCTACCTACTGTATTTCTCCCTCTCTCCCTCTACCTACCTACTGTATTTCTCCCTCTCTCCCTCTACCTACCTACCTAGTGTAAATCCCCCCCTCTCTCTCTACCTACCTACCAAACTACCTACCTACCTACTGTATTTCTCCCTCTCTCTCTCCCTCTACCTACCTACAGTATTTCTCCCTCTCTCCCTCAACCTACCTACCTAGTGTATTTCCCCCCCCCTCTCTCTCTACCAACCTACCTACCTACCTACTGTATTTCTCCCTCTCTCTATCCTTCTAACTACCTACCTACCTACTTACCTACCTACCTACCTACTTTATTTCTCCCTCTCTCTATCCCGCTATCTACCTACTGTATTTCTCCCTCTCTCCCTCTCTACCTACCTACCTACTGTATTTCTCCCTCTCTCCCTCTACCTACCTACCTAGTGTATTTCCCTCTCTCTATCCCTCTACCTACCTACCTACTGTATTTCTCTATCCCTCTACCTACCTACTCTCTATCCCTCTCTATCCCACTACCTACCTACTGTATTTCTCCCTCTCCCTCTCTCCCTCTACCTACCTACTGTATTTCGCCCTCTCTCTATCCACCTACCTACCTACCTACCTACCTACCAAACTACCTACCTACCTACCTACTGTATTTCTCCCTCTCTCCCTGCCTCTCTCTACCTACCTACTTACCTACCTACTGTATTTTTCCCTCTCTCTATCCCTCTACTTACCTACTGTATTTCTCCCTCTCCCTCTCCCTACCTACCTACCTACTGCATTACTCCCTCTCTCCCTCTACCTACCTACCCAGTGTATTTTCCCTCTCTCTCTTTACCTACCTACCTACTGTATTTCTTTTTTTTATTGAAAAAGTTTTATTCAAACAAATTTTCCCCCTTTTTACCC
The DNA here is from genome assembly GCA_039707465.1 of Rhabdophis nuchalis. Taxonomy (NCBI): domain Eukaryota; kingdom Metazoa; phylum Chordata; class Lepidosauria; order Squamata; family Natricidae; genus Rhabdophis; species Rhabdophis nuchalis. The sequence goes on from CM077650.1 coordinate 50,292,809, forward strand.
CCCTACATATAATATAAATATAAATCACATACAAATAATATACCCCCTCCCCTCCCCCCCGTCTTAAAATAAATTTGTCATTCAAATATTGTATCCCCTCACCTCCCAACAATCATAATATAAATTTCTCTTAACTTAACAATATCCCATTAACCCATCTTCTAAATTAATTAAACATATATAAATCATAGTATAAATTTCTCTTAGAATAACCATATCCCATTAATCCCATCTGCTGTAATAGTTGTACATATATATTTCCCCACCCTCCACCCTAACCCTCCCCCACCTCCCATTCAAACCCACCCCTCTGACTTCCGCTATACACCACTCTAATAATTCCAAACGTCCCATATAATATTTGCTCTGTTCACATTGCATCCCTTGCTTATCACCCTATCAGTCTAAACATTCTTACCTAAAAGCTACATAATACTTCCTAGTTTGATATTTATTCTGTATATAATCAACCCATTTTGCCCATTCCTGTATAATAATAATAATAATAATAATTTATTTTATATACCGCATCCTCTCCCCAAGGGGACTCGGAGCGGTGCACTGGGAAAAGTTAAAAATGCTATGAAATATACATACAAAAATAAATACAATGCATAAAAACGAATTAAATTTAGTTGTCCCTGCACTAAAATCCCCACATTAAAACTAACATTCCCTAACGCCCTAAAGGTAGAGACTAACCTAGGCCGGCCAAGCAGAAAAAGTGTGTTTTAAGTTTTTGACGGAAGGAGCGGAGGTCCGTAGTTGTTCTAATGTCGGGGGGAAGGTCGTTCCAGAGGGCTGGGCCTGCCACAGAGAAGGCCCTTCCCCTGGGCGTCGCCCACTGACAAAATCTAGTGGACGGCACCCGGAGAAGTCCCTCTCTGTGGGAGCGAATCGGCCGTGAGGATGTATGGGGCAGGATCCGATCCCGCAGATAGCTAGGTCCCGTGCCATGGAGCGCTTTAAAGATGACAACTAGCACCTTGAAGCGCACCCGAAAGACGACAGGCAGCCAGTGCAGCTCGCGCAAGAGAGGTGTTATATGGGTGTACCTAGCGGTCCCCATTATTGCTCGCGCGGCTGCATTCTGGACCAGCTGCAGTCTTCGGGTGCACCTCAGGGTGAGCCCCATGTAGAGAGAGTTACAATAGTCCAGTCGGGATGTCACGAGGGCATGAGTGACTGTGCAAAGGGCATCCCGATCCAATAGGGGGCGCAACTGGCGTACCAGGCGAACCTGGTAAAACGCCCTCCTGGCCACGGCTGTCACTTGGTCTTCCATGGACAGCCGGGTATCCAGGAGGACACCCAAGTTGCGCGCCCCATCCACAGGGGTAAGGTGTTCGCCCCCTATGGCCAGTGATGGAGTCAACTGGTTGAATCGGGCGGCCGGAAACCACAGCCACTCGGTCTTGGGCGGGTTGAGTCTGAGTCTGTTACTTCCCATCCAGGCCCGCACGGCTTCCAGGCACTGGCACATCACCGCTACGGCATCGTTGGGGTGGTTTGGGGTAGATATATACAGCTGAGTATCATCAGCGTAGAGATGATACTCTACCCCAAAACCACGGATGATCTCGCCCAGCGGCTTCATATATGTGTTGAACAGGAGGGGCGAGAGGACCGACCCTTGAGGCACCCCACATGTGAGGGGTCTCGAGGTCGACCTCTGCCCTCCTGCCAACACAAATTGCGATCGGCCAGAGAGGTAGGAGGAGAACCACCGTAACACGGTGCCTCCCACCCCCAACCCCCCCAGCCGATGCAATAGGATACCATCTTATCTACAAGACAAAAGACAAAACGTGGGTAAACCTAGGGGTTCCCATTATTGCTCGCGCGGCTGCGTTCTGGACCAACCCCCATCTCTGGCCCTCCAGAGATCATCTACCAACGCGACCAATGCCGTCTCGGTGCTATGCCCGGGCCGAAAGCCGGACTGGCGCGGGTCTAGATAATCAACTTCCTCCAGGTGACGGGGAAACTGTTGTGCCACCACACTCTCTACAACCTTCGCCAGAAAGGGAAGGTTGGAGACGGGACGATAGTTGGCTAATAGAGCTGGGTCCAGAGAGGGCTTCTTCAGGAGGGGCCTCACCATGGCCTCTTTAAGGGAGGCAGGCAAGAAACCCTCACTTAGAGAAGCGTTGACAACCTCCTGGAGCCAGCCTCGTGTCACCTCCCAGGATGCCAGTACAAGCCAGGAGGGACACGGGTCCAATAAACATGTGGTGGCTCGCAGTCGCCCACGTAACCTGTCCATATCCTCGGAAGTAACAGAGTCAAACTCCTCCGAACCAAGATCCGCCTCGTGCAATCCCACTGGGCCATCAATGGAGACTAGCTCGTTCTGAATCTGAGCGATTTTCTCCTGCAGATAAATCACAAATTCCTCTGCTCTACCCTGTAATGGGGTTTCCCGCACCCTCTGTTGTAGGAGGGAGCGGGTCACCCTAAACAGGGCGGCAGGGCGGTTATCTGCGGATGCTATGAGGGTGGCACAATGATGATGTTTGGCTACTCTCAGTGCCACAATGTAAGTCCGTAAATGGGCTCTTACCTGTGTCCGGTCGGATTCAGATCGAGTAGACCTCCATCTTCTCTCTAGGCATCTCTTGTGGCGTTTCATCACCCTTAGCTCCTCGGAGAACAAAGGAGCCAGGGTGGCTCGCCGCCGCAAGAGAGGCCGCAAGGGCGCGACCCGATCCAAGGCTCCCGTGGCCGCAGTATTCCATGCGGCCACGAGGTCCTCCATCGGGGCGCGGGCCAGGGGTACAGGAAGTGGCCCAAGCGCCGCCTGGAACCCATCAGGGTCCATCAGGCGCCTGGGGCGGAACCAAATAGGCGACTCAGGTTCCGCCTCCCCACGGTGGGGAGTAGCGGTTGGAAAGTAGAGCCGGAGAAGTGACTGGTCTGACCATGACAAGGGCATGATGACTATATCCCCTATACCCAGATCACTCTTCCATTGGCCTGAGACTGTCAGCCTTCGCTTTGCCTTCGCTATGCTGCTGCTCGGCTGCCATGGAAATGGGGAGGGTGGGATTACGGGGTTAACTATGAGTGCTGGTGGAAGATAATAATAATAATAAATAATAATAATAATTTTTATTTCTAACCTGCTCTCTCTCCCCGAAGGGACTCGAGGCGGGGCACAGGGAATTAAAAACAACTAAAATCAACAAAGTACAAAATTAAAAATACAAATATAAATAAATGACTAAACTAAATAAAAATAGATTAAACAAATAACCCTGCGCTAAAATCCCTTATAATATCCCTAAACCTTAAAAGAGACTACCCTAGGCCGGCCAAGCGAAAAAGATGTGTTTTTAGTTTTAGGCGGAAGGAGCGGAGGTCCGTGGTTGTTCTAATGTCGGGGGGAAGGTCGTTCCAGAGGGCAGGGCCCACCACAGAGAGAGCCCTTCCCCTGGGCGTCGCCCGCTGACAAAGTCTAGTGGACGGCACCCGGAGAAGTCCCTCTCTGTGGGAGCGAATCGGCCGTGAGGATGTATGGGGCAGGATCCGATCCCGCAGATAACTAGGTCCCGAGCCATGGAGCGCTTTGAAGATGATAACTAACACCTTGAAGCGCACCCGAAAGACGACAGGTAGCCAGTGCAGCTCACGCAAGAGCGGTGTAACGTGGGTAAACCTAGGGGTTCCCATTATTGCTCGCGCGGCTGCGTTCTTGACCAACTGAAGTCTCCGGGTGCACCTCAAGGGGAGCCCCATGTAGAGAGAGTTGCAATAGTCCAGTCGGGATGTCACGAGAGCATGAGTGACTGTGCGAAGGGCGTCCCGATCCAATAGGGGGCGCAACTGGCGTACCAGGCGAACCTGGTAAATTGCCCTCTTGGCCACGGCTGTCACTTGATCTTCCATGGACAGCCGGGTATCCAGGAGGACACCCAAGTTGCGCGCCCCATCCACAGGGGCAAGATGTTCGCCCCCTATGGCCAGAGATGGAATCAGCTGGTTGAATCGGGCAGCAGGAAACCACAGCCACTCGGTCTTGTTCAGGGTTGAGCTTGAGTCCGTTACTTCCCATCCAGCTGGTATGGTACGGGCTGGTGTTATCTCTAACCTAACGGTATCACATTCCATTCTGATGATGGCGTTGGACGTAAGGCCCACCTGATGTCCTGGAAGAAAATGCATTGGACACTGCTGTGAGGGGGCTTGGGTTATTGGGGTGGGCTTAAGCTTTAATATATACGCTTCGCGCCTAAACTAGTTACTTCCTGCTTCACCTTGGTTCGCTGATCTTCTGTATTCAGTAAAAGTAGCCTTATTCATTCCAAACTATGATTAAGTGTGGTCTTTCTTGAGTATTCGAAGAAGTGAGCCCTGACATTAAGCAGGAAGTCACTCTACAATTCACAACCCAATGTCGGAGCCTGCAAAAGAGGAGCTAATGGGAGCCGCCATGGGAGAGGCCGCCTCCAACACCGCAGCCCAAAAGGAGGACTCGAGGTCAGTGATGGACTTTTTAGCAGGCCTTAACTTAGAGCCAAAACCTGAAGAAGCATTACCACGCCATCGCTGGTCCGAGGGAGTAGGTGTCAGCCTTCGCATAGACTGCTTAGCTGCCATGGAAACGGGGAGGGTGGGGTGCTGGGATTCAATTGTTATGCTGGTGGTAGATTGGTGGAGGATGATGCCGGCTGGTGTTATGTCTGGACTAACGGTCTCACATTCCATGCTGGTGATGACCTGCCCACCTGATGTCGGAGAAGAACGTATATTGGACACTGCAAAGGGGGGTTAGGGCTCTTGGGATGGGCTTAAGCTTTAATACTCTCTGTTCGCGCCTAAACTAGTTACTTCCTGCTTCACTATGGTCTGTTGATCTCCGGTACTCAGTAAAAGTAGCCTTATTCATTTCAAACAATGTCTAAGAGTGGTCTTTCTTGAGTATTAGAAGAAATAGACCGTGACATTAAGCAGGAAGTCACAATAAATCACTCCTGATGTCGGATCCTGCTAAAGAGGAGCTTCCACTTGTGGAGGTTCTGCCTGCCGTCGATATGGGAGAAGCTGCATCAAATATCCCTGCTCCAAAAGAGGATCCGAGGTCAGTGTTGGATTGTTTAGCCGGCCTAGATTTAAACCTGACAGCCGAAGATACAACAAAACCCTTCCGTTGGTCTGAGGGCGTGGGAATGACGGGGGGCATAAGCTCAGGGGTTACCACCACCAGACGCCACCCTTCCCCCAAGCCATTCATTCCGGAGCTTTTAAGGGAAGAAAGGGAGTTGAAGGAGATGGCCCATGAACTGCTCCGCCAGGCAAGCGAGAAGAGGGAAGCCCTGAATAACCTTTTGGAAGGGGGGCCTCGTCGGGAATGCAAACAGTTAAAAGAAGCAGCCGCCCGGGAAAACAGAGGCACAACCCCTTCCCCCCCTCCAACAGCCAGCAGAGATTTACAGAGGGAAAACCGTCCCGCCCCCCCCCCCGCCGGCCTGCAAAACTCCCTCCCCTGGGCGTTAAGTTCGACGGGGACAGCGAAAATTTAGCATCTTTTTTGCTCCACGTTAATAATTTTGTGCAGCATTACGCAAATGACTATGAAGATGAGGTCAAAATTAGAATTGTTTCTATGGCTTTGGAAAACAAAGCCTCCAGATGGCTGGTTTCTTTGCATAATAGCCACTCACCCGTGTTGCGGGATTTTGAACGCTTTATGACTGCTCTTAGAAGACGTTTTGAAGACCCCCGGGTTGAAAGGAAAGCTAGAATGAGAATGAGAGATTTACGCCAGGGGAGTATGTCTGTGCAAGAATACACGCAAATTTTTCAAGAGCTGTCTGTGTTTATGGTCGGTTATAGTGACAGGGCCCTGATGGATCTCTATACAGAGGGACTTGATAAAGACATTTATCAGATATGCATAAACAGATTCCGTCCCGAATCCTTAGATGATTGGATAGATTTGGCAGGAGATGTGGAACTGGACCAGGCCCACTTACAAGATCCGGTCCGTTTTGAAAAGAAGAAGTCATTGGGAAACCCCAGGCCTCGGTCTCCTGATAAAGATTCCCACATGCAGAGGGGGGGGCAAAGATCAACTCCAGCGCGCCCAGGGTCTTGTTATCGTTGTGGAAAGGAGGGCCACTGGGCGAACAACTGCAGGTCAAGACAGCCTCCACGCCCACATTCCTCTTCCGAAGTTAGAAGGCCTGCGAAAGTTCCGAACGTGCGCAGTAAGCCTGCGATGAGTGGGGTGGAGCCTCTAGACCTCTCCGTTGACCAGCCCGACACCCCGCCCGACGATTGGGAGGGGGACTCTGACGACAATTTGGTAAGTCGCCGTTCCGGGCCCCTTTATATTCAATTAAAGCTTTTGGCTCCATCTAGTGGTCGTACTTGCAATGTACAAGCCCTCATTGACTCTGGTTGTTCTCGCTGTCTGATCAGCCAAGATCTTGTTTACGCCATGGGTTTTCATTTGAAGAATTTAAAAAAACCCATAGCATTTTGCCAGATGGATGGTTCTGTGGCGGGTGGAATTCCTGCATCTTTTGTTACCGAACCACTTCAAGTTTCTATTGGTGAAACTCATAATGAAACCATTAATTTCATCGTAGCTGCCATAGCTGATAATGCTGTCATTTTGGGAGTCAACTGGCTACGTAAATGGAATCCTCTTATTGATTGGAAAGAGGGATGGGTGCGAATACCTTTATTGCTACCTGACATTGACTTTACACTTTCAAAGCACCAGCATGATTCTCCCCTTGACGTAACTCCTATCACTGAACCCGCTGGTCCCATATTAGCTCTTTCTCCTTCGGAAATCATCCCTGGTGAGGAGAAAATTCCCGAAGAATATTGGGACCTTAAAGACGCTTTTAGTGAAAAGTCTTGTGACTCACTTCCTCCTCATAGGGCTACTGATTGTTCCATTGATTTTCTTCCTGGAGTGCAGTTACCTAAGCCTCGTCTTTACTCTATGACTCCACGTGAAATGGAGGAGTTGCGAAAATTTATTGACAAGAACTTACAAAGGGGTTTCATTGAACCGGCTAGGCCACGTGTGGCCGCACCAGTGATGTTTAGAGAAAAGAAAGATGGCACTCTTCGATTAGTTCAGGACTACTCTTACCTTAACACCATTTGCGAGCACAACGTCTACCCACTTCCGCTTATGAAGGACATGCTTGCCCACCTGGCTACTGGCAAAATTTTTACTAAACTGGACTTACGTGAAGCTTATTATAGAGTGAGAATTAAAGAGGGTGACGAATGGAAAACTGCTTTCAACTGTCCCCTTGGATGTTTCCAGTTTAAGGTTTTACCATTTGGTCTTCAGGGTGCTCCTTCGGTATTTATGCAACTGATCAATGAAGTCCTCCACGAGCACTTATATAAGGGAGTTTTAGTTTATATTGACGACATAGTCGTGTACTCACAAACACGCGACGAACATGTCAAGCTTGTGCGTTCCGTCCTTCAAAAACTCCGCTCCGCCGAACTATACGCCAAATTGTCTAAATGTGAGTTTCACCAGGAGAAGATTGATTATTTAGGTTATCGTATCTCCTCGGAAGGCATTGAAATGGATCCTGCTAAAGTGAAAGCTGTCACAGAATGGGCCCCTCCCCGCACTCGTAAACAGCTCCAAAGTTTTCTGGGTTTCGCCAACTTTTACCGCCAATTTATTCCATCATTTGCTAGCATTGCGTTACCCATTACAAATCTTCTCAAAACCAAAGGGGAAGGTAAACCTCGGCCTGGAACCCCCCTCAACTGGCCCATGGAGTGCCAAGCTGCTTTCGAGAAACTTAAGCGTCTGTTTGCGGCTGAACCTGTTCTGAAGCATCCCGACGTCAACTCCCCGTTCGTGATTCAGGCGGATGCCAGCGATGTCGCTGTGGGAGCGGTCTTGCTGCAACTCAACAACCGTGGCCAACTACAACCATGTGCCTACACCTCTCGTAAACTGTCCGCTGCCGAGCGTGGATGGGCCATTTGGGAGAAGGAAGCATTTGCTGTTCGTTGGGCCCTCATGACTTGGCGTCATTTTCTCAAGGGCGCACCTCATCCGTTTGAAGTCTGGACGGACCATAAAAATCTAGAAGCTCTCACTTCCTCCCGCAAACTTTCCCCAAGACAACTACGCTGGGCACACTACTTCCATCGTTTCAATTTCCGCCTCAAATATATCCCTGGTGGGAAAAATTTCATGGCTGATGCCCTCTCCAGACTGCCCCAATATGATGTTTCTAAACTTACAGTTGTGCAACCCATGATGCCTCTCGCCTTACCTGCTTCTCCTGCGTCTACCAGAGGCCATTCTATTCTCCAGATTGCTCCGCCGGATGAGCTCATTGCTCGCATTAAATCTGAATTGCTTACTGATGAATGGTATTCTGCACATTCGGGTGACTGCACTATTAGGGATAATCTCCCCTGGATTGGCTCTAAGATTTATGTCCCTGCTACAATACGACCTTTTGTATTGCAGCGAGCACACGACTCACGTTTAGTGGGACATTTCGGATTCGTCAAGACTGTACACCTCGTTAAGCGCCAATTCTGGTGGCCTTCGCTCAAAAAGGATGTGGAATCATACATTGCCAGTTGTCCTGTTTGTGCTGCTTCGAAACGTACCCCTGGTAAGCCCCATGGCCTTCTCCAATCTGTGGCAAAGCCGGAGGCTCCTTGGAAGGAGATCTCGATGGACTTTATTGTTGACCTTCCAACCAGCCAAGGCTATACCGTCATTTGGGTTGTTACGGATCTTTTCTCCAAGCAAGTTCATTTTGTACCTTGTTCGAAAATTCCATCTTCCAAATCGTTGGCCAAGTTATTCCTGAACCATATTTATCGCTTTCATGGTGTGCCTAAGCGTATCATTTCGGATAGAGGTACTCAATTTACGTCTCTCTTTTGGAAGGATTTTTTGAAATTGATAGGCTCCGCCCAGGGCTTAAGCTCCTCCTACCATCCCCAGACGAACGGTTCTTGTGAGCGGGCTAATTCCGTTTTGGAACAATACCTTCGTTGTTTCATTAATTTTCAGCAAGACGATTGGGCTGATCTCCTGCTACATGCCGAAGTGGCTTATAATAACTCTGTTCATTCTAGTACAAATATGACCCCTTTTAGGATTATCTATGGTCAGGACTTTGTACCCATCCCTGAATTGCCTCACGACTCGCCTACAGTTCCCTCCTTGGATGAATGGTCCACTAGGCTGTCTTCGATTTGGCCTATCTTAAGAAAAACTTTGGATGATGCACATCAATCGCATAAGTTGTATGCTGATAGGAAACGGGCTGCTCCTCCGGCCTACAAAGTTGGTGATAGAGTATACGTCTCTACTAAGCATTTGGACAGCCCGCAGAAATGCAAAAAACTGGGTCCCAAATTTGTTGGTCCATTCACTATAACTAAGATAATAAGTTCGGTGTCTGTCCGTTTGGATCTCCCAAAAACCTACCGTTGTTTGTACCCGGTATTCCATGTTCACCTATTAAAGCCTGAACGCACCTCGCATCTCCGCAAACCCTCTCCTGATGCCCCTGCACCAATGATGGTTGACGGTCACCAGCATTATGAAGTTCGTGACATTTTGGACTCCAGGGTCCGTAGAAACAAAACTCAGTTCTTAGTCATGTGGAAAGACTTTCCTCCTTCTCACAATGAATGGGTGGATAAAGAGCATCTCAAGGCCCCGAAGCTTATACGCCAGTTTTATGCCAAATATCCACACAAACCTTGACCCTTTCCCTCTCTCCTCTGTGTTGTTTTGTCTCTTTTTGTCTGTTTTACAGGTCTAGCATCTCGCTTTCTGAGAAGCGTCCGGGATTTCTGCCTGCTCCTGGAGGTGGTCCGGATGTCAGCCTTCGCATAGACTGCTTAGCTGCCATGGAAACGGGGAGGGTGGGGTGCTGGGATTCAATTGTTATGCTGGTGGTAGATTGGTGGAGGATGATGCCGGCTGGTGTTATCTCTGGACTAACGGTCTCACATTCCATGCTGGTGATGACCTGCCCACCTGATGTCGGAGAAGAACGTATATTGGACACTGCAAAGGGGGGTTAGGGCTCTTGGGATGGGCTTAAGCTTTAATACTCTCTGTTCGCGCCTAAACTAGTTACTTCCTGCTTCACTATGGTCTGTTGATCTCCGGTACTCAGTAAAAGTAGCCTTATTCATTTCAAACAATGTCTAAGAGTGGTCTTTCTTGAGTATTAGAAGAAATAGACCGTGACAGTAGGGCTGACGGGTGACGACCACAAGGCGCCGGCGTGACCACCCAACCCCCTCCATAACAGAATTGCTAAGGGAGGAGAAAGACTTAAGAGAGATGGCAATTGATTTACTTCGTCAGGCAGACGACAAAAGGGAGACCCTAGAGAAACTCGGGGGGGGGGGAACATTCTCTGGAGGGAGAAGGGATGAAACAACAGGATGCAGCCGCTTCCCAAGAAGTGAGAGGAGCGACCCCTCCCCCCCCCTGTGGAAACCCTCAGAGATTCACAAAGGGGAGTTCCGACCCCTCCCCTTCGCCGGCCGGCAAGACTCCCACCCCTGGGAATTAAATTTGATGGAAACCCTGAGGAATTAGGGTTCTTTTTACTACATGTCAGCAACTATGTTAAACAGTTTGCGGATGACTACGGGGATGATGCAAAGATTAGAATTGTATCATTAGCACTGGAGAACAAAGCTGCTAGGTGGTTGGTCTCCCTGCATAATAATCACTCCCCCCTGTTGGGGAACTTTGACGGCTTTATGACTGCTCTTAGAAGGCGATTTGAAGACCCCCGTATTGAGAGGAAGGCAAGAATGGAGATGAGAAACCTACGCCAGGGCAATAGGTCTGTTCAGGAATATTCGCAACGTTTTCAGGAACTTGCGGCCTATATGAGAGGGTGGAGCGAGAGGGCTCTGATTGATGTTTACACGGAGGGTTTAGACCAGTCCCTATATGAGACATGCGTTAACCGACATAGGCCGGAATCCTTAGCGGATTGGTACCAACTCGCTGGGGATGTGGAGTTGGATCAAGCTCATTCAAAACCTCTGTCCCACTTTGAGAGGAAAAGTCACAGTGAAGTTCCTGGGCCCCAAACCTATGAAAGAGATCTCCACAAACAAGTTAAAGAGCGTAGATCAACTGCAACCCGTTCTGGTGCCTGTTTTCGCTGCGGGAAGGAGGGGCACTGGGCTAACAACTGCAGAATGAAACAATCACCACACCCACATTCTTCTACTGAGGGGAGAAAACCAGCTAAAGCTCCGAGCGTGCGCACTAAACCGGCGATGATTGGGGCAGAGCCTCTGGATCTTTCTGGCGGTGACCAGCAGAACAAGCAAGTCGACGATTGGGAAAAAGACTCCGCCTCCTCAGACGAGAACTGGGTGAGTCCCCATTCTGGGCCCCTTATTATTCCTTTACAGCTTTTGGCTCCATCTAGTGGCCGCAATTGCAAAATACAGGCTCTTATAGATTCGGGCTGTTCCCGTTGTTTAATCAGTCAGGAACTTGTTCAGCACATGGGCTTTCACTTAAAAATTTTGAAAGTGCCAATCGCATTCTGCCAAATGGATGGCTCCATAGCAGGGGGAAATCCAGCATCATATGTCACTGAACCAATTCAGGTATCTATTGGTGAAACCCATAATGAAACCATTAACTTCATTGTTGCGCCCATTGCTGATAATGCTGTTATTTTGGGTATTAACTGGCTACGTAAATGGAATCCTCTGATTAACTGGAAGGAAGGATGGGTTCGTATCCCTTTGATGCTGCCTGAAAACCCCTCCACCACCCCATGTCCCAATGATGGTCTGCCCCTTGATCTGGCACCGATTAAGGAGCCCGCGGCTTCCACAGTAGCCCTAGCAGCCCCTGAAATCATTCCGGGTGAAGAAAAAATCCCTGAAGAGTACTGGGACCTTAAAGATGTTTTCAGTGAGAGATCTTGTGACTCTCTTCCACCCCACCGGGCCACAGACTGCTCTATTGATTTCCTCCCAGGGGTGCAACTTCCAAAACCTCGCATTTACTCTATGACACCCCGTGAAATGGATGAGCTTCGCAATTTCATTGACAAAAATCTAAACAGAGGTTTCATTGAGCCTGCCAGGCCACGCGTGGCCGCCCCAGTGATGTTTAGGGAAAAGAAGGATGGTACTCTTCGTTTGGTTCAAAACTACATGTACCTTAATACGATTTGCGAGCACAATGTCTACCCACTCCCACTCATGAAGGACATGCTGGCTCACCTTGCTTCAGGCAAGATTTTTACTAAACTTGATTTGAGGGAAGCTTATTATAGAGTGAGAATTAAAGAAGGTGACGAATGGAAGACTGCTTTTAACTGCCCTTTAGGGTGCTTCCAATTTAAAGTTTTACCTTTTGGTCTACAAGGAGCGCCTTCTGTATTTATGCAACTGATCAATGAAGTTCTCCACGAGCACCTGTACAAGGGCGTTATCGTTTACCTTGATGACATCGTCATATACACTAAAACACGTGATGAACACGTTAAACTAGTCCGCTCTGTTTTGCAAAAACTTCGCACTGCTGAACTCTATGCTAAACTATCGAAATGTGAGTTTCACCAGGAGAAGATTGATTACCTCGGTTATCGCATTTCTTCAGAGGGAATTGAAATGGATCCTGCAAAAGTGAAAGCTGTCACAGAGTGGGCTCCACCGCCCACTCGTAAACAATTACAAAGTTTTTTGTGTTTCGCTAACTTTTACCGCCAGTTTATACCTTCTTTTGCTAGCATTGCGTTACCCATCACCAACCTACTCAAAACAAATGGGGAGGACAAGCCTCGACCTGGCACCCTTCTGAATTGGACCATGGAGTGCCAGGCCTCGTTTGAGAAGCTTAAACGCTTATTTGCAGCAGAACCTGTCCTGAAGCATCCTGACGTCAACTCCCCGTTCATTATTCAAGCAGACGCCAGCGATGTGGCTGTAGGAGCTGTCTTAATGCAACGAAACCAACAGTGCCAACTACAACCTTGTGCTTACACTTCCCGTAAATTATCCAATACTGAACGCAGATGGGCGATTTGGGAGAAAGAGGCGTTCGCTGTCCGCTGGGCCCTCATGACCTGGCGTCATTTTCTTGAAGGGGCTCCTCACCCGTTTGAGGTTTGGACTGACCACAAAAACCTGGAGGCTCTCACAACGTCCCGCAAATTGTCCCCAAAGCAACTACGTTGGGCTCACTACTTTCATCGTTTCAACTTCAGTCTCAAATACATTCCTGGAGGGAAGAATTTCATGGCTGATGCTCTTTCCAGACTACCTCAATATGACATTTCTAAACTCACGGTTGTTCAGCCGGTAATACCACTTACGTTAATGGCTTCTCCCGTTACGACCAGAGGTCAATCCGCGATCCAGGCTGACCCACCTGGTGAACTAATTGCTAGAATTAAATCAGAACTGCTTACGGATGAGTGGTATTCCGCACACTCTGCTAACTGCACTATCAGAAATGATCTACCGTGGATCGGGTCGAAGATCTACGTCCCTGCTACTCTACGGCCTTTTGTGTTACAACGAGCGCATGACTCTAGACTGGCTGGACATTTTGGTTTTGTAAAGACTATACATTTAGTTAAACGCCAGTTTTGGTGGCCTTCTCTCAAAAAAGATGTTGAGTCCTATATCGCCAGCTGTCCTGTTTGCGCTGCTTCTAAACGTGCCCCAGGGAAACCCCATGGTCTCCCTCAATCTGTGGCGCGACCGGAGGCTCCTTGGAAGGCAATTTCTATGGACTTTATTGTTGACCTTCCAAGTAGCCAAGGCTATACTGTCATCTGGGTAGTTACTGACCTTTTCTCCAAGCAAGTTCATTTTGTACCGTGCTCCAAAATTCCGTCCTTCAAGTCTTTGGCTAAACTGTTCCTGAATCACATTTATCGCTTGCACGGTGTTCCCAAGCGTATCATATCGGATAGAGGTAGTCAGTTTACTTCGCAATTTTGGAAGGAGTTTTTGAGATTGATTGGCTCCTCCCAGGGCTTGAGCTCCTCCTACCACCCGCAGACGAAAGAGGCCTGCGAGAGGGCTAATTCCGTTCTGGAACAATACCTGCGTTGTTTCATAAACTTTCAACAGGACGACTGGGCCGATCTTCTGATACATGCCGAGGTAGCATATAATAACTCGGTTCATACGAGCACTGGAATGACCCCATTTAAAGTCATTTATGGTCAGGACTTTGTACCTATACCTGAGTTGCCACATGACCCGCCGGCAATTCCCTCTCTGGCAGATTGGACTAGTAAATTGTCTTCGGTTTGGCCCATCATAAGCAAAACATTGGATGATGCGCATCGATCTCATAAGTTTTATGCAGATAAAAAACGGGCGGCTCCGCCAGAATACAAAGTTGGAGATAAAGTATATGTTTCTACTAAGCACTTGGACAGTCCACAAAAATGCAAGAAATTAGGCCCTAAGTTTGTTGGTCCTTTCACCATAACGAAAATAATCAGTTCTGTCTCTGTTCGTTTGGACCTACCAAAAACCTACCGTCGCCTGTACCCAGTGTTCCATGTCCACCTGCTGAAACCTGAGCGCTCATCCCATCTTCGTAAGCCTCATCCTGATGCTCCTGCACCACTGACTGTGGACGGTCAACAACACTATGAAGTCCGGGACATTTTAGACTCCAGAGTGCATAGAAATAAGATTCAGTATCTAGTAATGTGGAAAGATTTTCCCCCTTCCCATAATGAATGGGTGGATAAACAGCATCTAAAAGCCCCAAGACTTATACGACAATTTTATGCCAAATACCCAACCAAGCCCTAACACTTTTCCTCTTTCCTCTATGTTGTTCTATGTCTTTTGTTGTCTATTTTGCAGAACTAAATCCCCTGCTTCTGGAGGAGGTCCGGATGTCAGCCTTCGCTTTGCCTTCGCTATGCTGCTGCTCGGCTGCCATGGAAATGGGGAGGGTGGGATTACGGGGTTAACTATGAGTGCTGGTGGAAGATGGTACGGGCTGGTGTTACCTCTAACCTAACGGTATCACATTCCATTCTGATGATGGCGTTGGACGTAAGGCCCACCTGATGTCCTGGAAGAAAATGCATTGGACACTGCTGTGAGGGGGCTTGGGTTATTGGGGTGGGCTTAAGCTTTAATATATACGCTTCGCGCCTAAACTAGTTACTTCCTGCTTCACCTTGGTTCGCTGATCTTCTGTATTCAGTAAAAGTATCCTTATTCATTCCAAACTATGATTAAGTGTGGTCTTTCTTGAGTATTCGAAGAAGTGAGCCCTGACAGAGACAAAGATGAGATCCGGTGTATGTCCACCCTCGTGGGTGGGGCCTTGAATTAGTTGGGTCAGGTCCATGGCCGTCATGGAAGCCATGAACTCCCGAGCTACCTCGGATGATTCGCCCGCCGATGGCAGGTTAAAGTCCCCCATGACTAAAAGTCTGGGGGTCTCAACTGCCACCGTAGCGATCACCTCAAGGAGCTCGGGCAGGGCTGCTGTTACATAGCGGGGAGCCAGGTATACAACCAGCAAGCCCAACTGCCTCCCTAGGCCCCACTTCACGCAGAGGGACTCACAACCGGTAGTCTGTGGCACAATGGTCTCTCTCGGCTCAAGACCTTCCCTAACAATAACCACTACCCCACCACCCCTACCTAGGGCCCGGGGCTGATGAAAAGCGCGGTAACCTGGTGGGCACATTTCAACAAGGGGGAGTCCACCCTCGTGGCCCAACCAGGTCTCCGCAATTCCTACCAGGTCCGGCTCCCCCTCTGACACAAGGTCATGGATGAGGGGGGCTTTGTTGACCACGGACCTGGCATTGCAAAACATCAGCCACAGGCCCTGGCTCTGTACTCCCTGACCACCTAGCCTGCGGGGGTTGTGGCACTTGACCGTTTGCAACCAACGGTTCCGTGCCCCCAACCGGGAGGATAGAACTTGTCTCCCCTCGGACCTGCCTCTCCCCACGACCTTCTGGATGAAGGTACCCTCCGTCGGAACGACTCATATTTTCCCCCCCCTAACGGATCCTTCCGCGTCCCTCTGTCGCCTGCTGGCCTGGCCCTCTCTTTCCTCGCCCGTCTCTACCTGTCTATACCCTCCCCCCTCCCTGGTACCCCCTAAAATAGACAATAATTTACAAATTAAAAAACCCCTGAGACCACGCTTCGTCCACCTCTCCGGATTAATAAATCCCTCATCAAGGCAGGCCCTCGTTAGAGCGGAGGGCCAAATCTGCGAGAGTGGGGACTCTCGCAGTAGTAGTAGGTCTAGCTTAGAGTACATATTAATATTAATAGATAATTAAATATATAAATAATTATATATAAATACAATATAGAAAAGATTTAAATACATAGATAGGGCATGGGTCATAAAGATTTTAAAAGGCATCGTTGGCAGCAATTTAAAGGTGTAAAATATAATAAATATAATAAATAGATGTTAAATATATAGGTTAAAAATTCAAAGTGCATCAGTGAGGAATTTAGTTCGGCTGCTGCGTTCTATACGTCTTAGAAGGACTAAGAAGGTCTTAAAGGTCTTAAATGTCCATAGGTCGAAAAGATCTTAAAGGTTGCTTTCAAGTTCTTAAAATTTGGCGCCATCAGCGCTGGCAGAGAATCTGTCCTCCCAGTTGAAAAGTGCTCTCGTGCCCAGGAGAGGCCGGTAAGGCCTAGAGCCAGCCACACTTCCTCCTCACGGCCAGCCCGGTCCGACAGCTGGAGACACCATCACTCTTCTCTCCAGCCTCGGCCTGTTCTCATAGGCCTCTCCCTGCGACCGATCACAAAGTCTTGGGGTAGACTCCCTCCTCACCCGGCCGGAGCTTCTCAGCGCCTTCTGGCCTCTGACAGGCTCGCCAGGCTCGCCAGTCATCCGACGGCCCGGTCGGCCTCCACTGCCACCGCAAGGACGCCGAGGACGCCGGCCTCCGTTCTGGCGCTCCCACCGCCATCACCGCCGCGGTCCCCGCCATCCTCGTTCCGGCGCTCTCACTGCCGTTCAGCAACCATCCCCAGGGCACCGACCTCCACTCCGGCGCTCTCACCGCCGCCTCCACCACCGTTGCGCCACTGGTCTCCATCCGGGCGCTCTCACCGCCGCCTCCGCACCTACGGCTGTCCTCCAGGCCCACCAGGCCCTCCAGGCATCCACGGCGCGCAGTCGGCATCCGCCGCCATCGCAAGGACGGCGAGGACGCCGACCTCCATCCGGTGCTCTCACCACCGCCGCCGCCGCCGTCTTCGCCGCCGCCTCAGCACAAACCTCACCCTGGAAATCCAGGGTGGATCACTCACCGATCCCAGCCCTCAGAGTGGTAAGTAATGGGCTGGGGCACAGAAAAAATCGGCCAACGAGCTCCATGGCTCCTCGAACGCGAGGAAGCGGATATTTCTCATCCGGACTTTACTGAAGAAGTGAAAGTCTTTTGCGGTTTGTTTCTCGCTACAATGTATCTAAGCCCGGCTTTATTGGAACAATTTTCTCTGTTGCTTTCTCCTGCTGGCTTCCAGATTGGGCGGGGAAAGATGGCTCCCCTTTGTTCGTAAGTGACTATTTTTTATGGAAAATTTCCGACATTCCTTTGTGACCTGGACTGTCTCTCTCTACTAATGGAGGATTTCTTGAATGATTAATTGATTCCTTCCCTGGAGTGCCTTCTTTGTCTTCATAATTGACTGTGAAATTTGCTTTTCTCTCTGGATTTGATAACTTTCTATAACTTTGATTTGAACTTTTTCTCTGGACTTGCTCCAGCGGCCGCACCCAAAAATCGCCATCTTAGTGGCAATGACTTAAACAGCTCACCATGGCTTCTAAAAAGCAACCAGAAAAACCAGGCATAGAAGAAAGAATAACAGCTATGGAGGAAGTGTTACACTCTTTGGTCCTGGAAATTAAAGAGCTTAGAAAAGATCACTGCAGTTCCAAGTTAGACCTTTTGGAGACACAGAAGAAACTGATGCAGAATACACAGAAGACTGAGGAGTTGGAAGTGGGGCTGGCTGGGGCAAAGGGAGAACTTAAAAATGTTAATACTGAAATTGGAGATTTAACTGGTCATATGTCTAGGATGGATTTTGAAAGGATGTCATATTTTTTAAGGTTTCAGAACATTTCGGAGGAATCTGGTGAATGACTTCCTGATCTTATGAGCACAATTTTAGCAGACTATTTACATAAACCTAAGGAAGAGACCAGGGGGGACATTGACCTGGTTTATAGAATAAATTCAGCATATGCCAGGATAAATGAACTACCCAGAGAGATACATATTAAATTTGTTAGAAGGTCTACCAGGGAGGGAATATTAAGGGCGCAGAGAGAGGGTCCGTTAATGTACCAAAAAAAGGAAGTCGCCATCTTGAAGCAGATCCCAAAAAAGATTAGAGAGGTGAGGAGGAAATACTCCTTCTTATCTAAAAAATTGTTTAACCACGGGATTTGGTTCAATTGGGTGATGCCAGAAGGGATGTTGGTGTTCTGGGAAGGAGGAAGAGTAAGGATTAAAACAGTTGCTGAGGCGGAAGCCTTTCTTAAAAAACATTCCTCAATCCTGGAGGATGAAACTGGAGGAGCGGAGGGGGCCACGGCCTCGCCCACTGGGGGTCAGGGAGGAGAACAAGAAGACACAATTGCGACTTCCTGTTCCGGCTTCTGGCGGCGACGGACGAACCTTGGGGTTCGTCCGCCGTTTTGTTCTTTTTTCTGCCCCAAACGGGGCGGGGTACCCCTTTTTTGGGGGGGTCCCTCCGTAGGACTGGCTTGCCTGGACTGGTTCAGCCTAGCGGCGGCTGGGGAACACTCCTTGTCTTCAGTCTAGGTGGAAGAAGACATGCTGCGGGGGGCTTGGTTCCCTTCGCCAACGGAGGACGGTAACTCCTTCTTATCTAATACTCCTTCTTATCTAAAAAATTGTTTAACCACGGGATTTGGTTCAAGTGGGTGATGCCAGAAGGGATGTTGGTGTTTTGGGACGGAGGAAGAGTAACGATTAAAACAGTTGCTGAGGCGGATGCCTTTCTTAAAAAACATTCCTCTATCCTGGGGGAAGATTCAGGGGGGACGGAGGGGGCCACGGCCCCGCCCGCTGGGGGCCAGGAAGGAGAACAAGAAGACACAATTGCCAAGAGACTTAGATCTAAAAAATGACTTTGTTAATACAGTATAACTTTTGTTTGGATGTTTGTACACGATTGCTAGCATAGAATTTAAAAATTTACACTGATGTATCCACTTCTTTTCACCTTGTAGTACTATTGAAATATGTATTATCCATGTCTTGTTAAGAAGCCCCGGAGGGGGCCAACGATCTCAACGTGAATGTTCTCAAAATATTTTTGTATCTCACCTTACCCTACCCTACTGAAAAAATTGTAAAACTCAATAAAACTTTTTCAATATAAACAACCTAGCTGCTGTAACCATATACAAAACCAATTTTGTTTCCCCTTTTGTAAAATCCTTAATTATACCCAATAAAAACATTTGCAGAGTAAATTGTAATCTTTTCTTAAATACATTTTGCATAACCCACCATATTTTTATCCAAAAAGCTTTAACCTTATTGCAAGTCCACCATACATGAAAAAAAGTAGGACTTCCTGTTCCTGTTCCTGGCGGCGACGGACGAGCCTTGGGGTTCGTCCGCCGTTGTGTTCTTTTTTCTGCCCCAAACGGGGCGGGGTGCCCCTTTTTTTTGGGGACCCTCCGTAGGGCTGGCTTGCCTGGACTGGTTCAGCCTGGCGGCGGCTGGGGAACACTCCTTGTCTTCGGTCTAGGTGGAAGAAGACATGCTGCGGGGGGCTTGGTTCCCTTCGCCAACGGAGGACAGTAACGAACAATGAATTTGGAGAGAACGGAGCGCTCGGGTCGGATGGCTTTTCCGGGGCTTGAGCTGCGAGGTGGAGAGTAAGTGAATTTAACTGTATTGCTGGCGGCTTTGGATGAGAGAAACGTGGAGGGGGGTGTTTGCTTGCTAAAAAAACCCTCGGATTTACAGCAGCGGCGCGCAGAAATGGCTCCTGGAATGCAGGGAGCGGATATTTTGCATCCGGTCTGTTGCGCAACAAGTGAAAGTCTTCCGCGGCTTGTTTTCATACAATGTATCTAAGTCCGGCTTTACTGAAACAATTTTCTTTGCTATTTTCTCCGGCTGGCTGCCAGAGTGGGTGGTGGAAGATGGCTGCCCTTTGTTCCTGAACACTTATTTCTTTATGGAAAATTTCCAACACCTCTTTGCGATTTGGACTGCCTCTCTCTACCAATGGAGAAATTTTTTGGATTAATTGATTCCTTCCCTGGAATGCCTTCTTTGTCTTAATAATTGACTGTGAAAATTGCTTCTCTTCTGGGCTCTACAACTTTTTACAATTTTGATTGGAACTTTCTTCTCCTGACTTGCTCCAGCGGCCGCACCCAAAAAACTCCATCTTAGTGGCACTGACTTAAACAGTTTACCATGGCTTCAAAAAAACAACCAGGAAATCCAGGATTGGAAGAGAGAATGACAGCTATGGAAACAGCGTTAAACTCCTTGGTGCTGGAAATCAGAGAATTTAGAAAAGATAATGCTAGCACTAAACTTGAACTTTTGGAGACACAGAAAAAATTGCTGGAGAATACACAGAAGACCGAGGAGTTGGAAGTGGGGCTGGCTGGGGCAAAGGGAGAACTTAAAAATGTTAATACTGAAATTGGAGATTTGTCTGGTCATATGTCTAGGATGGATTTTGAGAGGATGTCATATTTTTTAAGATTTCAGAATATTTCTGAGGAATCTGGTGAATGCCTTCCTGATCTCATGAGTACAATTTTATCAGACTATTTACATAAACCCAAAGAGGAGATCAGGGGGGACATTGACCTAGTCTACAGAATAAATTCAGCATATGCCAGGATGAATGAAGTACCCAGAGAGATACATATTACATTTGTCAGAAGGTCGACTAGGGAGGGAATCCTGAAGGCGCAGAGGGAGGGTCCGTTAATTTACCAACAAAAGGAAGTCGCTATCTTGAAGCAGATCCCAAAAAAGATTAGGGAGGTGAGAAGGAGGTATTCCTTCTTATCTAAAAAATTGTTTAACCACGGGATTTGGTTTAAGTGGGCGATGCCAGAAGGGATGTTGGTGTTCTGGGATGGAGGAAGAGTAAGGATTAAAACAGTTGCTGAGGCGGAAGCCTTTCTTAAAAAACATTCCTCTATCCTGGGGGAAGATTCAGGGGGGGCGGAGGGGGCCGCGGCCCCGCCCGCTGGGAGCCAGGAAGGAGAACAAGAAGACACAATTGCCAAGAGACTTAGATCTAAAAAATGACTTTTATTTTTATTTTTATTAATATAGCATAATTTTTGTCTGGATGTTTGTACACGACTGCCAGCATAGAATTCAGAATTTATATGTATGCATTTATTTTCACCTTGTTGTATTACTGAAAAATGTATTACCAATGTCTTGTTAAGAAGCTCGGGAGGGGCCAACGTTCCCGACGTGAAAGTTCTCAAAATATCTTTTTAATTCACCTTACCCTATCCCTTTTTGTTAAAAAAATTTGTAAAACTCAATAAAACTTTTTCTATATAAAAAAAAAAAAAAGTAGCATCTAAACACCCGCATCTCCAACATTTTGGTTGAACATTTGGGTACATACATGATAATTTCTTAGGGTCTAAATACCATCTATAAAACATTTTATAAAAATTCTCCCTTAAATTCTGTGACTGCGTAAATTTAACATTCTGAACCCATATTTTTTCCCACGTATCCATCATAACCGGTTCGTCAAAGTTCTGAGCCCATTTAATCATACAATCCTTCACCAATTCGCTTTCTGAATCTCTTTCTAACAATACATTATATATTCTTTTAACATGTTTGGGGCCAGTCTCTTTTATCTGCTTGATCAGTTCCACTTCTTTATCCATGAAGCCGACCCTACGATCTTCTTTCCATCTCTTCTGTAACTGTGTATACTGTAACCAATTTAGAATAATTCCTTCTTCCAACAGTTGTTCCAAAGTTTTCAATTGCCATTCGTCCCCATCAACAATAAGCACATCTTTATATAAACACCCCCCGAGTGACTTAGTATTTGTAATCCACATGGTGTCTGCAAGATCCAACCAAAGCGGTATTCTATAATCCCAATTAGGCCGGTGCTTCTTCCATATTCTCATCAAAGCACTTCGAAGAACATGTCTGTTAAACACTTTATCCACCTTATCTTCATAAAAAAGATATGCATGCCAACCCAGAACAAGATCATGACCTTCTATATTCAATAGTTCAGTTTTTGTTTTCCCAAACCAATCTGCTACATACATCAATGCCGCAGCTTCATAATACAGTCGAAGGTTTGGGAGTCTAAGGCCACCTCTTTCACGAGTATCTTGCATAATCTTCATCTTTACTCTCGGTTTTTTCTCCTTCCAAACAAATTTATTTAATGTTGCTTGCCATTCTAACAAGATTTTATCTGATTTAAGCACCGGTATCATCTGGAATAAAAAAATGAATCTAGGTAGAATGTTCATTTTGATTGCTGAAATCCTTCCAAGAAGAGATAGTTGTAGCTTTTTCCATACTTGAAGATCTTTCTGTATCTTTTGCCACAATACTTCATAATTGTTTGAAAAAAGTTTTAGATTTGATTCTGCAATTTGTATTCCTAAATATTTGACCTTAGAAACTATTTCGAAACCTGCCAAACTTGCAAGTCTCTTTCTTTGAGTCTCTGACATATTTTTAACCATCATTTTCGTTTTATTTTGGTTCAGTCTAAACCCAGACACCATACCAAATTCTGCTATGATATTTTTCATCTGGATTATTGAGTTCAAAGGATGTGAAAGGGTAACAACCAGATCATTGGCAAATGCCCTAGTTCTGTATTCCTTTTGCCTAATAATTATGCCACTTAAGGAGTTTGAGTCCCGAATTGTATTCAACAAGACTTCCAAGGTTAAAATAAATAACAATGGGGATAACGGGCAACCTTGTCTTGTACCTTTTTGTATCTCGAAAATTGTAGACAAATTTCCATTAATAATAAGTTGTGCATTTTGTTGCTGATAAATTGCTCCAATCGCCTGTCGAAATCGTCGTCCCATATCCATCTTTTCCAAAGTCTTGGTTAGAAAATTCCAGTTTACTCGATCAAAGGCCTTCTCGGCATCCAAAAAAACCAGCACTGCAGAGATCTGCTTATTCTTATCAAGATAGTCGATTAAATCTATGAGTTGCCTTACATTCTCCTTCATGTGTCTACCTTCAATAAATCCTGCTTGGTCATAGTGAATAACCTCTTGGATAACTGGCATCAATCTGTTGGCTAGTACTTTAGCAAATATTTTATAATCTGTGTTCAGAAGAGATATCGGTCTGTAATCCTCTGGTTTCTTAGGGCCATCTTTGTCTTTGGGTATCAATGATATAAAAGCCGCTTTCCATGAGATAGGTATTTTACCTCCTTGCTGTATATTGCAAAATAGTTCTGTAAGATATTCAATCATTTCCAATTGTAAAGTTTTATAGTACATTGCAGTCAAACCATCAGTCCCTGGAGCCTTGGCTAGTTTAAGTTGGTTTATAGCTAGAGTAATCTCATCTGCAGTTATCAAATGTTCCAAATTTGCCTTTTATATTGAAAAAGTTTTATTGGTTTTACATTTTTTAACAGGGTAGGGTAATGGTTACAAAGAAATTTTGAGAGCATTCACGTCAGAGTCGTCGGACCTTCCGAGACCTCAAAATACACATTAAAAAAGTTAACATAGAAAACATTTTCCATACCACTACAAGATGAAAGCAAGTACATTTACCTAAATTCTCCCTTCCATGCTGTCAGACATTTACAAAAAGTCCGGATAGAAATATTATGCAAAATTGTTCAAGAAAAATCAAGGCAAAGTTATTTTTTTGATCTAAGTCTTTTGGCTATTGTATCTTCTTTCTCTCCTCCCTGGCCCCCCGTAGGCGGGGCCGTGGCCCCCTCCGTCCCCCCTGGATCTTCCCCCAGGACAGAGGAATGTTTTTTAAAAAAGGCTTCCGCCTCAGCAACTGTTTTAATCCTCACTCTTCCTCCTTCCCAGAACACCAGCATCCCTTCAGGTGTCATCCACTTGAACCAAATCCCGTGATCAAACAAGGTTTTAGACAAGAAGGAAAATTTCCTTCTTGAATCTCTAATTTTTCTAGGGATCTGCTTCAAGATAGTGACCGTTTTTCGTTGATAAGTTAAAGGTTTCTCTCTCTGCGCTTTCAGGATCTCCTCTCTGGTTGACCTTCTAACAAATTTCACATGTATCTCTCTAGGCACTTCATTCATCCTGGCATATGCAGAATTAATTCTATAGGCTAGGTCAATGTCCCCCCTGATCTCATCCTTAGGTTTTTGTAAATAGTCTGCTAAAATTGTACTCATAAGATCAGGCAGGCATTCACCAGAATCCTCAAGAACATTCTGAAATCTCAAAAAATATGTCATTCTTTCCATATCTATCCTAGACACATGCCCATTTATTTCCCCCACCTCATTAGAAACATTTTTAATCTCTCCCTTAGCCCCCTCCAACCCTCCTTCCAATTCTTCATTCTTCTGTGTATTCTCCAACACTTGCTTCCGGGTATCCAATAGCTCCTTTTTGAAAGTACTATTTTCAGCCCTCTGGGCCTTTATTTCTGATATCAAAGTTTGCATAGAGGTTTCAAGAGAAGCCATCCTTTGTTCCAAATTTACAAGTGCTGCTTCTTGTGCCATGGTTAAAAGTTAGAGTCACTGCCACCAAGATGGCGTTTTCCGGGTGGGGCTGGTGGGGCAGATCAGGAGCTCAGTTCAGTTCAGGGCTGTGAAGTTGCAAACAATTCAGAAACCAAAAGAGACACAATTTACCAAATCAGCAAATAGTAATAACGAAGGTATTCCAAAGAAGAAATCACAAATCCATCAAGAGAAATTTTTTTTTTCAAAAATCCAGAGAGAGTCCTGCTTTCAAAGAGACGCTGGAAATTTTCCTTAGTTGAAATAATCAGGCAGGGACAAAGAGAAGCCACTTCCACCGCCCATCTCAGAGCCAGAGGGAGAGAGTAGCAAAATAAGAATTTTTTTTTACTCAGCCAGACCTAGAAACAATGTTGCAGAAAGTCACATTCCACTTTCCCTTGTTAAAGACCGTCCGGAGTGAAAGTTTCCGCTTTCTCTTTGCAGAGAAGCCATTTTAACGTGCCGCTTAAATCCGAGGGGTTTTTTTAAAAAAATAAACACCCCCCTCCCAATCCGTTCAGCCTGGCTGGCAGCAGAAAAAAAAGTTTTTTTAAAAACTCACTCTCTCCTCGCAGCTGAAGCCTCGGGAGTCCTTCCGACTGAGCCGATCAGCCCTCTTCATTATTGTGAATGGCGCCGTCTTCCTTAGGCGAAGGGAGAACCCCCCGCTAGCATGTTCTCCCTCACCTAAGCCGCGCCGGGAGCCACTTCCTCCACCGCCGTGGGGGGGGGGGCGCCCCCCGACGAGCCGGCTTTACGGGAGACCCTCAAACAAGAGGAGTCTCGCCCCCGTTGGGGGGCAGAAGAAGAAACAAAGCGGCGAGCGAGCGCTAGGCTCGCCCGTCGCCGCAGGAGCCGGAACCGGAAGCCTTTTGCCTTTTGAAGCACAGATATTTTGGTAACCCTTTTTCCTTCCAAAAAATCATCTACTGACTTATTCTGTATATTATCCTGTAAATATAACTTAGCGTAATAGTCCACGAATGATTTTTTAATCAAATCTTGTTGATATACCGTTTTTCCTCCATACTCAATTCTATCAATAATTCTATTATTCGTGTTCTTTCTCAAGGTTTAGGCCAACCACCTACCAGGTTTGTTAGCATTAGCAAAGGTGTTGTGTTTGGCAAATTGTAAGTTAGTTGCTGTTTGTTCTGATATAAGCATTTGAAATTGATCTTTCAACAGCTTTATCGCCGTCTGAAGTGCCGCATCTTCTGGAGTTGCTATAAGTAACTGCTCCTTCTTTTTTATTTCATCTTCCAATTCCATTCTCTTTTTCTGTCTGCTTTGTTTATGTTTAAAATTCATATGTATCAGGACCCCGCGCATATAAGCTTTACTTGCATCCCAAACTATTTCAATAGGAGTACCTTTATTCATATTAAAACTAAAAAATTCCTTCATGTGTTTTTTAAGTTCATCCATGGAAGATCAAGTGACAGCCGTGGCCAGGAGGGCGTTTTACCAGGTTCGCCTGGTACGCCAGTTGCGCCCCCTATTGGATCGGGACGCCCTTCGCACAGTCACTCATGCTCTCGTGACATCCCGACTGGATTATTGCAACTCTCTCTACATGGGGCTCCCCTTGAGGTGTACCCGGAGGCTTCAGTTGGTCCAGAATGCAGCCGCGCGAGCAATTATGGGCACCTCTAGGTTTGCCCATGTAACACCGCTGTTGCGCGAGCTGCACTGGCTACCTGTCGTCTTCCGGGTGCGCTTCAAGGTGTTAATTACCATCTTCAAAGCGCTCCATGGCTCGGGACCTAGCTACCTGCGGGATCGGATCCTGCCCCATACATCCTCACGGCCGATTCGCTCCCACAGAGAGGGACTTCTCCGGGTGCCGTCCACTAGACTTTGTCAGCGGGCGACGCCCAGGGGAAGGGCCTTCTCTGTGGCGGGCCCAGCCCTCTGGAATGACCTTCCCCCCGATATCAGGACAACCACGGACCTCCGCTCCTTCCGCTTAAAATTAAAGACGCACTTTTTTCGTCTGGCCGGCCTTGGGTAGTCTCTTTTTAGGTTAGGGTTTTTTAGGGGTAATTTTTAGTTTAGTTTATGGGTTTTAGCGCAGGATCTATTTAATCTATTTTTAACTCTGTATTTTGTATTTGTTTGTGGTTTATTTGTATTTTTAATTGCCTGTGCCCCGCCTCAAGTCCCCTTGGGGAGAGAGAGCGGGATATAAATTAAAATTATTATTATTATTATTATTATCATTTTTTTCATATCTAAATAAATTTTCGTTTACTCTCCATGACCTTCTTGACCTCTTCCCTAGCTCAATCTCTAACCACACCGGGCTGTGATCAGTTAATGTCCTGGAAAATATCTTGGTTTTCTTAACTTTAGGAAGTAAATCTGGTGTTAGCAAAAAAAAATCAATCCTTGAGAAAGATTTATGCCTATCTGAATAAAAAGAAAAATCCATCTCATTTGGATGTTGTATCCTCCAAACATCTTTAAGTTCCAAGTCATCTTTTAAATAAAAAAAACCTGTGGTAATTTAGTAGTAAATTTAGTCATTGTTCTCTTATCTAACCTTGGGGTAATCACTCCATTCCAATCTCCCATGATTAAAATACTCTTAAAATTCCAATCCAAAATTTTTAAATGAAGCATCTTATAAAAGCTTTCTTGTTGTTGATTAGGTGCATATATTCCTACCACCAAAATAGGGCCAGAATCTGTATCAAGTTCAATTGCTATATATCTACCACTATCATCCGCCTCTATAATTTTAGCTGAAAATCTTTTATTTATATATATCACCACTCCATTTTTCTTTACCGAATCAGAGGCTGCATAAAATGTTCCCAATCTTGGATTCGCTAAATACTTCTGATCTTGCAACCTAATGTGAGTTTCTTGAAGGCAAACAACATCATTATTAAATTGCTTCAAATAGTAAAATATTTTTTTCCTTTTTTGTGGGGAATTCAATCCATTCACATTCCAAGATAATAATTTAAACATCTTTTGGCCTAGTCTGAAGCGTTGAGAGCATTTGCTGAAGATCTCTCTCGACAAGACTAGTCTTCGGCCTTGCTCCTCCCATAGCTTCAATTTGCTTCTTGCCTTTGTCACTCTTAACGCATTGTACTTGGGGCTTCCCCTGCTTCTGAGATTCTTGCATTTGTCTAGTCGTAGATCTAGTAACACGTTTTTCCACTGGCTTAAGTAATGGCATTTCAATGAAGGTCTTGGATGGTTCCTCCAAGGAAGAACTTAAAAGAAGTCCTGAAGAATCGACTTGAAATCCACCTGCAGCACCCTGGGCTTCCTTCTCTTTTTGCGTCTGCTTTATCTGTTCTTCTGTCTCTTTCTCAAACAGCCTCTGCTCTAAGACATCCAAATCTGCTGGTGTTGGTGTAGATGTACGTGGGGGGATTGCACTTGCCTTCAGTATTTCATAATAGAAATCTCTTGCCTTGTCTATAGTATTCAAACGATACCTCACCCCTTCATATCTGAGTATAACACCCATTGGGGCATCCCACCTATACTGTATCTCTCTTTTCTTCAGCTCCGCTACCAAAAATCCAAAATCCCTTCTAAACTTTAACATCGCTGGTGGTAGTTCCTTGAAAACACCAATCAGATTTCCATCTATATGAAGAGAAGAGTAATAAGACTTCTGCAAAATATCATTTCTGTAGTTTCTCTCAGTAAAATATATCACAACATCTCTTGGTAATTGCCTTTGTAATGCTATACGTGAATTTACTCTGTAGATTTTATCAATTTTAGCAGAAATCACGTCAGGATCATCCACCTTTAATAACGTAGCCAAAGCATCGGCACAAACATTTCTTAAATTCTCTCCAGGGTTTTCTCTTAAACCTCTCAGTCTAATGGCATACTCCATCGCCCTAAATTGTATCATAATAATTTCATTATCCAACTTGTGCATATTCCCCTCCATTTCCACAAATTTCAGATCCGTTTCTTTCGTTTTGGTTTCCAAATTCAAAGCCAGTTGCTCAACCTTGCTATCCACCTTAAGAATAACTTCTTTGTCTTTGTCTTCATAATTGACTGTGAAAATTGCTTTTCTCTCTGGATTTTACAACTTTCTATAACTTTGATTTGAACTTTTTCTCTGGACTTGCTCCAGCGGCCGCACCCAAAAAACGCCATCTTA
This sequence comes from Rhabdophis nuchalis, assembly GCA_039707465.1. Lineage (NCBI taxonomy): Eukaryota > Metazoa > Chordata > Lepidosauria > Squamata > Natricidae > Rhabdophis > Rhabdophis nuchalis. The sequence continues at coordinate 50,321,724 of CM077650.1, forward strand.
GTGGCACTGACTTAAACAGCTCACCATGGCTTCTAAAAAGCAACCAGAAAAACCAGGCATAGAAGAAAGAATAACAGCTATGGAAGAAGTGTTACACTCTTTGGTACTGGAAATTAAAGAGCTTAGAAAAGACCACTGCAGTTCCAAATTAGAGCTTTTGGAGACTCAGAAGAAATTGATGCAGAATACACAGAAGACTGAAGAGTTGGAAGTGGGGCTGGCTGGGGCAAAGGGAGAACTTAAAAATGTTAATATTGAAATTGGAGATTTAACTGGTCATATGTCTAGGATGGATTTTGAAAGGATGTCATATTTTTTAAGATTTCAGAACATTCCGGAAGAATCTGGTGAATGCCTTCCTGATCTTATGAGCACAATTTTAACAGATTACTTACACAAACCCAAGGAAGAGATCAGGGGGGACATTGACCTGGTTTATAGAATAAATTCAGCATATGCCAGGATAAATGAACTACCCAGAGAGATACATATTAAATTTGTTAGAAGATCTACCAGGGAGGGAATATTGAGAGCGCAGAGGGTCCGTTAATGTACCAACAAAAGGAAGTCGCCATCTTGAAGCAGATCCCGAAAAAGATTAGAGAGGTGAGGAGGAAATATTCCTTCGTATCTAAAAAATTGTTTAACCAGGGGATTTGGTTCAAGTGGGTGATGCCAGAAGGGATGTTGGTGTTCTGGGAAGGAGGAAGAGTAAGGATTAAAACAGTTGCTGAGGCGGAAGCCTTTCTTAAAAAATATTCCTCTATCCTGGGGGATGAAACTGGAGGAGCAGAGGGGGCCACGGCCTCGCCCACTGGGGGTCAGGGAGGAGAACGAAAAGACACAATTGCCAAGAGACTTAGATCTAAAAAATGACTTTTTTTTTAATACAGTATAACTTTTGTTTGGATGTTTGTACATGATTGCTAGCATAGAATTTAGAATTTACAATGATGTATGCACTTCTCTTCACCTTGTAGTACTATTGAAATATGTATTATCTATGTTTTGTTAAGAAGCCCCGGAGGGGGCCAACGATCTCGACGTGAAAGTTCTCAAAATATTTTCTTATTCACCTTACCCTACCCTACTTAAAAAAATTGTAAAACTCAATAAAACTTTTTCAATATAAAAAAAAGAATAACTTCTGACAGCCCCGTGGCTATTGCTTGCATATTTTTATCAAGCTGATCATGCTTTTTTATGGTATTTCTTACTCTCTCTCCTTACCTACCTACTGTTTCTCCCTCTCCCTCTCCCTCTCTATCCCCATACCTATCTACCTACCTACCTATTGTATTTCTCCCTATCTCTCTATCCACCTACCTACCTGCCTACCTACCTACCTACTGTATTTCTCCCTATCCCTCTCTATCCTTCTGCCTACCTACTGTATTTCTCTCTCTCTCTCTATTCACCTACCTACCTACCTACCTACCTACCTACCTACCTACCTACCTACCTACCTACCTACTGTATTTCTCTCTATCCCTCTCTACCCCTCTACCTACCTACTTACCTACCTACCTACCTACCTACCTACCTACCTACCTACCTACCTACCTACCTACCTACTGTATTTCTCCCTCTCCCTCTCTATCGCTTTGCCTGCTTACCTACCTACTTACCTACCGACTGTATTTCTCTCTCTCCCTCTCTATCCCCCTACCTACCTACCTACCTACCTACCTAACTACCTACCTACCTACCTACTGTATTTCTCCCTATCTCTCTATCCCTCTACCTACCTACCTACCTACCTACCTACTGTATTTCTCCCTCTCTATCCCTCTACCTACCTACCTACCTACTGTATTTCTCCCTCTCTCTCTCTACCTACCTACCTACCTACTGTATTTCTCCCTCTCTCTCCCTCTACCTACCTACCTACCTACCCACCTACCTACCTACTGTCTTTCTCCGTCTCTTTCTATCCCTCTCCCTACCTACTTACCTACTTACTGTATTTCTCCCCCTCCCTCTCTATCCCTCTACCTACCTACCTACCTACCTACTGTATTTCTCCCTATCTCTCTATCCACCTACCTACCTACCTACCTACCTACCTACCCACCTACCTACTGTATTTCTCCCTCTCCCTCTCTATCCCTGTACCTTCCTACCTACCTACCTACCTACCTACTGTATTTCTCCCTCTCTATCCCTCTACCTACCTACCTACATACCTACCTACCTACTGTATTTCTCCCTCAATCCCTCTACCTATCTACCTATTTACCTACCTACCTACTGTATTTCTCCCTATAACTCTCTATCCCTCTGCCTACCTACTGTATTTCTCTCTCTCTATTTACCTACCTACCTACCTACCTACCTACCTACCTACATACATACATACATACATACATACATACATACCTACCTACTGTATTTCTCTCTATCCCTCTCTATCCCTCTACCTACCTACCTACCTACCTACCTACCTACCTACCTACCTACCTACCTACCTACTGTATTTCTCCCTATCTCTCTATCCCTCTCTAGGTCTTTTCCCACCATTGCAAAATTTATCTAATTTCTTCTGATATCCTTCCATATCCTTCTCTGTCAAATTTAATGGAATCTGCTTCAAGATGGTAACCTCCTTTTGTTGGTAAATCATAGGACTCCCTCTTTGCGCCTTCAAGATTTCCTCTCTGGTTGACCTTCTAACAAATTTTACATGTATCTCTCTGGGTACTTCATTTATCCTGGCATATGCAGAATTTATTCTGTAGACTAGGTCAATGTCCCCTCTGATCTCATCTTTAGGTTTATGTAAATAGTCTGCAATAATTGTACTCATAAGATCAGGGAGACATTCACCATCCATCTCAGAAACATTCTGAAATCTCAAAAAGTATGTCATCCTTTCCATATCTATCCTAGTCACATGCCCATTTATTTCCACAACCTCATTAGAAACATTTTTAATCTCTCCCTTAGCCCCCTCCAGCCCCCCTTTCAATTCTTCATTCTTCTGTGTATTCTCAAGCACTTGTTTTCGAGTGTCCAATAATTCCTTTTTAAAGTTGACATTTTCTGCCCTCTGGGCCTTAATTTCTAATACCAAATTTTGTATAACAGATTCAAGGGCAGTCATTCTTTGTTCAAGGCGTGCCAGCGTTGCTTCTTGTGCCATGTTTAGCTGTTAAAATCCGTGCCAGTAAAATGGTGTTTTTAGGGTGGGGCTGGTGAGGCAGATCAGGAGTCCAAAGTTCTTAAAGTTGTATAGCTGCAAAATTCAGAAACCAGTAGAGAAACACTTTTCCAACTCCATAGGTATAATAACGAAGGCAATCCAGAAAGGAAAACACAAATCCAAAAAAAAAAAAATTCTTCATCAATAATTAGAGGAAGTCCAAATCACAAAGAGACACTGGTAATTTTCCATAGGTCATAGTCAGTCGGGGACAAAGAGAAGCCATTTTCCGCCCAAACTCAGAGCCCGAGGGGGAAAGCGGTTAAAAAGCAAAAAAGAAACTGTTTCAGCCAGTCCTAGAGACATAATTGCAAGCAAGCCGCAAAGTACTTTCCCTTGTTAAAGAACATCCGGATTAAAAGTTTCCGATTCCTCGCAACGAGGCATTTCCGAGTGCCGCTTTTAGTCCAAGGGGGGGTTTTTGGGAACAAACACCCCCCTCCAGTCCCTTTCAGCCCGGCTGACAGTACAAGAAAAAAAGTTTTAAACGCTCACTCTCCGCTCGCAGCTGAGGTCCCGAAAAGCCTCCCGACTCTTCCGATCGTCTCTCTTCATGGAATTAAATTGGCTTTCCGGTTCCGGCTCCGGCGGCGACGGGCGAACTTAGGGTTCGCTCGCCGCTTTGTTCCTTTTCCTGCCCCCCCACGGGGGCGAGAAGCCCCTTGTTTGGGGCTTCTCCCGTAAAGCCGGCTCGACAGGGAAGCCCCCCCCCACGGCAGTGGGGAGAGCGACCCTGCTCCTCGGCTTAGGCGGAAGAGGACATGCTGCGGGGGGTCTTCCCTTCGCCAAATATTTCAATGTATTTTTAATTGTTATCCCAAATTGTTCTTGCATACTCTCCCACTCATCATTTTTATTCATTAATAATTCAGATTTTAACCAATTTACCTTTAAACCTGTCATTTCTTCAAATTCTTTCAAATGTTTATTTATCCTCTTCAAATCTTTCTCTATATCTTTCAAAATAATCAAGGTATCATCCGCGTACAAATTTATCTTATATCCCTTGTACCCTTCCAATTCTTCATCTTTTTCTATCAATTTAGTCAAAACTTCCATAATTAGTAAAAATAATGTTGGGGACAAGGGACATCCCTGTCTCGTACCTGCTTCCAATTTAATCTCTCCCGTCATTATTCCATTCACCTTCACTTTTGCACTACTTTTTTGATACAATTTTGAAATAACATGTATAAACCTATTACCGAAGCCTAATGCCTCAATAATTACTTTAATAGTTTCCCATTGTACAGAATCAAAGGCTTTAAAAATGTCTAGTGATACTATGCCTATTTTATCACCATTACTCTCAGCTACATCTATAATATTTAATACTCTTCTAATTATATCACTCATATATCTGCCTTTAACAAAACCTACTTGATTATAGCTTATATACTTGTCTATAAATCTATTTAACCTATTACTTATAATGGCAGTAAATATTTTTGCATCTTGGTTAATTAAAGAAATGGGTCGATAGGACTCGATCCTCTCCAAATCTTTATCAGGTTTAGGAGTTATAGTTATTACCGTTCTGTTCCATGACATCGGGACTTCTCCACCATGTAAAATTCCATTAAATAATTTTTGCAATTTTGGTATTATTATTTCTTTAAAGTCTTTATAAAATTCAGCAGGTAATCCATCTTCACCTGGAGTTTTCCCTAATTTTATCTCTTGTATTATTTCATTAATCTCATCATGTGTAATATCTCCTTCCATCAAGTCCTTATATGTTTGATCTATTTTCACAGCATATTTTTCAAGATGATTTTTCAGTTTTTCCAAATCAATTGATTTCTTTGAATATAATTTTTGAAAAAACCTCCTAACTACTTCACATTTCTCCAGTCTCTTATAACATCTTGTACCTTTTTCATCTATCAGAGAGCCAATTTCTCTCTTTTCACTTTTATTTTTCGCCATCCTTGCTAATAACCTAGAGTTTTTATTACTAAATTCAAAGAAATCCCTATTTAAATATCTTATATTTTTTTAACCAATTCTATATCTTCTTCTATCAATTTAGTTTTTAGTAAATTCAATTCCTCCAAGCATTTTTTATCTTTTGTAAGTAAAAATTGGTTCTCCAATACCTTAATCTGTCTTGTATCCTGTTCCATTTTACTTCTATATTCTCTATATTTCCTGCTTGACAACTTAATACTTTCTCCCCTAAATACTGCTTTCATCGTGTCCCAAACAGTTTCAAATTTAACCTCTCCATTATCGTTGAATCTCCAACTTTCCTCCCATTTTTTAAGTATCCATGTTTTATCTTCCTCCTTTTTAAACAATTTTTCATCATATCTCCAACCTCTTTCTTTTTTTCTAAAATTAAAATCTATTTCCATCGTAACTTCTGCATGGTCGGAGTCCTTGAAAACTCCCACATCTATTCTATCTATATTGTTCAACAGGTCTTTAGAGACAAAAATATAATCAATTCTTGAATATGTATTATGTACCTTAGAGCAAAAAGTATACACCCTTTCAGTACCTTTCAACTCCCTCCAGACATCTACCACACTATTTCGGAACATCCATTTATTTAAAATTTCCCCTTTATTTGTTTCTCTAAAGCGGGTGGGGTTAGTACTGTCTATTTTATCTCTAATCATATTAAAGTCCCCAGCCACAATCACTTTCCCTACACTTTCAGTTTCCAAAATCTTAGTTATTTTATCAAGGAATCCCTTTTGTTTTTCATTTGGTAGATATAAATTAACCAGTGTCACTTTTTGCTCGTTAATATTCCCTATAATTATTAAATATCTTCCTTCATCGTCCCTAATTACTTGTTTTTTTTCAAAATATACCCTATTTGATATCAATGTTGCCACACCTCTAGCTTTGGAGGTTCCGAAAGATTTTTCATAAACTTGCATACCCTTTATATTCATTCTATTAAAATCCTCAGATTTTTGATGAGTTTCCTGCAAAAATAATATGTCTGGTAAGTCCCTTTTGATTTTAAGCTCCAATCTCCTCCTCTTTATTTGGTTCCCTGTACCCTTCACGTTCCATGTCATTATTTTTATAAACCGCATTTACGCAGTAACTTTTTTTTTAATCCTAGCCCCTCCTCTTCCCTTACGTGCCTACCCAACACCAAACGGAGATAACATACAAAAAAAACATAAGACACTACAAACAACATGTAACAAACTGTCTTCATCCCCCACTTCCTCAACCGGCACCGCCTCTGCATAGAGATTGTGGGGGAGGGGACGTGCCGATGGTCGGATCACTTCTCACGGGCTATCTTTTTTAGTTCCACTCTCAAAAAAGGAAGACAATGTTAACTTTTCCCCGCACTCAGCTTCTTGCTTTTTAAGATCCTTCTCTTTATCCGCTGCTTGCATTGTATCATCACGACTTTTTTTTTGCTCAGACATTGCCGGAGAAATTTCTTTCCGCTTTAAACTTCTTGGATCTCCTGCAACAGCCCCTTTTTCTTCTAATGTTGGAGATCCTACTTGCATTCCACCCATCTTAAGCATTTGATTTCCGATTTCTGTTAATTCCTCATCTTTCTCAATCAGCCCAAGCTCTCGTACATATCCTATTGGATCCACTTGCGGAGTAATTGTCTGCATTTTACCCTTGTAAAAAAATTTCAGCTGCTGTGGTGGCCTCCAGTTGTATTTAATCTCTTTGTCTCTCAGAACCTTTGTAATTGGCTTCAGAAAATATCTCCATGCTCTTTCCTCTCTTGAAATATCCGGAAAAACTTGAATGTCTTACTCCTCTAATTTTGGAACTGCTCCTAACTCTCTTATTCTCGCCATTACCTCTAATTTATCACCAAGATTTGCAAATCTCACCAACACATTTCTATTTGCTCCATTTTGCCTTTTATAACCAACTCTAAAAACACTTACTAAATCTGCAGCCGTATATGTAATTGATGCATCCAGGTCATTCAGCCATTTTAAAACCCTTTGTTTCAAATTATCCACTCTCTCTTCCTGAATTCCACGAATAACAACATTATATTTTCTTGCATCCTCTTCCAAAAGGTTAATTCTCCTATCTTGCTGCTGATTTTTAAAAAAATCCCTTCAATCTGACGATCTATCTGAGCATCATGTACATGAATTTGCTCAATTTCATCATTAACAAGTTTTATCTCCATGGCTTGCTTTGCAAAATTCACATTCATTTCACTTATTTCCTCTTTTGTCTTTTTAATTTCCAATGTCATATTATCCAATCTGTCTGTCAATCCAGATAATTTTTCACCAATTATATTCAAACCCAAAATAACTTGTTGTAATTCTGAGGGCTGTTGAGACTGTTGAGTCGCCATATCTTTACAAAGAAAATTAATTCTTTTTTAGCCAAGAGGGTCTTTTTAAGGAAGATTGAAGGGTATCCTCCCCAATGAAGCTGAGACGGCTTTATTGCATCCGAAGAGGCCAAAAGAAAAAAAAAGAAAGTTGTACTCCCCAGTTCAATTTAACTTAAGATCAGTCTCCTCAATCACCCATTTATGGGCGTTGTCCAGAAAGTTAAACTCACTGCATTCAGCTGAGGCACTTCACACAAAAGGTTCGGAATTTCAAAGAGTTTACAATCCGCATATAATCCACATGCCATCCGACCGGTCTTTCCACCTATTTCTTTGTAACCTGTGCCTCGCCTCACAGCAAGAATTGCAGATCGCAGTACTTAACAGAAACAAAAGCAACTTTCGCTTTCAACCAGCGACTGCCATTTCGGTCAACCCCTCTGTCTTTTCCACACAGTAAACACAGCTTTGAAATTCAAGCAGTCCAGGGTGACCTACCAATTCAAAAAGTCATTCTGCTGGCTCCACAGCCCTTCCGATACAGCTGTAGATACTTTCGGCTTCTAACGATGCATTTTAAACACTTTTAATCCACATTCTCTTCCGTGAAAACGCCCTACGAAGTGGAGAAAACGTCCTCACCTCATCCGGCCATAACCACGCCCCCATCTCTCTATCCCTCTACCTACCTATCTACCTACCTACCTACTGTATTTCTCCCTCTCTATCCCTCTACCTACCTACCTACCTACTGTATTTCTCCCTCTCTCTCTCTACCTACCTACCTACCTACTGTATTTCTCCCTCTCTCTCCCTCTACCTACCTACCTACCTACCCACCTACCTACCTACTGTCTTTCTCCCTCTCTTTCTATCCCTCTACCTACCTACCTACCTACCTACTGTATTTCTCCCTCTCCCTCTCTATCCCTCTACCTACCTACCTACCTACTGTATTTCTCCCTATCTCTCTATCCACCTACCTACCTACCTACCTACCTACCCACCTACCTACATACCTACTGGATTTCTCCCTCTCCCTCTCTATCCCTCTACCTTCCTTCCTTCCTTCCTTCCTTCCTACCTACCTACCTACCTACCTACCTACCTACTGTATTTCTCCCTCTCTATCCCTCTACCTACCTACCTACCTACCTACCTACCTACCTACCTACCTACCTACCTACCTACTGTATTTCTCCCTCAATCCCTCTACCTATCTACCTATTTACCTACCTACTCCATTTCTGCCTCTCCCTCTCTATCCCTCTACCTACCTACCTACCTACCGACCGACCGACCGACCGACCGACCGACCTACCTACCTACCTACCTACCTACCTACCTACCTACCTACCTACCTACCTACCTACCTACCTACCTACCTACCTACCTACTGTATTTCTCCCTATAACTCTCTATCCCTCTGCCTACCTACTGTATTTCTCTCTCTCTGTCCACCTACCTACCTGCCTAACTACCTACCTACTGTATTTCTCTCTCTCCCTCTCTCCCTCTACCTACCTACCTATCTATCTACCCACCAACCTACCTACTGTCTTTCTCCCTTTCTTTCTATCCCTCTACCTACCTACCTACCGTATTTCTCCCTCTCCCTCTCTATCCCTTTTCCTGCTTACCTACCTACTTACATACCTACTGTATTTCTCCCTATCTCTCTATCCCTCTACCTACCTACCTACCTACTGTATTTCTCCCTCTCTCTCTCTACCTACCTACCTACTTACCTACCTACTGTATTTCTCCCTCTCTCTCCCTCTACCTACCTACCTACCCACCTACCTACCTACTGTCTTTCTCCGTCTCTTTCTATCCCTCTCCCTACCTACTTACCTACTTACTGTATTTCTCCCCCTCCCTCTCTATCCATCTACCTACCTACCTACCTACCTACCTACTGTATTTCTCCCTATCTCTCTATCCACCTACCTACCTACCTACCTACCTACCTACCTACCTACCTACCTACCTACCTACCCACCTACCTACTGTATTTCTCCCTCTCCCTCTCTATCCCTGTACCTTCCTACCTACCTACCTACCTACCTACCTACTTTAATTCTCCCTCTCTATCCCTCTACCTACCTACCTACATACCTACCTACCTACTGTATTTCTCCCTCAATCCCTCTACCTATCTACCTATTTACCTACCTACCTACTGTATTTCTCCCTATAACTCTCTATCCCTCTGCCTACCTACTGTATTTCTCTCTCTCTATTTACCTACCTACCTACCTACCTACCTACCTACCTACCTACCTACATACCTACATACCTACATACCTACCTACTGTATTTCTCTCTATCCCTCTCTATCCCTCTACCTACCTACCTACCTACCTACCTACCTACCTACTGTATTTCTCCCTCTCCCTCTATCCCTCTACCTACCTACCTACCTACCTACCTACCTACCTACCTACCTACCTACCTACCTACCTACCTACTGTATTTCTCCCTCTCCCTCTCTATCCCTCTACCTACCTACCTACCTACCTACCTACCTACCTACCTACCTACCTATGTACGTACTGTATTTCTCCCTATCTCTCTATCCACCTACCTACCTGCCTAACTACCTACCTACTGTATTTCTCTCTCTCCCTCTCTCTCCCTCTACCTACCTACCTACCTACCTATGGTATTTTTCCCTCTCTTTCTATCCCTCTACTTACCTACCTACTGTATTTCTCCCTCTCTATCCCTCTACCTTCCTTCTTACCTACCTACCTAGCTACCTACCTAGCTACCTACCTACCTAACCTACTTCCTACTGCCTTTCTCTCTCTATCCCTCTCCCTACCTACCTACCTACCTAGCTATCTCCCTACCTACTGTATTTCTCCCTCTCTATCCCCCTACCTACCTACCTACCTACCTACCGTATTTCTCACTATCTCTCTATCCCTCTATCTACCTACCTACCTACTGTATTTCTCCCTCTGTATCCCTCTACCTACCTACCTACCTACCTACTGTATTTCTCCCTCTCTCTCTACCTACCTTCCTACCTACTACTTACCTACCTACTGTATTTCTCCCTCTCCCTCTCTATCCCTCTACTTACCTACCTAAATACCTACTGTATTTCTCCCTATCTCTCTATCTACCTACCTACCTACCTACCTACCTACCTTCCTACCTACTGTATTTCTCCCTCTCCCTCTCATCCCTTTCCCTGCTTACCTACCTACTTACCTACCTACTGTATTTTTCTCTCGCCCTCTCTCCCCCTCTACCTACCTACCTACCCACCTACCTACCTACTGTCTTTCTCCCTCTCTTTCTATCCCTCTACCTACCTACCTACCTACTGTATTTCTCCCTCTCCCTCTCTATCCCTCTCCCTACCTACCTACCTACCTACTGTATTTCTCCCTATCTCTCTATCCACCTACCTACCTACCTACCCACCTACCTACCTACCTACCTACTGTCAAGCTCCCCAGAGAAACGTCAAATGATTCATGGCCTCACGTAACAGTTCAAAGAAATGTCCGTTTATTGAATGTATCATCATGGCGAGTCTCGTTTGTAGCCAGAACTGGCAATAATTGGATGGCTTCTGCCCTTTACCCCCTTATGCCCCCTCCCCTCTGCTTGTCATCAATCACGTTCCCCAATTACATTTAAAATAATTGCATGCATGCGCAGTCACAGGCTGTCTTGAGAATCCTTTCCAGCCACAGGAATGTCAAGAATTTTCAGTTCATTAAGGCCAACAGATAAGGCCCTTGGCAACACCGGGATGTTGACACCCGGCTCCCCTTACTTCTCGAAAGCAACCTATGGGAAACAAAACAATCTAAATGCAGGTATATGACTTAGGGATGCGTCCCCCTCCCCCCCGGCTTGCTTGGGTTTTCTGCATGGAATTTTGCTATGAGGCGGTCAGCTTGGATGTTTCTATGTTTCACCCACGATGCTTCCGATAGGGGATAACCCTTCCACTTGATTAGATATTGGAGTTGCCTTCTGTGCCACCTCGAATCAAGAATTCGTTGGACTTCATAATGGGTTTGGCCCCCTATGACCATAGGGCCTGGGGGCGCACGGGGCAGTGGTCTCAGGGTGGAACCGATCACAGGTTTCAAAAGGCTACTATGAAACGATTGGTGTGTCTTCCCCAGCAATCCTCACGGCCGATTCGCTCCCACAGAGAGGGACTTCTCCGGGTGCCGTCCACTAGACTTTGTCAGCGGGCGACGCCCAGGGGAAGGGCTCTCTCTGTGGCGGGCCCGGCCCTCTGGAACGACCTTCCCCCCGATATTAGAACGACCACGGACCTCCGCTCCTTCCGCCTGAAATTGAAGACTCATCTTTTCCGCCTGGCCGGCCTAGGGTAGTCTCTCTCTCTATGGGTTTTTTAATTGTTTATATTTAGTGGGGATTTTTAGTTAATGGGATTTTAGCACAGGAATTAGTTTAATCTGTTTTAAATTGTATGTATTTTGTATATTTATTGTTTTTATTCTCCCTGTGCACCGCCCCGAGTCCCTGTGGGGAGAGGGAGCGGTTAATAAATTCAACTTTATTATTATTATTATTATTATAATCGAGGCAGTTTCAATATCACTGTGACTGGGTTGATGATTTTTATTATGGGGAATGGCCCCACAAATTTTGGCCCCAGTTTTTTGCTGGGCAGTCTTAGTCTCAAATATTTTGTGGAGAGGTAAACCTTCTCTCCTACCTGGAACGGCCGTTGCGGAGCCCGGTGTTTATCTGCCTGTTTCTTGTAGGTTTGTGTCGCTTTGGCTAGGGCTTTCTTGACATTTCCCCAAGCTGCTTTCAGCATCGACATCCAATCAGTCAAGCTGAATGAGGAGGGGGGGTCTCTTGGATATTCAGGCATTGGGACAAAGTCCATGCCGCTCACTACTTTGAACGGTGTGAGTCCTGTGCTGCTGTGAACAGCATTATTGTATGTTCTGCCACTGTTTGCAGTAGTCCCGGGGGTTTTCCTGGTCGTATTTTCATTGTAGCACAGACTGTGCAACTTTTTACATAGCTATCCACATCTTTCTTCATTCCGGGCCACCAGAATTGCCTCCGGGCTAGGTGTAAAGTCTTTAGGAACCCAAAATGGCCTGCCAATTTGGCGTCGTGGCTCCTCTGGAGAACTAGGATACGTAGAGATTCTGGAACGTAGAGTTTCGTCCCCTTCCAGGCGAGGTCATCCCTCTTCGTCAAGATGTGTTGGTTGTTTTGGAACCAAGGCTCTGTTAGCAGCTCAGTTTTGAGTCTTGTGGTTAGATCGCTTGTGGTTTGACTCCGTCGGTCACGGTGTTGCCGCCTGGTGGTTACTTGGGCAGCTGGTTGAGTAGAAGGAATAATGGCATCCACTACGTGCTCCCGTTCGCATTTGTACTGAGGCATGCGGGAGAGGGCATCAGCTAGAAAGTTCCTCTGCCCTGGAATGTGCTTTAGTACGAAGTCAAAACGGTTGAAGTATTGAGCCCATCGGACGTGTTTGGGTGATAGTTTCCGTGGGGTTCTGAGAGCTTCCAGATTTTTGTGGTCGGTCCAAACTTCAAACGGTTTCTGGCTCCCTTCTAGCAGGTGTCTCTAGGTTAGTAGTGCCCATCGCACTGCAAAAGCCTCCTTTTCCCATGCGGCCCATCGTCTCTCGGTGTCTGTGAGTTTGTGGGAGGTATAGGCACAGGGTTGTAAATTTCCTTGGTTGTTTCTTTGGAGTAGTACTGCTCCTACGGCCATGTCGCTGGCATCTGCCTGGATCACGAAAGGTTGCTCATGGTCAGGATGCTTCAGTACCGGCTCCTTTGCAAACATTTCTTTCAGTGTTTCGAATGCCTCCTGGCAGGTTAGGCTCCACTGTAGGGGTTGTCCCGGACGAGGTTTCGTTCCTGGGCTCCCTGTCTTCAGGAGGTCTGTCAGGGGTTTGGCAATCTTCGCAAAGGAGGGAATTAACTGCCTGTAGAAGTTTGCGAACCCTAGGAAACTTTGTAGCTGTCTGCGAGTGCGAGGGGGTTGCCAGCTTAGGACGGCTTGCACTTTAGCTGGGTCCATCTCTATTCCCTCATTTGACACTCGGTAGCCTAGATAGTCTAGTCGCTCACGGTGGAATTCACATTTTGATAGTTTGACATACAGGTTGGCTGCCAGAAGTTTTTCCAGTACTTGGCGAAGCAGGGGTATGTGGTCATCGACGGTCTCAGTGTAAATAAGGATGTCATCTAGAAAAACAAGGACCCCCTTGTAGAGGTGCTCATGCAGTACCTCATTGATTAACTGTATGAACACTGCTGGGGCTCCCTGTAATCCAAAAGGCATCACTTTGAATTGGAAACTTCCTAAAGGGCAGTTGAACGCTGTTTTCCATTCATCTCCTTCCCTGATCCGTATTCGGTAGTATGCTTCTCTGAGGTCTAATTTGGTAAAGACTTTTCCCTTGGCCAAGTGAGACAGCATAACTTTCATGAGGGGAAGCGGGTATAGGTTGTGTACGCACACCCCATTTATCCCTCGAAAGTCTACGATCAGGCGCATAGTTCCATCTTTTTTCTCTTTGAAAAGGACTGGTGCCGCAATCCGTGGCTTGGCTGGCTCGATGAACCCTCTTGCTAGGTTTTTATCTATGTATTCACGCATTTCTTGCATCTCTCGAGGCGTCATGGCATACAGCTTGGGTTTGGGTAGTTTTGCCCCAGGGATGATTTCAATGGCACAACTGTTTCGCGGTGGGGGGGCAGGATGTTGCATTCTGTCTCACTGAACACTTCTGCGAGGTCCTGGTATTCCACTGGAATCAGTTCAGCCTCTGGGGGTTTGTCAGATGTGGTTGCCAGTTGTTCTCGTGGGCTCTCTTGGGGGGCTCCCAATGTGAGTGGTATTTCTGCTTGCTCATGAGGGAGGGGTTGAGGACCCGGTGATATCCTAAGTCTGCGGGTGCCCCCTTGCCACCAGATGGTTGGTCCCCACTTGTCTAGCCAGGAAAGTCCAAGTATGACTGCCTCTGTCATTTTGGGGGCTATTATGAATCGAATTATTTCCCAGTGATCTGCCAATTCTAGTCTCACTGGTTCAGTTAGGTGAGTGGCATAGGCTCCGCCCATTAGGGATCCGTCAACCTGCTCGAATCGAATCGGGTGGGCCAATCTTTTCGCTCTGATCCCCAGTTTCTGAACTGTGGTTAAGTTGATCAAGCACCTAGTGCAGCCTGAGTCTACAAGGGCCTGAAAATCCCCCTGTTTTCCCGTTTTTGGGGTTGTGAGGCGTATTGGGAAAAGGAAAGGGTAAATTGATTCACTCACCATTGGGTCGTTTTCTCCCTCGTCCTCGCTGTCATAGGGTTTGATTGATTGGTCATCATTGCCTGGGGTTTCACCACTTTCGCCTGGGAGGGAGGAGATCCCTGCAGCTTGAAGAGCCCTCCTGGAAGTGTTGATAGCCCGTCGGGGCCCTCGTTCTTGTCGGGCCCTGGGTGGTAGGTCTGGCCTTGGTTTCGGGGATGGGGATGGGCATGCCGCTACCATGTGGCCCATCCCTCCGCATCTGTAACACCTCACGGAACTTCGAGGGAGGGCTGGTCTCAGGTCTCGCTCTGGTGCCATTTCTTTCTTTTGGCGAGGTGGTTTCAGATTAGGTTGACCCCTCTCCTTTGTGTCTGGTTCCTTCCTTGTGTCATTGGCACGTAGTCCACTGTCGACTTTTGTTGCCACTCGGAACCACTCAGAGAGTTGGTTTGGGATGTCACGATATGCAGTTACTTGGGCAATACGTTTATCCAGGCTTATTCTGAAAAAATGCACCAGCAACCGTTCTGGAAGGGGGGGGTAGTCTTCCAACTATCCTCCTGAATTCACGGATGTGCTCTTTGATGGGGCGGCCTCTTTGCTTTAGGTTGCTGAGTTCCTCCTCTGCATATGGGTCCTCCTCCCCCTCTTCAAACCTGGCCTCTAATAATTGCAGGAAGTCATCTATGTCTCTCAGTTGAGGAGCCCTTCGCTTATGGAGGGCTGCTAGCCATTCTTTTGCTTCCCCCTCAAAACCCTCTGCAATGGCATTCACCATGGCTCTGGGGGATGGGTAGAGGTGCCCATAGCGTTCTAAGTGGATATCAGCTGAATCAAGGAATAGAGCTAGCTGGTCTGAGTCACCATCAAACTTTCCCCTGAATCGGGGTGGATCGTTTAGTTCCCTCCCTCCTCTGTTTTCCTCCCGGCCTCTATATGCTCGTGCTTGATATGGCCGGTCATCTTCTTCAGCTCTAGGAGGGGGAGAGGGAGGGAGTTGTCTGCTCTTGGCAGCACGCTTGCATCGTGGGAGGGGTGCTGGCTGCTGTTTTGGGCTTCTTCCTCTTGGGTTGAGTGGGGGAGGGGGGCTACGCTCCAACCTGCGTTTCCTCCCTTCAGCAGGATCAGATATGCCTCCTCTCTCTTTCGGACGGCAGGCTGGCCCCTCGTCATGAAGAGTGGCTTGTTCAAAATCCTCCCTCAGCTTCTCTACTGCACCCCCCAGGGGTCCCATCTGGAGCCGTGGGCGCCTGGCTTGTTCCCAATCCCACATCCAGTCCACCCTTGCTAGTTCACTGGAGATTCCCCCTTTTTTCTGGGAATTGGGGTAAGGAAATTCGAGCTCAGCTGCTTTAGGAGTCAGACCCCACCGGTACTTATCTTCCCTTGCTTCTGCTGCTGGGAAAGGCTGGACGTCTGAAGCTCCGCTGTTCAGGGGGGCTGGCTGACCTCCAGCTGAAATGAGGCTTTCTTCGGATAGCCCACCTTCTGCCATGGTGGCCTGATCCCTCCAGGCGTTCCAGATATTAGGTGATGCCTGGAGGAGACGGGACTCAGGTTGCCCGGAAATCTTGATAGATTTCTTTAAAGAGTTCTGGCTATCTGTCAAGCTCCCAAGAGAAACTTCAAATGATTCACGGCGTCACGTAACAGTTCAAAGAAATGTCCGTTTATTGAATGTATCATCATGGCGAGTCTCGTTTGTAGCCAGAACTGGCAATAATTGGATGGCTTCTGCCCTTTACCCCCTTATGCCCCCTCCCCACTGCTTGTCATCAATCACGTTCCCCAATTACATTGAAAATAATTGCATGCATGCGCAGTCACAGGCTGTCTTGAGAATCCTTTCCGGCCACAGGAATGTCAAGAATTTTCAGTTCGTTAAGGCCAACAGATAAGGCCCTTGGCAACATCGGGATGTTGACACCTACTATATTTCTCCCATTCCCTCTCTATCCCTCTAACTTCCTAACTACCTACCTACTGTATTTCTCCCTCTCTCTATGCCTCTACCTACCTACTGTATTTCTCCCTCTCTCCCTCACTACCTACCTACCTACTGTATTTCTCCCTCTCTCCCTCTACCTACCAACCTAGTGTATTTCCCTCTCTCTCTATACCTCTACCTACCTACCAAACTACCTACCTACTGCATTTCTCCCTCTCTCTATCCCTCTACCTACATTCCTACCTACCTACTGTATTTCTCTATCCCTCTACCTACCTACTCTCTATCCCTCTCTATCCCACTACCTACCTAAGGTATTTCTTCCTCTCCCTCTCTCCCTCTACCTACCTACTGTATTTCTCCCTCTCTCTATACACCTACCTACCTACCTACCTACCTACCTACCTACTGTATTTCTCTATCCCTCTACCTACCTACTCTCTATCCCTCTCTATCCCACTACCTACCTACTGTATTTCTCCCTCTCTCTATCCACCTACCTACCTACCTACCTACCTACCAAACTACCTACCTACCTACCTACCTACTGTATTTCTCCTTCTCTCTATCCCTATACCTACCTACCTACCTACCTACCTACCTACCTACCTACCTACTGTATTTCTCCCTCTCTCTCTCCCTCTACCTACCTACTGTATTTCTCCCTCTCTATCCCTCTACCTACCTACCTACATACCTATCTACCTACTGTATTTCTCCCTATAACTCTCTATCCCTCTGCCTACCTACTGTATTTCTCTCTCTCTATTTACCTACCTACCTACCTACCTACCTACCTACCTACCTACCTACCTACCTACCTACCTACCTACCTACTGTATTTCTCCCTCTCTCCCTCTATCTACCTACCTACCTACCTATTGTATTTCTCCCTCTCCCTCTCTATCCCTCTACCTACCTACCTACCTACTGTATTTCTACCTACCTTTCCCTCTCTCTCTCTCTCTCTTTCTACCTACCAACCTACCTACCTACTTTATTTCTCCCTCTCTCTATCCCTCTACCTACCTACCTACCTACTGTATTTCTCTATCCCTCTACCTACCTACTCTCTATCCCTCTCTATCCCACTCCCTACCTACTGTCTTTCTCCCTCTCCCTCTCTCCCTCTACCTACCTACTGTATTTCTCCCTCTCTCTATCCCTCTACCTACCTACTGTATTTCTCCCTCTCTCCCTCTCTCTGTCAAACCTACCTACCTACTGTATTTCTCCCTCTCTCTCTCTACCTACCTACCAAACTACCTACCTACTGTATTTCTCCCTCTCTTTCTATCCCTCTACCTACCTACCTACCTATTGTATTTCTCCCTCTCCCTCTCTATCCCTCTACCTACCTACCTACCTACTGTATTTCTCCCTATCTCTCTATCCACCTACCTACCTACCTACCTACCCACCTACCTACCTACCTACTGTATTTCTCCCTCTCCCTCTCTATCCCTCTACCTTCCTACCTACCTACCTACCTACCCACTGTATTTCTCCCTCTCTATCCCTCTACCTACCTACCTACATACCTACCTACCTACTGTATTTCTCCCTCAATCCCTCTACCTATCTACCTATTTACCTACCTACCTACTGTATTTCTACCTATAACTCTCTATCCCTCTGCCTACCTACTGTATTTCTCTCTCTATTTACCTACCTACCTACCTACCTACCTACCTACCTACCTACCTACCTACCTACCTACTCAAATTCAAATTTCAAATTTAATTTGTAGAACCGCTCCCTCTCCCCACAGGGACTCGGGGCGGTGCACAGGGAAAGTAAAAACAATAAATATACAAATATAAATACATAATATAAAAACAGATTAAATCTATTCCTGTGCTAAAACCCGTTAAACTAAAATACCCAGCAGCTATAAATAAGTTTAAAACCCCATAGAAAGAGAGACTAGCCTAGGCCGGCCAAGCGGAAAAAGTGTGTTTTTAATTTCAGACGGAAGGAGCGGAGGTCCGTAGTCGTTCTAATATCGGGGGGAAGGTCGTTCCAGAGGGCCGGGCCCGCCACAGAGAGAGCCCTTCCCCTGGGCGTCCCCCGCTGACACAGTCTAGTGGACGGCACCCGGAGAAGTCCCTCTCTGTGGGAGCGAATCGGCCGTGAGGATATATGAGGCAGGATCCGATCCCGCAGGTAGCTAGGTCCCGAGCCATGGAGCGCTTTAAAGATGATGACTAACACCTTGAAGCGCACCCGGAAGACGACAGGCAGCCAGTGCAGCTCGCGCAAGAGCGGTGTAACGTGGGCAAACCTAACGGTTCCCATAATTGCTCGCGCGGCTGCATTCTGGACCAACTGAAGTCTCCGGGTGCACCTCAAGGGGAGCCCCATGTAGAGAGAGTTACAATAGTCCAGTCGGGATGTCACGAGAGCATGAGTGACTGTGCGAAGGGCGTCCCGATCCAATAGGGGGCGCAATTGGCGCACCAGGCGAACCTGGTAAAACGCCCTCCTGGCCACGGCTGTCACTTGGTCTTCCATGGACAGCCGGGTATCCAGGAGGACACCCAAATTGCGCGCCCCATCTACAGGGGCAAGATGTTCGCCCCCTATGGCCAGCCTTGGAGTCAGCTGGTTGAATCGGGCAGCCGGAAACCACAGCCACTCGGTCTTGGTCGGGTTGAGCCTGAGTCCGTTACTTCCCATCCAGATCCGCACGGCTTCCAGGCACTGGCACATCACTGCTACGGCATCGTTGGGGTGGTTTGGGGTAGATATATACAGCTGAGTATCATCAGCGTAAAGATGGTACTCTACCCCAAAACCACGGATGATCTCACCCAGCGGCTTCATGTATGTGTTGAACAGGAGAGGCGAGAGGACCGACCCCTGAGGCACCCCACATGTGAGGGGTCTCGGGGTCGACCTCTGCTCTCCTGCCAACACAAATTGCGATCGGCCAGAGAGGTAGGAGGAGAACCACCGTAAGATGGTGCCTCCCACCCCCAATCCCCCCAGCCGATGCAATAGGATACCATGGTCAATGGTATCGAAAGCCGCCGAAAGGTCTAATAGGAACAGGATGGAGGAACAACCCCCATCTCTGGCCCTCCAGAGATCATCGACCAACGCGACCAATGCCGTCTCGGTGCTATGCCCGGGCCGGAAGCCGGACTGGCGCGGGTCTAGATAATCAACTTCCTCCAGGTGACGGGGAAACTGTTGTGCCACCACACTCTCAACAACCTTCGCCAAAAAGGGAAGGTTGGAGACGGGACGATAGCTGGTTAAAAGAGCTGGGTCCAAGGAGGGCTTCTTAAGGAGGGGCCTCACCATAGCCTCTTTTAGGGAAGCAGGCAAGGAACCCTCACTTAAGGAAGCGTTGACAACCTCTTGGAGCCAGCCTCGTGTCACCTCCCAGGATGCCAGTACAAGCCAGGAGGGACACGGGTCCAATAAACATGTGGTGGTCGCCCACGTAGCCTGTCCATATCCTCGGAAGCAACGGAGTCAAACTCCTCCCACACAAGATCTGTCTCATGGCATCCCACTGGACCATCAATGGGGGCTAGCTCGTTCTGTATCTGAGCGATTTTCTCCTGCAGAAAAGTCACAAATTCCTCTGCTCTACCCTGTAGCGGGGCTTCCCGCACCCTCTGTTGAAGGAGGGAGCGGGTCACCCTAAACAGGGCGGCAGGGCGGTTTTCTGCGGATGCTATGAGAGTGGCACAATGATGACGTTTGGCCACTCTCAGCGCCACAATGTAAGTCCGTAAATGGGCTCTTACCTGTGTCCGGTCAGATTCAGATCGAGTAGACCTCCATCTTCTCTCTAGGCATCTCTTATGGCGTTTCATCCCCCTCAGCTCCTCGGTGAACCAAGGGGCCGGGGTGGTTCGCCCCCGCAAGAGAGGCCGCAAGGGCGCGACCCGATCCAAGGCTCCCGTGGTCGCAATGTTCCATGCGGCCACGAGGTCCTCCATCGGGGCGCGGGTCAGGGGTACAGGAAATGGCCCAAGCGCCGTCTGGAACCCATCCGGGTCCATCAGGCGCCTGGGGCAGTCCCAGATAGGTGATTCTGGTTCCGCCTCCCCGCGGAGGGGAGCAGCGGTCGGAAAGTCGAGCCGGAGAAGTGAGTGGTCTGACCATGACAAGGGTGTGATGACTATATCCCCTATACCCAGATCACTCTTTCATTGGCCTGAGACAAAGATGAGGTCCGGTGTATGTCCACCCTCGTGGGTGGGGCCCTGAATTAGTTGGGTCAGGTCCATGGCCGTCATGGAAGCCATGAACTCCCGAGCTACCTCGGATGATTCGCCCAACGATGGCAGATTAAAGTCCCCCATGACTATAAGTCTGGGGGTCTCCACTGCCACCGTAGCGATCACCTCCAGGAGCTCGGGCAGGGCTGCTGCTACATAGCGGGGAGCCAGGTATATGACCAGCAAGCCCAACTGCCTCCCTAGGCCCCACTTCACGCAGAGGGACTCACAACCGGTAGTCTGTGGCACAATGGTCTCTCTCGGCTCAAGACCTTCCTTGATAATGACCGCTACCCCACCACCCCTACCTTGGGCCCGGGGCTGATGAAAAGCGCGGTAGCCTGGTGGGCACATTTCAACGAGGGGGAGTCCTCCCTCGTGGCCCAACCAGGTTTCCACAATTCCTACCAGGTCCGGCTCCCCGTCTGACACAAGGTCATGAACGAGGGGGGCTTTGTTGACCACGGACCTGGCATTGCAAAACATCAGCCGCAGGCCCAGGCTCTGTATTCCCTGACCACCTAGTCTGCGGGGGTTGTGGCACCCGACCGTTCTGTATTTCTCCCTTTCTCTATCCCTCTACCTACCTTCTGTATTTCTCCCTCTCTCCCTCTCTCTACCTACCTACTTACTGTATTTCTCCCTCTCTCCCTCTACATACCTACCTACTGTATTTCTCCCTCTCTCTATCCCTCTACCTACCTATCTACCTACCTACTGTATTTCTCTATCCCTCTACCTACTCTCTATCCCTCTCTATACCACTACCTACCTACTGTATTTCTCCCTCTCCCTCTCTCCCTCTACCTACCTATCTACCTACCTACTGTATTTCTATATCCCTCTACCTACTCTCTATCCCTCTGTATCCACCTACCTACATACATACCAAACTACCTACCAATCTACCTACTGTATTTCTCCCTCTCTCTATAACTCTCTATTCCTACCTACCTACCTACCTACCAAACTACCTACCTACTGTATTTCTCCCTCTCTCTATCCCTCTACCTACCTACCTACCTACCTACCTACCTACCTACCTACCTACCTACCTACCTACCTACCTACCTACCTACCTACCTACTGTATTTCTCCCTCTCTCTCTCCCTCTACCTACCTACTGTATTTCTCCCTCTCTCCCTCACTACCTACCTACCTACAGTATTTCTCCCTCTCTCCCTCTACCTACCAACCTAGTGTATTTCCCTCTCTCTCTATACCTCTACCTACCTACCAAACTACCTACCTACTGCATTTCTCCCTCTCTCTATCCCTCTACCTACATTCCTACCTACCTACTGTATTTCTCTATCCCTCTACCTACCTACTCTCTATCCCTCTCTATCCCACTACCTACCTAAGGTATTTCTCCCTCTCCCTCTCTCCATCTACCTACCTACTGTATTTCTCCCTCTCTCTATACACCTACCTACCTACCTACCAACCTACCTACCTACCTACCTACTGTATTTCTCTATCCCTCTACCTACCTACTGTATTTCTCCCTCTCTCTATCCACCTACCTACCTACCTACCTACCTACCAAACTACCTACCTACCTACCTACCTACTGTATTTCTCCTTCTCTCTATCCCTATACCTACCTACCTACCTACCTACCTACCTACTGTATTTCTCCCTCTCTCTCTCCCTCTACCTACCTACTGTATTTCTCCCTCTCTAGCTCTCTACCTACCTACCTACCTACTGTATTTCTCCCTCTCTCCCTCTATCTACCTACCTACCTACCTACCTATTGTATTTCTCCCTCTCCCTCTCTATCCCTCTACCTACCTACCTACCTACCTACCTACTGTATTTCTACCTACCTTTCCCTCTCTCTCTCTCTTTCTACCTACCAACCTACCTACCTACTTTATTTCTCCCTCTCTCTATCCCTCTACCTACCTACCTACCTACCTACCTACTGTATTTCTCTATCCCTCTACCTACCTACTCTCTATCCCTCTCTATCCCACTCCCTACCTACTGTCTTTCTCCTTCTCCCTCTCTCCCTCTACCTACCTACTGTATTTCTTCCTCTCTATCCACCTACCTACCTACTGTATTTCTCCCTCTCTCTATCCCTCCACCTACCTACTGTATTTCTCCCTCTCTCCCTCTCTCTGTCAAACCTACCTACCTACTGTATTTCTCCCTCTCTCTACCTACCTACCTACCAAACTACCTACCTACTGTATTTCTCCCTCTCTTTCTATCCCTCTACCTACCTACCTACCTACCTATTGTATTTCTCCCTCTCCCTCTCTATCCCTCTACCTACCTACCTACCTACTGTATTTCTCCCTATCTCTCTATCCACCTACCTACCTACCTACCTACTGTATTTCTCCCTCTCTCTATCCCTCTACCTACCTTCTGTATTTCTCCCTCTCTCCCTCTCTCTACCTACCTACTTACTGTATTTCTCCCTCTCTCCCTCTACATACCTACCTACTGTATTTCTCCCTCTCTCTATCCCTCTACCTACCTATCTACCTACCTACTGTATTTCTCTATCCCTCTACCTACTCTCTAGCCCTCTCTATACCACTACCTACCTACTGTATTTCTCCCTCTCCCTCTACCTACCTATCTACCTACCTACTGTATTTCTATATCCCTCTACCTACTCTCTATCCCTCTCTATCCACCTACCTACCCACATACCAAACTACCTACCAATCTACCTACTGTATTTCTCCCTCTCTCTATCCCTCTCTATTCCTACCTACCTACCTACCTACTGTATTTCTCCCTCCCTATCCCTCTGCCTACCTACTGTATTTCTCTCTCTCTATTCCCCTACCTACCTACCTACTGTATTTCTCCCTCTCCCTCTCTATCCCTCTACCTACCTACCTACCTACCTACCTACCTACCTACCTACCTACCTACCTACCTACTGTATTTCTCTCTATCACTCTCTATCCCTCTACCTACCTACCTACCTACCGTATTTCTCCCTTTCTCTCTATCCCTCTACCTACCTACCTACCTACCTACCTACCTACCTACCTACCTACCTACCTACCTACCTACCTACCTACTGTATTTCTCCCTCTCCCTCACTATCGCTCTACCTACCTATCTACCTACTGTATTTCTCCATCTCCCTCTCCCTCTCTATCCCTCTACCTACCTACCTACCTACCTACCTACCTACCTACTGTATTTCTCCTTATGTCTCTATCCACCCACCTACCTGCCTACCTACCTACTGTATTTCTCCCTCTCCCACTCTATCTATCTAAATATCTACCTACCTACCTACTGTATTTCTCTATCCCTCTACCTACCTACTCTCTATTCCTCTCTATCCCACTACTTACCTACTGTATTTCTCCCTCTCTCTCTCCCTCTACCTACCTACTGTATTTCTCCCTCTCTCCCTCAACCTACCTACCTAGTGTATTTCCCTCTCTCTCTCTCTCTCTCTCTCTACCTACATACCTACCTACCTACCTACTGTATTTCTCCCTCAATCCCTCTACCTATCTACCTATTTACCTACCTACCTACTGTATTTCTCCCTATAACTCTCTATCCCTCTGCCTACCTACTGTATTTCTCTATCTCTATTTACCTACCTACCTACCTACCTACTGTATTTCTCCCTCTCCCTCTCTATCACTCTACCTACCGACCTACCTACCTACCTACCTACCTACCTACCTACCTACCTACCTACTGTATTTCTCCCTCTCCCTCTCTATCCCTTTTCCTGCTTTCCTACCTACACCTACCTACCTACCTACCTACCCACCTACCTACCTACCCTATTTCTCCCTATAACTCTCTATTCCTCTGCCTACCTACTGTATTTCTCTCTCTCTATTTACCTACCTACCTACCTACCTACCTATTGTATTTCTCCCTCTCCCTCTCTATCCCTCTACCTACCTACCTACCTACCTACCTACCTACCTACCTACCTACCTACTGTATTTCTCTCTATCCCTCTCTATCCCTCTACCTACCTACCTACCTACCTACCTACCTACCTACCTACCTACCTACCTACCTACTGTATTTCTCACTCTCTCTCTATCCCTCTACCTATCTACCTACCTACCTACCTACTGTATTTCCCCCCTCTCTCTATCCACCTACCTACCTGCCTACCTACCTACCTACTGTATTTCTCCCTCTCCCTCTCTATCCCCCTTCCTACCTACCTACCTACCTACGTACTGTATTTCTCCCTATCTCTCTATCCACCTACCTACCTACATACCTACCCACCTACCTACCTACCTACTGGATTTCTCCCTCTGCCTCTCTATCCCTCTACCTTCCTACCTACCTACCTACCTACCTACCTACCTACTGTATTTCTCCCTCTCTATCCCTCTACCTACCTACCTACATACCTACCTACCTACTGTATTTCTCCCTCAATCCCTCTACCTATCTACCTATTTACCTACCTAAATTCTGTATTTCTCCCTATAACTCTCTATCCCTCTGCCTACCTACTGTATTTCTCTCTCTCTATTTACCTACCTACATACCTACCTACCTACCTACCTACGTACTGTATTTCTCCCTATCTCTCTATCCACCTACCTACCTACCTACCTACCCACCTACCTACCTACCTACTGGATTTCTCCCTCTCCCTCTCTATCCCTCTACGTTCCTACCTACCTACCTACCTACCTACCTACTTTATTTATCCCTCTCTATCCCTCTAACTTACCTACCTACATACCTACCTACCTACTGTATTTCTCCCTCAATCCCTCTACCTATCTACCTATTTACCTACCTACCTGCTGTATTTCTCCCTATAACTCTCTATCCCTCTGCCTACCTACTGTATTTCTCTCTCTCTATTTGCCTACCTACCAACCTACCTACCTACCTACCTACCTACCTACCTACCTACCTACCTACCTACGTACTGTATTTCTCCCTATCTCTCTATCCACCTACCTACCTGCCTAACTACCTACCTACTGTATTTCTCTCTCTCCCTCTCTCTCCCTCTACCTACCTACCTACCTACCTACCTACCTATGGTATTTTTCCCTCTCTTTCTATCCCTCTACTTACCAAACTACTGTATTTCTCCCTCTCTATCCCTCTACCTTCCTTCTTACCTACCTACCTACCTACCTACCTACCTACCTACCTACCTACCTAACCTACTTCCTACTGCCTTTCTCTCTCTATCCCTCTCCCTCCCTCCCTCCCTCCCTATCTCCCTACCTACTGAATTTCTCCCTCTCTATCCCCCTACCTACCTACCTACCTACCTACCTACTGTATTTCTCCTTCTCTCTATCCCTATACCTACATACTTACCTACATACATACCTACATACCTACCTACCTACCTAACCTACTTCCTACTGCCTTTCTCTCTCTATCCCTCTCCCTCCCTCCCTCCATCCCTCCCTACCTACCTACCTATCTCCCTACCTACTGTATTTCTCCCTCTCTCTATCCACCTACCTACCTACCTACCTACCTACCTACCTACCTACCAAACGACCTACCTACCTACCTACTGTATTTCTCCTTCTCTCTATCCCTATACCTACCTACCTACCTACCTACCTACCTACCTACCTACCTACCTACCTACCTACTGTATTTCTCCCTCTCTCTCTCCCTCTACCTACCTACTGTATTTCTCCCTCTCTAGCTCTCTACCTACCTACCTACTGTATTTCTCCCTCTCTCCCTCTATCTACCTAACTACCTAGTGTATTTCCCTCTCTCTCTGTCTCTACCTACCTACCAAACTACCTACCTACTGTATTTCTCCGTCTCTCTATCCCTCTACCTACCTACCTACCTACTGTATTTCTCTATCCCTCTACCTACCTACTCTCTATCCCTCTCTATCCCACTACCTACCTACTGTATTTCTCCCTCTCTTTCTCTTCCTCTACCTACCTACTGTATTTCTCCCTCTCTCTATCCACCTACCTACCTACCTACCAAACTACCTACCTACCTACCTACTGTATTTCTCCCTCTCTCTATCCACCTACCTACCTACCTACCAAACTACCTACCTACCTACCTACTGTATTTCTCCCTCTCTCCCTCTACCTACCTACCTACCTAGTGTATTTTCCATCTCTCTCTCTACCTACCTACCTACTATATTTTTCCCTCTCTATTCACCTACCTACCTACCTACCTACCTACCTACCTACCTACCTACCTACTGTATTTCTCCCTCTCTCTCTCTATCCCTCTACCTACCTACCTACTGTATTTCTCCCTCTCCCTCTACCTACCTAGCTACCTACTGTATTTCTCCCTCTCCCTCTCTCCGTTTACCAACCTACCTACCTACCTCCCTAGCTCCCAACTGTATTTCCCCCTCTCTCCCTCTACCTACCTACCTACCATATTTCTCCCTCTCTCTCGCTATCCCTCTACCTACCTACCTACCTACCTACCTTCTGTATTTCTCCCTCTCCCTCTCTCTACCTACCTACTTACTGTATTTCTCCCTCTCTCCCTCTACCTACCTACCTACTGTATTTCTCCCTCTCTCTATCCCTCTACCTACCTACTGTATTTCTCCCTCTCTCCCTCTCTCTCTACCTACCTACCTACTGTATTTCTCCCTCTCTCCCTCTACCTACCTACCTAGTGTATTTCCCTCTCTCTATCCCTCTACCTACCTACTCTCTATCCCTCTCTATCCCACTACCTACCTACTGTATTTCTCCCTCTCCCTCTCTCCCTCTACCTACCTACTGTATTTCTCCCTCTCTCTATCCACCTACCTACCTACATACCAAACTACCTAGCAATCTACCTACTGTATTTCTCCCTCTCTCTATCCCTCTCTATTCCTACCTACCTACCTACCTACCTACCTACCTACCTACCTACTGTATTTCTCCCTCCCTATCCCTCTGCCTACCTACTGTATTTCTCTCTCTCTCTCTATTCCCCTACCTACCTACCTACCTACCTACCTACCTACTGTATTTCTCCCTCTCCCTCTCTATCCCTCTACCCACCTACCTACCTACCTACCTACCTACCTACCTACCTACCTACCTACCTACCTACCTACCTACTGTATTTCTCTCTATCACTCTCTATCCCTCTACCTACCTACCTACCGTATTTCTCCCTTTCTCTATATCCCTCTACCTACCTACCTACCTACCTACCTACTGTATTTCTCCCTCTCCCTCACTATCCCTCTACCTACCTATCTACCTACTGTATTTCTCCATCTCCCTCTCTATCCCTGACCTACCTACCTACCTACCTACCTACCTACCTACCTACCTACTGTATTTCTCCCTATCTCTCTATCCACCTACCTACCTGCGTACCTACCTACCTACCTACCTACTGTATTTCTCCCTCTCTCCCTCTACCTACCTACCTAGTGTATTTCCCTCTCTCTATCCCTCTACCTACTTACCTACCTACTGTATTTCTCTATCCCACTACCTATCTACTCTCTATCCCTCTCTATCCCACTACCTACCTACTGTATTTCTCCCTCTCCCTCTCTCCCTCTACCTACCTACTGTATTTCTCGCTCTCTCTATCCACCTACCTACCTACATACCAAACTACCTAGCAATCTACCTACTGTATTTCTCCCTCTCTCTATCCCTCTCTATTCCTACCTACCTACCTACCTACCTACCTACCTACCTACCTACCTACCTACCTACCTACCTACTGTATTTCTCCCTCCCTATCCCTCTGCTTACTTACTGTATTTCTCTCTCTCTCTCTATTCCCCTACCTACCTACCTACCTACCTACCTACTGTATTTCTCCCTCTCCCTCTCTATCCCTCTACCCACCTACCTACCTACCTACCTACCTACCTACCTACTGTATTTCTCTCTATCACTCTCTTTCCCCCCCCTATTTTTTTTTAATTTTATTGAATCCTTAAAAAACAAAAACTTACAGAGTAAGACATTAAATGATACAAAGCGATTGCAGAGAGTATTACAATATAACTAGAGTTATAACACTGTAACTAACATTTACCACTTATTAATTTAATACATATCTCTAATAAGAAAGGCGGAAAAAAGGAAGAAAAAAAAAGAATATATGGAAGAGACCAGGACAAAGTGAAGGAGTGTAATCAAAGCATATAGAGATTCTAAATCAGCAATGTTAAGTCCGCTTCTTTGAATTCCTTTGTAGCCAAGCGTACCAGCGATCCCAGCACACATAGAATAGCGAATCTTGTTTGTCTCTCAATAGGCTGGTAAGCTTGTCTGCTTCTGCACAGTCCATAATTTTAGCGATTAATATTGTCTCTGATGGAATGTCACTGGATTTCCATTTTTGGGCAAAAGCAATTCTAGCTGCAATAATGATGTGGATAGTTAAATACCAATTAGATTTGTTTAAATTATCTGGTTTCATGCCTAGTAAGAACGTTTCCGGGATCAACTTAATTCTACAGCCAGTAATTTCGAAAAGCCAATTTCGGATTCTGGTCCAATATATTCCTGCTCGAGGGAAAGTCCACCAAGTATGGAAATAAGTTCCCAGAGCTACCTTACATTTCCAACAGATCGGGAGAGGTCTCTGGGAACATCTTCGATAATCTAGCCGGAGGAAGATGCCACCTATATAACATTTTGTATATGTTTTCCTTATATGCAATTGACATTGTTAATTTTAGAGTTTTTTTCCAAATTTCTTCCCATTTCTCGAGATCAATTGAGTGTTCCAAATTTCTCCCCCAGGCAATCATTGAATCCTTAATCACTTCCTCTCCGATCCAACGCTCTAATAGGAATTTATAAAATTTGGATAAGAGCTTCTCATCGTTCCCTGTAAATATTTTTAAGATACTCCACTGCATACTTCCTTCCATGTAGATGCAGTTCCATTGAGGACTACACGTTGAGTGCGACTGGCTGACCAACCGCACTCAACGTGTAGTCCTCAATGGAACTGCATCTACATGGAAGGAAGTATGCAGTGGAGTCCCCCAAGGCTCTGTTTTAGGCCCAGTACTCTTTAACATCTTCATCAACGATTTGGATGAGGGGATAAATGGGGAACTCATCAAATTTGCAGACGACACCAAGCTGGCAGGAATAGCCAACACTCCAGAAGATAGGCTTAAGATACAGAAGGATCTAGACAAACTTGAACATTGGGCACTGTCTAATAAAATGAAATTCAATTGTGAAAAAAGTAAGGTCCTACATATAGGCAAGAAAAACCAAATGCACAAGTACAGTATAGGTGGTACCTTGCTCAATAGTAGCAACTGTGAGAGGGATCTTGGAATCCTAGTGGACAACCATTTAAATATGAGCCAGCAGTGTGCAGCAGCTGCCAAAAAAGCCAACACAGTTCTAGGCTGCATCAACAGAGGGATAGAATCTAGATCACGTGAAGTGTTAATGCCACTGTATAGTGCCTTGGTAAGGCCACACTTGGAATACTGCATACAGTTTTGGTCGCCACGATGTAGAAAAGACGTGGAGACTCTGGAAAGAGTGCAGAGAAGAGCAACCAAGATGATTAGAGGACTGGAGACTAAGACATATGAAGAACGGCTGCAGGAGCTGGGTATGTCTAGTTTGATGAAGAGAAGGACCAGGGGAGACATGATAGCAGTGTTCCGATATCTCAGAGGGTGCCACAAAGAAGAGGGAGTCAAACTTTTCTCCAAGGCACCTGGGGGCAGGACAAGAAGCAATGGGTGGAAACTAACCAAGGAGAGAAGCAACTTAGAATTAAGGAGAAATTTCCTGACAGTAAGAACAATTAACCTCTGGAACAGCTTGCCTCCAGCAGTTGTGAATGCCCCAACCCTGGAAGTCTTTAAAAAGATGTTAGACAGCCATTTGTCTGAAATGGTATAAGGTTCCTGCCCATGCAGGGGGTTGGACTAGAAGACCTACAAGGTCCCTTCCAACTCTTCTATTGTATTGTATTGTATTTTATCTAATTCTTGCAGAGAGTTATAGATTCCCCCCTTATTTCTATCCTTATCTACTCTAGATTGAATCAAATTGTAAGACCACCAGTCTAGGTCACAGCCCAATTCACTTCGGGATTTCAATCTCCCTGCAGAATCCAACAGTTCTTGGTAAGTTAGGGGTGTAGTTCTGTTATAAAGAGTTGGGTACATCATCGCCTCAAGAGGCGATAGCCACCTCGGGGCCATCGAATAAAATGCATTTCTGACTCGTTCCCAAGTACTCATCAAAATTCTACGGAGGGGTCTTCCGGTTCCGGCTCCAGCGGCGACGGGCGAGCCCAGGGCTCGCTCGCCGCTTTGTTTCTTTTCCTGCCCCCCCACGGGGGCGAGACGCCCCGTTTTTGGGGGTCTTCCATAAAGCCGGCTTGCCTGGGTCGTCCTCCCCCAGCGGCAGCTGGGAAGCGACCCTTGTCTTTGGCTTAGGTGGAGGAGGACATGCTGCGGGGGGTTTCCCCTTCGCCAATGGCGGGCGGCATCGTTCTGAAAACATGGAGAGAGCTGGCCGTCTGAGTCGGAAGGCTTCCCGGGGCTTCGGCTGCGAGGGTGAAAGTGAGTGGTTTAACATTTTTTTTGCTGTCAGCCTGGGCTGAAAGAACTTGGAGGGGGGTGTCTGCTTGTTAAACCCCCCCTCGGACTAAAGCGGCACTTAAGAATGGCTCCTCGCTGCGAGGAAGCGGATATCTTTAATCTGGACTGTTTGAAACAAGGGAAAGTGATCTGCGGTTTGTCTTTGAAACAAAGTATCTAGGTCTGGCTGATTTGAAACATTTTTTTTTACCACTCTCTCCTTCTGGCTCTGAGTCTGGGCGGTGGAAAATGGCTTCTCTTTGTCCCTGAATGACTATTTTACTTATGGAAAATTCCCAGCGTCTCTTTGTGATTTGGACTCCCTCTGGTTATTAAAGAAGAATTTTTTTTTTTGGATTTGTGATTTCTTTTCTGGAGTGCCTTCGTTATTACAATTATTATTATTTTTTTAATTGAAAAAGTTTTATTCACACAGATTTTCCCCCTTTTTACCCCCCCCCCCGACATGTAATATAAATCACATACAAATACTATACCCCCCCTCACCCCGTCTTAAAATAAGTTTCTCATTCAGATATTATACCCCCTCGCCTCCCAGCAGACACAATATAAGTTTCTCTTAGTATATTAATATCCCATTAACACCATCTTCTAAGTTAATTAAAGATATAAAAAACATAATATAAATTTCTCTTTAAAAAAAAAAAAAAAGGCATATCCCATTATTCCCCTCTCTAGATTAATCATACATATATATTACCCCGCCCTCCACCCTAACCCTCCCCCACCTCCCATTCAAACCCACCCCCCTGACTTCCGCTATACACCACTCTAATAATTCCAAGCATCCCAAATATTATTTACTCTATTCACCTATCAATCAAAGCATTCTTAGCTAAAAACTACATAGTACTTCCTAATCTGATATTTATTCTGTATATAACCAATCCATTAGAAACCTTATAACAAGCTCAACATAAACACCCCCTTTTAGTTAAACATTAAAATACATAGAAAATAATTCTTAAGATCTAAATACCATGTCATATAACCTAACACTTATAAAACTTAAACCATATATCCTAGCTCAAGTTTACATCCTTCCTGATTCAAAAGGTTTACTATTTTTCCCCTCTCCATTTGCTTAATTGCCCACTTAACAACACAAAAAAAAATGTAAAGATTACTCTAATATTTGAAAAAAGCAAAGTTACTTCTCTCTTCACAAAGGAAACAGAAATAGTATAGGAAAATTTCAGATCCTATCACAAGAAGGATACAGCAGATTGCAAGAAAATTTCAAAGTTCGGCCCAAGTTTTTTCCCAGAACACTAACATAATATTAGTCCTTTCCGCGTCAATGTTCATAAGTCCAACTCTTCAGGTCTCCTTCCATTCCATCCATAGCTGTTTGTAATACCAGTTTAAGCAGCTGCCCCCATAAATAACAAGAAAAAAAACCCTTTACATAGGTAACCCCCGAGTGACTTTTCATCAGGATTATAAAGTTCCAAGATCGTGATAGGGTAACAACCAGATCCACTGCAAATGCTCCGGTTCCAGTTTTCAACCCTGAAAAAGTTTCCACATCCAAGAGGACCAGCATTGCAGAGATCTGTATATTTTTATCTAGATTGATTAATTGCTTCGTCCTTTAATCCTTTTGTCTTTCTTAACTCGCCGAGATTGAGACCTCCTCTGCTTCTGCGGTTTCTGGATTTGTCTGGTACTAGACCTGGCTTCACATTGCTCATCTGATTTACGTATTGGCATTCCAACAGATCCCCCTATAGCAGTCTTCGACATTTCCTCCAGAGTAGGGCTTAAAAAAAGCCCAGGGGAATCCAACTGAGTATGTTCTTCCATCTCTTTTCCAAATTGTTTCTGCTCCATCTCAATATCTTGTTCTGAACCATCCAGATCTACTAGTGTTGGTATAGATATACGTGGGGGCGTTGCACTTTTCTTCAGTATTTCATAATAAAAATCTCTTGCCTTATCTATAGTATTCAAACAATACCGCGCCCCTTCATATCTGAATATAACACCCATTGGAGCATCCCACCTGTACTGTATCCCTCTTTTCTTCAGCTCTGCCACCAAAAAACCAAAATCCCTTCTAAGCTTCAGGATAGTTGATGGAAGTTCCTTAAAGACACCAATCCGTTTTCCAGCTATGTGGAGAGAGGAGTGAAAAGACTTCTGCAGAATATCATTTCTGAGGTTTC
Source organism: Rhabdophis nuchalis (assembly GCA_039707465.1). Taxonomy (NCBI): domain Eukaryota; kingdom Metazoa; phylum Chordata; class Lepidosauria; order Squamata; family Natricidae; genus Rhabdophis; species Rhabdophis nuchalis. The sequence continues at coordinate 50,355,412 of CM077650.1, forward strand.
TCTCAGTAAAATATATCACAACATCTCTCGGTAGTTGCCTTTGTAATGCTATACGTGAGTTTGCTCTGTAAATTTTATCAATCTTAGCATAAATTTCACCAGGATTCTTTTTTACTAATATAGCCAAAGCATCGGCAGAAACTTTTCTTAAGTCTTCTCTAGGATTTTCTGATAATCCTCTCAGTCTAATGGCTTTTTCCATTAAAAAAAATTGTAACATAATAACCTCTTTGTCCAATTTGTGCATATTCCCCTCCATTTCCACCAATTTCAAATCCGTTTCCTTTGCTTTAAGTTCCACCTGTGAGGTCAGCTGTTCGATTTTCCCATCAATTTTAATGATAACTTCAGACAGACTCTTGGCCATTACAAACATTTTTTTTTCTAATTGTTCATATTTCTCCTGGATCATTCTTTTGAGGTCTCTGCTTTCATTAACTATAAAGTTCATCAAATCTTTAAAGTCCTGGGGAGTTACTACACGAGTTTGTTCCATTGCCTTGCTTTTAAGCTTTACAAGTTTTCAAGAAGAAAAAAAAAAAACCTCTTCAAAATATCAAAATAAGTCAGTAATTATAGCTTGCTCCCCCTTTCCGCATACAGCTGTCCGCTATCAGCCAGGGGTTAAGCAGAGACCAAAATCCACAAATCAATAATTAGACAAGGCAACTAAGTTTCGTTTCATTCATCTGGTAGTTAACGCCATCTTGAATCCTTTGTTCTAAGAGATATACCACAAACTTTAATTACTTGCGTTTTAGTTTCCTTTGAGGTACGAAGGCTTGAAATATAGTCTTTCTTGATGGATTGCCTGGAACATATTTTAAAGAGTTGATAACGGCCGTCTAGCTTCACAAATGCGAAGGAATACAGCCGCCTGGAACTAAAGCGCTGAAAAGGGGGGGGCTCTTCTTGCTAGCTCTCCAGAGGCTGTATACCTTCTGGAGAGTTACACAAGAGGCTCAACCCGACAGCGTGAGTTCACCCATAAATTCCTAAGGATTTATGAGTATCCGAGACATTTACGATCTTATAAAAACGCCTCTAACAGGCAGCTGGATTGACAAGCTCGTAAAAGCCTGTCTGCGACAGCCGACGCTCAACCCGGAAGTCATTATTCAACCCGTTATTACAATTATTGATCTGGAAAACTGTTTCTCTCTTGGTTCCTGAACTTTACAACCCTGAACTGAACTTTTGGCTCATGACTTGCCTCAACAGCCCCACCCAAAAAACGCCATTTTAGTGGCACGGATCTTAACAGCTAATCATGGCACAAGAATCAGCACTGGCTAAGGATGAGATCAGGGGGGACATTGACCTAGCCTATAGAATTAACTCAGCATATGCCAGGATGAATGAAGTGCCTAGAGAGATACATGTGAAATTTGTTAGAAGGTCAACCAGAGAGGAAATCTTGAAGGCGCAGAGAGGGAACCCTTTAATTTACCAACAAAAAACGGTCACTATCTTGAAGCAGATTCCTAGAAAGATTCGAGAAGCGAGGAGGAAATTTTCCTTCTTGTCTAAAATTTTATTTGATCATGGGATTTGGTTCAAGTGGGTGACACCCGAAGGGATGCTGGTGTTCTGGGAAGGAGGAAGAGTGAGGATTAAAACAGTTGCTGAGGCGGAAGCCTTTCTTAAAAAACATTCCTCTGCCCTGGGGGAAGATCCAGGGGGGACGGAGGGGGCCACGGCCCCACCCGCTGGGGGCCAGGGAGGAGAAAAAGAAGATACAATAGCCAAGAGACTTAGATCGAAAAAATAACTTTGCCTTGATTTTCCTGAACAATTTTGCATAATATTTTCTGGATTTTTTGTAAATGTCTGGCAGCATGGAATTGAGAATTTAGGTATATGTACTTGCTTTTACCTTGTAGTGTTATGAAAAATGCTTTTTTTTTGTTATTTTTTTATTGTGTATTTTGAGGTCTTTTTCAATATAAAAAAAAAGAATCAGCACTGGCAAGCTTAGAACTAAGGATGGCCTCTCTTGAATCTGTTATACAAACTTTGGTACAAGAAATCAAGGCCCAGAGGGCAGAAAATATCAACTTTAAAAAGGAATTATTGGACACATGGAAACAAGTGCTGGAGAACACACAGAAGAATGAAGAACTGGAAGGGGGGCTGGCGGGGGCTAAGGGAGAGATTAAAAATGTTACTAATGAGGTTGTGGAAATAAATGGGCATGTGTCTAGGATTGATATGGAAAGGATGACATATTTTTTGAGATTTCAGAATGTTTCTGAGGAAACTGGTGAATGTCTCCCTGAACTCATGAGCACAATTATAGCAGACTATTTACATAAACCTAAGGATGAGATCAGGGGGGACATTGACCTAGCCTACAGAATAAACTCTGCATATGCCAGGATAAATGAAGTACCCAGAGAGATACATGTTAAATTTGTTAGAAGGTCAACCAGAGAGGAAATCTTGAAAGTGCAGAGGAGGTCCGTTAATTTACCAACAAAAGGAAGTTGCCATCCTGAAGCAGATCCCAAGAAAGATTAGAGAAGCAAGAAGGAAGTTTTCCTTCTTGTCCAAAAAATTGTTTGACCACGGGATTTGGTTCAGGTGGGTGACGCCCGAAGGGATGCTGGTGTTCTGGGAAGGAGGAAGAGTGAGGATTAAAACAGTTGCTGAGGCGGAAGCCTTTCTTAAAAAACATTCCTCTGTCCTGGGGGAAGATCCAGGGGGGGCAGGGGGGGCCACGGCCCCGCCCGCTGGGGGCCTGGAAGGAGAGATAGAAGATACAATTGCCAAGAGACTTAGATCTAAAAAATAACTTTGCCTTGATTTTTTGAGTAATATTGTATAACATGTGCATCTGGATTTTTGTAAATGACTGACAGCATAGAATTGAGAACTTAGAAATATGTACTTGCTTTCACTTTGTAGTGTGCGGAAAATGTTTTTTGTTAATGATCTATTTTGATGTCCCGGTAGGGCCGACGACTTTGACGTGAATGCTCTCAAAATTTCTTTGTATCCCTTACCCTACCCTACTGAAAAACTGTAAAACCAATAAAACTTTTTCAATATAAAAAAAAAAAAATTCTACGGAGGTAGTGATCCGTGAAATGTTTATATTTTTTGGGGTTCTCCTGACTCAAAAAGAAATGCCACCCCGTTGCAGATTATGGCCCTCAAGTATGAGGATTCTCCTCCTTCTTAACAAAGCCCAATCTCTAACCCAGGATAGGATAGCTGCTTGATAATAAAGATCCCACTTTGGTAGACCAAAACCTCCCCTAGCTGAAGATTCCTGGAGCATTTTCAGTTTTATCCTGGGTTTCTTATTCTGCCAAATAAATCTGCGTACGCAGTGGTCCAGAGACTGAAAAAACTTGGTATCTAATAGGGCTGGAGCGGTCTGGAAGAGAAAGACCCATTTAGGTAGAATATATGTCTTGACTGCTGCCATCCTGCCTAATAACGATAATTGTAGTCCCTTCCAGTTTTCTAGCCTCTCTCTAGTTTGGGTGAGGAGTTTTGAGTAATTGTCTTCTTTAATAGTGGAACACTTAGGGGAGAGCCAAATACCTAAGTATTTCACTTTTTTGGCTATCTGAATTTCTAATGTTTCTTCCAACTGCATCTTTTTAGTCATCAGCAAATTTTTAGCTAAGATCTTAGTTTTTTCTTTATTTATTTTTAGCCCTGCTACCTTCCCATATGCCTCCAGCTCTTGCAGTAAAATCGGTCCCGATTCCAATGGATCTTCCAACACAAATATCAGGTCATCAGCAAAGGCTTGCAATTTATACTCCTCCTTTCTAAACCTTAGTCCTTTAATTCCTTGATTTCTTCTAATCACATCCAGTAATGGTTCAAGTGTTAAAATAAATAATAACGGAGATAAGGGGCACCCTTGTCTAGTGCCTTTTCCTATATGTATCTTTTGGGACTCCTCACCATTAACAAGTATTTTCGCTACCTGTTTTGAATATATAGTTTGAATTGCCTTGATAAAATTTTCTCCAAATTCCATTTTACTTAGTTGTGCAAACAAAAATCTCCAACTCACTCTATCAAAAGCTTTTTGTGCGTCTACGAAAACCAGAGCTGCCTCCCTATTGGAGTTACACTCATAATATTCCAATATGTTTAATATAATTCTCACATTGTCTTTAAGTTGTCTATGAGGTAGGAAGCCATTCTGGTCTCCGTGAATGTACTCATTAAGAAAGAATTTTAATCTCTTTGCTAAAATTGCGGAGAGTAATTTGTAGTCTGCATTAAGCAGGGAAATCGGCCTATAATTGCTTATCAGGGATGGATCTGTGCCTTCCTTTAAAATTAGTGTAATATAAGCTTCAGACCATGAGACTGGCATTTGACCAAGAGACAGCACTTCGTTACATACTTCAGTCAGGAATTTACCTAAGGTCTTGAAAAGAATTTTATACAATTCTACCGGCAGTCCATCTGTGCCTGGGGTCTTCCCCCCTTTTTGTTCCCCTAAAACCAACTCTACCTTCTTCAGAGTAATCTCTGCATTCAATATTTCTTTGATAGCGAGGGGCACTTTCTGGGGGTCAACTTTGTCTAAATAATCTCTGATATCCTGATCTTGTTCTTCCCCTGCTGTATATAAATTTGCAAAAAAATCTTGTATTATTTTCCCTTTCCCTTCCTTATCTGCAATACACCTTCCGGCTTGGTTTCTCAGACTAATTATCCTATTTCTCTCCTGTTGTTTCTTCAGCCTATAAGTGAGCCATCTCCCCGCTTTATTAGCGTGTTCAAAATGCCTTTGTTTTATGAGGAGGGCTGATCGGCTCAGTCAGAAGGACTCCCGAGGCTTCAGCTGCGAGGAGAGAGTGAGTCTTTAAAAAACTTTTTTTTCCTGCTGCCAGCCAGACTGAACGGACTGGGAGGGGGGTGTTTATTTTAAAAAAAAAACCCCTCGGATTTAAGCGGCACGTTAAAATGGCTTCTCTGCAAAGGGAAAGCGGAAACTTTCACTCCGGACGGTCTCTAACAAGGGAAAGTGGAATGTGACTTTTTGCAACATTGTTTCTAGGTCTGGCTGAGTTTAAAAAAATTCTTTTTTTGCTACTCTCTCCCTCTGGCTGAGATGGGCGGTGGAAGTGGCTTCTCTTTGTCCCTGCCTGATTATTTCAATTAAGGAAAATTCCCAGCGTCTCTTTGAAAGCAGGACTCTCTCTGGATTTTTGGGAAAAAAAATTTTTCTTGATGGATTTGTGATTTCTTCTTTGGAATACCTTCGTTATTACTATTTGCTGACTTGGGAAATTGTGTCTCTTTTGGTTTCTGAATTGTTTGCAACTTCACGGCCCTGAACTGAACTGAGCTCCTGATCTGCCCCACCAACCCCACCCGGAAAACGCCATCTTGGTGGCAGTGACTCTAACTTTTAACCATGGCACAAGAAGCAGCACTTGTAAATTTGGAACAAAGGATGGCTTCTCTTGAAACCTCTATGCAGACTTTGATATCAGAAATAAAGGCCCAGAGGGCTGAAAATAGTACTTTCAAAAAGGAACTATTGGATACCCGGAAGCAAGTGTTGGAGAATACACAGAAGAATGAAGAATTGGAAGGAGGGTTGGAGGGGGCTAAGGGAGAGATTAAAAATGTTTCTAATGAGGTGGGGGAAATAAATGGGCGTGTGTCTAGGATAGATATGGAAAGAATGACATATTTTTTGAGATTTCAGAATGTTCTTGAGGATTCTGGTGAATGCCTGCCTGATCTTATGAGTACAATTTTAGCAGACTATTTACAAAAACCTAAGGATGAGATCAGGGGGGACATTGACCTAGCCTATAGAATTAATTCTGCATATGCCAGGATGAATGAAGTGCCTAGAGAGATACATGTGAAATTTGTTAGAAGGTCAACCAGAGAGGAAATCCTGAAAGCGCAGAGAGAGAAACCTTTAACTTATCATCGAGAAACGGTCACTATCTTGAAGCAGATCCCTAGAAAAATTAGAGATTCAAGAAGGAAATTTTCCTTCTTGTCTAAAACCTTGTTTGATCACGGGATTTGGTTCAAGTGGATGACACCTGAAGGGATGCTGGTGTTCTGGGAAGGAGGAAGAGTGAGGATTAAAACAGTTGCTGAGGCGGAAGCCTTTCTTAAAAAACATTCCTCTGCCCTGGGGGAAGATCCAGGGGGGACGGAGGGGGCCACGGCTCCGCCTGCGGGGGGCCAGGGAGGAGAGAAAGAAGATACAATAGCCAAAAGACTTAGATCAAAAAAATAACTTTGCCTTGATTTTTTCCTGAACAATTTTGCATAATATTTCTATCCGGACTTTTTGTAAATGTCTGACAGCATGGAAGGGAGAATTTAGGTAAATGTACTTGCTTTCAACTTGTAGTGGTATGGAAAATGTTTTCTATGTTAACTTTTTTAATGTGTATTTTGAGGTCTCGAAAGGTCCGATGACTCTGACGTGAATGCTCTCAAAATTTCTTTGTAACCATTACCTTATCCTGTTAAAAAATGTAAAACCAATAAAACTTTTTCAATATAAAAAAATGCCTTTGTTTTGCCCATCTGATTTTAGTTGCCACTTCCTCCTGATCTAGCAAATTTAACTGGTGTCGAACCATTTTTTTTTCCTCCAGTATCTTTGAGTCTCCTGGGTCCACTAGCAATTTTGCCTCTACCCTTTCCAGCTCTTGAGCTAACTTCCTTCGTTTTAATCTCTCGGCCTTCCCTTTCCCAATCATGTGAGATGTTACTAACCCTCTAATCACTGCCTTCGCCGTATCCCAAATAGTCTGAAGGCTAGTGTCTTCTTTCTTATTGGTTCCAAAGAAGAACTCCATCTCCTCCTTTAATTTTTGGAGTAGATCTTTATCTTTTAATATCCCCGCATCCATCTTCCATCTCTTTTTTCTTCGCACTCCCCTCCATACTATCCTCAAAGGATTATGATCTGCCCAGTCATTTACCCCTATCACTATATCTGATACCTGGTTTCCTAGATCTACTGTCATCCAACTCATATCAATCCTGCTTGAACAATTATGCCTGTGGGGAAAAAAAGTGCACTGTTTATTTCCCGGATTCCTTTCTCTCCAAACATCGCGTAGCCCAAATTCCTCTCTAATTCGTTCACAAATTTTTGGTAGTAAATTCTTCCTTTTCCCAACTTTACCACTCTTTGGGATATAGTCCAAATTTTGGTCTACTATGGCATTAAAGTCCCCGAGCAGGCAAATATGGTCATAATTTACCTCTATTAACTTCTGATATAACTTTTTGTAGAAACTTCCTTGATTTCCATTTGGTGCATAGATTCCAACCAATAAACATCGCCTTTGATTTATCATTACCTCCACCATCAACACCCTTCCCTCCTTTCCTGCATAGATTAATTTAGCTTCTAAATAGTCTTTTATATATATCGCCACCCCTTTCTTTTTCTGATCTGCCAATGCGACATACAGACTGCCCAATCTTTTACACTCCAGTAATGTTTTCTGATGGTCCTTAATATGAACCTCCTGTAAGCATATAATATCACAATTTTCTTTGATCAGCCGATCAAAGACCCTCTATCTCTTAAGTGGGTTATTTAAACCATTGATATTAACTGATAACAAAGATATCTCTACCCCTTCTTCCACCATCTTCTTTGTTACTTACTTGCCCGCTGCGTTCTTTTTGGACTGTCGGGTTTCTCTCTATCACTCTCTGTCCCTCTACCTACCTACCTACCTACCGTATTTCTCCCTTTCTCTATATCCCTCTACCTACCTACCTACCTACCTACTGTATTTCTCCCTCTCCCTCACTATCCCTCTACCTACCTATCTACCTACTGTATTTCTCCATCTCCCTCTCCCTCTCTATCCCTCTACCTACCTACCTACCTACCTATCTACCTACCTACCTACCTACCTACTGTATTTCTCCCTATCTCTCTATCCACCTACCTACCTGCCTACCTACCTACCTACCTACTGTATTTCTCCCTCTCCCTCTCTATCCCTCTACCTACCTACCTACCTACCTACCTACCTACCTACCTACCTACCTACTGTATTTCTCCCTATCTCTCTATCCACCTACCTACCTGGCTACCTACCTACCTACTGTATTTCTCTCTCTCCCTCTCTCGCCCACTACCTACCTACCTACCTTCCTACCTACCTACCTAGGGTATTTTTCCTTCTCTTTCTATCCCTCTACTTACCTACCTACTGTATTTCTCCCTCTCCCTCTCTATCCCACTACCTTCCTTCTTACCTACCTACCTACCTACCTACCTACCTACCTACCTACTTCCTACTGCCTTTCTCTCTCTATCCCTCTCCCTACCTACCTACCTACCTACCTACCTATCTCCCTACCTACTGTATTTCTCCCTCTCTATCCCTCTACCTACCTACCTAGCTACCTACTTCCTACTGCCTTTCTCTCTCTATCCCTCTCCCTACCTACCTACCTACCTACCTACCTACTGTATTTCTCCCTCTCCCTCTCTATCCCTTTCCTTGCTTACCTACCTACTTACCTACCTACTGTATTTCTCTCTCTCCCTCTCTCTCCCTCTACCTACCTACCTACCTACCTACCTACCTACCTACCTACCTACCTACCCACCTACCTACCTACTGTATTTCTCCCTCTCTATCCCTCTACCTACCTACCTACCTACTGTATTTCTCCCTCTCTATCCCTCTACCTACCTACCTACCTACTGTATTTCTCCCTCTCCCTCTCTATCCCTCTCCCTACCTACCAACCTACCTAATTATTGTATTTCTCCCTATCTCTCTATCCACCTACCTACCTACCTACCTACCCACCTACCTACCTACCTACTGTATTTCTCCCTCTCCCTCTCTATCCCTCTACCTTCCTACCTACCTTCCTACCTACCTACTGTATTTCTCCCTCTCTATCCCTCTACCTACCTACCTACATACCTACCTACCTACTGTATTTCTCCCTCAATCCCTCTACCTATCTACCTATGTACCTACCTACCTACTGTATTTCTACCTATAACTCTCTATCCCTCTGCCTACCTACTGTATCTCTCTCTCTCTATTTACCTACCTACCTTCCTACCTACCTACCTACCTACCTACCTACCGTATTTCTCCCTCTCTCTATCCCTCTACCTACCTTCTGTATTTCTCCCTCTCTCCCTCTCTCTACCTACCTACTTACTGTATTTCTCCCTCTCTCCCTCTACCTACCTACCTACTGTATTTCTCCCTCTCTCTATCCCTCTACCTACCTATCTACCTACCTACTGTATTTTTTTAAAATAATCTTTATTAATATAAATATAAAAAATAACATTTAACAAATATAAAGGAAAATCGACATACATTATTAAGGCGGAAAGAAAGGTAGGGGGAGAGAAGAGGGGGAAGATAGAAAAAAGAGAAGAAAAGGGTAGACATACAGGGGATATAGCTATTCCCCTAATTCAAAAGTTTTTGTTTGTCCCAGTCTGTTCTATTCATTATTATATACATTTTAACTTAACTATCTGCATATATATCTCTATAATTATCTTAAATTCATTATCGTCTCACTTGTTCCTTGTATTTATTTCACGTTTATATTATTTGGTTGTTTACTTTGGTATCCTTTTGTTCTCTTGTCGTACCATATGTACCATTTTTCCCATGTTTGAGCATAAATTGACTCTGTTTTGTCTTTTAAGGTATATGTTAACCTATCGGATTCAGCACAGTTGAAAATTTTAGATATGACTAGGTGATCTGTTGGTACATTACTATCTTTCCATTGTTGCGCAATGGCCATCCTTGTTGCTGTTGTAATGTGTATAAAAAGGTACCAGTCTTGGTTCTGAGTTTGGTTTGATTTGATGCCGAGTAAGTAAGATTCAGGCTTAAGAGGGAAATTGATGCCTACTATTTCCAGCAGCCAGATTTGTATTTTCTTCCAGAGTTGGTTAATTTTTGGACAAGTCCACCATTGGTGGAAAAATGTACCCCTGGCCGTTTTGCATTTCCAACATCTGTCGGAAGTATTTGGAAACATATGTGCTATTCGGGATGGTGGTAAGTACCACCTGTAAAGCATTTTATATAGATTCTCCTTGAATGAGGAGGCCAGGGTCATTTTAATAGATTTGCCCCAAATTGTTTGCCATTCGTCGAGTGTGATGTTCCTTCCTATATTCCTCCCCCAGGCGATCATAGCACCTTTGATTATTTCCTCACCAATGTATCCTTGTAAAAGGAGTTTATATGCTTTAGAAATGAATTTAATCGGTGAATCCCATAAGATCTTATCCATATCTTGTTTTGACGGGTAAATTCCAAATTGTTTTTTATCCTTATTGAATTTAGATACTGCTTGCGTGTAGGACCACCAGTCTATTTTCCAACCCCTTAACTCTAAATCTGCCCGTGTTCTGATATTACCAATTTCGTCTGTCAAATCTTCATAAGTTAAATTTCTTTTTGGATTATGAACCGTTGGATAGGTCACTGCTTCGATTGGTGCTAGCCATCTTGGGATTTGGTTATATAGTTGTTTAATTTTCAACCATGACGCAAAAAGGGTCGCCCTAATATGATGGATTGTGAAACTTTTGGGTTTTTTGTTGTCTTTGGGCCAAAGGTATGAATGCCAACCCTGGGGCAGATCATGGCCTTCAATTACTAGTATTTGACTTCTTGTGAGAGTAACCCAATCTTTAACCCAAATTAAGATTGACGCGTGGTAATAAAGCTCCCAATTTGGTAATCCCAAGCCTCCTTTCAGTTTGTGTTCTTGGAGCATTTTCTTTTTAATGCGTGCTTTTTTTCCCTGCCAGACAAATTTAAGAGTAATCCGATCTAATTTTTGGAAAAATTCTTTGTTTAGTTTTACAGGTGCTGTTTGAAATAAGTATGTCCATTTTGGTAAAATATATGCCTTAATAGCTGCTATCCTTCCTAATAAAGATATTGGGATTTTGCTCCAATTTTCAAGTTCCCTAGCCATTTCTCCTATTAATTTATTGTAATTTAACTCTTTAATCGCGGAACACCTATTGGTTAGCCAAATTCCCAAGTATTTCACTTTTTTAACAATTTCAATTCCCATTAATTCTTGTATTTGTTCCTTTTGTTTCCCTGTTATATTTTTGGTTAACATTTTAGTTTTTTGTTTGTTAATTTTTAAACCGGCCACCTCACCATATTCTTCTATTGCTGTGATTAATTTGGGTCCTGAAGTCAGAGGTTCCTCTATTATGAAGACCAGGTCATCTGCGAATGCTTGTATTTTGTATTCTTCTCCTCTGACTTGCAGGCCTCTAATATTTTTTTCTTGTCTGATTATATTTAGTAAGGGTTCCAATACCAAGATAAACAAAAGGGGTGATAGCGGGCAGCCTTGTCTAGTACCCCTACCTATTGGGATCCGATCTGATAGCACTTTATTAAATAATAATCTTGCCGATTGTGTTTTGTATATAGCCTGGACTGCTTTAGTAAATTTGGGGCCGAAATCCATACTTTGCAATTGTTGAGTAATAAATGTCCAATTAACCCTATCGAATGCTTTTTGTGCGTCCAGGAAGATCATACTCATTTGTTTATCTGGATGTGCCTCATAATACTCTAAACAATCAATTATTATCCTTACATTATCCCTCAAATATCTTCCTGGTAAAAACCCATTTTGATCTTGATGTATGTAATTGGACAAAAATAGTTTCAGTCTTCCAGCTAAAATTGTCGTGAATATTTTATAGTCAACGTTTAGCAATGAAATGGGTCTGTAATTTTGGATTTGAGTTAGGTCTGCACCAGATTTGGGGATTAAGGAGATGTAAGCCTCAGTCCATGACTGGGGTATTTCCCCTTTTACTAAAACTTCATTAAATAGGTCTTTCATTTGTGGGACTAAGATCTCCCCTAGCCCTTTGTACAATTCCCCTGGTAGACCATCTGGACCTGGAGTTTTCCCACCTGGTTGTTTCTTAATTGCATTTTCTATCTCTTCGGTTGTTATTTCTGCATTTAATGTGTTTTTATATGTATCTGGTACTATTCCAATTTGGTGTTTTATGAGATAGGGGTGAATCTTATCCTTATGTTGTGTCTCTTCTGCGTAAAGTGAGGTAAAAAAATCTTGTACTATTTTTAGCTTTTGTTCCATAATATTTGTTATTTCCCCTTTGTTATCTTGGAGGGCTTCTATTTTCCTCATTTCAGTTTCTTTTCTTAACCTATATGTCAACCATCTTCCAGGTTTGTTAGCATGTTCGAAATAGGATTGTCTAGCTTTCTTTATTTTATCCGCCAGTTGTTTCTGGTCAAGTAATGAAATTTTGTGTCTTAGGAGGTTAATACTTTCCCTTCCCCTTATATTTTGTGGATCTTTCTGGGCTTCCCTTTCCTGATTTTGTAGTATTGTTACTAGTTCCATTTTTTCTCTCTCTCCATTTTCCATTGTCTAGCTGTGTATTTTATTGCCACCCCCCTTATTACTGCTTTTACTGTATCCCATATATTTTGTAATGAGGTATCCTGTCTTTTATTTTCAGTGAAAAAATATTGGAGCTCTTTTTGGATCGTCCTTACAAAATTATCTTCCTTCATAATATTGGCTCTCATGGACCATCTTGTCTTGACCTGCATTACTGCCCATTTTATTAATAGTGGGTGGTGGTCTGCCCAAATGTTTGGCCCAATTTCCAGGGATTCAATTTCCTCAGCCGCTGTTAACGATGCCCAAACCATATTCTGGACCATGATCTGTGTCTAGGAGAGTAATATGTAAGTTGCCTCTCAGAGGGGTGCAAGTCCCGCCATACATCTTTTAATCCTAGTTGATCTTTCAAATCCCCCCATATTTTAGGGAGAATTTTTTTCCGTTTTAGTTTATGTTTTGGGGTCTTGACACCTGGTTTGTAGTCTTTTTCTATATCTACAATTGCATTGAAATCACCAATTACATAGATGTGGTCATAATTTAATTGATTTAATTTATCTAATAATTTTCCATAAAATTGCTTTTGGTTAACATTTGGAGCATAAATATTGGCTAGGAGGGCCATTTTTTGTCCAATTTTAATTTCCAATAGTAAGATTCTGCCCTCCTTGTCCGTATATATTTGTTTAGATACTAGATTCTTTTTATCATAGACAATCACACCTCTCTTTTTTTGGTCGGCCAGGGATGCATACAATTTCCCCAATTTTGGACAGGTCAGAACTTTGAAATGCCTTTTCCTTATGTGAACTTCTTGGAGACATATTATATCGTAATTTTCTTTTTGTAGATTTAGCCAAATTTTCTTCTTCTTGGACGGGTTGTTTAATCCATTAATATTTATAGAGCAGAGCCGAATTTCTTCTTTTCCATTTTTATCTATTTGTAACTTTCTGCGTCTTTGATCTTGTTTCGATTTGATGGTGTGTTGTCTTTCCATTAGTTGTTTTTTCCTTCTCAACTGTCCTCACCTCTCGTCCATTAGAATTCCGTGTCGATAAATCTTCCTCGCTTCTAGTTTCTTCTTCTTCTTCCTCCATCTCCGGGTCATTTAAAGATTGTTGGAATTTTAAGAAATCGTGTGCTTCCTGAAAGGAAGCCAATTTGACGTTTTGGCCTTGCCATGTAAATGTTAAGCCTTCCGGAAGACTCCATCTGTATCGTATTCCCTGCTTCCTTAGGCGAGTGGTGAGAAAATCATACTTCCTCCTGCTCTCTCTTACGTTTCTAGGTATTTGTGGTAAGATTGTAAGGTCATTCCCTTTATATGTAAAAATTTGCTCTCTTGCTTTCTTGAGAATTTCTTCTCGTGTAGATTTTTTGGTTAGTTTTACATGTATCTCCCGAGGAAACTTGTGGCGCCGAGCGTAGGATGTGTATATTCGAAATACTTCATCAATAAGTCTATTTGCTTCCAAGCGATCAATTTTAAGAATATCTGCAATAATTTCTTCCATCACCTCTTCTAATTTTTCCTGGTTATCTTCTATCACGTTTTGAAACCTCAGAAAGTATCTGGAGCGGTCCATTTCCAGAAATAAAATCTCCTCTTGCATCTTTTTTTCCGCCCTCTGATGTTGATTTTCATTACGCTCTATTTTACGATCTGTCTTTGTCACTCTTTCCTCCACTGTTTGTATCCTTTCTTCATGGTTTATTAAATGTGCGTGAATTTCTTCAAATTTACTATATATCTGCCTCGTCTCTGTCGTTAATGTGTCCATCTTCTCCGTCAGTTTTTCTAATACTCTGGCTGTTGTCTCTTGATTTTTGGCCATGGTGTCTTGGATCCCTTGTAGGGTATCCTGCAGAGCTTGAGACATTGCTGGTATTTGACTTGCTGTCGGGAGATCTTCTGCTGTCTTCTTAGTTGTCGCTGGAGAAGAGGAGGATGCCCAGGTAGATATTGATGGTATGGTCCTTTTTGTGGTAGTAGTAGTAGTAGTGGACATTATCACAAATATTAGTATAAACTTGATTCCTCTCTTAATTAAATTAACTTATTTAACTTATCTAATTTTCTATACAATTTCTATACAATTAAATCTTAATTAGACTTAAGTCAACCAATTTGTCCATCAATCAGCAAGTTGAGTTAAATTAATTTATAAAATCAGAGAATCCAATTCTATAATATTTAATCTTAATCTTAATTTGATCTTAATCTAATCACTTCTACAACAATGATTAATAACTTTTTTTTTTTATAAAATAGTCTTTATTGGTATAAATATAAAATATAACATTTAACAAGTATACAACGTATATTTTTAGGGCAGAAAGAGGGAAAAGAAGAGTGGGAAGATAGGAAAGTGAGAAAAAGGGGATGGACATACCGGGGATATAGCTATTCCCCCAATTCAAAAGTTTTTGTATGTCCCAGTCTGTTCTATCCATTGTTATATATATTTTAATATAACTGTCTGTACATGTGTCTCTACAGTTGTCTTAAGTTCACTATTGCCTCATTTGTTCCTTGTATTTATTTCACGTTTATGTTAGTTGGTTGTTTGCTTTGGTATCCTTTTGTTCTTTTATCGTACCATATGTACCACCTTTCCCATGATTGAGCATAAGTTGATTCTGCTTTGTCCCTTAAAACATATGTTAGCCTATCTGATTCAGCACAGTTAAAAAATTTTGATATGATTAGTTGGTCCGTTGGTATGTTACAGTCTTTCCATTGTTGGGCAATGGCCATCCTTGTTGCAGTTGTTATATGTATGAAAAGGTACCAGTCTCTGTTCTCAATTTGGTTTGGTTTAATGCCAATTAGGTAATATTCCGGTTTGAGGGGAAAGTTGATACCTACTATTTCCAACAACCAGGTCTGCGTCTTCTTCCAAAGTTGATTGATTCTTGGACAAGTCCACCATTGGTGGAAGAACGTACCCCTGGCCGTTTTACATTTCCAGCATCTATCAGAGGTATTCGGGAACATGTGCGCTATTCTGGCTGGTGGTAAATACCACCTGTACAGCATTTTGTATAGGTTCTCCTTAAATGAGGAGGCCAGGGTCATTTTGATAGATTTGCTCCAAATTGTTTGCCATTCATCCAGTGTAATGTTCCTTCCTATGTTTCTTCCCCAAGCGATCATAGCATCTTTGACTATTTCCTCACCGATGTAACCTTGTAAAAGTAATTTGTATGCTTTGGAGATAAATTTAGTCGGTGAGTCCCATAGAATCTTATCAGTATCCTGTTTTGATGGGTAAATTCCAAATTGTTTTTTATCCCTGTTAAATTTAGACATTGCTTGGGTGTAGGACCACCAGTCTATTTTCCACCCCCTTTGCTCTAAGTCTGCCCTTGTTCTAATATTGCCAATTTCGTCTATCAAATCATCATAGGTTAAGTTTCTTTTTGAGTTGTGAACTGTTGGGTAAGTCACTGCCTCAATTGGTGCTAACCATCTTGGAATTTGGTTATAAAGTTGTTTGATTTTTAACCATGACATAAAAAGAGTCGCCCTATTATGATGGTTTATAAAACTTTTGGGATGTTTGTTATTTTTGGGCCAGAGATATGAATGCCAACCCTGGGGCAAATCATGGCCTTCAAGTGCCAATATTCGATTCCTTGAGAGAGTGACCCAATCTTTAACCCAGGTTGATGTTGATGCATAATAATAGAGCTCCCAGTTTGGTAGTCCCAGACCTCCTTTCAATTTGTGTTCCTGGAGCATTTTTTTTTTTAATACGTGCTTTTTTTCCCTGCCAGACAAATTTAAGAGAGATCTGATCTAATTTTTGGAAGAATTCTTTGTTTGGTTTTACAGGTGCTGTTTGAAATAAGTATGTCCATTTTGGTAAAATATATGCCTTGATAGCCGCTATCCTTCCTAATAAAGATATTGGGATTTTACTCCAATTTTCAAGTTGCCCGGCCATTTCTCTTATTAGTTTATTGTAGTTTAGCTCTTTAATTGCAGAACATCTATTGGTTAGCCAGATTCCCAGGTATTTCACCTTTTTAACGATTTCAATTCCCATTAATTCTTGTATTTGCTCCTTTTGTTTCCCTGTTATATTTTTGGTTAATATTTTAGTTTTTTGTTTGTTGATTTTTAAACCGGCCACCTCCCCATATTCTTCTATTGCTGTGATTAGTTTGGATCCTGAAGTCAGAGGTTCCTCTATTATGAAGACCAGGTCATCCGCAAATGCTTGTATTTTATATTCTTCCCCTCTGACTTGTAGGCCTCTAATACTTTTCTCTTGTCTAATTGTATTTAGTAGGGGTTCCAATATCAAGATAAACAAAAGGGGTGATAGTGGGCAGCCTTGTCTAGTACCCCTAAATATTGGAATCCTATCTGACAGCACTTTGTTTAATAATACTCTTGCCGATTGTGTTTTGTATATAGCTTGGACTGCTTTGGTGAATTTAGGACCAAAGTCCATATTTTGTAATTGTTGGAAAATAAATGTCCAATTAACCCTATCGAATGCTTTTTGCGCATCCAGGAAGATCATGCTCATTTGTTTTTCTGGGTGTGCCTCATAATACTCCAAACAATCCATTATTATCCTTACGTTATCCCTCAGATATCTTCCTGGTAAGAACCCATTTTGGTCTTGATGTATATAATTGGACAAAAATAATTTCAGTCTTCCAGCTAAGATTGTCGTGAATATTTTGTAGTCAACGTTTAGCAGTGAGATGGGTCTGTAATTTTGAATTTGGGTTAGATCTACCCCCGGTTTAGGAATCAAGGAGATGTAGGCCTCAGTCCATGATTGGGGTATTTCCCCTTTTACTAAAACTTCATTGAATAAGTCTTTCATTTGTGGGACTAAGATCTCCCCTAGCCCTTTGTACAATTCCCCTGGTAGTCCATCTGGGCCTGGCGTTTTCCCACCTGGTTGTTTCTTAATTGCATTTTCTATCTCTTCACTTGTTATTTCTGCATTTAATGTGGTTTTATATGCGTCTGGTACTATTCCACTTTGATGTTTTGTGAAATAGGCGTGAATCTTATCCTTGTGTAATATCTCTTCTGCGTAAAGTGAAGTAAAAAAATCTTGTACTATTTTTAGCTTTGACTCCATAATATTTGTTATTTCCCCTTTATTATCTTGGAGGGCTCCTATTTTCCTCGTTTCAGTTTCTTTTCTTAACCTATATGTTAACCATCTTCCAGGTTTGTTAGCATGTTCAAAATGGGATTGTCTAGCTTTCTTTATTTTATCCGCCAGTTGTCTCTGGTCCAGTATTGAAATTTTGTGTCTTAAAAAGTTAATATTTTCCCTTGCCCTTATGTTTTGTGGATCTTTCTGGGCTTCCCTTTCCTGGTTTTGTAAAGTTGATACTAGTTCCCTTTTTTTTCCCCTCTCCAGTTTCCATTGTCTAGCTGTATATTTTATTGCTACTCCCCTTATTACTGCTTTTGCTGTATCCCATATATTTTGTAATGAGGTGTCCTGTCTTTTATTTTCGATAAAAAAGTATTGAAGCTCTTTTTGGGTCATCCTTACAAAATTATCTTCCTTCATAATATTGGCTCTCATAGACCATCTTGTCATGGTCTGCGTTACTGCCCATTTTATTAATAGTGGGTGATGGTCTGCCCAAATATTTGGCCCAATCTCCACAGATTCAATTTCCTCAGCCGCTGTTAACGATGCCCAAACCATATCTAGTCTCGACCATGATCTATGTCTAGGGGAATAATACGTGAATTGTCTCTCAGAGGGATGCAAGTCCCGCCATACATCTTTAAGTCCTAGTTGGTCTTTCATATCCTCCCATATTTTAGGGAGAATTTTTTTCCTTTTTAATTTATGTTTTGGGGTTATGGCACCTGATTTGTAGTCTTTTCCTGTATCTACAATTGCATTGAAATCACCAATTACATAGATGTGGTCATAGTTTAAATGGTTTAATTTATCTGATAATTTTCTATAGAATTGTTTTTGGTTAACATTTGGAGCATAAATATTGGCTAGGAGAGCCATTTTTTGTCCAATTTTAATTTCCAATAATAAAATTCTGCCCTCTTTGTCTGTATAAATTTGTTTGGATACAAGATTGTTTTTATCATAGACAATCACACCTCTCTTTTTTTGGTCGGCCAGGGATGCGTACAATTTTCCCAATTTTGGACGGATCAAAACTTTGAAATGCTTTTTCCTTATGTGAACCTCTTGGAGGCATATTATGTCGTAATTTTCTTTTTGTAAGTTTAGCCAAATTTTCTTCTTCTTAGACGGGTTATTTAGTCCATTGATGTTTATAGAACAGAGCCGAATTTCTTCCTTCCCATTTTTATTTATTTGTAACTTTCTGCGTCTTTGATCTTGTTTCGATTTGATGGTGTGTTGTCTTTCCATTAGTTGTTTTTTCCTTCTCAACTGTCCTCACCTCTCGTCCATTAGAATTCCGTGTCGATAAATCTTCCTCGCTTCTAGTTTCTTCTTCTTCTTCCTCCATCTCCGGGTCATTTAAAGATTGTTGGAATTTTAAGAAATCGTGTGCTTCCTGAAAGGAAGCCAATTTGACGTTTTGGCCTTGCCATGTAAATGTTAAGCCTTCCGGAAGACTCCATCTGTATCGTATTCCCTGCTTCCTTAGGCGAGTGGTGAGAAAATCATACTTCCTCCTGCTCTCTCTTACGTTTCTAGGTATTTGTGGTAAGATTGTAAGGTCATTCCCTTTATATGTAAAAATTTGCTCTCTTGCTTTCTTGAGAATTTCTTCTCGTGTAGATTTTTTGGTTAGTTTTACATGTATCTCCCGAGGAAACTTGTGGCGCCGAGCGTAGGATGTGTATATTCGAAATACTTCATCAATAAGTCTATTTGCTTCCAAGCGATCAATTTTAAGAATATCTGCAATAATTTCTTCCATCACCTCTTCTAATTTTTCCTGGTTATCTTCTATCACGTTTTGAAACCTCAGAAAGTATCTGGAGCGGTCCATTTCCAGAAATAAAATCTCCTCTTGCATCTTTTTTTCCGCCCTCTGATGTTGATTTTCATTACGCTCTATTTTACGATCTGTCTTTGTCACTCTTTCCTCCACTGTTTGTATCCTTTCTTCATGGTTTATTAAATGTGCGTGAATTTCTTCAAATTTACTATATATCTGCCTCGTCTCTGTCGTTAATGTGTCCATCTTCTCCGTCAGTTTTTCTAATACTCTGGCTGTTGTCTCTTGATTTTTGGCCATGGTGTCTTGGATCCCTTGTAGGGTATCCTGCAGAGCTTGAGACATTGCTGGTATTTGACTTGCTGTCGGGAGATCTTCTGCTGTCTTCTTAGTTGTCGCTGGAGAAGAGGAGGATGCCCAGGTAGATATTGATGGTATGGTCCTTTTTGTGGTAGTAGTAGTAGTAGTGGACATTATCACAAATATTAGTATAAACTTGATTCCTCTCTTAATTAAATTAACTTATTTAACTTATCTAATTTTCTATACAATTTCTATACAATTAAATCTTAATTAGACTTAAGTCAACCAATTTGTCCATCAATCAGCAAGTTGAGTTAAATTAATTTATAAAATCAGAGAATCCAATTCTATAATATTTAATCTTAATCTTAATTTGATCTTAATCTAATCACTTCTACAACAATGATTAATAACTTTTTTTTTTTATAAAATAGTCTTTATTGGTATAAATATAAAATATAACATTTAACAAGTATACAACGTATATTTTTAGGGCAGAAAGAGGGAAAAGAAGAGTGGGAAGATAGGAAAGTGAGAAAAAGGGGATGGACATACCGGGGATATAGCTATTCCCCCAATTCAAAAGTTTTTGTATGTCCCAGTCTGTTCTATCCATTGTTATATATATTTTAATATAACTGTCTGTACATGTGTCTCTACAGTTGTCTTAAGTTCACTATTGCCTCATTTGTTCCTTGTATTTATTTCACGTTTATGTTAGTTGGTTGTTTGCTTTGGTATCCTTTTGTTCTTTTATCGTACCATATGTACCACCTTTCCCATGATTGAGCATAAGTTGATTCTGCTTTGTCCCTTAAAACATATGTTAGCCTATCTGATTCAGCACAGTTAAAAAATTTTGATATGATTAGTTGGTCCGTTGGTATGTTACAGTCTTTCCATTGTTGGGCAATGGCCATCCTTGTTGCAGTTGTTATATGTATGAAAAGGTACCAGTCTCTGTTCTCAATTTGGTTTGGTTTAATGCCAATTAGGTAATATTCCGGTTTGAGGGGAAAGTTGATACCTACTATTTCCAACAACCAGGTCTGCGTCTTCTTCCAAAGTTGATTGATTCTTGGACAAGTCCACCATTGGTGGAAGAACGTACCCCTGGCCGTTTTACATTTCCAGCATCTATCAGAGGTATTCGGGAACATGTGCGCTATTCTGGCTGGTGGTAAATACCACCTGTACAGCATTTTGTATAGGTTCTCCTTAAATGAGGAGGCCAGGGTCATTTTGATAGATTTGCTCCAAATTGTTTGCCATTCATCCAGTGTAATGTTCCTTCCTATGTTTCTTCCCCAAGCGATCATAGCATCTTTGACTATTTCCTCACCGATGTAACCTTGTAAAAGTAATTTGTATGCTTTGGAGATAAATTTAGTCGGTGAGTCCCATAGAATCTTATCAGTATCCTGTTTTGATGGGTAAATTCCAAATTGTTTTTTATCCCTGTTAAATTTAGACATTGCTTGGGTGTAGGACCACCAGTCTATTTTCCACCCCCTTTGCTCTAAGTCTGCCCTTGTTCTAATATTGCCAATTTCGTCTATCAAATCATCATAGGTTAAGTTTCTTTTTGAGTTGTGAACTGTTGGGTAAGTCACTGCCTCAATTGGTGCTAACCATCTTGGAATTTGGTTATAAAGTTGTTTGATTTTTAACCATGACATAAAAAGAGTCGCCCTATTATGATGGTTTATAAAACTTTTGGGATGTTTGTTATTTTTGGGCCAGAGATATGAATGCCAACCCTGGGGCAAATCATGGCCTTCAAGTGCCAATATTCGATTCCTTGAGAGAGTGACCCAATCTTTAACCCAGGTTGATGTTGATGCATAATAATAGAGCTCCCAGTTTGGTAGTCCCAGACCTCCTTTCAATTTGTGTTCCTGGAGCATTTTTTTTTTTAATACGTGCTTTTTTTCCCTGCCAGACAAATTTAAGAGAGATCTGATCTAATTTTTGGAAGAATTCTTTGTTTGGTTTTACAGGTGCTGTTTGAAATAAGTATGTCCATTTTGGTAAAATATATGCCTTGATAGCCGCTATCCTTCCTAATAAAGATATTGGGATTTTACTCCAATTTTCAAGTTGCCCGGCCATTTCTCTTATTAGTTTATTGTAGTTTAGCTCTTTAATTGCAGAACATCTATTGGTTAGCCAGATTCCCAGGTATTTCACCTTTTTAACGATTTCAATTCCCATTAATTCTTGTATTTGCTCCTTTTGTTTCCCTGTTATATTTTTGGTTAATATTTTAGTTTTTTGTTTGTTGATTTTTAAACCGGCCACCTCCCCATATTCTTCTATTGCTGTGATTAGTTTGGATCCTGAAGTCAGAGGTTCCTCTATTATGAAGACCAGGTCATCCGCAAATGCTTGTATTTTATATTCTTCCCCTCTGACTTGTAGGCCTCTAATACTTTTCTCTTGTCTAATTGTATTTAGTAGGGGTTCCAATATCAAGATAAACAAAAGGGGTGATAGTGGGCAGCCTTGTCTAGTACCCCTAAATATTGGAATCCTATCTGACAGCACTTTGTTTAATAATACTCTTGCCGATTGTGTTTTGTATATAGCTTGGACTGCTTTGGTGAATTTAGGACCAAAGTCCATATTTTGTAATTGTTGGAAAATAAATGTCCAATTAACCCTATCGAATGCTTTTTGCGCATCCAGGAAGATCATGCTCATTTGTTTTTCTGGGTGTGCCTCATAATACTCCAAACAATCCATTATTATCCTTACGTTATCCCTCAGATATCTTCCTGGTAAGAACCCATTTTGGTCTTGATGTATATAATTGGACAAAAATAATTTCAGTCTTCCAGCTAAGATTGTCGTGAATATTTTGTAGTCAACGTTTAGCAGTGAGATGGGTCTGTAATTTTGAATTTGGGTTAGATCTACCCCCGGTTTAGGAATCAAGGAGATGTAGGCCTCAGTCCATGATTGGGGTATTTCCCCTTTTACTAAAACTTCATTGAATAAGTCTTTCATTTGTGGGACTAAGATCTCCCCTAGCCCTTTGTACAATTCCCCTGGTAGTCCATCTGGGCCTGGCGTTTTCCCACCTGGTTGTTTCTTAATTGCATTTTCTATCTCTTCACTTGTTATTTCTGCATTTAATGTGGTTTTATATGCGTCTGGTACTATTCCACTTTGATGTTTTGTGAAATAGGCGTGAATCTTATCCTTGTGTAATATCTCTTCTGCGTAAAGTGAAGTAAAAAAATCTTGTACTATTTTTAGCTTTGACTCCATAATATTTGTTATTTCCCCTTTATTATCTTGGAGGGCTCCTATTTTCCTCGTTTCAGTTTCTTTTCTTAACCTATATGTTAACCATCTTCCAGGTTTGTTAGCATGTTCAAAATGGGATTGTCTAGCTTTCTTTATTTTATCCGCCAGTTGTCTCTGGTCCAGTATTGAAATTTTGTGTCTTAAAAAGTTAATATTTTCCCTTGCCCTTATGTTTTGTGGATCTTTCTGGGCTTCCCTTTCCTGGTTTTGTAAAGTTGATACTAGTTCCCTTTTTTTTCCCCTCTCCAGTTTCCATTGTCTAGCTGTATATTTTATTGCTACTCCCCTTATTACTGCTTTTGCTGTATCCCATATATTTTGTAATGAGGTGTCCTGTCTTTTATTTTCGATAAAAAAGTATTGAAGCTCTTTTTGGGTCATCCTTACAAAATTATCTTCCTTCATAATATTGGCTCTCATAGACCATCTTGTCATGGTCTGCGTTACTGCCCATTTTATTAATAGTGGGTGATGGTCTGCCCAAATATTTGGCCCAATCTCCACAGATTCAATTTCCTCAGCCGCTGTTAACGATGCCCAAACCATATCTAGTCTCGACCATGATCTATGTCTAGGGGAATAATACGTGAATTGTCTCTCAGAGGGATGCAAGTCCCGCCATACATCTTTAAGTCCTAGTTGGTCTTTCATATCCTCCCATATTTTAGGGAGAATTTTTTTCCTTTTTAATTTATGTTTTGGGGTTATGGCACCTGATTTGTAGTCTTTTCCTGTATCTACAATTGCATTGAAATCACCAATTACATAGATGTGGTCATAGTTTAAATGGTTTAATTTATCTGATAATTTTCTATAGAATTGTTTTTGGTTAACATTTGGAGCATAAATATTGGCTAGGAGAGCCATTTTTTGTCCAATTTTAATTTCCAATAATAAAATTCTGCCCTCTTTGTCTGTATAAATTTGTTTGGATACAAGATTGTTTTTATCATAGACAATCACACCTCTCTTTTTTTGGTCGGCCAGGGATGCGTACAATTTTCCCAATTTTGGACGGATCAAAACTTTGAAATGCTTTTTCCTTATGTGAACCTCTTGGAGGCATATTATGTCGTAATTTTCTTTTTGTAAGTTTAGCCAAATTTTCTTCTTCTTAGACGGGTTATTTAGTCCATTGATGTTTATAGAACAGAGCCGAATTTCTTCCTTCCCATTTTTATTTATTTGTAGCTTTCTGCTTCTTTGATCTTGTTTCAATTTGATGTTGTATTGTCTTTCCATTAGTTGTTTTTTCCCCTTCAGCTGTCCTTGCCTCTCGTCCATTCGAATCCCGTGTCAATATATCTTCCTCACTTCTAGATTCTTCCTCCTCTTCCTCCGTCTCCGGGTCATTAAGAGATTGTTGGAATTTTAGGAACTCTTGTGCTTCCTGAAAAGAAGCCAAACTGACGTTTTGTCCTTGCCAAGTGAATGTTAAGCCTTCTGGAAGACGCCATCTATATCGTATTCCCTGCTTCCTTAGGCGAGTAGTGAGAAAATCATACTTCCTCCTGCTCTCTCTTACGTTTCTAGGTATTTGTGGTAAGATTGTAAGGTCCTTCCCTTTGTATGTAAAAATTTGCTCTCTTGCTTTCTTGAGAATTTCTTCTCGTGTAGATTTTTTGGTTAATCTTACATGTATCTCCCGAGGAAGCTTGTGCCGCCGGGCATAGGATGTGTATATTCGAAATACTTCATCAATAAGTCTATTTGCTTCCAAGCGATCAATTTTAAGAATATCTGCAATGATTTCTTCCATCACCTCTTCCAAAGACAGATTCCAAAATAGAGCGTAACGAAAATCAACATCAAAGAGCGGAAAAAAAGATGCAAGAGGAGATTTTATCTCTGGAAATGGACCGCTCCAGATATTTTTTGAGGTTTCAAAACGTGATAGATGACAACCAGGAAAAATTGGAAGATGATTAATAACTTATTATAGCTAAATAGTTAATGACTTATTATGGCTAAATACCAATAATACATAGATGCAAATATAAATATTTTATAGTCGTAGTTCCTCTTTTGGCCACTAGATGGAGGGGCCAATTTCAGAATAGAGGCTATGGAGTGAACAATCCACCCGTAGAGCTGTTATAATCAAGCAAAGCTCCGAAAGAAAAAAGGGGAAAAGACGGGTGGGGGGGGAAATGTTTCAAAGAGAGAGAGAAAAAAAAGTCCAAAATATCATATCGCTTCAAAAATCCAGTCTTATTGTTGAAAAAGGGGTCAATATGTCCACAGTAAGACAATTGTCAAAATCGGATATCCAAAGGTTTAAATTAAGGAAACTCCAAGGGTTTTCAATCTGAGAGTTGATTGTAGTTAGTACAACTCCTCCAATCCGACCCACCGAATTTCCTGCCACTTATTTAAGAATCGGTTCCAATTTTTTGAATAGTTTGGAAATTTAGTAATAGTTCTCAAGATCTTCTGAGATCAATGTCGACAAGGGAAAAGATTTAGACAGAACTGGGATCCCGATCTTCCCTTTCGGTAGCTGTCAACGACTCTGGGGCGCCATATTATCGCCCTCTTAACGCGCTGGCACCGGGGGATGTCATCAGCCTCACCTTCAGGTTGCAGAGTCCGAATGGGGCTGGAAATCTCCCCCTCTCTTCACCGGGCTTCCCGCCCAGCGACGGCTCCTTGCTAGCCAAAAATCGGCTTTCCAGGCAGCCGCCAGACAAGATAAACGGGGCGATCGGCTTCAGACCGAAGTCTTTTGCCTGCTCCGCGCTGTCGTGACGTCACTTCCTCCTACCTACTGTATTTCTTTATCCCTCTACCTACTCTCTATCCCTCTCTATCCCACTACCTACCTACTGTATTTCTCCCTCTCCCTCTCTCCCTCTACCTACCTATCTACCTACCTACTGTATTTCTCTATCCCTCTACCTACTCTCTATCCCTCTCTATCCACCTACCTACCTACATACCAAACTACCTACCAATCTACCTACTGTATTTCTCCCTCTCTCTATCCCTCTCTATTCCTACCTACCTACCTACTTACTGTATTTCTCCCTCCCTATCCCTCTGCCTACCTACTGTATTTCTCTCTCTCCCTCTATTCACCTACCTACCTACCTACCTACCTACCTACCTACCTACCTACCTACCTACTATATTTCTCCCTCTCCCTCTCTATCCCTCTATGTACCTACCTACCTAACTACCTACCTACCTACCTACCTACCTACTGTATTTCTCTCTATCACTCTCTATCCCTCTACCTACCTACCTACCTACCTACCGTATTTCTCCCTTTGTCTATATCCCCCTACCTACCTACCTACCTACCTACCTACCAACCTACCTACCTACCTACCTACCTACCTACCTACCTACCTACCTACCTACCTACCTACCTACCTACCTACCTACCTACTGTATTTCTCCCTCTCCCTCACTATCCCTCTACCTACCTATCTACCTACTGTATTTCTCCATCTCCCTCTCCCTCTCTATCCCTCTACCTACCTACCTACCTACCTACCTACCTACCTACCTACCTACCTACTGTATTTCTCCCTATCTCTCAATCCACCTACCTACCTGCCTACCTACCTACCTACTGTATTTCTCCCTCTCCCACTCTATCCCTCTACCTACCTACCTACCTACGTACCTACCTACCTACCTACCTACTGTATTTCTCCATATCTCACTATCCACCTACCTACCTGGCTACCTACCTACCTACTGTACTTCTCTCTCTCCCTCTCTCGACCTCTACCTACCTACCTACCTACCTACCTTCCTACCTACCTACCCACCTACGGTATTTTTCCTTCTCTTTCTATCCCTCTACTTACCTACCTACTGTATTTCTCCCTCTCCCTCTCTATCCCACTACCTTCCTTCTTACCTACCTACCTAGCTACCTACCTACCTAGCTACCTACTTCCTACTGCCTTTCTCTCTCTATCCCTCTCCCTACCTACCTACCTATCTCCCTACCTACTGTATTTCTCTCTCTCTATCCCTCTACCTACCTACCTACCTACCTACCTACCTACCTACCTACCTACCTACCTACCTACCTACCTACCTACCTACCTACTGTATTTCTCCCTCTCCCTCTCTATCCCTTTCCCTGCTTACCTACCTACTTACCTACATACTGTATTTCTCTCTCTCCCTCTGTCTCCCTCTACCTACCTACCTACCTACCTACCCACATACCTACCTACTGTATTTCTCCCTATCTCTCTATCCCTCTACCTACCTACCTACCTACTGTATTTCTCCCTCTCTATCCCTATACCTACCTACCTACCTACTGTATTTCTCCCTCTCCCTCTCCCTACCTACCTACCTACCTACCTACCTACCTAATTATTGTATTTCTCCCTATCTCTCCATCCACCTACCTACCTACCTACCTACCCACCTACCTACCTACCTACTGTATTTCTCCCTCTCCCTCTCTATCCACCTACCTACCTACTGTATTTCTCCCTCTCTCTATCCCTCTACCTACCTACTGTATTTCTCCCTCTCTCCCTCTCTCTCTCTACCTACCTACCTACTGTATTTCTCCCTCTCTCCCTCTACCTACCTACCTACCTACCTACCTACCTACCTACCTACCTACTTCCTACCTACTGTATTTCATCCTCTCCATCCACCTACCTACCTACCTACTGTATTTCTCCCTATCTCTCTATCCCTCTATCTACCTACCTACCTACTGTATTTCTCCCTCTGAATCCCTCTACCTACCTACTTACTGTATTTCTCCCTCTCTTTCTACCTACCTACCTACCTACCTACCTACTTACCTACCTACTGTATTTCTCCCTCTCCCTCTCTATCCCTCTCCCTACCTACCTACATACCTACTGTATTTCTCCATATCTCTCTATCTACCTACCTACCTACCTACCTACCTTCCTACCTACTTACCTACCTACCTACCTACCTACCTACCTACCTACCTACCTACTGTATTTCTCCCTCTCCCTCTCTATCCCTTTCCCTGCTTACCTACCTACTTACCTACCTACTGTATTTCTCTCTATCACTCTCTATCCCTCTACCTACCTACCTCCCTACCTACCGTATTTCTCCCTTTGTCTATATCCCCCTACCTACCTACCTACCTACCTACCTACCTACCTACCTACCTACCTACCTACCTACCTACCTACCTACTGTATTTCTCCCTCTCCCTCACTATCCCTCTACCTACCTATCTACCTACTGTATTTCTCCATCTCCCTCTCCCTCTCTATCCCTCTACCTACCTACATACCTACCTACCTACCTACCTACTGTATTTCTCCCTATCTCTCTATCCACCTACCTACCTGCCTACCTACCTACCTACTGTATTTCTCCCTCTCCCACTCTATCCCTCTACCTACCTACCTACCTACCTACGTACCTACCTACCTACCTACCTACTGTATTTCTCCATATCTCTCTATCCACCTACCTACCTGGCTACCTACCTACCTACTGTACTTCTCTCTCTCCCTCTCTCGACCTCTACCTACCTACCTACCTACCTTCCTACCTACCTACCCACCTACGGTATTTTTCCTTCTCTTTCTATCCCTCTACTTACCTACCTACTGTATTTCTCCCTCTCCCTCTCTATCCCACTACCTTCCTTCTTACCTACCTACCTAGCTACCTACCTACCTAGCTACCTACTTCCTACTGCCTTTCTCTCTCTATCCCTCTCCCTACCTACCTACCTACCTACCTACCTATCTCCCTACCTACTGTATTTCTCTCTCTCTATCCCTCTACCTACCTACCTACCTACCTACCTACCTACCTACCTACCTACCTACCTACCTACCTACCTACCTACTGTATTTCTCCCTCTCCCTCACTATCCCTTTCCCTGCTTACCTACCTACTTACCTACATGTTGTATTTCTCTCTCTCCCTCTGTCTCCCTCTACCTACCTACCTACCTACCTACCTACCTACCTACCTACCGACATACCTACCTACTGTATTTCTCCCTATCTCTCTATCCCTCTACCTACCTACCTACCTACTGTATTTCTCCCTCTCTATCCCTATACCTACCTACCTACCTACTGTATTTCTCCCTCTCCCTCTCCCTACCTACCTACCTACCTACCTACCTACCTACCTAATTATTGTATTTCTCCCTATCTCTCTATCCACCTACCTACCTACCTACCTACCCACCTACCTACCTACCTACTGTATTTCTCCCTCTCCCTCTCTATCCACCTACCTACCTACTGTATTTCTCCCTCTCTCTATCCCTCTACCTACCTACTGTATTTCTCCCTCTCTCCCTCTCTCTCTATACCTACCTACCTACTGTATTTCTCCCTCTCTCCCTCTACCTACCTACCTACCTACCTACCTACCTACTTCCTACCTACTGTATTTCTCCCTCTCCATCCACCTACCTACCTACCTACTGTATTTCTCCCTATCTCTCTATCCCTCTATCTACCTACCTACCTACTGTATTTCTCCCTCTCCCTCTCTATCCCTCTCCCTACCTACCTACATACCTACTGTATTTCTCCATATCTCTCTATCTACCTACCTACCTACCTACCTACCTACCTTCCTACCTACTTACCTACCTACATACCTACCTACCTACCTACCTACTGTATTTCTCCCTCTCCCTCTCTATCCCTTTCCCTGCTTACCTACCTACTTACCTACCTACTGTATTTTTCTCTCTCCCTCTATCTCCCTCTACCTACCTACCTACCTACCTACCTACCTACTGAATTTCTCCCTCTCCCTCTCTATCCCTCTACCTACCTACCTACCTACCTACCTACCTACCTACCTACCTACCTACTGTATTTCTCCCTATCTCTCTATCCACCTACCTACCTACCTACCCACCTACCTACCTACCTACTGTATTTCTCCCTCTCTATCCCTCTACCTACCTACCTACCTACTGTATTTCTCTCTATCCCTCTCTATCCCTCTACCTACCTACCTACCTACTGTATTTCTCCCTCTCTCTCTATCCCTCTACCTATCTACCCACCTACCTACCTACCTACCTACCTACTGTATTTCCCCCCCTCTCTCTATCCACCTACCTACCTGCCTACCTACGTACCTACTGTATTTTTTTCTCTCCCTCTCTCTCCCTCTACCTACCTACCTACCTACCTACCTACCTACCTACCTACCTACCTACCTACCTACCTACCTACCTACCTACGGTATTTTTCCCAATCTTTCTATACCTCTACATACCTACCTACTGTATTTCTCTATCCCTCTACCTACCTACTCTCTATCCCTCTCTATCCCACTCCCTACCTACTGTCTTTCTCCCTCTCCCTCTCTCCCTCTACCTACCTACTGTATTTCTCCCTCTCTATCCACCTACCTACCTACTGTATTTCTCCCTCTCTCTATCCCTCTACCTACCTACTGTATTTCTCCCTCTCTCCCTCTCTCTCTCTACCTACGTACCTACTGTATTTCACCCTCTCTCGATCTACCTACCTACCTACCTACTTCCTACCTACTGTATTTCTCCCTCTCCATCCCCCTACCTACCTACCTACCTACCTACCTACCTACCTACCTACCTACCTACCTACTGTATTTCTCCCTATCTCTCTTTCCCTCTATCTACCTACCTACCTACTGTATTTCTCCCTCTGAATCCCTCTACCTACCTACCTACCTACTGTATTTCTCCATCTCTCTCTACCTACCTTCCTACCTACCTACCTACTTACCTACCTACTGTATTTCTCCCTCTCCCTCTCTATCCCTCTACCTACCTACCTACATACCTACTGTATTTCTCCCTATCTACCTATCTACCTACCTACCTACCTACCTTCCTACCTTCCTACCTTCCTACCTTCCTACCTTCCTACCTTCCTACCTACCTACCTACCTACCTACCTACCTACCTACCTACCTACCTACCTACCGTATTTCTCCCACTCCCTCTCTATCCCTTTCCCTGCTTACCTACCTACTTACCTACCTACTGTATTTTTCTCTCTCCCTCTATCTCCCTCTACCTACCTACCTACCTACCTACTGAATTTCTCCCTCTCCCTCTCTATCCCTCTACCTACCTACCTACCTACCTAGCTACCTACTGTATTTCTCCCTCTCCCTCTCTATCCCTCTATCTTCCTTCCTACCTACCTACCTACCTACCTACCTACCTACCTACCTACCTACCTACCTACCTACCTACTGTATTTCTCACTCTCTATCCCTCTCTCTACCTACCAACCTACCTACCTACCTACTGTATTTCTCCCTCTCTCTATCCCTCTACCTACCTACTGTATTTCTCCCTCTCTCTATCCACCTATCTACCTACCTACCAAACTACCTACCTACCTACTGTATTTCTCCCTCTCTCTATCCCTCTACCTACCTACCTACCTACCTACCTACCTACCTTCCTACCTACCTACCTACCTACCTACTGTATTTCCCCCCCTCTCTCTATCCACCTACCTACCTGCCTACCTACCTACCTCCTGTATTTCTCTCTATCCCTCTCTATCCCTCTACCTACCTACCTACCTACCTACTGTATTTCTCCCTCTCTCTCTATCCCTCTACCTATCTACCCACCTACCTACCTACCTACCTACCTACTGTATTTCCCCCCTCTCTCTATCCACCTACCTACCTGCCTACCTACCTACCTACTGTATTTTTTTCTCTCCCTCTCTCTCCCTCTACCTACCTACCTACCTACGGTATTTTTCCCTCTCTTTCTATCCCTCTACATACCTACCTACTGTATTTCTCTATCCCTCTACCTACCTACTCTCTATCCCACTCCCTACCTACTGTCTTTCTCCCTCTCCCTCTCTCCCTCTACCTACCTACTGTATTTCTCCCTCTCTATCCACCTACCTACCTACTGTATTTCTCCCTCTCTCTATCCCTCTACCTACCTACTGTATTTCTCCCTCTCTCCCTCTCTCTCTCTACCTACCTACCTACTGTATTTCTCCCTCTCTCCCTCTACCTACCTACCTACCTACCTACCTACCTACCTACTTCCTACCTACTGTATTTCTCCCTCTCCATCCCCCTACCTACCTACCTACCTACCTACCTACCTACCTACCTACTGTATTTCTCCCTCTCTCTCTATCCCTCTATCTATCTAACTACCTACTGTATTTCTCCCTCTCTCTCTACCTACCTTCCTACCTACCTACCTACTTACCTACCTACTGTATTTCTCCCTCTCCCTCTCTATCCCTCTACCTACCTACCTACAAACCTACTGTATTTCTCCCTATCTCTCTACCTACCTACCTACCTACCTACCTTCCTACCTACCTACCTACCTACCTACCTACCTACCTACCTACCTACCTACCTACCTACCTACCTACTGTATTTCTCCCTCTCCCTCTCTATCCCTTTCCCTGCTTACCTACCTACTGTATTTCTCTCTCTCCCTCTCTCTCCCTCTACCTACCTACCTACCTACCTACCGTATTTCTCCCACTCCCTCTCTATCCCTTTCCCTGCTTACCTACCTACTTACCTACCTACTGTATTTTTCTCTCTCCCTCTATCTCCCTCTACCTACCTACCTACCTACCTACTGTATTTCTCCCTCTCCCTCTCTATCCCTCTATCTTCCTACCTACCTACCTACCTACCTACCTACCTACCTACCTACCTACCTACCTACTGTATTTCTCACTCTCTATCCCTCTCTCTACCTACCAACCTACCTACCTACTTACTGTATTTCTCCCTCTCTATCCCTCTACCTACCTACTGTATTTCTCCCTCTCTCTATCCACCTATCTACCTACCTACCAAACTACCTACCTACCTACTGTATTTCTCCCTCTCTCCCTCTACCTACCTACCTACCTACTTCCTACCTACTGTATTTCTCCCTCTCCATCCCCCTACCTACCTACCTACCTACCTACCTACCTACCTACTTACCTACCTACTGTATTTCTCCCTCTCCCTCTCTATCACTCTACCTACCTACCTACCTACATACCTACTGTATTTCTCCCTATCTCTCTACCTATCTACCTACCTACCTACCTACCTACTGTATTTCCCCCCCTCTCTCTATCCACCTACCTACCTGCCTACCTACCTACCTACTGTATTTTTTTCTCTCCCTCTCTCTCCCTCTAACTACCTACCTACCTACCTACGGTATTTTTCCTTCTCTTTCTATCCCTCTACATACCTACCTACTGTATTTCTCTATCCCTCTACCTACCTACTCTCTATCCCACTCCCTACCTACTGTCTTTCTCCCTCTCCCTCTACCTACCTACTGTATTTCTCCCTCTCTATCCACCTACCTACCTACTGTATTTCTCCCTCTCTCTATCCCTCTACCTACCTACTGTATTTCTCCCTCTCTCCCTCTCTCTCTCTACCTACCTACCTACTGTATTTCTCCCTCTCTCCCTCTACCTACCTACCTACCTACCTACCTACTTCCTACCTACTGTATTTCTCCCTCTCCATCCCCCTACCTACCTACCTACCTACCTACCTACCTACCTACTGCATTTCTCCCTATCTCTCTATCCCTCTATCTACCTACCTACCTACTGTATTTCTCCCTCTCTCTACCTACCTTCCTACCTACCTACCTACTTACCTACCTACTGTATTTCTCCCTCTCCCTCTCTATCACTCTACCTACCTACCTACATACCTACTGTATTTCTCCCTCTCCCTCTCTATCCCTTTCCCTGCTTACCTACCTACTTACCTACCTACTGTATTTTTCTCTCTCCCTCTATCTCCCTCTACCTACCTACCTACCTACCTACTGAATTTCTCCCTCTCCCTCTCTCTCTATCCCTCTACCTACCTACCTACCTACCTAGCTACCTACTGTATTTCTCCCTATCTCTCTATCCACCTACCTACCTACCTACCCACCTACCTACCTACCTACTGTATTTCTCCCTCTCCCTCTCTATCCCTCTATCTTCCTACCTACCTACCTACCTACCTACCTACCTACTGTATTTCTCACTCTCTATCCCTCTCTCTACCTACCAACCTACCTACCTACCTACTGTATTTCTCCCTCTCTATCCCTCTACCTACCTACTGTATTTCTCCCTCTCTCTATCCACCTATCTACCTACCTACCAAACTACCTACCTATCTACTGTATTTCTCCCTCTCTCCCTCTACCTACCTACCTACCTACCTACCTACTTCCTACCTACTGTATTTCTCCCTCTCCATCCCCCTACCTACCTACCTACCTACCTACCTACCTACCTACCTACCTACTGTATTTCTCCCTATCTCTCTATCCCTCTATCTACCTACCTACCTACTGTATTTCTCCCTCTCTCTACCTACCTTCCTACCTACCTACCTACTTACCTACCTACTGTATTTCTCCCTCTCCCTCTCTATCACTTTACCTACCTACCTACATACCTACTGTATTTCTCCCTATCTCTCTATCTACCTACCTACCTACCTACCTACCTACCTACCTACCTACCTACCTACCTACCTACCTACCTACCTACTGTATTTCTCCCTCTCCCTCTCTATCCCTTTCCCTGCTTACCTACCTACCTACCTACCTACTGTATTTCCCCCCTCTCTCTATCCACCTACCTACCTGCCTACCTACCTACCTACTGTATTTTTTTCTCTCCCTCTCTCTCCCTCTACCTACCTACCTACCTACGGTATTTTTCCCTCTCTTTCTATCCCTCTACATACCTACCTACTGTATTTCTCTATCCCTCTACCTACCTACTCTCTATCCCACTCCCTACCTACTGTCTTTCTCCCTCTCCCTCTCTCCCTCTACCTACCTACTGTATTTCTCCCTCTCTATCCACCTACCTACCTACTGTATTTCTCCCTCTCTCTATCCCTCTACCTACCTACTGTATTTCTCCCTCTCTCCCTCTCTCTCTCTACCTACCTACCTACTGTATTTCTCCCTCTCTCCCTCTACCTACCTACCTACCTACCTACCTACTTCCTACCTACTGTATTTCTCCCTCTCCATCCCCCTACCTACCTACCTACCTACCTACCTACCTACCTACCTACCTACCTACTGTATTTCTCCCTCTCTCTCTATCCCTCTATCTATCTACCTACCTACTGTATTTCTCCCTCTCTCTCTACCTACCTTCCTACCTACCTACCTACTTACCTACCTACTGTATTTCTCCCTCTCCCTCTCTATCCCTCTACCTACCTACCTACAAACCTACTGTATTTCTCCCTATCTCTCTACCTACCTACCTACCTACCTACCTTCCTACCTACCTACCTACCTACCTACCTACCTACCTACCTACCTACCTACCTACCTACCTACTGTATTTCTCCCTCTCCCTCTCTATCCCTTTCCCTGCTTACCTACCTACTGTATTTCTCTCTCTCCCTCTGTCTCCCTCTACCTACCTACCTACCTACCTACCGTATTTCTCCCACTCCCTCTCTATCCCTTTCCCTGCTTACCTACCTACTTACCTACCTACTGTATTTTTCTCTCTCCCTCTATCTCCCTCTACCTACCTACCTACCTACCTACTGTATTTCTCCCTCTCCCTCTCTATCCCTCTATCTTCCTACCTACCTACCTACCTACCTACCTACCTACCTACCTACCTACCTACCTACCTACCTACCTACTTCCTACCTACTGTATTTCTCCCTCTCCATCCCCCTACCTACCTACCTACCTACCTACCTACCTACCTACCTACTGTATTTCTCCCTATCTCTCTATCCCTCTATCTACCTACCTACCTACTGTATTTCTCCCTCTCTCTACCTACCTTCCTACCTACCTACCTACTTACCTACCTACTGTATTTCTCCCTCTCCCTCTCTATCACTTTACCTACCTACCTACATACCTACTTTATTTCTCCCTATCTCTCTATCTACCTACCTACCTACCTACCTACCTACCTACCTACCTACCTACCTACCTACCTACTGTATTTCTCCCTCTCCCTCTCTATCCCTTTCCCTGCTTACCTACCTACCTACCTACCTACTGTATTTCCCCCCTCTCTCTATCCACCTACCTACCTGCCTACCTACCTACCTACTGTATTTTTTTCTCTCCCTCTCTCTCCCTCTACCTACCTACCTACCTACGGTATTTTTCCCTCTCTTTCTATCCCTCTACATACCTACCTACTGTATTTCTCTATCCCTCTACCTACCTACTCTCTATCCCACTCCCTACCTACTGTCTTTCTCCCTCTCCCTCTCTCCCTCTACCTACCTACTGTATTTCTCCCTCTCTATCCACCTACCTACCTACTGTATTTCTCCCTCTCTCTATCCCTCTACCTACCTACTGTATTTCTCCCTCTCTCCCTCTCTCTCTCTACCTACCTACCTACTGTATTTCTCCCTCTCTCCCTCTACCTACCTACCTACCTACCTACCTACCTACCTACCTACCTACCTACCTACTTCCTACCTACTGTATTTCTCCCTCTCCATCCCCCTACCTACCTACCTACCTACCTACCTACCTACCTACCTACCTACCTACTGTATTTCTCCCTCTCTCTCTATCCCTCTATCTATCTACCTACCTACTGTATTTCTCCCTCTCTCTCTACCTACCTTCCTACCTACCTACCTACTTACCTACCTACTGTATTTCTCCCTCTCCCTCTCTATCCCTCTACCTACCTACCTACAAACCTACTGTATTTCTCCCTATCTCTCTACCTACCTACCTACCTACCTACCTTCCTTCCTACCTACCTACCTACCTACCTACCTACCTACCTACCTACCTACCTACCTACCTACTGTATTTCTCCCTCTCCCTCTCTATCCCTTTCCCTGCTTACCTACCTACTGTATTTCTCTCTCTCCCTCTGTCTCCCTCTACCTACCTACCTACCTACCGTATTTCTCCCACTCCCTCTCTATCCCTTTCCCTGCTTACCTACCTACTTACCTACCTACTGTATTTTTCTCTCTCCCTCTATCTCCCTCTACCTACCTACCTACCTACCTACTGTATTTCTCCCTCTCCCTCTCTATCCCTCTATCTTCCTACCTACCTACCTACCTACCTACCTACCTACCTACCTACCTACCTACCTACTGTATTTCTCACTCTCTATCCCTCTCTCTACCTACCAACCTACCTACCTACTTACTGTATTTCTCCCTCTCTATCCCTCTACCTACCTACTGTATTTCTCCCTCTCTCTATCCACCTATCTACCTACCTACCAAACTACCTACCTACCTACTGTATTTCTCCCTCTCTCCCTCTACCTACCTACCTACCTACCTACTTCCTACCTACTGTATTTCTCCCTCTCCATCCCCCTACCTACCTACCTACCTACCTACCTACTTACCTACCTACTGTATTTCTCCCTCTCCCTCTCTATCACTCTACCTACCTACCTACATACCTACTGTATTTCTCCCTATCTCTCTACCTATCTACCTACCTACCTACCTACCTACTGTATTTCCCCCCCTCTCTCTATCCACCTACCTACCTGCCTACCTACCTACCTACTGTATTTTTTTCTCTCCCTCTCTCTCCCTCTACCTACCTACCTACCTACGGTATTTTTCCTTCTCTTTCTATCCCTCTACATACCTACCTACTGTATTTCTCTATCCCTCTACCTACCTACTCTCTATCCCACTCCCTACCTACTGTCTTTCTCCCTCTCCCTCTACCTACCTACTGTATTTCTCCCTCTCTATCCACCTACCTACCTACTGTATTTCTCCCTCTCTCTATCCCTCTACCTACCTACAGTATTTCTCCCTCTCTCCCTCTCTCTCTCTACCTACCTACCTACTGTATTTCTCCCTCTCTCCCTCTACCTACCTACCTACCTACCTACTTCCTACCTACTGTATTTCTCCCTCTCCATCCCCCTACCTACCTACCTAGCTACCTACTGCATTTCTCCCTATCTCTCTATCCCTCTATCTACCTACCTACCTACTGTATTTCTCCCTCTCTCTACCTACCTTCCTACCTACCTACCTACTTACCTACCTACTGTATTTCTCCCTCTCCCTCTCTATCACTCTACCTACCTACCTACATACCTACTGTATTTCTCCCTATCTCTCTATCTACCTACCTACCTACCTACCTTCCTACCTACCTACCTACCTACCTACCTACCTACCTACCTACCTACCTACCTACCTACCTACTGTATTTCTCCCTCTCCCTCTCTATCCCTTTCCCTGCTTACCTACCTACTTACCTATCTACTGTATTTTTCTCTCTCCCTCTATCTCCCTCTACCTACCTACCTACCTACCTACTGAATTTCTCCCTCTCCCTCTCTATCCCTCTACCTACCTACCTACCTACCTACCTACCTAGCTACCTACTGTATTTCTCCCTATCTCTCTATCCACCTACCTACCTACCTACCCACCTACCTACCTACCTACTGTATTTCTCCCTCTCCCTCTCTATCCCTCTATCTTCCTACCTACCTACCTACCTACCTACCTACCTACCTACCTACCTACCTACTGTATTTCTCACTCTCTATCCCTCTCTCTACCTACCAACCTACCTACCTACCTACTGTATTTCTCCCTCTCTATCCCTCTACCTACCTACTGTATTTCTCCCTCTCTCTATCCACCTATCTACCTACCTACCAAACTACCTACCTATCTACTGTATTTCTCCCTCTCTCCCTCTACCTACCTACCTACCTACCTACCTACTTCCTACCTACTGTATTTCTCCCTCTCCATCCCCCTACCTACCTACCTACCTACCTACCTACCTACCTACCTACCTACCTACCTACTGTATTTCTCCCTATCTCTCTATCCCTCTATCTACCTACCTACCTACTGTATTTCTCCCTCTCTCTACCTACCTTCCTACCTACCTACCTACTTACCTACCTACTGTATTTCTCCCTCTCCCTCTCTATCACTTTACCTACCTACCTACATACCTACTGTATTTCTCCCTATCTCTCTATCTACCTATCTACCTACCTACCTACCTACCTACCTACCTACCTACCTACCTACCTACCTACCTACCTACTGTATTTCTCCCTCTCCCTCTCTATCCCTTTCCCTGCTTACCTACCTACTTACCTACCTACTGTATTTTTCTCTCTCCCTCTATCTCCCTCTACCTACCTACCTACCTACCTACTGAATTTCTCCCTCTCCCTCTCTATCCCTCTACCTACCTACCTACCTACCTAGCTACCTACTCTATTTCTCCCTATCTCTCTATCCACCTACCTACCTACCTACCTACATACCCACCTACCTACCTACCTACTGTATTTCTCCCTCTCCCTCTCTATCCCTCTATCTTCCTTCCTTCCTTCCTACCTACCTACCTACCTACCTACCTACCTACCTACCTACCTACCTACCTACTGTATTTCTCACTCTCTATCCCTCTCTCTACCT
Source organism: Rhabdophis nuchalis (assembly GCA_039707465.1). NCBI lineage: Eukaryota > Metazoa > Chordata > Lepidosauria > Squamata > Natricidae > Rhabdophis > Rhabdophis nuchalis. Next base: position 50,394,793 of record CM077650.1, read on the forward strand.
ACCAACCTACCTACCTACCTACTGTATTTCTCCCTCTCTATCCCTCTACCTACCTACTGTATTTCTCCCTCTCTCTATACACCTATCTACCTACCTACCAAACTACCTACCTACCTACTGTATTTCTCCCTCTCTCTATCCCTCTACCTACCTACCTACCTACCTACCTACCTACCTACCTACTGTATTTCTCTCTATCCCTCTCTATCCCTCTACCTACCTACCTACCTACTGTATTTCCCCCCCTCTCTCTATCCACCTACCTACCTACCTACCTACCTACCTACCTACCTACCTACTGTATTTTTTTCTCTCCCTCTCTCCCCCTCTACCTACGGTATTTTCCCTCTCTTTCTATCCCTCTACATACCTACCTACTGTATTTCTCTATCCCTCTACCTACCTACTCTCTATCCCACCCCCTACCTACTGTCTTTCTCCCTCTCCCTCTCTCCCTCTACCTACCTACTGTATTTCTCCCTCTCTATCCACCTACCTACCTACTGTATTTCTCCCTGTCTCTATCCCTCTACCTACCTACTGTATTTCTCCCTCTCTCCCTCTCTCTCTCTACCTACCTACCTACTGTATTTCTCCCTCTCTCCCTCTACCTAACTACCTACTTCCTACCTACTGTATTTCTCCCTCTCCATCCCCCTACCTACCTACCTACCTACCTACCTACCTACCTACTGTATTTCTCCCTCTCTCTCTACCTACCTTCCTACCTACCTACCTACTTACCTACCTACTGTATTTCTCCCTCTCCCTCTCTATCCCTCTACCTACCTACCTACATACCTACTGTATTTCTCCCTATCTCTCTATCTACCTAATTACCTACCTACCTTCCTACCTACCTACCTACCTACCTACCTACCTACCTACCTACCTACCAAACTACCTACCAAACTACCTACCTACCTACTGTATTTCTCCCTCTGAATCCCTCTACCTACCTACCTACTGTATTTCTCCCTCTCTTTCTACCTACCTACCTACCTACCTACTTACCTACCTACTGTATTTCTCCCTCTCCCTCTCTATCCCTCTCCCTACCTACCTACATACCTACTGTATTTCTCCATATCTCTCTATCTACCTACCTACCTACCTACCTACCTTCCTACCTACCTACTTACCTACCTACCTACCTACCTACCTACCTACCTACCTACCTACCTGCTGTATTTCTCCCTCTCTCTATCCCTCTACCTACCTACCTACTGTATTTCTCCCTCTCTCTATCCCTCTACCTACCTACTGTATTTCTCCCTCTCTCCCTCTCTCTCTCTACCTACCTACGTACTGTATTTCTCCGTCTCTCCCTCTACCTACCTACCTACCTACCTACCTACTGCATTTCTCACTCTCTATCCCTCTCTCTACCTACCAACCTACCTACCTACCTACCTACCTACCTACTGTATTTCTCCCTCTCTCTATCCCTCTACCTACCTACTGTATTTCTCCCTCTCTCTATCCACCTATCTACCTACCTACCAAACTACCTACCTACCTACTGTATTTCTCCCTCTCTCTATCCCTCTACCTACCTACCTACCTACTTACCTACCTACCTACCTACCTACCTACCTACCTACCTACCTACCTACCTACTGTATTTCTCCCTCTCTCTCTCCCTCTACCTACCTACTGTATTTCTCCCTCTCTCCCTACCTACCTACTGTATTTCTCCCTCTCTCCCTCTACCTACCTACCTACCTAGTGTATTTCCCCCTCTCTCTCTCTTTCTACCTACCAACCTACCTACCTACTGTATTTCTCCCTCTCCCTCTCTATCCCTCTATCTTCCTACCTACCTACCTACCTACCTACCTACCTACCTACCTACCTACCTACTGTGTTTCTCACTCTCTATCCCTCTCTCTACCTACCAACCTACCATCCTACCTACTGTATTTCTCCCTCTCTCTATCCCTCTACCTACCTACTGTATTTCTCCCTATCTCTCAATCCCTCTATCTACCTACCTACCTACTGTATTTCTCCCTCTCTCCCTACATACCTACTGTATTTCTCCCTCTCTCCCTCTACCTACCTACCTACCTAGTGTATTTCCCTCTCTCTCTCTCTCTTTCTACCTACCAACCTACCTACCTACTTTATTCCTCCCTCTCTCTCTATCCCTCTACCTACCTACCTACCTACCTACCTACCTACCTACCTACCTACCTACCTACCTACCTACCTACCTACTGTATTTCTCTCTATCCCTCTCTATCCCTCTACCTACCTACCTACCTACTGTATTTCTCCCTCTCTCTCTATCCCTCTACCTATCTACCTACCTACCTACCTACCTACTGTATTTCCCCCCCCCTCTCTCTATCCACCTACCTACTGTCAACATCCCGATGTTGCCATGGGACTTATCTGTTTGCCTTAACGAACTGAAAATTCTTTTTTTTTATATAGAAAAAGTTTTATTGAGTTTTACAAATTTTTTAACAAAAAGGGGTAGGGTAAGGTGAATTGAAAAGATATTTTGAGAACTTTCACGTCGGGAACGTTGGCCCTCCCGGGCTTCTTAACAAGACATTGGTAATACATTTTTCAATAATACAACAAGGTGAAAATAAATGCAAACATATAAATTCTGAATTCTATGCTGGCAGTCGTGTACAAACATCCAGACAAAAATTATACTGTATTAATAAAAATAAAAATAAAAGTCATTTTTTAGATCTAAGTCTCTTGGCAATTGTGTCTTCTTGTTCTCCTTCCTGGCCCCCAGCAGGCGGGGCCGTGGCCCCCTCCGTCCCCCCTGAATCTTCCCCCAGGATGGAGGAATGTTTTTTAAGAAAGGCATCCGCCTCAGCAACTGTTTTAATCCTTACTCTTCCTCCGTCCCAGAACACCAACATCCCTTCTGGCATCGCCCACTTAAACCAAATCCCGTGGTTGAACAATTTTTTAGATAAGAAGGAATATTTCCGTCTCATCTCCCTAATCTTTTTTGGGATCTGCTTCAAGATGGCTACTTCCTTTTGTTGGTAAATTAACGGACCCTCCCTCTGCGCCTTCAATATTCCCTCCCTTGTCGACCTTCTAACAAATTTAATATGTATCTCTCTGGGTACTTCATTCATCCTGGCATATGCTGAGTTTATTCTATAGACTAGGTCAATGTCCCCCCTGATCTCCTCTTTGGGTTTGTGTAAATAGTCTGATAAAATTGTACTCATGAGATCCGGAAGGCATTCACCAGATTCCTCAGAAATATTCTGAAATCTTAAAAAATATGACATCCTCTCAAAATCCATCCTAGACATATGACCAGACAAATCTCCAATTTCAGTATTAACATTTTTAAGTTCTCCCTTTGCCCCAGCCAGCCCCACTTCCAACTCCTCGGTCTTCTGTGTATTCTCCATCAATTTTTTCTGTGTCTCCAATAGTTCAAGCTTAGTGCTAGTATGATCCATTCTAAATTCTCTGATTTCCACCACCAAGGAGTTTAACACTGTTTCCAAAGCTGTCATTCTCTCTTCCAATCCTGGATTTCCTGGTTGTTTTTTTGAAGCCATGGTGAGCTGTTTAAGTCAGTGCCACTAAGATGGCGTTTTTTGGGTGTGGCCGCTGGAGCAAATCCCGGGAAAAAAGTTCAGAAAAGTTGTAAAAAAGTTATCATGTCCAGAGAGCAAAACACTTTCCACTATCAATTATTAAGACAAAGAAGGCACTCCTGGGAAGGAATCAATTAATCCAGAAAATCATCCGTTGATAGAGGGAGGCAGTCCAAATCACGAAGGAATGGTGGAAAATTTTCCATAAAGAAATAAACATTCAGGAACAAAGGGCAGCCATCTTCCACCACCCACTCTGGCAGCCAGCCGGAGAAAACAGCAGAGAAATTGTTTCAGTCAAGCCGGACTTAGATACATTGTATGAAAACAAGCCGCGGAAGACTTTCACTTGTTGCGCAACAGTCCGGATGCAAAAAATCCACTCCCTGCATTCCAGGAGTGAAAATTCTTGACATTCCTGTGGCAGGAAAGGAATCTCAGGACAGCCTGTGACTGCGCATGCATGCAATTATTTTCAATGCTAATTGGAGAACGTAATTTATGACAAGCAGAGGGGAGGGGGCATAAGGGGGTAAAGTGCAGAAGCCATCCAATTATTGCCAGTCCTGGCTGCAACCGAAGCTCGCCATGATGTTATATTCAATAAACGGACATTTCTTTGAACTCTTACGTGAGGCCATGAATCATTTGAAGTTTCTCTTGGGAGCTTGACAGACAGCCAGGACTTTTTAAAGAAATCTATCAAGATTTCCGGGCTACCTGAGTCCCGCCTCCCCCAGGCAATGCCTGATAAAGAGGAAGGAGATCAGGCCATGGCAGAAAAAAGCCTCATTTCAGCTGGAGGCCAGCCAACCCCCCTGAACAGCGGAGCTGCAGACATCCAGCCTGTAAAATCTTTCCCAGCAACAGAAGCAAGAAAAGATAAGTACTGGATGTGGGACTGGGAACAAGCCAGACGGCCCCGGCCCCAGATGGGATCCCTGGGGGGGTGCAGTAGAGAAACTGAGGGAGGATTTTGATCAAGCCACCCTTCATGACGAGAGGCCAGCCTGCCATCCGGAAGAGAGAGGAGGCATATCTGATCCTGCTGAAGGGAGGAGATGCAGGCTGGAGCGCAGCCCCAGAAGCAAGCATGCTGCCAAGAGCAGGCAACTCCCTCCCTCTCCCCCTCCTAGAGCTGAAGAAGATGACCGGCCGTATCAGGCATGGGCATACAGGGGCCAGGAGGAAAACAGAGGAGGGAGGGAACTAAACGATCCACCCCGATTCAGGGGAAAGTTTGATGGTAATTCAGACCAACTAGCTCTATTCCTTGATTCAGCTGATATCCACTTAGAACGCTATGGGCACCTCTACCCATCCCCCAGAACCATGGTGAATGCCATTGCAGAGGGTTTCAAGGGGGAAGCAAAAGAATGGCTAGCAGCCCTCCATAAGCGAAGAGCGCCCCAATTGCAAGACATAGATGACTTCCTCCAAGTACTAGAGGCCAAGTTTGAAGAGGGGGAGGAGGACCCATATGCAGAGGAGGAACTCAGCAACCTAAAGCAAAGAGGCCGCCCCATCAAAGAGCACATCCGTGAATTCAGGAGGATAGTTGGAAGACTACCCCCCCTACCAGAACGGTTGCTGGTGCATTTTTTCAGAATAAGCCTGGATAAACGTATTGCCCAAGTAACTGCATATCGTGACATCCCAAACCAACTCTCTGAGTGGTTCCGAGTGGCAACAAAAGTCGACAGTGGGCTACGTGCCAACGACACAAGGAAGGAACCAGACACAAAGGAGAGGGGTCAACCTAATCTGAAACCATCCCGCCAAAAGAAATAAATGGCACCACAGCGAGACCTGAGACCAGCCCTCCCTCGAAGTTCCGTGAGGTGTTACAGATGTGGGGGGATGGGCCACATGGTAGCTGCATGCCCAACCCCAGTCCCGAAACCAAGGCTGGACCTACCACCCAGGGCCCGACAAGAACAAGGGCCCCGACGGGCCATCAACACATCCAGGAGGGCTCTTCAAGCTGCAGGGGTCTCCTCCCTCCCAGGCAAAAGCAGTGAAACCCCAGGCAATGATGACCAGTCAATTGAACCCTATGACAGCGAGGACGAGGGAGAAAATGACCCAATGGTGAGCGAATCAATTTACCCTTTCCTTTTTCCAATACGCCTCACAACCCCGAAAACGGGAAAACAGGAGGATTTTCAAGCCCTTGTAGACTCAGGCTGCACTAGGTGCTTGATCAACTTAACCACAGTTCAGAAACTGGGGATCAGAGCGAAAAGACTGAACCACCCGATTCGGTTCAAGCAGGTTGACGGTTCCCTAATGGGAGGAGCCTATGCCACTCACCTAACTGAACCAGTGAGACTAGAATTGGCAGATCACTGGGAAATAATTCGATTCATAATAGCCCCCAAAATGACAGAGGCAGTCATACTTGGACTTTCCTGGCTAGACAAGTGGGGACCGAACATCTGGTGGCAAGGGGGCACCCGCAGGCTTAGGATATCACCTGGCCCTCAACCCCTCCCTCATGAGCAAGAAAAAATACCACTCACATTGGGAGCCCCACAAGAGAGACCACAAGAACAACTGGCAACCACATCTGACAAAACCCCAGAGGCTGAACTGATTCCAGTGGAATACCAGGACATCGCAGAAGTGTTCAGTGAGACAGAATGCGACATCCTGGCCCCCCACCGCGAAACAGATTGTGCCATTGAAATCATCCCTGGGGCAAAACTACCCAAACCCAAGCTGTATGCCATGACGCCTCGAGAGATGCAAGAAATGCGTGAATACATAGACAAAAACCTAGCACGAGGGTTCATCGAGCCAGCCAAGCCACGGATTGCGGCACCAGTCCTCTTCAAAGAGAAAAAAGATGGAACTATGCGCCTGGTCGTGGACTTTCGGGGGATAAATGGGGTGTGCGTACACAACCTATACCCGCTTGCCCTCATGAAAGATATGCTGTCTCACTTGGCCAAGGGAAAAGTCTTTACCAAATTAGACCTCAGAGAAGCATACTACCGAATACGGATCAGGGAAGGAGATGAATGGAAAACAGCGTTCAACTGCCCTTTAGGAAGTTTCCCATTCAAAGTGATGCCTTTTGGATTACAGGGAGCCCCAGCAGTGTTCATGCAGTTAATAAACGAGGTGCTGCATGAGCACCTCTACAAGGGGGTCCTTGTCTTTCTAGATGACATCCTTATTTACACTGAGACCGTCGATGACCACATACCCCTGGTTCGCAAAGTACTGGAAAAACTTCTGGCAGCCAACCTGTATGTCAAACTATCAAAATGTGAATTCCACCGTGAGCGACTAGACTATCTAGGCTACCGAGTGTCAAATGAGGGAATAGAGATGGACCCAGCTAAAGTGCAAGCCGTCCTAAGCTGGCAACCCCCTCGCACCCGCAGACAGCTACAAAGTTTCCTAGGGTTCGCAAACTTCTACAGGCAGTTCATTCCCTCCTTTGCGAAGATTGCCAAACCCCTGACAGACCTCCTGAAGACAGGGAGCCCAGGAATGAAACCTCGTCCAGGACAACCCCTACAGTGGAGCCTAACCTGCCAGGAGGCATTTGAAACACTGAAAGAAATGTTTGCAAAGGAGCCGGTACTGAAGCATCCTGACCCTGAGCAACCTTTCGTGATCCAGGCAGACGCCAACGACATGGCCGTAGGAGCAGTACTACTCCAAAGAAACAACCAAGGAAATTTACAACCCTGTGCCTATACCTCCCGCAAACTCACGGACACGGAGAGACGATGGGCCGCATGGGAAAAGGAGGCTTTTGCAGTGCGATGGGCACTACTAACCTGGAGACACCTGCTAGAAGGGAGACAGAAACCGTTTGAAGTTTGGACCGACCACAAAAATCTGGAAGCTCTCAGAACCCCACGGAAACTATCACCCAAACAAGTCCGATGGGCTCAATACTTCAACCGTTTAAACTTCGTACTAAAGCACATTCCAGGGCAGAGGAACTTTCTAGCTGATGCCCTCTCCCGCATGCCTCAGTACAAATGCGAACGGGAGGACGTAGTGGACGCCATTATTCCTTCTGCTCAACCAGCTGCCCAAGTAACCACCAGGCGGCAACACCGTGACCGACGGGGTCAAACCACAAGCGATCTAACCACAAGACTCAAAACTGAGCTGCTAACGGACCCTTGGTTCCAAAACAACCAACACATCTTGACGAAGAGGGATGACCTCGCCTGGAAGGGGACGAAACTCTACGTTCCAGAATCTCTACGTATCCTAGTTCTCCAGAGGAGCCACGACGCCAAATTGGCAGGCCATTTTGGGTTCCTAAAGACTTTACACCTAGCCCGGAGGCAATTCTGGTGGCCTGGAATGAAGAAAGATGTGGATAGCTATGTAAAAAGTTGCACAGTCTGTGCCACAATGAAAATACGACCAGGAAAACCCCCGGGACTACTGCAAACAGTGGCAGAACCAACGAGGCCATGGGAGGAGATTGCAATGGACTTTATAGTAGAGTTGCCAAAAAGTGGGGGAAACACAGTGATTTGGACTGTAATAGACCTGTTCTCCAAGCAGGCACACTTCATTCCCTGTAGCAGACTACCCTCGGCTCACAAGCTGGCTAAACTGTTTGTGAAGCATATCTACCGACTGCATGGAGTACCTCGAAGAATCATCTCAGACAGAGGGGTCCAGTTCACGGCTAAATTTTGGACGGAGTTCCTGCGGTCCATTGGATCATCTCAGGGTCTTAGTTCAGCTTTTCATCCGAGCACTAATGGGGCAGCAGAAAGACTGAACGCCATGATAGAGCAGTACCTGAGGTGCTACGTGAACTATCAGCAGTCTAATTGGGCAGACCTTTTATCTTTCGCTGAGGTTGCATACAATAATGCTGTTCACAGCAGCACAGGACTCACGCCGTTTAAAGTAGTGAGCGGCATGGATTTCGTCCCAATGCCTGAGTATCCAAGAGACCCCCCCGCCTCAGTCAGCTTGACTGATTGGATGTCGATGCTGAAAGCAGCTTGGGAAAATGTCAAGAAAGCTCTAGACAAAGCGACACAAACCTACAAGAAACAGGCAGATAAACACCGGGCTCCGCAACGGCCGTTCCAGGTGGGAGAGAAGGTTTACCTCTCCACAAAATACTTGAGACTAAGACTGCCCAGCAAAAAACTGGGGCCAAAATTTGTGGGGCCATTCCCCATAATAAAGATCATCAACCCAGTCACAGTGTTATTGAAACTGCCTCGATTGCTGGGGAAGACACACCAATCGTTTCATAGTAGCCTTTTGAAACCTGTGATCGGTTCCACTCTGAGACCACTGCCCCGTGCGCCCCCAGGCCCTGTGGTCATAGGGGGCCAAACCCATTATGAAGTCCAACGAATTCTTGATTCGAGGTGGCACAGAAGGCAACTCCAATACCTAATCAAGTGGAAGGGTTATCCCCTATCGGAAGCATCGTGGGTGAAACATAGAAACATCCAAGCTGACCGCCTTATAGCAAAATTCCATGCAGAAAATCCAAGCAAGCCGGGGGGGAGGGGGACGCATCCCTAAGTCATACACCTGCATTCAGATTGTTTTGTTTCCCATAGGTTGCTTTCGAGAAGTAAGGGGAGCCGGATATCAACATCCCGATGTTGCCATGGGACTTATCTGTTTGCCTTAACGAACTGAACATTCTTGATATTCCTGTGGCAGGAAAGGAATCTCAGGACAGCCTGTGACTGCGCATGCATGCAATTATTTTCAATGCTAATTGGAGAACGTAATTTATGACAAGCAGAGGGGAGGGGGCATAAGGGGGTAAAGTGCAGAAGCCATCCAATTATTGCCAGTCCTGGCTGCAACCGAAGCTCGCCATGATGTTATATTCAATAAACGGACATTTCTTTGAACTCTTACGTGAGGCCGTGAATCATTTGAAGTTTCTCTTGGGAGCTTGACAGCTACCTGCCTACCTACTGTATTTCTCCCTCGCCCTCTCTATCCCTCTACCTACCTACCTACCTACCTACCTACCTACTTACGTACTGTATTTCTCACTATCTCTCTATCCACCTACCTACCTGCCTACCTACCTACCTACTGTATTTCTTTCTCTCCCTCTCTCTCCCTCTACCTACCTACCTACCTACGTTTTTTCCCTCTCTTTCTATCCCTCTACATACCTACCTACTGTATTTCTCTATCCCTCTACCTACCTACTCTCTATCCCTCTCTATCCCACTCCCTACCTACTGTCTTTCTCCCTCTCCCTCTCTCCCTCTACCTACCTACTGTATTTCTCCCTCTCTATCCACCTACCTACGTACTGTATTTCTCCCTCTCTCTATCCCTCTACCTACCTAGTGTGTTTCTCCCTCTCTCCCTCTCTCTCTCTCTACCTACCTACCTACCTACTGTATTTCTCCCTCTCTCCCTCTACCTACCTACCTACCTACTTCCTAACTACTGTATTTCTCCCTCTCCCTCTCTATCCCTCTACCTACCTACCTACATACCTACTGTATTTCTCCCTATCTACCTACCTACCTACCTACCTACCTACCTACCTTCCTACCTACCTACCTACCTACCTACCTACCTACCTACCTACCTACCTACCTACCTACCTACCTACCTACCTACCTACCGTATTTCTCCCACTCCCTCTCTATCCCTTTCCCTGCTTACCTACCTACTTACCTACCTACTGTATTTTTCTCTCTCCCTCTATCTCCCTCTACCTACCTACCTACCTACCTACCTACTGTATTTCTCCCTCTCCCTCTCTATCCCTCTATCTTCCTACCTACCTACCTACCTACCTACCTACCTACTGTATTTCTCACTCTCTATCCCTCTCTCTACCTACCAACCTACCTACCTACTTACTGTATTTCTCCCTCTCTATCCCTCTACCTACCTACTGTATTTCTCCCTCTCTCTATCCACCTATCTACCTACCTACCAAACTACCTACCTACCTACTGTGTTTCTCCCTCTCTCCCTCTACCTACCTACCTACCTACCTACCTACTTCCTACCTACTGTATTTCTCCCTCTCCATCCCCCTACCTACCTACCTACCTACCTACCTACCTACTTACCTACCTACTGTATTTCTCCCTCTCCCTCTCTATCACTCTACCTACCTACCTACATACCTACTGTATTTCTCCCTATCTCTCTACCTATCTACCTACCTACCTACCTACCTACCTACTGTATTTCCCCCCCTCTCTCTATCCACCTACCTACCTGCCTACCTACCTACCTACTGTATTTTTTTCTCTCCCTCTCTCTCCCTCTACCTACCTACCTACCTACCTACGGTATTTTTCCTTCTCTTTCTATCCCTCTACATACCTACCTACTGTATTTCTCTATCCCTCTACCTACATACTCTCTATCCCACTCCCTACCTACTGTCTTTCTCCCTCTCCCTCTACCTACCTACTGTATTTCTCCCTCTCTATCCACTTACCTACCTACTGTATTTCTCCCTCTCTCCCTCTCTCTCTCTACCTACCTACCTACTGTATTTCTCCCTCTCTCCCTCTACCTACCTACCTACCTACCTACTTCCTACCTACTGTATTTCTCCCTCTCCATCCCCCTACCTACCTACCTACCTACCTACCTACCTACTGGATTTCTCCCTATCTCTCTATCCCTCTATCTACCTACCTACCTACTGTATTTCTCCCTCTCTCTACCTACCTACCTACCTACCTACCTACTTACCTACCTACTGTATTTCTCCCTCTCCCTCTCTATCACTCTACCTACCTACCTACATACCTACTGTATTTCTCCCTATCTCTCTATCTACCTACCTACCTACCTACCTACCTTCCTACCTACCTACCTACCTACCTACCTACCTACCTACCTACCTACCTACCTACTGTATTTCTCCCTCTCCCTCTCTATCCCACTATCTACCTACTGTATTTCTCCCTCTCTCTATCCACCTACCTACCTACCAAACTACCTACCTACCTACTGTATTTCTCCCTCTCTCTCTCACTCTACCTACCTACCTACCTACCTACTGTATTTCTCCCTCTCTCTCTCACTCTACCTACCTACTGTATTTCTCCCTCTCTCCCTCTACCTACCTATCTAGTGTATTTCCCTCTCTCTCTCTCTCTACCTACCTACCAAACTACCTACCTACTGTATTTCTCCCTCTCTCTATCCCTCTACCTACCTACCTACCTACCTACCTACTGTATTTCTCTATCCCTCTACCTACCTACTCTCTATCCCTCTCTATCCCACTACCTACCTACTGTATTTCTCCCTCTCCCTCTACCTACCTACTGTATTTCTCCATCTCTCTATCCACCTACCTACCTACCTACCAAACTACCTACCGTATTTCTCCCTCTCTCTATCCACCTGCCTACCTACCAAACTACCTACCTACCTACCTACCTACTGTATTTCTCCCTCTCTCTATCCCTCTACCTACCTACCTATCTACTGTATTTCTCCCTCTCTCCCTCTACCTACCTACCTACTTCCTAACTACTGTATTTCTCCCTCTCCATCCCCCTACCTACCTACCTACCTACCTACCTACTGTATTTCTCCCTATCTCTCTATCCCTCTATCTACCTACCTACCTACTGTATTTCTCCCTCTGTATCCCTCTACCTACCTACCTACCTACTGTATTTCTCCCTCTCTCTCTACCTACCTTCCTACCTACCTACTTACCTACCTACTGTATTTCTCCCTCTCCTCTCTATCCCTCTACCTACCTACCTACATACCTACTGTATTTCTCCCTATCTCTCTATCTACCTACCTACCTACCTACCTACCTACCTACCTACCTTCCTACCTACCTACCTACCTACCTACCTACCTACCTACCTACCTACCTACCTACCTACCTACTGTATTTCTCCCTCTCCCTCTCTATCCCTTTCCCTGCTTACCTACCTACTTACCTACCTACTGTATTTTTCTCTCTCCCTCTATCTCCCTCTACCTACCTACCTACCTACCTACCTACCTACCTACCTACCTACCTACCTACCTACCTACCTACCTACTGTATTTCTCCCTCTCCCTCTCTATCCCTCTACCTACCTACCTACCTACCTACCTACCTACCTACCTACCTACCTACCTACCTACTTACCTACCTACTGTATTTCTCCCTCTCCCTCTCTATCCCTCTACCTACCTACCTACCTACCTACCTACCTACCTACCTACCTACCTACTGTATTTCTCACTCTCTATCCCTCTCTCTACCTACCTACCAACCTACCTACCTACCTACTGTATTTCTCCGTCTCTCTATCCCTCTACCTACCTACTGTATTTCTCCCTCTCTCTATCCACCTACCTACCTACCTACCTACCAAACTACCTACCAAACTACTGTATTTCTCCCTCTCTCTATCCCTCTACCTACCTACCTACCAACCTACCTACCAACCTACCTACCTACTTTATTTCTCCCTCTCTCTATCCCTCTACCTACCTACCTACTTACCTACCTACTGTATTTCTCCCTCTCCCTCTCTATCCCTCTACCTACCTACCTACATACCTACTGTATTTCTCCCTATCTACCTACCTACCTACCTACCTACCTACCTACCTACCTACCTACCTGCCTTCCTACCTTCCTACCTACCTACCTACCTACCTACCTACCTACCTACCTACCTACCTACCTACCTACCTACCTACCTACCTACCTACTGTATTTCTCCCTCTCCCTCTCTATCCCTTTCCCTGCTTACCTACCTACCTACCTACTGTATTTCCCCCTCTCCCTCTCTATCCCTCTACCTCCCTCCCTCCCTCCCTCCCTCCCTCCCTACCTACTGTATTTCTCCCTATCTCCCTATCCACCTACCTACCTACCTACCCACCTACCTACCTACCTACTGTATTTCTCCCTCTCCCTCTCTATCCCTCTATCTTCCTACCTACCTACCTACCTACTGTATTTCTCACTCTCTATCCCTCTGTCTACCTACCAACCTACCTACCTACCTACCTACTGTATTTCTCCCTCTCTCTATCCCTCTACCTACCTACCTACCTACCTACCTACCTACCTACTGTATTTCTCCCTCTCTCTCTCCCTCTACCTACCTACTGTATTTCTCCCTCTCTCCCTCTCTACCTACCTACCTACTGTATTTCTCCCTCTCTCCCTCTACCTACCTACCTACCTAGTGTATTTCCCTTTCTCTCTCTCTTTCTACCTACCAACCTACCTACCTACTTTATTTCTCCCTCTCTCTATCCCTCTACCTACCTACCTACCTACCTACCTGCCTACCTACCTACCTACCTACCTAACTAACTAACTACCAACCTAACTACCTACTGTATTTTGTCTATCCCTCTACCTACCTACTCTCTATCCCTCTCTATCCCACTCCCTACCTACTGTCTTTCTCCCTCTCTCCCTCTACCTACCTACTGTATTTCTCCCTCTCTATCCACCTACCTAACTACCTACTGTATTTCTCCCTCTCTGTATCCCTCTACCTACCTACTGTATTTCTCCCTCTCTCCCTCTCTCTCTCTACCTACCTACCTACTGTATTTCTCCCTCTCTCCCTCTACCTACCTACCTACCTACCAAACTAACCTACCTACCTAATGTATTTCTCCCTCTCTCTATCCCTCTACCTACCTACTGTATTTCTCCCTCTCTCCCTCTCTCTCTCTACCTACCTACCTAGTGTATTTCCCTCTCTCTCTCTCTCTCTCTACATACCTACCAACCTACCTACTGTATTTCTCCCTCTCTCTATCCCTCTACCTACCTACCTACCTACCTACCTACCTACTGTATTTCTCCCTATCTCTCTATCCCTCTATCTACCTATCTACCTACTGTATTTCTCCCTCTGAATCCCTCTACCTACCTACCTACCTACTGTATTTCTCCCTATCTCTCTATCTACCTACCTACCTACCTACCTACCTTCCTACCTACCTACCTACCTACCTACCTACCTACCTACCTACCTACCTACCTACCTACATACATACATACTGTATTTCTCCCTCTCCCTCTCTATCCCTTTCCCTGCTTACCTACCTACTTACCTACCTACTGTATTTTTCTCTCTCCCTCTATCTCCCTCTACCTACCTACCTACCTACCTACCTACTGTATTTCTCCCTCTCCCTCTCTATCCCTCTACCTACCTACCTACCTACCTACCTACCTACCTACCTACCTACCTACCTACCTACCTACCTACCTACTGTATTTCTCCCTCTCCCTCTCTATCCCTCTACCTACCTACCTACCTACCTACCTACCTACCTACCTACCTACCTACCTACCTACCTACCTACCTACCTACTGTATTTCTCCCTCTCCCTCTCTATCCCTTTCCCTGCTTACCTACCTACTTACCTACCTACTGTATTTTTCTCTCTCCCTCTATCTCACTCTACCTACCTACCTACCTACCTACCTACCTACTGTATTTCTCCCTCTCCCTCTCTATCCCTCTACCTACCTACCTACCTACCTACCTACCTACCTACCTACTTACCTACCTACCTACTGTATTTCTCCCTCTCCCTCTCTATCCCTCTACCTACCTACCTACCTACCTACCTACCTACCTACCTACCTACCTACCTACCTACTGTATTTCTCACTCTCTATCCCTCTCTCTACCTACCAACCTACCTACATACCTACTGTATTTCTCCCTCTCTCTATCCCTCTACCTACCTACTGTATTTCTCCCTCTCTCTATCCACCTACCTACCTACCTACCAAACTACCAACCTACCTACCTACTTTATTTCTCCCTCTCTCTATCCCTCTACCTACCTACCTACTTACCTACCTACTGTATTTCTCCCTCTCCCTCTCTATCCCCCTACCTACCTACCTACATACCTACTGTATTTCTCCCTATCTACCTACCTACCTACCTACCTACCGACCTGCCTTCCTACCTACCTACCTACCTACCTACCTACCTACCTACCTACCTACCTACCTACCTACCTACTGTATTTCTCCCTCTCCCTCTCTATCCCTTTCCCTGCTTACCTACCTACCTACCTACTGTATTTCCCCCTCTCCCTCTCTATCCCTCTACCTCCCTCCCTCCCTCCCTCCCTCCCTCCCTCCCTCCCTCCCTGCCTACCTACTGTATTTCTCCCTATCTCCCTATCCACCTACCTACCTACCTACCCACCTACCTACCTACCTACTGTATTTCTCCCTCTCCCTCTCTATCCCTCTATCTTCCTACCTACCTACCTACCTACCTACATACCTACCTACCTACCTACTGTATTTCTCACTCTCTATCCCTCTGTCTACCTACCAACCTACCTACCTACCTACTGTATTTCTCCCTCTCTCTATCCCTCTACCTACCTACCTACCTACCTACCTACCTACCTACCTACCTACCTACCTACCTACCTACTGTATTTCTCCCTCTCTCTCTCCCTCTACCTACCTACTGTATTTCTCCCTCTCTCCCTCTCTACCTACCTACCTACTGTATTTCTCCCTCTCTCCCTCTACCTACCTACCTACCTAGTGTATTTCCCTTTCTCTCTCTCTTTCTACCTACCAACCTACCTACCTACTTTATTTCTCCCTCTCTCTATCCCTCTACCTACCTACCTACCTACCTACCTACCTACCTACCTACCTACCTACCTACCTACCTACCTAACTAACTAACTAACTAACTAACTAACTAACTACCAACCTAACTACCTACTGTATTTCTCTATCCCTCTACCTACCTACTCTCTATCCCTCTCTATCCCACTCCCTACCTACTGTCTTTCTCCCTCTCTCCCTCTACCTACCTACTGTATTTCTCCCTCTCTATCCACCTACCTAACTACCTACTGTATTTCTCCCTCTCTGTATCCCTCTACCTACCTACTGTATTTCTCCCTCTCTCCCTCTCTCTCTCTACCTACCTACCTACCTACTGTATTTCTCCCTCTCTCCCTCTACCTACCTACCTACCAAACTAACCTACCTACCTAATGTATTTCTCCCTCTCTCTATCCCTCTACCTACCTACTGTATTTCTCCCTCTCTCCCTCTCTCTCTCTACCTACCTACCTAGTGTATTTCCCTCCCTCTCTCTCTCTCTACATACCTACCAACCTACCTACTGTATTTCTCCCTCTCTCTATCCCTCTACCTACCTACCTACCTACCTACCTACCTACCTACCTACCTACCTACCTACCTACCTACTGTATTTCTCCCTATCTCTCTATCCCTCTATCTACCTACCTACCTACTGTATTTCTCCCTCTGAATCCCTCTACCTACCTACCTACCTACTGTATTTCTCCCTCTCTCTCTACCTACCTTCCTACCTACCTACTTACCTACCTACTGTATTTCTCCCTCTCCCTCTCTATCCCTCTACCTACCTACCTACATACCTACTGTATTTCTCCCTATCTCTCTATCTACCTACCTACCTACCTACCTACCTACCTACCTACCTACCTACCTACCTACTGTATTTCTCCCTCTCCCTCTCTATCCCTTTCCCTGCTTACCTACCTACTTACCTACCTACTGTATTTTTCTCTCTCCCTCTATCTCCCTCTACCTACCTACCTACCTACCTACTGTATTTCTCCCTCTCCCTCTCTATCCCTCTACCTACCTACCTACCTACCTACCTACCTACCTACCTACCTACCTACCTACCTACCTACCTACTGTATTTCTCCCTCTCCCTCTCTATCCCTCTACCTACCTACCTACCTACCTACCTACCTACCTACCTACCTACTGTATTTCTCACTCTCTATCCCTCTCTCTACCTACCAACCTACCTACCTACCTACTGTATTTCTCCCTCTCTCTATCCCTCTACCTACCTACTGTATTTCTCCCTCTCTCTATCCACCTACCTACCTACCTACCTACCAACCTACCTACCTACTTTATTTCTCCCTCTCTCTATCCCTCTACCTACCTACCTACCTACCTACCTACCTACCTACCTACCTACCTAACTAACTAACTAACTAACTAACTAACTAACTAATTAACTACCAACCTAACTACCTACTGTATTTCTCTATCCCTCTACCTACCTACTCTCTATCCCTCTCTATCCCACTCCCTACCTACTGTCTTTCTCCCTCTCTCCCTCTACCTACCTACTGTATTTCTCCCTCTCTATCCACCTACCTAACTACCTACTGTATTTCTCCCTCTCTGTATCCCTCTACCTACCTACTGTATTTCTCCCTCTCCCTCTCTCTCTCTACCTACCTACCTACTGTATTTCTCCCTCTCTCCGTCTACATACCTACCTACCTACCAAACTAACCTACCTACCTAATGTATTTCTCCCTCTCTCCCTCTCTCTCTCTACCTACCTACCTAGTGTATTTCCCTCTCTCTCTCTCTCTCTACATACCTACCAACCTACCTACTGTATTTCTCCCTCTCTCTATCCCTCTACCTACCTACCTACCTACCTACCTACCTACCTACCTACCTACCTACTGTATTTCTCCCTATCTCTCTATCCCTCTATCTACCTACCTACATACCTACTGTATTTCTCCCTATCTCTCTATCTACCTACCTACCTACCTACATACCTACCTTCCTACCTACCTACCTACCTACCTACCTACCTACCTACCTACCTACTGTATTTCTCCCTCTCCCTCTCTATCCCTTTCCCTGCTTACCTACCTACTTACCTACCTACTGTATTTTTCTCTCTCCCTCTATCTCCCTCTACCTACCTACCTACCTACCTACTGTATTTCTCCCTCTCCCTCTCTATCCCTCTACCTACCTACCTACCTACCTACCTACCTACCTACCTACCTACCTACCTACCTACTGTATTTCTCCCTCTCCCTCTCTATCCCTCTACCTACCTACCTACCTACCTACCTACCTACCTACCTACCTACCTACTGTATTTCTCACTCTCTATCCCTCTCTCTACCTACCAACCTACCTACCTACCTACTGTATTTCTCCCTCTCTCTATCCCTCTACCTACCTACTGTATTTCTCCCTCTCTCTATCCACCTACCTACCTACCTACCTACCAAACTACCTACCTACCTACTGTATTTCTCCCTCTCTCTATCCCTCTACCTACCTACCTACCTACCTACCTACCAACCTACCTACCTACTTTATTTCTCCCTCTCTCTATCCCTCTACCTACCTACCTACTGTATTTCTCCCTCTCCCTCTCTATCCCTCTACCTACCAACCTACATACCTACTGTATTTCTCCCAATCTATCTACCTACCTACCTACCTACCTACCTACCTGCCTTCCTACCTACCTACCTACCTACCTACCTACCTACCTACCTACCTACCTACCTACCTACCTACTGTATTTCTCCCTCTCCCTCTCTATCCCTTTCCCTGGTTACCTACCTACCTACCTACTGTATTTCTCCCTCTCCCTCTATCCCTCTCCCTCCCTCCCTCCCTCCCTCCCTCCCTCCCTCCCTACCTACCTACCTACCTACTGTATTTCTCCCTATCTCCCTATCCACCTACCTACCTACCTACCCACCTACCTACCTACCTACTGTATTTCTCCCTCTCCCTCTCTATCCCTCTATCTTCCTACCTACCTACCTACCTACCTACTGTATTTCTCACTCTCTATCCCTCAGTCTACCTACCAACCTACCTACCTACCTACTGTATTTCTCCCTCTCTCTATCCCTCTACCTACCTACCTACCTACCTACCTACCTACCTACCTACCTACTGTATTTCTCCCTCTCTCTCTCCCTCTACCTACCTACTGTATTTCTCCCTCTCTCCCTCTCTACCTACCTACCTACTGTATTTCTCCCTCTCTCCCTCTACCTACCTACCTACCTAGTGTATTTCCCTTTCTCTCTCTCTTTCTACCTACCAACCTACCTACCTACTTTATTTCTCCCTCTCTCTATCCCTCTACCTACCTACCTACCTACCTACCTACCTACCTACCTACCTACCTACCTACCTAACTACCTACTGTATTTCTCTATCCCTCTACCTACCTACTCTCTATCCCTCTCTATCCCACTCCCTACCTACTGTCTTTCTCCCTCTCTCCCTCTACCTACCTACTGTATTTCTCCCTCTCTATCCACCTACCTAACTACCTACTGTATTTCTCCCTCTCTGTATCCCTCTACCTACCTACTGTATTTCTCCCTCTCTCCCTCTCTCTCTACCTACCTACCTACTGTATTTCTCCCTCTCTCCCTCTACCTACCTACCTACCTACCTACCAAACTAACCTACCTACCTACTGTATTTCTCCCTCTCTCCCTCTCTCTCTCTACCTACCTACCTAGTGTATTTCCCTCTCTCTCTCTCTCTACATACCTACCAACCTACCTACTGTATTTCTCCCTCTCTCTATCCCTCTACCTACCTACCTACCTACCTACCTACCTACCTACCTACCTACCTACCTACTGTATTTCCCTATCCCTCTACCTACCTACTCTCTATCCCTCTCTATCCCACTATCTACCTACTGTATTTCTCCCTCTCTCTATCCACCTACCTACCTACCAAACTACCTACCTACCTACTGTATTTCTCCCTTTCTATCTCCCTCTACCTACCTACCTACCTACTGTATTTCTCCCTCTCTCTCTCGCTCTACCTGCCTACTGTATTTCTCCCTCTCTCCCTCTCTACCTACCTACCTACTGTATTTCTCCCTCTCTCCCTCTACCTACCTATCTAGTGTATTTCCCTCTCTCTCTCTCTCTCTACCTACCTACCAAACTACCTACCTACTGTATTTCTCCCTCTCTCTATCCCTCAACCTACCTACCTACCTACTATATTTCTCTATCCCTCTACCTACCTACTCTCTATCCCTCTCTATCCCACTACCTACCTACTGTATTTCTCCCTCTCTCCCTCTACCTACCTACCTACCTAGTGTATTTCCCTCTCTCTCTCTTTCTACCTACCAACCTACCTACCTACTTTATTTCTCCCTCTCTCTATCTCTCTACCTACCTACCTACCTACCTACCTACCTACCTACCTACCTACCTACCTACCTACCTACCTACTGTATTTCCCTATCCCTCTACCTACCTACCTACTGTATTTCTCCCTTTCAATCTCCCTCTACCTACCTACCTACCTACTGTATTTCTCCCTCTCTCTCTCGCTCTACCTGCCTACTGTATTTCTCCCTCTCTCCCTCTCTACCTACCTACCTACTGTATTTCTCCCTCTCTCCCTCTACCTACCTATCTAGTGTATTTCCCTCTCTCTCTCTCTCTCTACCTACCTACCAAACTACCTACCTACTGTATTTCTCCCTCTCTCTATCCCTCAACCTACCTACCTACCTACTATATTTCTCTATCCCTCTACCTACCTACTCTCTATCCCTCTCTATCCCACTACCTACCTACTGTATTTCTCCCTCTCTCCCTCTACCTACCTACCTACCTAGTGTATTTCCCTCTCTCTCTCTTTCTACCTACCAACCTACCTACCTACTTTATTTCTCCCTCTCTCTATCTCTCTACCTACCTACCTACCTACCTACCTACCTACCTACTGTATTTCCCTATCCCTCTACCTACCTACTCTCTATCCCTCTCTATCCCACTATCTACCTACTGTATTTCTGCCTCTCTCTATCCACCTACCTACCTACCAAACTACCTACCTACCTACTGTATTTCTCCCTCTCTCTCTCCCTCTACCTACCTACCTACCTACCTACCTACTGTATTTCTCCCTCTCTCTCTCACTCTACCTACCTACTGTATTTCTCCCTCTCTCCCTCTCTACCTACCTACCTACTGTATTTCTCCCTCTCTCCCTCTACCTACCTATCTAGTGTATTTCCCTCTCTCTCTATCCACCTACCTACCTACCAAACTACCTACCTACCTACTGTATTTCTCCCTCTCTCTATCCCTCAACCTACCTACCTACCTACCTATTGTATTTCTCTATCCCTCTACCTACCTACTCTCTATCCCTCTCTATCCCACTACCTACCTACTGTATTTCTCCCTCTCCCTCTACCTACCTACTGTATTTCTCCATCTCTCTATCCACCTACCTACCTACCAAACTACCTACCGTATTTCTCCCTCTCTCTATCCACCTGCCTACCTATCTACTGTATTTCTCCCTCTCTCCCTCTCTCCCTCTACCTACCTACCTACTGTATTTTTCCCTCTCTATTCACCTACCTACCTACCTACCTACTGTATTTCTCCCTCTCTCTCTATCCCTTTACCTACCTACCAACCAACCAACCTATCTACCTACTGTATTTCTCCCTCTCTCCCTCTACCTACCTAGCTACCTACTGTATTTCTCCCTCTCCCTCTCCCTTTACCTACCTACCTACCTACCTACCTACCAACCTACCAACCTACCAACCTACCTACCTAGTGTATTTTCCCTCTCTACCTATCTACCTACTGTATTTCTCCCTCTCCCTCTCTCCCTTTACCAACCTACCTACCTACCCCCCTACTTTATTTCTCCCTCTCTCCCTCTACCTACCTACCTACCAACCTACCATATTTCTCCCTCTCTCTCGCTATCCCTCCACCTACCTACCTACCTACCTACCTACCTACCTACCTACCTACTGTATTTCTCCCTCTCTCCCTCTACCTACCTACCTAGTGTATTTCCCTCTCTCCCTCTCTTCCTTTACCTACCTACCTACCATATTTCTCCCTCTCTCGCTATCCCTCTACCTACCTACCTACCTACCTACCTACCTACCTACCTACCTACCTACCGTATTTCTCCCTCTCTCTATCCAGCTACCTACCAAACTACCAAACTACCTACCTACCTACTGTATTTCTCCCTCTCTCTATCCCTCTACCTACCTACCTACCTACTGTATTTCTCCCTCTCTCTCTCCCTCTACCTACCTACTGTATTTCTCTATCCCTCTACCTACCTACTCTCTATCCCCCTCTATCCCATTACCTACCTACTGTATTTCTCCCTCTCTCCCTCTACCTACCTAGCTAGTGTATTTCCCTCTCTCTCTCTACCTACCAACCTAACTACCTACCTACTGTATTTCTCCCTCTATCCCTCTACCTACCTACCTACCTACCTACCTACCTACCTACCTACCTACCTACCTACCTACCTACCTACTGTATATCTCTATACCTCTACCTACCTACTCTCTATCCCTCTCTATCCCACTACCTACCTACTATATTTCTCCCTCTCTCCCTCTACCTACCTACTGTATTTCTCCCTCTCTCTATCCACCTCCCTCCCTCCCTACCTCCCTACCTCCCTACCTACTGTAATTCTCCCTCTCTCTATCCCTCTACCTACCTACTGTATTTCTCCCTCTCTCCCTCTACCTACCTACCTAGTGTATTTCCCTTTCTCTCTCTCTCTACCTACCAACCTACCTACCTACTGTATTTCTCCCTCTCTCTATCTGTCTACTTACCTACTGTATTTCTCCCTCTCTCCCTCTGTCTCTCTACCTACCTACCTACTGTATTTCTCCCTCTCTCCCTCTACCTACCTACCTACTGCATTTCTCCCTCTCTCTCTCTATACCTCTACCTACCAACCTACTTACTGTATTTCTCCTTCTCCCTCTCTATCCCTCAACCTATTTACCTACCTACCTACTGTATTTCTCCCTCTCTCCCTCTCTTCCTTTACCTACCTACTTACCATATTTCTCCCTCTCTCTCGCTATCCCTCTACCTACCTACCTACTGTATTTCTCCCTCTCTCTATCCCTCTACATACCTACTGTATTTCGCCCTCTCTCCCTCTACCTACCTACCTAGTGTATTTCCCCCCCTCTCTCTACCTATCAACCTACCTACCTACCTACCTACTGTATTTCTCCCTCTCTCTATCCCTCTACCTACCTACCTACCTACCTACCTACTGTATTTCTCTATCCCTCTACCTACCTACTCTCTATCCCTCTCTATCCCACTACCTACCTACTGTATTTCTCCCTCTCCCTCTCTCCCTCTACCTACCTACTGTATTTCTCGCTCTCTCTATCCACCTACATACCTACCAAACTACCTACCTACCTACTGTATTTCTCCCTCTCTATCCCTCTACCTACCTACTCTATTTCTCCCTCTCTCCCTCTACCTACCTACCTACTGTATTTCTCCCTCTCCACCTACCTACCTAGTGTATTTCCCTCTCTCTCTCTCTCTCTACCTACCAACCTACCTGCTGTATTTCTCCCTCTCTCTATCCCTCTACCTACCTACCTACCTACCTACCTACTGTATTTCTCAATCCCTCTACCTACCTACTCTCTATCCCCCTCTATCCCACTACCTACCTACTGTATTTCTCCCTCTCTCTATCCACCTACCTACCTACCAAACTACCTACCTACCGACTGTATTTCTCCCTCTCTCCCTCTACCTACCTACCTAGTGTATTTTCCATCTCTCTCTTTACCTACCTACCTACTGTATTTCTCCCTCTCTCCCTCTACCTACCTACCTACTGTATTTTTCCCTCCCTCCCTCCCTACTGTATTTCTCCCTCTCCCCCTCCCTCCCTCCCTCCCTACTGTATTTCTCCCTCTCCCTCTCCCTACCTACCTACCAACCAACCTACTGTATTTCTCCCTCTCCCTCTCTCCCTCCCTCCCTCCCTCCTGTATTTCTCCCACTCTATTCCCCTACCTACCTACCTACTGTATTTCTCCCTCTCTCCCTCTACCTACCTACCCACCTAGTGTATTTCTCCCTCTCTACCTCTACCTACCTACCTAGTGTATTTTTTCCTCTCTATCTCTCTACCTACCCTATTTCTCCCTCTCTCTATCCTTCTACCTACCTACTGTATTTGTCCCTCTCCCTCTCTACCTACCCACCTACCTACTCTATTTGTCCCTCTCTCTATCCTTCTACCTACTGTATTTGTCCCTCTCCCTCTTCCTCTACCTACCTACCTACCTACTGCATTTCTCCCTCTCTCCCTCTACCTACCTACCCAGTCTATTTCCCCCCTCTCTCTCTCTACCTACCTACCTACTGTATTTCTCCCTCTCTCTATCCCTCTACTTACCTACTGTATTTCTCCCTCTCCCTCTCCCTACCTACCTACTGTATTTCTCCCTCTCTCCCTCTACCTACCTACCCAGTGTATTCCCCCCCTCTCTCTACCTACCTACCTGCCTGTGTTTCTTACTCTCTCCCTCTACCTACCTACCTTCTGTATTTCTCCCTCTCTCTATCCCTCTACCTACGTACCTACCTACTGTATTTCTCCCTTTCTCCCTCGACCTACCTACTGTATTTCTCCCTCTCCCTATCTCCCTTTACCTACCTACCTACCTAGTGTATTTTTCCCTCTCTACCTACCTACCTACTGTATTTCTCCCTCTCCCTACCTACCTACCTACTGCATTTCTCCCTCTCCCTCTCTCCCTCCCTACCTCCCTACTGTATTTCTCCCTCTACCTACCTACCTAAATTTCTCCCTCTCTCTCCGTCTACTTACCTACCTACCTACATCTCTCCCTCTCTCTCTATCCCTCAACCTACCTACCTACCTACTGTATTTCTCTCTCCCTCTACCTACCTACTCTCTATCCCTCTCTATCCCACTACCTACCTACTGTATTTCTCACTCTCCCTCTCTCCCTCTACCTACCTACTGTATTTCTCGCTCTCTCTATCCACCTACATACCTACCAAACTACCTACCTACCTACTGTATTTCTCCCTCTCTATCCCTCTACCTACCTACTCTATTTCTCCCTCTCTCCCTCTACCTACCTACCCAGTCTATTTCCCCCCCCTCTCTCTCTACCTACCTACCTACTGTATTTCTCCCTCTCTCTAACCCTCTACTTACCTACTGTATTTCTCCCTCTCCCTCTCCCTACCTACCTACTGTATTTCTCCCTCTCTCCCTCTACCTACCTACCCAGTGTATTCCCCCCCTCTCTCTACCTACCTACCTGCCTGTGTTTCTTACTCTCTCCCTCTACCTACCTACCTTCTGTATTTCTCCCTCTCTCTATCCCTCTACCTACGTACCTACCTACTGTATTTCTCCCTTTCTCCCTCGACCTACCTACTGTATTTCTCCCTCTCCCTATCTCCCTTTACCTACCTAGCTACCTAGTGTATTTTTCCCTCTCTACATACCTACCTACTGTATTTCTCCCTCTCCCTACCTACCTACCTAATGCATTTCTCCCTCTCCCTCTCTCCCTCCCTACCTCCCTACTGTATTTCTCCCTCTACCTACCTACCTAAATTTCTCCCTCTCTCTCCGTCTACTTACCTACCTACCTACATCTCTCCCTCTCTCTCTATCCCTCAACCTACCTACCTACCTACTGTATTTCTCTCTCCCTCTACCTACCTACTCTCTATCCCTCTCTATCCCACTACCTACCTACTGTATTTCTCCCTCTCCCTCTCTCCCTCTACCTACCTACTGTATTTCTCGCTCTCTCTATCCACCTACATACCTACCAAACTACCTACCTACCTACTGTATTTCTCCCTCTCTATCCCTCTACCTACCTACTCTATTTCTCCCTCTCTCCCTCTACCTACCTACCTACTGTATTTCTCCCTCTCCACCTACCTACCTAGTGTATTTCCCTCTCTCTCTCTCTCTCTACCTACCAACCTACCTGCTGTATTTCTCCCTCTCTCTATCCCTCTACCTACCTACCTACCTACCTACTGTATTTCTCAATCCCTCTACCTACCTACTCTCTATCCCCCTCTATCCCACTACCTACCTACTGTATTTCTCCCTCTCTCTATCCACCTACCTACCTACCAAACTACCTACCTACCGACTGTATTTCTCCCTCTCTCCCTCTACCTACCTACCTAGTGTATTTTCCATCTCTCTCTTTACCTACCTACCTACTGTATTTCTCCCTCTCTCCCTCTACCTACCTACCTACTGTATTTTTCCCTCCCTCCCTCCCTACTGTATTTCTCCCTCCCTCCCTCCCTCCCTCCCTCCCTCCTGTATTTCTCCCTCTCCCTCTCCCTACCTACCTACCAACCAACCTACTGTATTTCTCCCTCTCCCTCCCTCCCTCCCTCCCTCCCTCCCTACTGTATTTCTCCCACTCTATTCCCCTACCTACCTACCTACTGTATTTCTCCCTCTCTCCCTCTACCTACCTACCCACCTAGTGTATTTCTCCCTCTCTACCTCTACCTACCTACCTAGTGTATTTTTTCCTCTCTATCTCTCTACCTACCCTATTTCTCCCTCTCTCTATCCTTCTACCTACCTACTGTATTTGTCCCTCTCCCTCTCTACCTACCCACCTACCTACTCTATTTGTCCCTCTCTCTATCCTTCTACCTACTGTATTTCTCCCTCTCTCCCTCTGTCTCTCTACCTACCTACCTACTGTATTTCTCCCTCTCTCCCTCTACCTACCTACCTACTGCATTTCTCCCTCTCTCTCTCTATACCTCTACCTACCAACCTACTTACTGTATTTCTCCCTCTCTCTATCCACCTACCTACCAAACTACCTACCAAACTACCTACCTACCTACTGTATTTCTCCCTCTCTATCCCTCTACCTACCTACTCTATTTCTCCCTCTCTCCCTCTACCTACCTACCTACCTACCTACCTACCAAACTAACCTACCTACCTACTGTATTTCTCCCTCTCTCTATCCCTCTACCTACTTACTGTATTTCTCCCTCTCTCCCTCTCTCTCTACCTACCTAACTACCTACTGTATTTCTCCCTCTCTCTATCCCTCTACCTACATACCTTCCTACATACTGTATTTCCCTATCCCTCTACCTACCTACTCTCTATCCCTCTCTATCCCACTACCTACTGTATTTCTCCCTCTCTCGATCCACCTACCTTACTGTATTTCTCCCTCTCTCCCTACCTACCTACCGTATTTCTCCCTCTCTTCCTCAACCTACCTATCTAGTGTATTTCCCTCTCTCTCTCTCTACCTACCTACCAAACTACCTACCTACTGTATTTCTCCCTCTCTCTATCCCTCTACCTACCTACCTACCTACTGTATTTCTCTATCCCTCTACCTACCTACTCTCTATCCCTCTCTATCCCACTACCTACCTACTGTATTTCTCCCTCTCCCTCTACCTACCTACTGTATTTCTCCATCTCTCTATCCACCTGCCTACCTGCCAAAATACCTACCTACCTACCTACTGTATTTCTCCCTCTCTCCCCCTCTCTCTCTCTACCTACCTACCTACTCTATTTCTCCCTCTCTCTATCCCTCTACCTACCTACCTACCTACCTACCTACCTACCTACCTACCTACCTACCAAACTACCTACCTACCTACCTACTGTATTTCTCCCTCTCTCTATCCACCTGCCTACCTACCAAACTACCTACCTACCTACTGTATTTCTCCCTCTCTCTATCCCTCTACCTACCTACCTATCTACTGTATTTCTCCCTCTCTCCCTCTACCTACGTACCTACTGTATTTTCCCTCTCTATTCACCTACCTACCTACCTACCTACCTACTGTATTTCTCCCTCTCTCTCTATCCCTCTACCTACCAACCAACCAACCTAACTACCTACTGTATTTCTCCCTCTCTCCCTCTACCTACCTACCTAGTGTATTTTTCCCTCCCTCCCTACTGTATTTCTCCCTCTCCCCCTCCCTACCTACCTCCCTACTGTATTTCTCCCTCTCCCTACCTACCTACCAACCTACTGTATTTCTCCCTCTCCCTCTCCCCCTCTTCCTACCTCCCTCCCTACTGTATTTCTCCCACTCTATTCCCCTACCTACATACCTACCTACCGTATTTCTCCCTCTCCCTCTCCCTACCTACCTACTGTATTTCTCCCTCTCTCCCTCTACCTACCTACCCACCTAGTGTATTTCTCTCTCTCTACCTCTACCTACCTACCTAGTGTATTTTTTCCTCTCTATCTCTTTACCTACCCACCTACCTACTCTATTTGTCCCTCTCTCTATCCTTCTACCTACCTACTGTATTTGTCCCTCTCCCTCTCTACCTACCCACCTACCTACTCTATTTGTCCCTCTCTCTATCCTTCTACCTACTGTATTTGTCCCTCTCCCTCTTCCTCTACCTACCTACCTACTGTATTTCTCCCTCTCTCCCTCTACCTACCTACCCAGTCTATTTCCCCCCCCTCTCTCTCTACCTACCTACTGTATTTCTCCCTCTCTCTATCCCTCTACTTACCTACTGTATTTCTCCCTCTCTCCCTCTACCTACCTACCCAGTGTATTCCCCCCCCTCTACCTACCTACCTGCCTGTGTTTTTTACTCTCTCCCTCTACCTACCTACCTTCTGTATTTCTCCCTCTCTATCCCTCTACCTACGCACCTACCTACTGTATTTCTCCCTTTCTCCCTCGACCTACCTACCTACTGTATTTCTCCCTCTCCCTATCTCCCTTTACCTACCTACCTACCTACCTACCTAGTGTATTTTTCCCTCTACCTACCTACCTACTGCATTTCTTCCTCTTCCTACCTACCTACCTACTGTATTTCTCCCTCTCCCTCTCTCCCTCCCTACCTCCCTACTGTATTTCTCCCTCTACCTACCTACCTAAATTTCTTCCTCTCTCCCTCTACTTACCTACCTACCTACTGTATTTCTCCCTCTCTCTCTATCCCTCAACCTACCTATCTACCTACTGTATTTCTCCCTCTTTCTCTATCCCTCTACCTACCTACCGTATTTCTCCCTCTCCCGCTCTATCCCTCTGCATGCCTGCCTGCCTACCTACCTACTGTGTTTCTCCCTCTCTATCCTATCCTATCTACCTACCTACCTACAGACCTACCTACCTACTGTATTTCTCCATCTCCCTCTCTATTCCTATACCTACCTATCTATCTATAGAGAGAGGCCGCTGACTTGGCAGCGAACTTGGCAGGCGAGGCGGAGTTGGCGGCGGTGGCCGCGGCGGAGCAGAGAGCAGGTGCTGAGGAGGCGACTGTCGTAGATATGATACAGACCGCTCCACCGCTCGTGTAAGTGACATGAGCTGAAAAGCGGCCAGGTGGGAGGGGCCGCGAAGGGGAGGGGGGCGAGTGAGCGAGTGAGGGAAACACATAGAAGAGCTGCAGTTTTACATTTGTGTGGCGTGTACCTGGCACCGGTGTGCCATCCACACAATCTGTAAATATCATTGGTGCGGCACTTGTAAGGAACATTTTGTGAAAATTGGGTGGCGATTGGTGCAGTAGTTTCTGAGATTAGCTGTTTTCAACAAACTCATAGTTACATTTTTATTTATATAGATAGATGGCTAGCACAGCAAGTTCTGAACACCTTAGATGTCTGTCTAGTAGGAGGGAATTTTGTCCAAAAATGTATATTTTGTGTATTGTAGAAGCAGTTACACAGAGAGAGAGACTCCATTTAGAATTAGATTGAAACTATATTGTCTTACCTCCACACAAAGCTTTTCCTAGGTTGATTTTTGCCCTGGCACAAAAGCCTAAATAGTGATATCTCCCTGTTAACCTGTTAATCCCACGGGGGAGGGTCAATTCCCCTCAGGCAATTCCCCCACTTGAAGAGTAGGAGAAAGGATCTCCAAAACCCAAACCCTGACTGACTCACAAATAATGCCGCCTAGTTACCTAGTAAAGCAGGATATGTTGCACTGGTGGTCTCATGAGTAGGAGTTCCAAGGCTCATTGTGTGTAATTTTAAAAATATTAAATAGCCTGGATTGCACACTAGCTAAACTCAATTTGGCCTCACTAAAATTAAGAGCTAGGACAGGTTCAAGAACTATCCCTTGGGACTTCCGGTTCCGGCTCCAGCGGCGACGGGCGAGCCTAGCGCTCGCTTGCCGTTTTGTTGCTTTTTCTGCCCCCCCACGGGGGCGAGACGCCCCGTTTTTGGGGGTCTCCCGTAAAGCCGGCTCGCCTGGGACGCTCCCCCCCACGGCGGTGGGGGAAGCGACCCTTGTCCTCGGCTTAGGTGAAGGAGAACATGCTGCGGGGGGTTTTCCCTTCGCCAAAGGCAGACGGCGCCATTCGCGATCATGGAGAGAGTTGATCGAATGAGTCGGAAGGCTTCTCGGGGCTTCAGCTGCGAGGGGGAGAGTGAGTGATTTAAAACTTTTTTTTCTGCTGTCAGCCGGGCTGAAAGGGAGGGGGGTGTTTGTTTGTAAAAAAAACCCCTCGGACTCAAGCGGCACTTGAAAATGGCTCCTCGCGGCGAGGAAGCGGAAATCTTTAATCCTGACTGTTTGCAGCAAGGGAAAGTGATCTGCGGTTTGCTTGCAACAATGTCTCTAGGTCTGGCTGAAACAATTTATTTTACCACTCTCTGCTTCGGGCTTTGAGCTTGGGCGGTGGAGGATGGCTTCTCTTTGTTCCTGACTGACTATTTCACTTATGGAAAATTCCCAGCGTCTCTTTGCAATTTGGACTTCCTCTGGTTATTAATGAAGAATTTTTTCTTTTTGGATTTGTGATTTCTTTTCTGGAGTACCTTCGCTATTATACTTATTGAGTTGGAAAATTGTTTCTCTCTTGGTTCCTGAACTTTGCAACTTTACAACCCTGAACGGAACTTTTGGCTCCTGATCTGCCTCATCAGCCTCACCCAGAAAACGCCATTTTAGTGGCATTGATTTTAACAGCTAATCATGGCACAAGAAACAGCACTGGCAAGCTTAGAACAAAGGATGGCTTCTCTTGAATCTGTTATACAAACTTTGGTACAAGAAATTAAGGCCCAGAGGGCAGAAAATATTAACTTTAAGAAGGAGTTATTGGACACACGGAAACAAGTGCTGGAAAACACACAGAAGAATGAAGAATTGGAGGGGGGGCTGGTGGGGGCTAAGGGAGAGATTAAAAATGTTACTAATGAGGTTGTGGAAATAAATGAGCATGTGTCTAGGATTGATATGGAAAGAATGACATATTTTTTGAGATTTCAGAATGTTTTTGAGGAACCTGGTGAATGCCTCCCTGATCTCATGAGCACAATTATAGCAGACTATTTACATAAACCTAAGGATGAGATCAGGGGGGACATTGACCTAGCCTACAGAATAAACTCAGCATATGCCAGGATAAATGAAGTACCTAGAGAGATACATGTGAAATTTGTTAGAAGGTCAACCAGAGAGGAAATCCTGAAAGTGCAGAGAGGAAGTCCGTTAATTTACCAACAAAAAGAGGTTGCTATCTTGAAGCAGATCCCAAGAAAGATTAGAGATGCAAGAAGGAAATTTTCCTTCTTGTCTAAAACATTGTTTGATCACGGGATTTGGTTCAAGTGGGTGACACCCGAAGGGATGCTGGTGTTCTGGGAAGGAGGAAGAGTGAGGATTAAAACAGTTGCCGAGGCGGAAGCCTTTTTCAAAAAACACTCCTCTGTCCTGGGGGAAGATTCAGGGGGGGCAGGGGGGGCCACGGCCCCGCCCGCTGGGGGCCTGGAGGAAGAGGTTGAAGACACAATTGCCAAGAGACTTAGATCTAAAAAATAACTTTGCCTTGATTTTTCTGAATAATATTGCATAATATCTGTATTTGGATTTTTGTAAATGACTGACAGCATAGAACTGAGAACTTAGGTATATGTACTTGCTTTCACTTTGTAGTGTTACGGAAAATGTTTTTTATTGTTATCAATGTATTTTGAAGTCCCGGAAGGGCCGACGACTTTGACGTGAATGCTCTCAAAATTTCTTTGTATCCCTTACCCCATCCTATGGAAAAATGTAAAACCAATAAAACTTTTTCAATAAAAAAAAAAAAAGAACTATCCCTTGTAAATGAGCAGCCTGTTAAAGGCAAAAAAACCCATGGCTGTGAAGAATTTTGGGATTTCTGCTTGCTTAAAACCTGTCTGGAAGCTCACAGAAAGTCATATCTGATATTAATTGGCATGGAAAATTGGAGACGGTAAATTTCTTTCCAGAACTTGTGCCCTGGCTGCTAGACCTTCGTGGTTGAAAGCTCTCTGGGAGCCACTGAAGGAATCCTTCTGCTGTCTCTCTCAATGCCTTTCCATCAGAAAAATTAAGTCTCCCTGATCTGACCAATTTTAATCTTTTGTCAAGAACTGCGGTGAAAAATTACACTGCAAAACAATGTGCCTAATTCATTAAGTTTGGATAAGCTTGCTTTTGAGGTCCCAGTTTTAACTATCTGGTGCCAGAATGGAGAGCAACCTCAGCACTTTCCAAAAAGGGTGGACTACAACTCCCAGAAACCCCCAGCCAAATGAGGAATTCTGGGAGTTGCAGTCCACCCAACTTCAAGATGCCAAGTTTGAAAACAAAAAACCAGCCCTGAGGCACCCGAAGCAAGAATCAGTGAAATGGGTCATTTACTGATGTTCTATTAGGAAGAATCGCATGGAATCATTCCATTGTTGGAAGATGGGATCACATTATCGTTTGATGACGTCAAATGGGTGCTTGTCATCGGCGGGCTGCCACTCCGCAAGGCGTCAGTGGATCTTTCCCGTCAAACGAGGCTTGATCCCAACTTGAGGCGGCTATGACGTCAATGCGCGCGATTGCGGAGAGGAAGCCACTCAGTTCCTCGCCTTACGTTCCCCGCTAACAAGGCTGTGACGTCACCCCCGCACAGGACGGAAGTTACTCCGGCGGGGGTTGAAAGACGTTGAGGCAACGACGTACCTGCTCCGCTCTCTATGAACTGGGAGTTTAATAGGAGGAACTATCCCCCCCCTCACTCTCTTCCGGCGGAGGGTTCCGTCGCTTCCTTCCCGCCACTCGGTGGCGGAAGGATATGACGCTGTGGGACCGAGTTGCGTACCGTGCGCAGAGAGGAAGGAGATCTGGCAGAGACAACTAGGGGGAGGGGTAGTCTGGGGGGCAGAAGCTGAGACGAAGCGAGGGAAAAAAGGGCGACGGGAGCTCCCGCCCCTTCCCACCCGCGGGGGAAGGGGATGCAACGCGACCAAGGCAGCTGCTCTCCTTCGGCGCCGCTGACCCTACAGGCCGCTGCCGCCCCTCCCCCGTCCTTACCGCTCCGCTTCAGCCAATCAGCTGGGGGGGGGGGGGCGTCAGACGAGCGGAGGAAACCGGCCTCGCTGCCCGTCAGGCGTCAGAGCGGGGGCGAGACGGGCGGCGACGACTCGAAACTACCCTCAACAGTCGGCGCTCTTAAAGGTACAGCCCGAGGGTGGGTGGGTGGGGGACAGCGAGAAGAGGGGACACGTTTCCGCCGGAGGACAAGAAACCCCTCAAGCCTCCAGGTCCTGTCAATGGATTTAAAGGGAACTCGGCCCTCTTAAAGGGGAAATGTTTCTTCGGGCCTCATTGTGACTTAACAGGGAGGGCCGGCTCTTAAAGGGCCGCCTGAGGACTTTGGACGCTGGATGCCTAAAGGAGAGCGCGAGCTGAGCCGAGGAATCGCTTGGAGGCTCTTTAATGCCGATGGTGGAGAAAAAGTGGCTGTCTGACGAGGAGGACTTTAAAAATAATAATCAAGGTGCTTAAAGGCGAGGCCGTGTGTCAACAGGAAATGTGTGGCGGACTTTTAATGGGACGTTCTTAAAGGGGATGGAATGAAAGGAAGCAGAGTCTCTAGCCTGGACTTTTAAAGGGCAAGGTCATACCTTTTAGGAGGAATCCGGGAGATCTTAATATTTTTTTTAAAAACCCGTAAGATTTTCAAAAGGGAACGAGGCTTCGAAAGGAAATGCCGCCACGGGAATAATTCTGGGAGCCCTCGGTCCTCAAATTGAAGGGGAAGCCAATACTGTCTGAGAAGGAAGCCATTCCCATTGTTGGCAGAAAAGCCGCATCTGCAGTCTTAAAGGGGGAGGCTCTTGAAGCGCTTATTAGCTCTCTCTGGGTAAATGTAAAAAGCCTCCTTCCATAAGGCTAGATGATGCTTTTTAGAAACACATAAACATAAACAATATATCTGTTTAAATAAATACAGGCACTTAAATCAGAAGCTTCAGGGGAGACGCAGCGAACTGGCAAGTACTACAAATTGATTGGAAGGGATTGTCAGATTTGTTGATTTCAAAGGATCCCATCTCTCCATTACTGATTCACGATTGGAGGGATGTAAAAATCCGATTAAAGCAAGTTTTTTTGATGTTTGATTTCTTCTTCTGGACCCAAAGGTGAAGTTGTACCTTAAAAGAGAGTTCTGTTAGCTGGCACAGGCTAATTTCCTATTAAATTAGATCGGTTCCCATCTTAGAATTTTCTTTCAAAAGTATTTAATTATTTTTAATTGACTAGTCTGGCCTTGAGGAAGTAAAAAAAAAGCAGAAGTTGCCATTTGTATTTTCCTTAAGAGAGAATTAAACCTGAGCAAAAGAATTACTTCCTTGAGTTTCCAGAGCAAAAAGGAACTTTTTGGATTTTGAATGAGTGTTTACATGTAAATCAAGTAAAGTTGCTGACAGTTCAGCTATAGAGCAGGGGTGTCAAACTCTCATCATCACGGCGTCATCACATGACTTTGCTAAACTGGGTGTGGGTGTGGCCAGCATGTGACACATCTGGGCCGTGAGTTTGACAGCCCTATTCTAAAGGAATACAAAATTTACTCCCCCCCCCCCCCCCAAAGCAATATAAAGGAGAACCTCTTTTTCATGAGCGTGGTACTTTCCTCCCTGGCTTCCGCAGAAGAACAGAAAGTCAGCAGGGACAGCTGTAATGGTTCTGGCTGGTGAGAGGTGAAGGGTGTCTCCCTTTTTCATGTGCCTGCAACAGCCATTGGACACAACACAATTTATTTTCTGTACCTCAGAGGGGATCATAATGGAAGGAACAACAGCAGCTCCTACCCCATGTTGGAGTGGGGGACGAGGCAGCAGTAGCCGAGCATGGAGATGGCGACGTTGCTCACGGAGGGACCGTGAGAGTCGCTGTACGCGCCGTAGAGGAAGCCATCTTGGAGACCCTCCCCATCGGGGCTTCACCTCTTCCTCATCTTCAGCATCAAACAGTGAATGCCCCTCTTCACCTGCCCCTGTGGCTCCTAGCAAAGGACGCCCCCTACAGCAGCAACAACGGCGACGGCCACTCCGACAGCGGAAGAGAGTTTCTGGATCATCTTGCAGTCGTGAAGAGGAGGAGGAGGAGGACCTCATTGATGGCTTTGCCATTGCGAGCTTTGTCAGTTTAGAGGCACTTGAGGTGAGGTCCACAGCCTGTTCCAAGAGATGGTCATGTCCTTTAATGCATTATATGGCTAAAATAATAGATTGGTACTTGCCCTTGTCTTTGGGCTGAGATATGATATAGGAAAGAGAGTAAACTGGGAATCCAGCTGTTTTTGTGGAGCTGTGCAGATAACTAATCTATATAAATAAAAATGTAACTATGAGTTTGTTCAAAACCGCTAATCTCAGAAAGTACTGCACCGATCTCCACCAAATGTTCACACAACGTTCCTTACAAGTGCCGCACCAATGATACGTACAGATTGTGTGGATGGCACACCGGTGCCAGGTACATGCCACACAAATGTAAAACTGCAGCTCTTCTGTGTGACTCGCTCACTCGCCTGCCTCCCCTTTGCAGATCCTCCCACCCATCCGCTTTTCAGCTCACGTCACTTGCACAAGCGGTGGAGCGATCTGCGTCATATCTGCGAGGGTCGCCTCCTCAGCAGCCTCCTGCTCCTCCGCCACCGCCCCCCCCACAAGGCCGCTGCCGAGTCAGTGGCCTCTTCTCCGCCGCCCGCGCCACCAACTCCTCCCCACAAGGCCGCTGACGAGTCAACAGCCTCTCTCACCGCCCCCCCTCCGCCAACTCCCCCCCCCAAGGCCACCACCGAGTCAGAGGGATAGAGGAAGAAATACAGTAGATAGAGGGATAGAGGGAGAAATACAGTAGGTAGGTAGACGGATAGAGAGAGAGAGGGAGAAATACAGTAGGTAGGTAGGTAGAGGGATAGAGGGAGAAATACAGTAGGTAGGTAGGTAGAGGGATAGAGAGAGAGGGAGAAATACAATAGGTAGGTAGGTAGAGGGATAGAGAGAGGGAGAAATACAGTAGGTAAGTAGTTAGGTAGGTAGACAGAGAAAATAAGAAATACAGTAGGTAGGTAGGTAGAAGGAGAGAGTAAGAAATACAGTAGGTAGGTAGGTTGGGGGTTATACGGTGGTTGTGTGTAAACAGGTTGGTTGGCCATTTAACCAGACTGGGCCACAGCAACGCGTGGCCGGGTACAGCTAGTCAAAGAATAACCATTTCCCTTATCAGTCAGTGTCTTTCCAGTAGCAAATTAAATTTGCCTCTTTTCTTATTCGTGGTCTCCATCTCTCCTTACTTCCCCTCCCAGGTCTTTCTTCAGCTTCTTTTTGCACTTTATTATCCAATGTAGTTATCCAATAGTAACGCTGTCCAGCTCCTATCTTTACGTATTGCTTATTTTTAAATGTCCGGGGTATTCCTGGTGAGATTTCTGCTCTTCTTTCTTTTCCCTCTTCTTCTCCTTGATGGCCAAGCTGGAATCCAGTTTTCTCATATTTTTGGGAGGGTTTTCCCTTTTCAATATTCTCTCCAACACTTGATCAATTAAAATCATCCTCATTTTCTTCACTTAGAATAAGTTCCTCATTATCTTGATCATTTTCCTCTTTCTCTTTGATTTCTTTAATTTCTGAAATCTTTGATTGGTCTTCACTAGTTTCAGTAGATAAGATTCTGTCCAATGTGTCATTAATTATTTTATTACTTTTATTACTTCGTTTTAGTAAATTCAAGATTTCAGCCAGAAGTTTTTGGTTTTCTAAAGCAGGGGTCCCCAACCCCCGGTCCGGGGACCGGTGCCGGTCCGCGGCTTCATAGGAACCGGGCCGCAGGGCCGGCGAGGAGGAGGGAGCAGCCCCCTGGGCAGAGGATGGCCGAGCGCGCCTCCACCAGCTCCTTCCGACGGCCACTGCGGCGCACTGCACTTTCCGGGGCTTCCTGGAGGGGCCGGCATGTCGGCTGGGGAGGTTATCCCGCAGCAGGTGGGCGAAGGACCCAAGCTGCGGCTATCTTAAGTGCCGCCAAAGCCATCCGGGCGCCACACCCCCACCTCCCTTCCAGCCCCGTGCGGCGCCCGGACGGCTTCGGCGGCGCACACGGGGCTGGAAGGGCGGTGGGCGTGCGGCGCCCGGATGGCTTTGGTGACACTTAAGGTAGCCGCAGCTCGGGTCCTCCGCTCGCTCGCTGCGGGATAACCTCCGCAGCCGACATGCCGACCCCTCTGCTGCTTCCCCGGGGGGAGGGAGGGAGAGAATGACAGACACACAGAGAGGCAGACTTAGAGAGACAGAAATAGAGAGAGAGGGAAACAGACACACACACACACACACAGAGTGACAGAGATGGGTGGAGGGAGGAGAGAGAGACATACAGAGAGAGAGAGAGATCAAAAAACAGAGAAAGAGAAAGAAAGAAAAATAGAAAAAGAAAGATGAATGGAGGGTGGGAGGGAGGGAGTGAAGGAAAGAAGGGGGAGGGAGGAGGAAGGGAGGGGTGAAAGGAAGGAAGGAAGGAAAGAAAAAGAAAGGGATGGAGGGTAGGAGGGAGGGAAGGAAAGAAGGGAGGAAGGGGGAGGGAGGCAATGGAAGAAAGGAAAGGAAAGGAAAGGAAAGGAAGAAATCTATTTTCCTATTTCCTTCCACCTCAAGCTACCTGTTTGGTTAACCAGGTTAAAGATCTATTTTTCTCCCAGTGGTCATTTCAAAGGAATCACATCCTCTGAGTCATTTCCTGGATTCAAACCAGCATCCCAAAGAGTCATGGGCTGCCTTTATATATAACAAGTGCCCATAAATCCATTTTTACCATCTTCAGAAGACGAAAGACCAGCCAGAAATGAAAGAAAGAAAGAAAGAAGAAAGAAAGAAAGAAAGAAAGAAAGAAAGAAAGAAAGAACTTATGACCACAATTGAGCCCAAAATTTTGGTTGCTAAGCAAGACTGTTAAGTGAGTTTCACCACATTTTCCAAGTTGGCCACGCCCACCGGGTCACATGACAACTGAGCCACTCCCACAAAACAGGCCACACCTTTTGGCTCTCAAAAGAAATTTCAGTAGTGGTACTGTTGATATTTGGCTCTATTGACTAATACGTTTGCTCACCACTGCCCTAGACGGCCAAGTGAGCCGACTCCCCCCCCCCCCCCCCCGCGTGCGCATGCGCCGCCTGTTCCCCCTGCCCCCCCTCCTCTAGGCCAGCTGGTCCGCAGAATTTTCTTTAAAATGAAACCGGTCCCTAGTGCAAAAAAGGTTGGGGACCCCTGTTCTATAGTATCCATTTCTAAGTATGTACCCATAATGTCAAATCCACAGGGTTGTGAAAGCCTCTTTGGTCATTGGCTTATTCTTTCTTTAGCGTTTCAAAGAGTATAGCTATTAAGTATCCACCAACGCCCTCTAGAGATGATACACTGTAACAAGCAGCCTAACGATGTTACGCTTTAACTTCTCTTTCTTTTTTTTTTATAATTTTATTGAATCATTAAAAAACAAAAGTATATAAAATGAAGCATTAAATGATACAAAGTGATTGCAGAGAGTAATACAATATAACTAGAGTTTACCACTTATTTATGTAGTGCATATCTCCAATAAGAAAAGCAAAAAAGTGAAAGAAAACAGAACAAAGTGTCTGCTTCCGTGCAGTCCATAATCTTAGCGATTAACATTGTCTCTGATGGAATGTCGCTGGTTTTCCATTTTTGGGCAAAAGCAATTCTAGCTGCAATAATGATGTGGAGAGTTAAGTACCAATTAGATTTGTTTAAATTATCTGGCTTCATGCCTAATAAGAACGTTTCCGGAATCAACTTAATTCTACATCCTATAATTTCAAAAACCCAATTTTGGATTCTGGTCCAATATATTCCTGCTCGAGGGCAAGTCCACCAAGTATGGAAATAAGTTCCCAGAGCTACCTTACATTTCCAACAGATCGGAGAGGTCTCTGGGAACATCTTCGATAATCTAGCCGGAGGAAGGTGCCACCTATATAACATTTTGTATGTGTTTTCCTTATATGAAACTGACATTGTTAATTTTAGAGGTTTTTTCCAGATGTCTTCCCATTTCTCGAGCTCAATCGAGTGTTCCAAATTTCTCCCCCAGGCAATCATTGAGTCCTTAATCACTTCCTCTCCAATCCAACGCTCTAATAGAAATTTATAAAATTTGGATAAGAGCTTCTCATCGTTCCCTATAAAAATCTTGTCTAATTCTTCCAGAGAATTATAGATTCCCCCCTTATTTCTATCCTTATCTACTCTAGATTGAATCAGATTGTAAGACCACCAGTCTAGGTCACAACGTAAGGCTGCCAACTCACTTCGGGATTTCAATCTCCCTGAAGAATCCAACAGTTCCTGGTAGGTTAGGGGTGTAGTTCTATTATAAAGAGTCGGATACATCATCGCCTCTAGAGGAGATAGCCACCTCGGGGTCATCAAATAAAATGCATTTCTTACTCATTCCCAAGTACTCATCAAAATTCTACGGAGGTAATGGTCCATGAAATGTTTATATTTTTTGGGATTCTCCTGACTCAAAAAGAAATGCCACCCACGTTGCAAATTGTGGCCCTCAAGTATGAGGATTCTCCTCCTTCTTAATAAAGTCCAGTCTCTGACCCAGGATAGAATAGCTGCTTGATAATAAAGATCCCATTTCGGTAAACCAAAGCCTTCCCTAGATGAAGATTCCTGAAGCATCTTCAGTTTTATCCTGGGTTTCTTATTCTGCCAAATAAATTTGCGTATGCAGTGATCCAGAGACTGAAAAAACTTAGTGTCTAATAGGGCTGGAGTGGTCTGGAAGAGAAAGACCCATTTAGGTAAAATGTATGCCTTGACTGCTGCTATCCTGCCTAGTAACGATAATTGTAGTCCCTTCCAGTTTTCTAGCCTCTCTCTAGTTTGAGTAAGGAGTTTTAAGTAATTGTCTTCTTTAATAGTAGAACACTTAGGGGAGAGCCAAATACCTAAGTATTTCACTTTTTTGGCTATCTGGATTCCTAATGTTTCTTCCAACTGCATCTTTTTGGTCGTCACCAAATTTTTGGCTAAGATCTTAGTTTTTTCTTTATTTATTTTAAGCCCCGCTACCTTCCCATATGCCTCCAGCTCTTGAAGTAAAATCTGCCCCGATTCCAAAGGATCTTCCAACACAAATATCAGGTCATCAGCAAAGGCTTGCAATTTATACTCCTCCGTTCTAATCCTTGGTCCTTTAATTCCTTGATTTCTTCTAATCACATTCAGTAATGGTTCAAGTGTTAAAATGAATAGTAACGGAGATAAGGGGCATCCTTGTCTAGTGCCTTTTCCTATATGTATCTTTTGGGACTCCTCACCATTAACAAGTATTTTCGCTACCTGTTTTGAGTATATAGTTTGAATTGCCTTGATAAACTTCTCGCCAAATTCCATCTTGCTTAGTTCTGCAAACAAAAAACTCCAGCTCACCCTGTCGAAAGCTTTTTGTGCATCCACGAAGACCAGAGCTGCCTCCCTATTGGAGTTACACTCATAATATTCCAATATGTTTAATATAGTTCTCACATTGTCTTTAAGTTGTCTATGAGGTAGGAAGCCATTCTGGTCTCTGTGGATGTACTCATTAAGAAAAAGTTTTAGTCTCTTTGCTAGAATTTCAGAAAATAATTTGTAGTCTGCGTTAAGCAAGGAAATCGGCCTATAATTGCTAATCAGAGATGGATCTGTGCCT
Organism: Rhabdophis nuchalis; assembly: GCA_039707465.1. Classification (NCBI taxonomy): domain Eukaryota; kingdom Metazoa; phylum Chordata; class Lepidosauria; order Squamata; family Natricidae; genus Rhabdophis; species Rhabdophis nuchalis. The sequence continues at coordinate 50,436,084 of CM077650.1, forward strand.
TCCTTTAATATTAGTGTAATATAAGCTTCAGACCATGAGACTGGCATTTGACCAAGAGACAACACTTTGTTACATACTTCAGTCAGGAATTTACCTAGGGTCTTGAAAAGAGCTTTATACAATTCTACCGGCAGACCATCTGTGCCTGGGGTCTTCCCCCCTTTTTGTTCCCCTAAAACCAACTCTACCTCCTTCAGAGTAATCTCTGCATTCAATATTTCTTTGATAGCGAGGGGCACTTTCTGGGGGTCAGCTTTGTCTAAATAATCTCTGATATCCTGATCCTGTTCTTCCCCTGCTGTATATAAATTGGCAAAAAATTCTTGTATTATTTTCCCTTTCCCTTCCTTATCTGCAATACACCTTTCGGCTTGGTTTCTCAGGCTAATTATCCTATTTCTCTCCTGTTGCTTCTTCAACCTATAAGTGAGCTATCTTCCTGCTTTGTTAGCATGTTCGAAATGCCTTTGTTTTGCCCATCTGATTTTGGTTTCCACTTCCTCCTGATCTAACAAATTTAACTGGTGTCGAATCATTTTTTTTCCTCCACTATCTTTGAGTCTCCTGGGTCCACTAGCAATTTTGAGCCAACTTCCTTCGTTTTAATCTCTCGGCCTTCCCTTTCCCAATCATGTGAGATGTTACTAATCCTCTAATCCAGGGGTCCCCAACCTTTTTTGCACTAGGGACCGGTTTCATTTTAAAGAAAATTCTGCGGACCGGCTGGCCTAGAGGAGGGGGGGCAGGGGGAACAGGCGGCGCATGCGCATGCGGGGGGGGGGGAGTCGGCTCACTTGGCCGTCTAGGGCAGTGGTGAGCAAACGTATTAGTCAATAGAGCCAAATATCAACAGTACCACTACTGAAATTTCTTTTGAGAGCCAAAAGGTGTGGCCTGTTTTGTGGGAGTGGCTCAGTTGTCATGTGACCCAGTGGGCGTGGCCAACTTGGAAAATGTGGTGAAACTCACTTAACAGTCTTGCTTAGCAACCAAAATTTTGGGCTCAATTGTCATAAGTTCTTTCTTTCTTTCTTTCTTTCTTTCTTTCTTTCTTTCTTTCTTTCTTTCTTTCTTTCTTTCTTTCTTTCTTTCTTTCTTTCTTTCTTTCTTTCTTTCTTTCTTTCATTTCTGGCTGGTCTTTTGTCTTCTGAAGATGGTAAAAATGGATTTATGGGCACTTGTTATATATAAAGGCAGCCCATGACTCTTTGGGATGCTGGTTTGAATCCAGGAAATGACTCAGAGGATGTGATTCCTTTGAAATGACCACTGGGAGAAAAATAGATCTTTAACCTGGTTAACCAAACAGGTAGCTTGAGGTGGAAGGAAATAGGAAAATAGATTTCTTCCTTTCCTTTCCTTTCCTTTCCTTTCCTTTCCTTTCCTTTCCTTTCCTTTCCTTTCTTCCATTGCTTCCCTCCCCCTTCCTCGCTTCTTTCCTTTCCTCCCTCCTACCCTCCATCCCTCTTTCTTTCTTTCTTTCTTTCTTTCTTTCTTTCTTTCTTTCTTTCTTTCTTTCTTTCTTTCTTTCTTTCTTTCTTTCTTTCTTTCTTTCTTTCTTTCTTTCTTTCTTTCTTTCTTTCTTTCTTTCTTTCTTTCTTTCTTTCTTTCCTTCCTTCCTTCCTTCCTTCCTTCCTTCCTTCCTTCCTTCCTTCCTTCCTTCCTTTCACCCCTCCCTTCCTCCTCCCTCCCCCTTCTTTCCTTCACTCCCTCCCTCCCACCCTCCATTCATCTTTCTTTTTCTATTTTTCTTTCTTTCTCTTTCTCTGTTTTTTGATCTCTCTCTCTCTCTGTATCTGTCTCTCTCTCCTCCCTCCACCCATCTCTGTCACTCTGTGTGTGTGTGTCTGTCTGTTTCCCTCTCTCTCTATTTCTGTCTCTCTAAGTCTGCCTCTCTGTGTGTCTGTCATTCTCTCCCTCCCTCCCCCCGGGGAAGCAGCAGAGGGGTCGGCATGTCGGCTGCGGAGGTTATCCCGCAGCGAGCGAGCGGAGGACCCGAGCTGCGGCTACCTTAAGTGTCACCAAAGCCATCCGGGCGCCGCACGCCCACCGCCCTTCCAGCCCCGTGTGCGCCGCCGAAGCCGTCCGGGCGCCGCACGGGGCTGGAAGGGAGGTGGGGGTGTGGCGCCCGGATGGCTTTGGCGGCACTTAAGATAGCCGCAGCTTGGGTCCTTCGCCCACCTGCTGCGGGATAACCTCCCCAGCCGACATGCCGGCCTCTCCAGGAAGCCCCGGAAAGTGCAGTGCGCCACAGTGGCCGTCGGAAGGAGCTGGTGGAGGCGCGCTCGGCCATCCTCTGCCCAGGGGGCTGCTCCCTCCTCCTCGCCGGCCCTGCGGCCCGGTTCCTATGAAGCTGCGGACCGGCACCGGTCCCCGGACCGGGGGTTGGGGACCCCTGCTCTAATCACTGCCTTCGCCATATCCCAAATAGTCTGGAGGCTAGTGTCTTCTTTCTTATTGGCTCCAAAGAAGAACTCCATCTCCTCCTTTAGTTTTTGGAGTAGATCTTTATCTTTTAATATCCCCGCATCCATCTTCCATCTCTTTGTTCTCCGCACTCCCCTCCATACTATCCTCAGTGGATTATGATCAGGAGGTCCGAGTTCACAGGGCCTGGGCCCGAGGCTGATGTTGTGCAATGCCAGGTCCGTTATCAACAAGGCCCCCCTCATCCATGATTTGGTATTAGAGGGGGAGCCAGACCTGGTGGGTATTACGGAGACCTGGCTGGGCCACGGGGGAGTGCCCCTCGTTGAAATGTGCCCGCCAGGCTACCGGGCATTTCATCAGCCACGAGCCCAGGGTCGGGGTGGGGGGGTGGCGGTTATCGTAAAGAAGGACTTAGATCCGAGGGAGACCGCTGTGCCGCAGACAGCTGGCTGTGAATCCCTGTGTGTGAAGTGGGGCCCTGGGAGGAAGTTGGGCTTGCTGATTATGTACCTGGCCCCCCGTTACGTCTCAGCAGCCCTGCCCGAGCTCCTCGATGTGATAGCCGAGGTGGCAGTTGATACCCCCAGGCTATTAGTCATGGGGGATTTCAATCTGCCATCGGTAGGTGAAACATCCGAGATGGCTCGGGAGTTCATGGCCTCCATGACGGCCATGGACCTGACCCAAGTAATTCACGGCCCCACTCACACCGGGAGTCACACGCTGGACCTAGCTTTTGTCTCCGGCCAGTGGAGGAGTGATCTGGGATTAGGGGACTTAACTATTACACCCCTGTCATGGACAGATCACTCTCTCCTTCGGCTAGACTTCCCAACCGCTACACTCCACCGAGGGGAGGCAGAACCAGAAATACCAAGATGGTTCCGCCCCAGGCTCCTGATGGACCCAGAGAGGTTTCAGACGGAGCTTGGGCCAATACCTGTGACCCTGACCCGCGACTCGACTGAGGACCTAGTGGCCGCCTGGAATAATGCGGCCGCTGGGGCCCTGGACCGGGTCATGCCCATGCGGCTTCTCACTCGGCGCCGATCCACCCTGGCCCCTTGGTTTTCTGAGGAGCTGAGGGTGATGAAGCACCGTAAGAGATGCCTAGACAGCATTTGGAGATCCACTCGCTCCGAATCTGACCGAACACGTGTAAGGTCCTATTTGAGGACCTACCTCGTGGCGATAAGAGTGGCAAAACGCAATTATCTCGCCGCCCTTATCGCATCCGCAGATAACCGCCCTTCCGCACTGTTTAGAGTGACCCGCTCCCTCCTTCAACAGAGGCCGCAGGAAGCTCCCTTACAGGGTCGTGCAGAGGAATTTGGACTTTATCTGCAGGATAAAATTGCTCAGATCCGGGACGAATTGGCCTCCAATGAAGTTAGCCCCGGCGGGCAGACGGAGGCAGGCCTTAAGACCGTTTTGTGGGAAGAGTTTGACCTTGTGACTCCAGATGACATGGACAGGCTGCTGGGGCGACTGAATGCTACCACATGTTTACCTCCCGGGAGGTTACACGAGGCTGGCTCCAGGAAATAGTGAACGCTTCTTTGAGCGAGGGGTTTCTGCCAGCCGTCTTGAAAGAGGCGGTGGTGAAACCCCTCCTCAAGAAGCCTTCCCTGGACCCAGCGTTGTTGGCTAATTATTGTCTGGTCTCCAACCTTCGCTTTCTGGCGAAGGTTGTTGAGAGTGTGGTGGCACAACAGTTCCCCCGGCACCTGGAGGAAACTTTCTGTCTAGACCCGCGCCAGTCCGGCTTCCGTCCTGGATACAGCACAGAGACAGCATTGGTCGCGTTGGTAGATGATCTCTGGAGGGCTCGGGATAAAGGTTGTTCCTCTATCCTGGTCCTATTAGATCTCTCAGCGGCTTTCAATACCATCGACCATGGTATCCTATTGCACCGGCTGGAGGGGCTGGGGTTGGGAGGCACCGTACTGCGGTGGTTCTCTTCCTACCTCTCCGACCGGTCGCAATTTGTGTTGGCAGGAGGGCAGAGATCGACGTCAAGGCCCCTCACATGTGGGGTGCCTCAGGGGTCGGTTCTCTCGCCTCTCCTGTTCAACACCTATATGAAGCCGCTGGGTGAGATCATCCGTGGTTTTGGGGTGGAGTACCATCAGTACGCTGATGATACTCAGCTGTACATCTCCACCCCTAACCACCCCAACAATGCCGTTGAAGCTATGTCCCAGTGTCTGGAGGCCGTTCGGGTCTGGATGGGGAGGAACAAGCTTAGACTCAACCCGTCCAAGACCGAGTGGCTGTGGTTTCCGGCTTCTCGATATAGACAGTTAGTTCCATCCCTGGCTATCGGGGGCGAGTCATTAGCCCCCGCGGAAAGGGTTCGCAACTTGGGCGTCCTCCTGGACTCGGCTGTCCTTGGATGACCATGTGACGGCCGTGGCCAGGGGGGCTTTCTATCAGGTTTACCTGATACGCCAGTTGCGCCCCTTTCTAGATCGAGACGCCCTACGCACGGTCACCCAAGCCCTCGTCATTTCCCGCCTGGACTACTGCAATGCTCTCTACATGGGGCTCCCCTTGAGGTGCATCCGGAGACTCCAGCTAGTGCAGAATGCGGCCACGTGGGGGATTCTTCCCCCCCCCCCCCCGAATTTATACCCCGCCCTTCTCCTTGTTAGGACCCAGGGCGGCGCACAGGCATTATTAAAACCATAACAAAAGAACAGTATACATTATTAAAAATATATTAAATTATAAATCCCGTGCTAAAAACCCATTTAAAACCCTGCAAATTAACAATTTATAGATAAAAGTCAGAAACGGGGGGCTATGCTAGGCCGGCTTGTTGGAATAGATACGTCTTAAGACGTTGGCGGAAGAGGCGGAGGTCCGAGGTGGTGCGTAGGTCGGGGGGTAGGTCGTTCCAGAGGGCCGGGCCCGCCACAGAGAAGGCCCTTCCCCTGGGCATCGCCAACCGGCATTGCCCGGCCGACGGTACCCGGAGAAGACCCTCTCTGTGGGAGCTGATCGGACGAAGGGATGTATGGGGCAGGAGGCGGTCTCGTATATAGCTAGGCCCCGAGCCATGGAGCGATTTGAAGATGGTCCTCAACACCTTGAAGCGCACTCGAAAGGCCACAGGCAGCCAGCGCAGCTCTCGCAGGAGAGGTGTTATGTGGGCTTGCCTTGGGGCACCCATAATCACCCGCGCGGCCGCATTCTGAACTAACTAGCTTTCGAGTGCACCTCATGGGGAGCCCCATGTAGAGAGCGTTACAGTAATCCAGCCGGGATGTCACAAGCGCTTGAGTGACTGTGCGAAGGGCCCCCCGGTGCAGTAAGGGGCGCAACTGGCGTATCAGGCGTACCTGATAAAACGCCCTCCTGGCCACGGCCGCCACATGGTCCTCCATGGACAGCCGGGAATCCAGGAGGACAACCAAGTTGCGCGCCCTCTCCACGGGGGCCAGTTGTTCGCCCCCAATGGCCAGTGTTGGACTTACCTGGCTGAACCGGGGTGCCGGAAACCACAGCCACTCGGTCTTGGACAGGTTGAGCTTGAGTTTGTTACTACCCATCCAGACCCGATTCTGGGAGTTTCACGGTACTCCCATGTAACACCTCTCCTGCGCGAGCTGCACTGGCTGCCTGTGGCCTTCCGGGTGCGCTTCAAGGTGTTAGTGACCATCTTCAAAGCGCTCCATGGCACGGGTCCTGGCTATCTGCGAGACCGCCTCCTACCACATACCTCCCTTCGTCCTGTCCACTCCCACAGAGAGGGCCTCCTCAGGGTGCCGTCTACTGGCCAATGCCGGCTGGCGACCCCCAGGGGGAGGGCCTTCTCTGTGGCGGGTCCGGCCCTCTGGAACGACCTGCCCCCCCGACCTCGGCACCATCACGTACCTACGCCTCTTCCGTCGGGCGCTCAAAACACACTTTTTCCATCTGGCTGGCCTGGTATAGATTAATGATTTAATTTTAAATATAACATTTTAATAGTTTTTAATTACTTTTTTTAGCACAGACTTACTAATTTAATTCTATTTTATACTGTGATTATATGTTATAGGTGTTTTTATTCTTTCTGTGCACCGCCCTGAGTCCCACCAGGGAGATAGGGCGGTATAGAAATCTGATTAATAAATAGAGGTAGAAATACAGCAGGTAGGTAGGTAGAGGTATAGAGAGAGAGAGGGAGAAATACAGTAGGTAGGTAGGTAGAGGGGGAGAGTAAGAAATACGGTAGGTAGGTAGAGGGAGAGAGGGAGAGGGAGAAATACAGTAGGTAGGTAGGTAGAGGGATAGAGAGGGGGAGAAATACAATAGGTAGGTAGGTAGAGGGATAGAGAGGGGGAGAAATACAGTAGGTAGGTAGGTAGAGGAATAGAGAGAGAGAGGGAGAAATACAGTAGGTAGGTAGGTAGGTAGAGGAATAGAGAGGGAGAAATACAGTAGGTAGGTAGGGAGAGGGAGAAATACAGTAGGTAGGTAGGGAGAGGGATAGAGAGAGGGAGAAATACAATAGGTAGGTAGGTAGGTAGAAGGAGAGAGTAAGAAATACAGTAGGTAGGTAGGTTGGGGAGCCCTGCCCCGAAACTCTGCCCCCTTATCCCCGTAATCTTCCGACATGGGGCTGTGCGTGTGTGCGTGCGTCCACATACGCATATATGCCTCACGCTGCCAGGGCCGCTGGGCCTTGTGGGAAGGGTAGTTCATTGAGGAAGCTACTGTTGGAAATGTGGCGTTGTGGGAAGGACGTCAGCACAGGCAGCTGCACGTGTGCGTGATGCACCATAAGAAGCAGCCGTTTGGGAGGAGCTAAAGCAAGGTAAAAACCTCAGAAGTGCCGCACTTTTACATTTGTGTAGAGTGCACCTGGCACAGGTGTGCCATCCACACAATCTATACATATCATTGCTGGTGCACCTGTAAGGAACGTTGTGTGAAAATTTGGTGGCGATCGGTGCAGTACTTTCTGAGATTAGCGGTTTTGAACAAACCCAGTTACATTTTTATTTATATAGATGATTCTGCTTAAGCAGAGAAACAATAAGATTCTTGAGGTGAGAAGGAATGAGCATATATTTTCTAGAACCATGATGGTGAACCTATGGCACGTGTGCCACAGATGGCACATGAAGCCATTTGTTAGGGGACGCGAGGCGTTGCCCTGTCAGCTCCAGCGCACATGCGCATGCTGGCCAGCTGACTTTGGCCTTCCTTTGAGGCTGTTTTTTTTCGCTCCGGAGCGCAAAAAACTCGCCCTATGGGCAAACTGGAAGTTCAGGAACAGACTTCTGGTTTGCTCGTAGGGCCATTTTCACCCTCCGGAGCCTTCAGGAGGCTTCCCTGAAGGCTCCAGAGGGCTAAAAACAGCCCTACATTCCTGTTTCCGAACTTCCAGTTTGCCCGTATGGCCGGTTTTTCACACTCAGGAGGCTTCAGGGAAGTTCCTGAAGCTTCTGAGGGCGGGGGGAGGCTGTTTTCGCCCTCCCCAGGCGGGGGAGGGCGAAAGAAACGTGCCAAAAGCGCAGGAGAGGGAGTGCTGATTACGCGCACACGGGCGCAGGCGGAGAAAGCACGTGCATAGCATTGTGGATGTGTCACGCCCGCGCACGACCCACCTGCGCTCCCATTGCTTTTGGCATGCGAGCCAAAAAAGGTTCACCATCACTGTTCTAGAATCTACGCAGTTCAGGTGCAGTCAGACAGTTCGGGCGAACTGGATGCTAATTTTACATCTGGTTTGCCAAACTGGTAGTTGAAAGGACTGGCTGACCCTGCTCCGCCCCTCCCAGGAGTCTTCATGCGGCCTGTTTTTGATGCCAGGTAACTTCAGGGCCCGCATGGAGGCTCTGGGAAGGCGAAAAACGGGCCTCCTGGAACTTCCAGAAGTCCGGAAACGAGCCCGTTTCTGGCCTCCGGAGCCCCGGGGAGGCTGATTTTGCTCTCCCAGAGGCTCAAGGAAAGCCTCCGGAGCCTGGGGAGGGCAAAAACGCCCCCCCCCCAACCATGGTGCAGGAGGCTGAGTAGGCGATGCCCACCATGCCAACCCAGCAACCAGGCAGAGAACCTGTTGCTAATATTTTTCAATCCCACCCCTGGGTATGAGGAACTGCCTATTTATTATGCTTGGTGGAAGAGATGTATTTTTAGGTGCGAGTTTCAGCTTACCCCTCCCAGTCATTTTTGTAGGGCAGGGATCTGTCTCTGTAAACTACATATTTCTTGAGAGGGGTTAATCAGGATTTCAGTAAACAGTGCAGTTATTGGACAATATGTAAGGCCCAGCTGTTTTACCTGCTGAAGCAGAGAGAAAGTGTTCCTGCTTTACTCAGGAATGTTAAAGGCTGAGCATGTCGACCAGTTTCAGACTGGATTCACCAGTCTTTCTGGCTAGGCAGAATTGGGTGAGGAGTAGGGTGTGAATCCAGGTGTCTTTACCAAACTCTGAAGCAGTGCAGTACACTCACTGCCAAGAAACATTACTACGCCGCACAGTCAAGTACAGGTGAAACTCGAAAAATTAGAATATCATGCAAAAGTTCATTTATTTCAGTAATGCAACTTAAAAGGTGAAACTAATATATGAGATAGACTCATTACATGCAAAGCAAGATAGTTCAAGCTGTGATTTGTCATAATTGTGATGATTATGGCTTACAGCTCATGAAAACCCCAAATCCACAATCTCAGAAAATTGGAATATTACATGCAATCAATAAAACAAGGATTATACATAGCACAATATCGAACCTCTGAAAAGTATAAGCATGCATATGTACTCAGTACTTGGTTTGGGCCCCTTTTGCAGCAATTACTGCCTCAATGCGGCGTGGCATGGAAGCTATCAGACTGTGGCACTGCTGAGGAGTTATGAAAGACCAGGATGCTTCAATAGCAGTCTTCAGCTCTTCTGTATTGTTCGGTCTCATGTCTCTCATCTTTCTCTTGGCAATGCCCCATAGTTTCTGTATGGGGTTCAGGTCAGGCGAGTTTGCTGGCCAATCAAGCACAGTAATCCCATGGTCATTGAACCAGGTTTTGGTGCTTTTGGCAGTGTGGGCAGGTGCCAAGTCCTGCTAGAAAATGAAGTCAGCGTCCCACTAAAGCTTGTCTGAGGAAGGAAGCATGAAGTGCTCCAAAATCTCCTGGTAGACGGCTGCGTTGACCCTGGACTTAATGAAGCACAGTGGACCAACACCAGCAGATGACATGGCACCCCAAATCAACACAGACTGTGGAAACTTCACACTGGACTTCAAGCATCTTGCAGTGTGTGCCTCTCCATTCTTCCTCCATACTCTGGGTCCTTGGTTTCCAAATGAGATGCAAAAGTTGCTCTCATCAGAAAAGAGGACTTTGGACCACTGAGCAACAGACCAGGTCTGTTTTTCTTTAGCCCAGGTAAGACGCTTCTGACGTTGTTTGTTGTTCAGGAGCGACTTGACAAGAGGAATACGACATTTGAAGCCCATGTCTAGGATCCGTCTGTGTGTGGTGGCTCTTGATGCACTGACTCCAGCCTCAGTCCACTCCTTGTGAAAGTCCCCAACACTTTTGAATGGCCTTTTCCTGACAATCCTCTACAGGCTGCAGTCATCCCTGCTGCTTGTGCACCTTTTTCTTCCACACTTTTCCCTTCCACATAACTTTCTATTCATGTGCTTTGATACAGCACTTTGGGAACATCCAACTTCTTTTGCAATTACCTTTTGAGGCTTTCCCTCCTTATGGAGGGTGTCAATGATGGTTTTCTGTCAGGTCAGCAGTCTTTCCCATGATTGTGATTCCTACTGAACCAGACTGAGGGAACATTTAAAGGCTCAGGTACCCTTTGCAGGTGTTATGGCTTAATGAGCTGATTAGAGTGGGACACTGAGCCTAGAATATTGCACCTTTTCACAATATTTTAATTTTCTGAGATTGTGGATTTGGGGTTTTCATGAGCTGTAAGCCATAATCATCACAATTATGACAAATCACAGCTTGAACTATCTTGCTTTGCATGTAATGTCTATCTCATATATTAGTTTCACCTTTTAAGTTGCATTACTGAAGTAAATGAACTTTTGCACGATATTCTAATTTTTTGAGTTTCATCTGTATACCATTCGAAAAGTATGCAATAACCTTTAATTCAATACCCTGCCATCCAGAAATATGCCATCCATTCTTGCCTTTTAACAACTACTTCTTACTGGCTTTCAATGTGAAAGTGTTTGTATAATATTTAGGATATTATTATACAAATAACTGGGATTACATTCCCCCCCCCCCCCCCCCCCAAGATGTTAGGATAACATTTGTGTAGTATCTGCAATGCAGTGCAAATAAATGTAAATGTTATTTCTGGATCCCAAATAAATAATTGTTAGTACTGATAGACTAGATATTTTAATTTTGTCCCAGAGTTTTGTATCATGTTTTGTAAGGTGCTTTTCCAGTTTTTATATTTAAACTCACATTTCTATATTCCATAGCAGCAGCTGCAATATCACAGTTTTATTCAGAGGGTAGATTGTCTGCAGCTATTATAATGCCCACCTTGTCACTCCTGCAGAAGGATGCAACCTTGAAGACTCCAGAGCGATTGGCGCATCAGCTGAAACATTTGGGAAAGAGGAAACGAGGTGAGGGAAGCAATTCTGAGCCTGAAGATGAAGACGAAGGTTCAGAAAAGGATTGCAGCCAGGGCTGTGGAGGGGACAGAGCACTGAGGAAACGAAGCAAGAGATGTCACAAAGAGGTGAGGTCTTGGGCTCAGGGAGTGGGGCGAAGAGGAAGAAACTGAAGCAGGCAGGGCTACGTGTGCGATAAAGTTTGAAAACAGCTCAATTGGACTGGGGAAACTTGTGGACTAGATTAAGAGACTTCTAGAAATATGCTTCTGTGGAGCACCCCAGTTTCTCAATACTGTCATGTGGAAAATTACAGGATGGACAGCAAGGGCCAGTATTGAAGGGATGCTGCATTGAAAGGATGTTTCTTTTTTAATTTTTTAAATTTATTTTAATTTTAAACACAACACAAAAATATTTCATCTTACATGCTATAGAAAGTGTATCTGCTGATTACAAAATATTTTCATACATCTCTTCGATATTCATCCAAATTTCATATTATTTCATATTATTTCAAGTACATCACATCAAATATATTTATAAACTATATCTTTTTCATGCCTCCATTCTTAATTAATTATAATTTTATTACACGTCCTTCATTTTAAAACATACCAATAAAAACTTAGAACATAGTCACATATTGGCATCATATTTGTTAATTCTACTATCCTCCAAAATCATTATTCCCTGTAACCTATTTTAACCAAACATCAATAATATTTACTCATCTCCTTTAATAAATGCTATTCAATATTCATTTCCAATTACCACTTATAACTATGCATATATGTGTGTGTGTGTATGTATATATATATATATATATATATATATATATATATATATATATATATATATATATATATATATACATACATACATACATACATACATACATACATACATACATATACATATATACATATATGTTTTCTGAGGTTTTCGCGGGTGTTTGTATGTAGGTCTTTGGTTGTTCGGGTTTTCTCCCGCGTAGAATTGGAAGTATCTTCACGACGTTTCGATGAAGTCTCATTCATCATCTTCAGGCTGGTGCTTCCGGCTTGGTGCTTCCAGGAGCAATGTGAGATCTCAGCCGGTTCCTCTTTTTAACTGCCAGGGGTGTGTGACCTGATTGGGTGGGAGCTTGGCTGCATTCTGATTGGGTGGAGGTGTGTTCTGATTGGTAGGGGGCTTGGCTGTACTCTGATTGGATGGGAGTTTGGCTGTGCTCTGATTGGATGGGGGCGTGTTCTGTTTGGGTGGGGGCCTGGTTGTGCTTGTGTTAGTCACAGTTGCAGGGGGATTTGAGCTGGTGAGCTGCGTTACTGTTGTTTGGCTTCGCGTTTGTGGTCGTGCCATGTCTCCGTGGTGGGCATCAGACTTTAAAAAGACCAGAACTATTGCCAAAATTGAACACTTTAACAACAGAATAATCAGAGAAGCTATTGGGATAGAAAAACGGCCACACAGCATGAATAAACGAGATGATACCTCCCGCCTACCAGCCATTTGGAAACCCGCCCTCACTGACAAACGAGTCCCTAACACAAAGAATGATACCAGACCCACACTCACGAAAACCACACAGGATGTCACTATCACACAGCCACGCAAAAAGCAAGCCCAAACCCACACCGATGATGACTACAAACCAGAAGCCCGACCACAAACCAGAAGCCAGACCACAGCTGCATTATTAGCCACTTTAAACCCCTCCAATCCGTACATGAAGCAAACTGATGCCCACCACGGAGACGTGGCACGACCACAAACGCGAAGCCAAACAACAGTAACGTGGCTAGGGGGGCATTCCACCAGGTTCGCCTGGTGCGCCAGTTGCGGCCCCTATTGGACCGGGACGCCCTTCGCACAGTTACTCATGCGCTCGTGACATCCCGTCTGGACTACTACAATGCTCTCTACATGGGGCTCCCCTTGAGGTGTACCCAAAGACTACAGCTAGTCCAGAATGCAGCCGCGCGGGCAATATTGGGTACCTCCAAGTATTCCCACGTAACACCGCTCCTGCGCGAGCTGCACTGGCTGCCTGTGGTCTTCCGGGTGCGCTTCAAGGTGTTGGTTACCATCTTCAAAGCGCTCCATGGCACGGGACCTAGTTATCTGCGGGATCGTATCCTACCCCACACATCCCTTCGGCCGATTTGCTCCCACAGAGAGGGACTTCTCCGGGTGCCGTCCACTAGGCAATGCCAGCGGGTGATCTAGCCACTGCCTGATCTTTTTCCAGTATTTAATCGCCATTGGGCAGGTCCACCACTGATGGAAATAGGTCCCCTCTCTGTGGCTACATTTCCAACAATTAGGCATGGTCCCAGGGAACATTCTGGCAAGTCTTGACGGGGTAAGTGCCACCGACATATCATTTTATATATATTCTCCTTATACAAAGCTGCCATTGTCAATTTCATGTTTTTGAACCAAATTTCTTCCCAGCTTTGAAAATCCAGTGTACGTCCTATGTTCTGTCCCCAAGCAATCATACAATCTTTGACCACTTCCTCCCCTACGTCTAATAACGATAGATATGCGTAACACTTGGAGAGCATCCCTTTCTCTTTCCCAAAAAGAACCATGTCCACTTCTTGTTTATAGGGATATATCCCTTCAGCCTTCTGATCTTTTTTGTATCTTGAGAATATCTGGGAGTATGGCCACCAATCCATATGGTATCCTTGCGAGGCTAATATTTCCCTGGTCTTCAAATTCCCCTGTGCATCTAAGATCTCCTCATATGTCAAGATTTTCTCCCCTCTATATCGTGTTGGGTAGACAAGGGCTTCCTGAGTAGAAATCCATCTTCCTCCTCAACTTCTCCCAAGTATAGCTCAAGGTCCTACGAACAAGATGGTCATAGAAGTGTTTGGGTCGCTCAGAACCGGGCCAAATATAATAATGCCAACCATACTGGAGGCCCCAGCCTTCAATTGTCAGGAGCCGTGTTCTTCTCAGGGTCATCCACTCTTTTATCCAAATTAATAAAGCTGCCTGATAATAAAGCTGCCAATTGGGGAGGCCAAATCCTCCTTTGATTTCATGCATCATTTTCAGTTTAATTCTGGGCTTTTTACCTTGCCAAATGAATTTTGAGACGGCTCTATTCATTTCATTAAAAAAAAATTTTATCCAATCTTATAGGCGCCGATTGAAATAAAAATAGCCATTTGGGGAGGATACACATTTTAATAACTGCTATTCTCCCCATGAGGGAAAATTGCAGGTTCTTCCATCTGCCGAAATCTTTGACCATCTGCTTGTAAAGATGAACATAGTTATCTTCCTTTATGGAGCTACATCTCCCTGTCAAGCATATTCCCAAATATTTGATCTTATTTACGATCTTCAGACCCACTAGTTCTTCAAGTTGGTGTTTCTGTCTTAGGGTCATATTTTTGACAAGCATTTTAGTCTTATCTTTGTTAAGAAGTATTTATTATTTATTTATTGAATTTCTAGACTGTCCCCTCTCCCCGAGGGGACTCAGGGCGGTGTACAGGTAAAATTAAAACTACTAAAAACATAACAATACATACAAAGCTAAAATCAAATTAAATAACCCTGTACAAATTTATAAAAGTTAAAAATGAACCCATAGAACCGAATAAAACATTTAAATTACAGACTGGGGCGAGAAGCATAAGTTAGGCCAAGCCGGCTTGATGGAACAGGTAGGTTTTAAGTTTCTGGCGGAAGGAGCGGAGGTCCATGGTAGTTCTGATATCAGGGGGTAGGTCGTTCCAAAGGGTCGGGCCCATCACAGAGACGGCCCTTCCCCTGGGCGTCGCCCGCTGGCATAGCCTAGTGGACGGCACCCGGAGAAGTCCCTCTCTGTGAGAGCGAATCGGCCGAAGGGATGTATGGGGCAGGATACGATCCCGCAAATAGCTAGGTCCTGTGCCATGGAGCGCTTTAAAGATGATAACCAACACCTTGAAACGCACCCGAAAGGCCACAGGCAGCCAGTGCAGCTCGCGCAGGAGCAGTGTTATGTGGGAGTATCTGGTAACTCCCAAAACTGCCCGTGCGGCCGTATTTTGGACCAGCTGCAGCCTTCGGGTGCATCTCAAGGGGAACCCCATGTAGAAAGCATTACAGTAGTCTAGACGGGACGTCACAAGTGCATGAGTGACTGTGCAAAGGGCGTCCCGGTCCAATAGGGGCCGCAATAGGGAATGCCCCCCTAGCCACGGCTGTCACATGGTCCTCCATTGACAGCCGGGCATCTAGGAAGACGCCCAAGTTGCGTGCCCGATCCACGGGGGCCAGATGTTCGCCTGCTATGGCCAGTGATGGAGTCAACTGGTTGAACCGGGGCGCCGGTAACCACAGCCACTCAGTCTTGGACGGGTTGAGCTTGAGTCTGTTCCTTCCCATCCAGACCCGTACGGCTTCCAGACACCGGGACATCACTTCGACGGCATCGTTGAGGTGGTTTGGGGTAGAGATGTACAACTGAGTATCATCAGCATACAGATGGTAATCTACCCCAAAACCACAGATGATCTCGCCCAGCGGCTTCATGTATGCATTGAACAGGAGGGGCGAGAGGACCGACCCCTGAGGAACCCCACAAGTGAGAGGCCTCTAGGTCGACCTCTGCCCCCCTGCCAATACAAATTGCGATCGACCGGAGAGGTAGGAGGAGAACCACCGTAAAACGGTGCCCCTCACCCCCAACCCCTCCAGTCGATGCAATAGGATACCATGGTCGATGGTATCAAAAGCCGCCGAGAGGTCTAATAGGACCAGGATGGAGGAAGAACCCCCATCTCTGGCCCTCCAGAGATCATCCACCAACGCGACCAATGCCGTCTCCGTGCTGTGACCAGGCCGGAAGCCGGACTGGCGCGGGTCCAGATAATCAATTTCCTCCAGGTGACGTGGGAACTGTTGTGCCACCACACTCTCTACAACCTTCGCCAAAAAGGGAAGGTTGGAGACCGGACGATAATTTACTAACAATGCTGGGTCCAGGGAAGGCTTCTTATTTTTTATTTTATTTATTTAATTAGATTTATACCCCGCCCTTCTCCAAAGAGGACCCAGGGCGGCGCACAGGGATTTAAAAACACATACAAAAATCACAATACAAAAATTTAAAAACTTATTAAATTACCCATCCTGCGCTAAAAACCAATTAAAATCCCCAAAATTAAAAACTGTCTGAAATAGTCACAGCGGAGGCCGGCTTGGTGAAAGAAATGTGTCTTTAGACACTGGCGGAAGAGGCGGAGGTCTGAGATGGTGCGAAGTTAAGGGGGTAGGTCGTTCCAAAGGGCAGGGCCCGCCACAGAGAAGGCCCTTCCCCTAGGTGTCACCAGTTGGCATTGTTCGGCCGACGGCACCCTGAGAAGGCCCTCTCTGTGGGAGCGGATCGGTCGAAGGGATGTATGGGGCAGGAGACGGTCTCGCATATAACTAGGTCCCGAGCCATGGAGCGCTTTGAAGATGGTCGTCAAAACCTTGAAGCGCACCCGAAAGACCACAGGGAGCCAGTGCAGCTCGCGCAGGATCGGTGTTATATGGGAGTGTCTAGGAGCTCCCGTGATCACCCGCGCGGCTGCATTCTGAACTAGCTGTAGCTTTCGAGTGCACCTCAAGGGAAGCCCCATGTAGAGAGCATTACAGTAGTCGAGTCGGGACGTCACGAGAGCTTGAGTGACTGTGCGAAGGGCAGCCCGGTCCAGTAAGGGGCGCAATTGGCGCATCAGGCGTACCTAATGGAACGCCCCCCTGGCCACGGCCGCCACATGGTCCTCCATGGACAGCCGGGAATCCAGGAGGACACCCAAATTGCGCGCCCTCTCCACGGGGGCCAGTGTTTCGCCCCCAATGGCCAGAGTTGGAGTAATCTGGCTGAACCGGGGTGCCAGAAACCACAGCCACTCAGTCTTGGACGGGTTGAGCTTGAGTTTGTTACTACCCATCCAGATCCGTACGGCCTCCAAACACCGGGACAACACCTTGGCGGCATCGTTGGGGTGGTCTGGGGTGGATATGTACAGCTGAGTGTCATCAGCGTCCCACCCCAAAACCACGGATGATCTTGCCCAGCGGCTTCATATATATGTTGAATAGGAGGGGCGAGAGGACCGACCCCTGAGGAACCCCGCATAAGAGGGGTCTCGAGGCCGACCTCTGCCCCCCTGCCAACACATATTGCGACCGACCAGAGAGGTAGGACGAGAACCACCGTAAAACGGTGCCTCCCAGTCCCAACCCCCCCAGACGGTGCAATAGGATACCATGGTCGATGGTATCAAAAGCCGCTGAAAGGTCTAACAGGACTAGGATAGAGGAATATCCTCTATCCCGTGCCCTCTAGAGATCATCAACCAACGCGACCAATGCCGTCTCGGTGCTGTGACCGGGTCGGAAGCCAGACTGGCGCGGGTCTAGATAATCAATTTCCTCCAGGTGTCGCGGAAACTGTTGGGCCACCACACTCTCTACAACCTTCGCTAAAAAGGGAAGGTTGGAGACCGGACGGTAATTTTCCAGTAATGCTGGGTCCAGGGAAGGCTTGAGGAGGGGCCTCACCACCGCCTCTTTCAAGATGGTAGGCAAGGATCCCTCACTCAAGGAAGCGTTCACAATATCCTGGAGCCAGCCTCGTGTCGTCTCCCAGGATGCCAGTACAAGCCAGGAGGGACACGGGTCCAATACACATGTGGTAGCCTTAAGTCTCTTTGACAACCTTTCCATATCTTCGGTAGTAACAAAGTCAAACTCCTCCCAGGATGGTGTCTCAAGAACAGCCTCGGACAGTCCGACCGGACCACTCTCGATGGAGGGTAACTCATTCTGAATCAGAGTGATTTTATCCTGCAGATAAATCCCAAATTCCTCCGCTCGTCCCTGCAGAGGGGCTTCCCGCGGCCTCTGGTGAAGGAGGGAGCGGGTCACCCCAAACAGGGCGGCAGGGCGGTTATCTGCGGATGCAATAAGGGTGGCACAATAGTCACGTTTGGCCACCCTTATCGCCACTAAGTAAGTCCTAATATAGGTTCTCACTAGTGTTTGGTCGGCTTCGGAGCGAGAAGATCTCCATCTGCTCTCTAGGCGTCTCTTGTGGCGTTTCATCCCCCTCAGCTCATCGGTGAACCAAGGAGCCTGGGTGATTCGTCGCCGCAAGAGAGGCCGCAAGGGCGCGACTCGGTCCAAGGCCCCCGTGGCCGCACTTAACCATGCGGCCACTAGGTCCTCAGTCGAGTCGTGGGGCAAGGCCACAGGAATTGGCCCAAGCTCCCTCTGGAACCTTATCGGGTCCATCAGGAGCTTGGGGCGGAACCATCTAGGAATATCAGGCTCCGCCTCCCCGCGGTGAGGTGTGGCGATTGGAAAGTCCAGCCGAAGGAGAGCGTGATCTGTCCATGACAGGGGTGTAATGGCTAAATCCCCTATTCCCAGATCACTGCTCCACTGTCCCGAGACGAAGATTAAGTCCAGGGTGTGTCCTCCCTCGTGAGTAGGGCCTAAAACTACCTGGGTCATGTCCATGGCTGTCATGGAAGCCATGAACTCCCGAGCTACTGCAGAGGTCTCGCCTACTGATGGCAGGTTGAAGTCCCCCATGACCAATAGTCTGGGGGTCTCAACCGCCGCCTCGTCTATTACCTCTAGGAGCTCGGGCAGGGCTGTTGTTGCATAGCGAGGAGCCAGGTATACAACTAACACGCCCAACTGCCTCCCTAGGCCCCACTTCACGAGAAGGGACTCACACCCGGTCGTCTGAGGGATCGTGGTCTCCTTCGGCCTCTTGAGGAGAGGCCTCACCACCGCCTCTTTCAAGACGGTTGGCAAGAATCCCTCACTCAAAGAAGCATTCACTATAACCTGGAGCCAGCCTCGTGAAACCTCCCAGGATGCCAGTACAAGCCAGGAGGGACACTGGTCCAATAAACATGTGGTAGCTCTCAGTCGCCTACGCAACATGTCCATATCCTCGGAAGTAACAGAGTCAAACTCCTCCCAGAATGGTGTCTCAAGACCCGACTCCGACATCCCCTCCAGACCACTTCCAGAGGAGACCAACTCGCTCCGAATCTGAGCGATTTTGTCCTGCAGATACTCCCCAAATTCCTCTGCTCTGCCCTGTAATGGGGCTTCCCGCGGCCTCTGTTGAAGGAGGGAGTGGGTCACCCCAAACAGGGCGGCAGGGCGGTTATCTGCGGACGCAATAAGAGTGGCACAATACTGACGTTTTGCCACTCTTATCGCCACAAGGTAGGTCCTCAAATGGGCTCTTACCTGTGTCCGGTCCGATTCAGAGCGTGTGGATCTCCATCTCCTCTCTAGGCGTCTCTTGGAGCGCTTCATCACCCTCAACTCCTCGGAAAACCAAGGGGCCTGGGTGGTTCGCTGCCGCAAGAGAGTGCGCAAATGCACGACCCGGTCCAAGGCCCCGGTGGCCGCACTGTTCCATGCAGCCACCAGGTCCTCCATCCGGGCACGGGTCAGGGTCTCAGGTAATGGCCCAAGCTCCGTCTGGAACCTTTCAGGTTCCATCAGGCGCCTGGGGCGGAACCAACTAGGAAATTCCGGTTCCGCCTCCCCGCAGTGGTGTGTAGCAGTGGGAAAGTCGAGCCGGAGAAGTGAATGATCTGACCATGACAGGGGTACGATGGCTAAATCCCCTACTCCAAGATCACTCATCCACTGGCCAGAGACAAAGATGAGATCCAGTGTGTGTCCTCCCTCGTGTGTGGGGCCCTGAATTACTTGGGTCAGGTCCATGGCCGTCATGGAGGCCATGAACTCCCGAGCTACCTCGGATGTCTCGCCTACCGATGGCAGGTTAAAGTCCCCCATGACTAACAGTCTGGGGGTCTCAACTGCCATCTCGGCGATCAACTCGAGGAGCTCAGGCAGGGCTGCTGATACGTAGCGGGGAGCCAGGTACACAATCAGCAAGCCCAACTGCCTCCCTAGGCCCCACTTCACGCAGAGGGACTCACAACTGGGTATCTGGCACAGTGGTCTCTTTCGGCTCAAGACCTTCCCTGACTATGACTGCCACCCCCCCACCCCTGCCTAGGGCCCGTGACTGATGGAACGCACGGTAACCTGGCGGGCACATTTCCACGAGAGGAAGTCCTCCCTCGTGGCCCAGCCAGGTCTCCATAATTCCCGCCAGGTCCGGCACCCCCTCTGACACAAGGTCATTAATGAGGGGGGCTTTGTTGACCACAGACCTGGCGTTGCATAGCATCAGTCTAAGGCCCTGGCTCTGCAAACCCTGACCACCTAGATTGCGGGGGTTGGGGCATGTGACCATTTGAACCCATCGGCCACGCTCTCCCAACCGGTAATGAGATCTTTGTCTACCATCGCACCTGCCCCTCCCCACGACCGTTTGAATGAAACGACCCTCTTCAGGAACGACCCTTGTTCCCCCCACCTTAACGGACCCACCCGCTTCCTTTTTAATTCCGCCCGCCAGCTTGGTTTTAGTCCCGCCCTCAGTCTTACTAATCCCACCCCCCTCCCTGGGACCCCCTAAAATCCGAATAAAAAATTTCATTAAAAACCCCCTAAGACTGCGTTTCGCCCACCTCTCATGATTACATAATCCCTCATCAAGGTGAGCCCTCGTTAACGCGGAGGGCCAAACCTGCAAGTAGGGGGACTCCCGCAGTAGAATAAGGTCTGCCCTAGAGTACTTCATGGTAGATATAAATATATATAAAATATAAAAGGTCACAGGAGTTGCTAGTATGGGCATCAAAATTCCACAGATGTTATAAAGATGTTAAAATACAATAAATAGGTTTTAAGAATGTAGAATTCAAGTAAACCCAGGAGAAAGTCTAGTCCGGCTCTAAAAGTTTGTAAATAGATCGTAAATAGTCCGTAAATAGTCAGTAAATAGTCATCGGGGTGGATAATAATAATAATAATAATAATATTTTATTTTTATATACCGCATCCTCTCCCCAAGGGGACTCGGAGCGGTGTACAGGGAAGAATTAAAACACATAAAAATATACAAAAATAGATACAATAAGTAAAAACAAATTAAATTTAATTGTCCCTGCACTAAAATCCCCATATTAAAACTAATGATCCCTAAACCCTAAAAGGTAGAGACTAACCTAGGCCGGCCAAGCAGAAAAAGTATGTTTTTAATTTCTGACGGAAGGAGCGGAGGTCCGTGGTTGTTCTAATGTCGGGGGGAAGGTCGTTCCAGAGGGCTGGGCCCGCCACAGAGAAGGCCCTTCCCCTGGGCGTCGCCCGCTGACAAAGTCTAGTGGACGGCACCCGGAGAAGTCCCTCTCTGTGGGAGCGAATCGGCCGTAAGGATGTATGGGGCAGGATCCGATCCCGCAGGTAGCTAGGTCCCGAGCCATGGAGCGCTTTAAAGATGATAACTAACACCTTGAAGCGCACCCGAAAGACGACAGGCAGCCAGTGCAGCTCGCGCAAGAGAGGTGTTATATGGGTGTACCTTGCGGTCCCCATTATTGCTCGCGCGGCTGCATTCTGGACCAGCTGAAGTCTTCGGGTGCACCTCAAGGGGAGCCCCATGTAGAGAGAGTTACAATAGTCCAGTCGGGATGTCACGAGGGCATGAGTGACTGTGCAAAGGGCATCCCGATCCAATAGGGGGCGCAACTGGCGTACCAGGCGGACATGGTAAAACGCCCTCCTGGCCACGGCTGTCACTTGATCTTCCATGGACAGCCGGGTATCCAGGAGGACACCCTAGTTGCGCGCCCCATCCACAGGGGCAAGGTGTTCGCCCCCTATGGCCAGTGATGGAGTCAACTGGTTGAATCGGGCGGCCGGAAAGCACAGCCACTCGGTCTTGGCCGGGTTGAGCCTGAGTCTGTTACTTCCCATCCAAATCCGCACGGCTTCCAGGCACTGGCACATCACCGCTACGGCATCGTTGGGGTGGTTTGGGGTAGAGATATACAACTGCGTATCATCAGCGTAGAGGTGGTACTCTACCCCAAAACCACGGATGATCTCACCCAGCGGCTTCATATATGTGTTGAACAGGAGAGGCGAGAGGACCGACCCCTGAGGCACCCCACACGTGAGGGGTCTCGAGGTCGACCTCTGCTCTCCTGCCAACACAAATTGCGATCGACCAGAGAGGTAGGAGGAGAACCACCGTAAAACGGTGCCTCCCACCCCCAACCCCCCCAGCCGATGCAATAGGATACCATGGTCGATGGTATCAAAAGCCGCTGAGAGGTCTAATAGGACCAGGATAATAATAATAATAATAATAATAATAATTTTTATTTCTAACCCGCTCTCTCTCCCCGAAGGGACTCGAGGCGGGGCACAGGGAATTAAAAACAACTAAAATCAACAAAGTACAAAATTAAAAATACAGATATAAATAAATGACTAAACTAAATAAAAATAGATTAAACAAATAACCCTGCGCTAAAATCCCTTATAATATCCCCTAACCTTAAAAGAGACTACCCTAGGCCGGCCAAGCGAAAAAGATGTGTTTTTAGTTTTAGGCGGAAGGAGCGGAGGTCCGTGGTTGTTCTAATGTCGGGGGGAAGGTCGTTCCAGAGGGCAGGGCCCGCCACAGAGAGAGCCCTTCCCCTGGGCGTCGCCCGCTGACAAAGTCTAGTGGACGGCACCCGGAGAAGTCCCTCTCTGTGGGAGCGAATCGGCCGTGAGGATGTATGGGGCAGGATCCGATCCCGCAGATAACTAGGTCCCGAGCCATGGAGCGCTTTGAAGATGATAACTAACACCTTGAAGCGCACCCGAAAGACGACAGGTAGCCAGTGCAGCTCGCGCAAGAGCGGTGTAACGTGGGTAAACCTAGGGGTTCCCATAATTGCTCGCGCGGCTGCGTTCTGGACCAACCCCCATCTCTGGCCCTCCAGAGATCATCTACCAACGCGACCAATGCCGTCTCGGTGCTATGCCCGGGCCGAAAGCCGGACTGGCGCGGGTCTAGATAATCAACTTCCTCCAGGTGACGGGGAAACTGTTTTGCCACCACACTCTCTACAACCTTCGCCAAAAAGGGAAGGTTGGAGACGGGACGATAGTTGGCTAATAAAGCTGGGTCCAAAGAGGGCTTCTTCAGGAGGGGCCTCACCATGGCCTCTTTAAGGGAGGCAGGCAAGAAACCCTCGCTTAAAGAAGCGTTGACAACCTCTTGGAGCCAGCCTCGTGTCACCTCCCAGGATGCCAGTACAAGCCAGGAAGGACACGGGTCCAATAAACATGTGGTGGCTCGCAGTCGCCCACGTAACCTGTCCATATCCTCGGAAGTAACAGAGTCGAACTCCTCCCAACCAAGATCCGCCTCGTGGCCTCCCACTGGACCATCAATGGAGACTAACTCGTTATGGATCTGAGCGATTTTCTCCTGCAGATAAATCACAAATTCCTCTGCTCTACCCTGCAATGGGGCTTCCCGCACCCTCTGTTGAAGGAGGGAACGGGTCACCCTAAACAGGGCGGCAGGGCGGTTATCTGCGGATGCTATGAGAGTGGCACAATGATGGCGTTTGGCCACTCTCAGCACCACAATGTAAGTCCGTAAATGGGCTCTTACCTGTGTTCGGTCGGATTCAGATCGAGTAGGCCTCCATCTTCTCTCTAGGCATCTCTTGTGGCGCTTCATCACCCTTAGCTCCTCGGTAAACCAAGGAGCCAGGGTGGCTCGCTGCCGCAAGAGAGGCCGCAAGGGCGCGACCCGATCCAAGGCTCCCGTGGTCGTAGTATTCCATGCAGCCACGAGGTCCTCCATCGGGGCGCGGGTCAGGGGTACAGGAAGTGGCCCAAGCGCCGCCTGGAACCCAATGTTTTCAACAACCTCTGCACATTCATTTCATTTCCTTTATTCAACTTATAACCGCTCCCTCTCCCCGAAGGGACTATATTAACTTCACACCCTGTTACCAGGCACATATGGAAACATAGCCATGCATCCTGTCTGACCCTGGTGAGTAATTACCTGCTGATCCAGTTGTCGCAAGGGGCTCCCAAGCAGCGGCCAAACGGGTCCATAAGCCCACAGCCTCCTTGCCCCCCACAGCACCAAGTCCTTCCCCCTCCTCCTCCTCCTGTCCATCCGAATGAGCAGCTTCAACGCCTCCCCTCTCCTTGGACTCCCAGCAATCCCAGCTGGGCCAGCCACTCCATCTTCGCCCCCCTGTCCTTAAGGCAGTGAAGAGGGTGGCTGCATTGGGAATGGACGCGGAACATATGGGGGGGGGGTCATAAAACCTCTTCGGCTTCTTTTCCCTCAACCCCCCTCGCCGTCCCCTGCTTCCTCTATTTCTGTCTAAGAGCCTCAGCGAGGAAAAATGTGTTTCCTTTTGAGGTTCCTTTTTCTCCGGTGCCTTTCCTGGCACCCCCCTCCTGTCTTCTGTAACTTTTGCTCTTATTTTTCTCCAACCTCAGGATCTAATTCGGTCTTTTCATCCTGTTTCTGTTGAATTTGACAGGACAAAAAGGACATGCATCCCATCTGGATGTTCTCTATAATTAGGAGTTTGATTTTTCCAATTATATAAATCAGCCAGTGAGGATGGAGCATACATTCACGTTTTAAGCTGCTCCTCCTCAGCCCCTGGCATTCACGCTGCGCACTTCTCCTGCCCTGTGGTCTTGCCACACCCAATCTAATCATTTCTGCCTGACATTGCAACACACAGTCTTCTCATTTACAGCCAGCTCATATATTGTTACCGATTTGGATGTTTCATCCTGGCTGCTATCTCTTTCCAGAGATCATCTATAAGCTCTTTATCAAACACCCCTTGAGGAGACCATGTTCTCTCCTTATTACTCTTCAGATATGGGGTGTTACATTTAGTTCAACAGTAATGTTCAGCAAACCCCTATAACATGCACTCCAGCAGTGTGCTGGCAATGCTCTGCTTCCCTCCCAGTCTAGCACAAGTCACTGACCTGCCGTCCCGGACTTTCAACGGTCACGGACAGAAACTGCAGTAACGAATCCTCCCACACAGCCTAACGGGGCTACTTTAGGGACGACGCCCCGAGCCCAGGAGGGTGATCGGTCCCCCTCTTCCACCACCAAATGTGGCAGGTAACAACTCTTAACAGATACTCGCCTGAGGCGTCTTCTCTGTCGTCCTGGCCAGGAGATGGTTCAGACAGCCTTTCCTACGATGAAGGGTTCTTGGACTAGCTGCCAGCACCGTCGGTCTCGTGGAGAGGTCGCTGCTGTCTCCCGGAGGTCAAGCCCCCGTGGCGCCTGGAGAATGTTCAGGACCGACCTCTCAACGGAGCCGAGGGGTGAAGCTGCCCTCAGCGAAACATCGCCTCGTCTGTATTCCCGGCCAATGCACCATTTGTTGTACGAAAAAGGCCACACAGACGAGCTCTTCAAAGCAGTAAAGTTTATTGTGCACAGTTTCAGATATGGGCCATAGCCCAACAAAATGTCTGAACCCCCACATGTTGACAAGGATTGTCCCTTATACCCTCGGTGACGTAGACATTCCCGTTTTCCTACATCTGCCCAAATATGGAGGTGGGGGACTCGAAAACCTACCAGTTGACACAGTTTGCTTAGGTCGACAAGATATATGCATTCAGAGGCTATTTGTGGCTAGCAAGGAGATAAATGGGGAAGTTGCTGGGAAACGATCGTGGGAGCAACCCAGCAAACAGGATGCTGTCTGGGGCAGGACCTTTTTGCAACTTCAGCAGTATATTGAGCAGAGCTTGCAATCTTTACTTCTTGACCAAAGTATACTTGACCAATGTTTCAGGCCTAGGCCTGCTACCTCAGTCTGACCATGACAAGGGCGTGATGACTATATCCCCTATACCCAGATCACTCTTCCATTGGCCTGAGACAAAGATGAGATCCGGTGTATGTCCACCCTCGTGGGTGGGGCCTTGAATTAGTTGGGTCAGGTCCATGGCCGTCATGGAAGCCATGAACTCCCGAGCTACCCCGGATGATTCGCCCGCCAATGGCAGATTAAAGTCCCCCATGACTAAAAGTCTGGGGGTCTCAACTGCCATCGTAGCGATCACCTCGAGGAGCTCGGGCAGGGCTGCTGTTACATAGCGGGGAGCCAGGTATACAACCAGCAAGCCCAACTGCCTCCCTAGGCCCCACTTCACGCAGAGGGACTCACAACCGGTGGTCTGTGGCACAATGGTCTCTCGGCTCCAGACCTTCCCTAATAATAACCGCTACCCCACCACCCCTGCCTAGGGCCCGGGGCTGATGAAAAGCGCGGTAACCTGGTGGGCACATTTCAACGAGGGGGAGTCCTCCCTCGTGGCCCAACCAGGTCTCCGCAATTCCTACCAGGTCCGGCTCCCCCTCTGACACAAGGTCATGGATGAGGGGGGCTTTGTTGACCACGGACCTGGCGTTGCAAAACATCAGCCGCAGGCCCTGGCTCTGTACTCCCTGACCACCTAGCCTGCGGGGGTTGTGGCACTTGACCGTTTGTAGCCATCGGCCTCGTGCCCCCAACCGGGAGGATGGAACATGTCTCCCATCGGATCTGCCCCTCCCTACGACCGTCTTGATGGGTAGGCCCTCCATGGAAACGACCCACGTATCCCCCCTCTTAGCGGATCCATCCGCCTCCCTCCGTAGTCTGCTGGCTCGGCCCGTTCCCTTCTTGCTAGTCTCAACCTGTCTATACCCTCCCCCCTCCCTGGTACCCCCTAAAATAGACAACATATTTCTTACTAAAAAAGCCCTACACCTGCGCTTTCTCCACTTCTCCTGACTTACTAGTCCCTCATCAAAGTGTGCCCTTGATAACACAGCGGGCCATACCTGCGAGAGGGGGGACTCTCGCAGCGAAAGAAGGCAGGCCCTTGAGTACATGCTAGGTAATACAGAGACCACGCTGGATAAAAGGTTAAGATATTAAATATGGTGCAAAATACGATGGTAATAAATAAATAAATATAAATATATAAATATATCAATATATCAATATGGAAAAGTTTGTTCATGTATATCGGACTGGGGTTGGGGGGGTAGGCCTGGCCTTCAAGCTGTATTCTAGTCCCGGCCTATAGTCCTCTATGGGCCTAGCCCAGTTGTTATCAGCCTCCTCCAGTTCCGCAACATCAGGCATCTCGTGGGTCTGTCAGGCCTGCTTCTTCGTTGGCTTAGGAAAGACCACACTTAGACATTTTTTGAAATGAATAAGGCTCCTTTTACTAAGTAACAATAGCTTACAGACCAAGTAAAGCTGAGAGTGAATAGTTTAGGCGCGAACATAGAGTATTAAGCTTAAGCCCATCCCAATCCCCAAACCCCCCCTTTGCATTGTCCAATATACTTTCTTCTCCACCATCAGGTGGGCAGGTCTTCACCAGCCTGGAATGCGGGACCGTTAACCAAGAGATAACACCAACCATCAACATTGTCCACCAGCAGAACACACTCATCCCAACGCCCCCCACCCTCCCCGTTGCCATGGCAGCTAAGCAGAAACTAGCGAGGCTGACATCCGGACCTCCTCCAGGAACAGCGGGAAATCCGGGACATCTTGCGGAACACGAGAGGCTACACCTGGAAAACAAACAAGCAAAGACAAAACAACAGATAGGAGAGAGGGAAAAGGTTAAGGTTTGTGTGGATACTTGGCATAAAACTGGCGTACCAGTTTAGGAGCTTTGAGATGCTCTTTATCCACCCATTCGTTGTGAGAAGGGGGAAAATCTTTCCACATGACTAGGAACTGAGTCTTATTTCTACGGATTCTGGAATCCAAAATATCACGGACTTCATAATGTTGGTGACCGTCCACCATGGTAGGTGCAGGGGTATCAGGGAAAGGTTTGCGGAGATGTGAGGTGCGTTCAGGTTTCAGCAAGTGAACATGGAACACCGGGTACAGGCGCCGGTAGGTCTTTGGGAGATCCAAACGGACGGACACAGAGCTGATGATTTTGGTTATAGTGAAAGGACCAACAAATTTGGGACCCAGTTTCCTGCATTTCTGGGGGCTATCCAAATGCTTCGTAGACACATAAACTCGATCACCAACTTTGTAGGCGGGGGGAACCGCCCGTTTCCTGTCAGCATACAATTTATGCGAATCATGAGCATCGTTCAAAGTCTTTCGGATAATTGGCCAG
This sequence comes from Rhabdophis nuchalis, assembly GCA_039707465.1. Lineage (NCBI taxonomy): Eukaryota > Metazoa > Chordata > Lepidosauria > Squamata > Natricidae > Rhabdophis > Rhabdophis nuchalis. The sequence continues at coordinate 50,464,214 of CM077650.1, forward strand.
ACAGAAGACAGCCTAGAGGACCATTCGGCTAAAGAGGGAACTGTTGGCGAGTCATGAGGCAATTCGGGGATGGGTACAAAGTCCTGTCCGTAGATGATTTTAAAAGGGGTCATATTCGTACTGGAGTGAACGGAGTTATTATATGCCACTTCGGCATGTATCAGGAGATCAGCCCAATCATCTTGTTGAAAATTAATAAAGCAACGCAAGTATTGTTCCAAAACGGAATTGGCCCTTTCACAAGAGCCATTCGTCTGAGGATGGTAGGCGGAGCTTAAGCTTTGGGCGGAGCCAATCAGTCTCAAAAATTCCTTCCAAAAAAGAGATGTAAATTGAGTGCCTCTATCAGAAATGATGCGCTGTGGGACTCCATTAAAACGATAAATATGGGAAACGAATAATCGAGCCAGAGATTTGGAAGAGGGAATCTTCGCACAGGGGACAAAATGAACCTGTTTGGAGAAAAGATCGGTAACAACCCAAATAACGGTATAGCCTTGACTAGGCGGAAGGTCAACTATAAAGTCCATTGAAATTTCCTTCCAAGGCACCTCTGGCGTCGCTACGGACTGGAGGAGTCCATGTGGCTTCCCCGGCGCACGTTTAGAAGCCGCACAAACAGGGCAACTGGCAATATATGATTCAACATCTTTCTTCAGTGAGGGCCACCAGAACTGTCGTTTGACAAGATGTACAGTTTTAACGAAGCCGAAATGGCCAGCCAAACGTGAGTCGTGTGCGCGTTGCAAAACAAAAGGACGTAATGTACCAGGGACATAAATCTTTGAGCCAATCCAGGGAAGATCGTCTCTAATAGTACAGTCACCTGAATGTGCGGAATACCAATCATCAGTAAGCAGTTCGTCCTTAATACGAGCAATCAGGTCTGCAGGTGGAGTAGTTTGGACTGTAGAATGGCTTCTAGTAGATACTGGAGAAGCCGGTAAAGTGAGTGGCATGATGGGCTGTACAATAGTGAGTTTAGAAACATCATATTGTGGTAATCTGGAAAGAGCATCAGCCATGAAATTCTTGCCACCAGGAATATATTTAAGATGGAAGTTGAAACGATGGAAGTAGTGAGCCCAACGAAGTTGCCTTGGGGACAATTTTCGAGAGGAGGTAAGAGCTTCCAAATTCTTATGGTCCGTCCAGACTTCAAATGGATGGGGAGCACCCTCAAGAAAATGACGCCAAGTCATGAGAGCCCAACGAACAGCAAAAGCTTCTTTTTCCCAAATCGCCCATCCACGTTCGGTCGTAGTGAGTTTCCGAGAGGTGTAGGCACAAGGTTGTAATTGGCCACGGTGGTTGAGTTGTAACAAGACCGCACCCACAGCGACATCACTGGCATCCGCCTGAACCACAAATGGGGAATTTACATCGGGGTGTTTAAGAACAGGTTCAGCCGCAAACAAACGTTTAAGCTTCTCGAAAGCGGCCTGACATTCCATGGTCCATTTAAGTGGGGATCCTGGACGAGGTTTACCTTCTCCCTTCGTTTTTAGTAGGTTTGTAATGGGTAAGGCAATGTCGGCGAATGACGGAATAAATTGCCGGTAAAAGTTTGCAAATCCCAAAAAACTCTGTAGTTGTTTACGAGTTCGGGGAGGAGCCCACTCCGTCACTGCCTTGACTTTAGCAGGATCCATCTCAATTCCCTCAGAAGAGATGCGGTAGCCCAAATAGTCAATTGTTTCCTGGTGAAACTCACATTTAGACAACTTGGCGTATAGTTCAGCGGAACGTAGTTTGTTTAATACAGAACGCACTAGTTTAACATGCTCGTCGTGTGTTTGTGAGTAAACAACTATGTCATCAATATAGACAATAACTCCCTTGTAAAGGTGCTCGTGGAGAACCTCATTTATCAGTTGCATAAATACAGAAGGGGCACCTTGAAGCCCAAAGGGGAGGACTTTAAATTGAAAACATCCAAGCGGGCAGTTAAAAGCGGTTTTCCATTCGTCCCCCTCTTTAATTCTGACCCTGTAATAGGCCTCACGTAAGTCCAGTTTAGTAAAGATTTTACCGGTAGCCAGGTGAGCAAGCATGTCCTTCATAAGCGGGAGGGGGTAGACATTGTGTTCACAAATGGTGTTCAGATAAGAGTAGTCTTGTACTAATCTTAGAGTGCCATCCTTTTTTTTCTCTAAACATAACTGGCGCAGCTACACGCGGCCTAGCTGGTTCAATGAAACCCCTTTGAAGGTTTTTATCGATGAATTTACGCAATTCCTCCATCTCCCGTGGGGTCATGGAGTACAGGCGAGGTTTTGGTAATTGAACCCCAGGGAGGAAATCAATCGAACAATCAGTAGCTCTATGAGGAGGAAGGGAATCACAAGATCTCTCACTGAAAACGTCCTTTAGGTCCCAATATTCTTTGGGAATTTTCTCCTCGCCTGGTATGACTTCAGGTGACGGAAACTCCAACAAGGGCGCAGCAGATTCAGTTATAGGAGGTGAGTTACTGGGTGGGGAGTGATCAGCTTCTGATGGTAGAGAGGTATGTTCAGGTAAGGATAAAGGTATGCGTACCCAACCCTCTTTCCAGTTTATTAGAGGATTCCATTTACGAAGCCAATTAACCCCCAAAATTACAGCATTTTCGGCAATGGCAGTTACAATGAAGTTGATGGTCTCAGTATGACCAGTGCCAATAGAGACCTGAATTGGTTCGGTGATAAAAGATGCCGGGGTTCCCCCTGCTACAGAACCATCCATTTGGCAAAAGGCTATGGGAGTTTTTAGGGTCTTTAAGTGAAAGCCCATTGAAGACACTATTTCTTGGCTTATGAGGCATTTTGAACAGCCAGAATCAATGAGGGCTTGCACATTGCAAGTACGTCCAGTAGATGGAGCCAAAAGCTTTAAATTAATATAAAGGGGCCCGGAGCGGTGACTCACCAAATTGTCGTCAGAAGAGTCTGAAGACGCCTCCCAGTCATCAGGGTGGGTGCTGGGCTGGTCAGTAGAGAGATTGAGAGGCTCCACCCCACTCATGGCCGGTCTACTTCGCACGGTTGGAGTCTTTGGATGCTTCCGTTCCGAAGAGGAAGGTGGGCGTGGAGGTTGCCTTGATCTGCATTTGTCGGCCCAGTGCCCCTCCTTTCCACAGCGATAACAACTGCCTGAGCGAGGTTGAGTTGTTTTCCCGCCCCCCCTTTGCAAGTGGGAATCTTTCTCAGGGGAGCGAGATTTGGGGCTGCCTTTCTGTGGTTTTTTCTCAGGACGGACTGGATCCTGCAAGTGGGCTTGATCCAGCTCAACATCTGAAGCGAGATCTATCCATTCATTTAAAGTTTCGGGGCGAAATCTGTTCACACATGTTTGATAAATGTCCTTATTTAGCCCTTCAACATAAAGGTCCATCAAGGCCTGGTCACTATAACCAGTCATAAACACCGATAACTCCTGAAAAATCTGCGTGTACGCCTGGACCGTCATGCTCCCCTGTTGTAAGGTTTTCATTTTCATTTTAGCTTTCCTTTCAACACGGGGATCTTCAAAACGCCTTCTAAGAGCATTCATAAAACGATCGAAATCCCGCAACGCGGGTGAGCGACAATTATGCAGTGAAACCAGCCACCTAGAAGCTTGATCTTCCAAGGTCATAGAGACAATTCTAATTTTGATTTCATCATCCAAATCAGCTGCGTAAAACTGCATGAAATTATCGACGTGAATTAGAAAAAACGCCAGTTTGTCGGCACTACCGTCGTATTTAACAACCGGGGGGGGGGAGTTTTGCAAGTCGGCGGGGGGAAGTGGGATTGACTTCTCTCCGCAATTCCCTGCTGGCCCGGGGAGGGGGGGATGGTGTTGAACTCCTGCTTTGTTTGGCGGCGGCTGAATGCGATTCTTTTAACTGTTTGCGTTCCGCCTCCCTCCCCCAGAGTTATCCAGGGCCTCCCGCTTCTCGTCTGCCTGGCGGAGCAATTCTTGGGCCATTTCTTTCAACTCCCTTTCTTCTCTTAAGAGCTCCGGAATGACATTCTTGGGGGAAAGACGACGCCTGGTGACGGTTACCCCAGTCATTCCTACCCCTTCGGACCAACGTTTTGGTTTGACTGAATCTTCAGCTGGCAGATTAAGATCTAGGCCAGCCAAACAGTCCATCACTGACCTGGTATCTTCAGATTGAACAGGAAGGTGCGATGCTTCTGTTCCCATATCAGTTTCAGGCAGAACCTCCACCAACGGAGGCTCCTCTTGTGAAGGGTCCGACATCAGGTGCGGATTTTGTGACTCTCAGCTTTCTGTCAGGCCTGCTTCTTCGTTGGCTTAGGAAAGACCACACTTAGACATTTTTTGAAATGAATAAGGCTCCTTTTACTAAGTAACAATAGCTTACAGACCAAGTAAAGCTGAGAGTGAATAGTTTAGGCGCGAACATAGAGTATTAAGCTTAAGCCCATCCCAATCCCCAAACCCCCCCTTTGCATTGTCCAATATACTTTCTTCTCCACCATCAGGTGGGCAGGTCTTCACCAGCCTGGAATGCGGGACCGTTAACCAAGAGATAACACCAACCATCAACATTGTCCACCAGCAGAACACACTCATCCCAACGCCCCCCACCCTCCCCGTTGCCATGGCAGCTAAGCAGAAACTAGCGAGGCTGACAGGGCCTCAGCTGGAAAGTTGTTTTAGCCGAGGCCAGTTCTTCCCGGCCTAGGGAAGTAAACCTGCAACGCTCCCAAACTCCCTAATTAATTCTAACAAATGCGGTCCTGATTCTCTTGGTTCCTCTAGAATGAAAGCCAGATCATCAGCATAGGCTTGCACCTTAACCTCCTCCCGTCTAATCCTCAGTCCCTTTATCTCATTATTCCATCTTACTTCTCTCAGTAGAGGTTCCAAAGTCAAAACAAATAAGAGCGGGGATAAGGGGCAACCCTGTCTTGTGCCTCTATGTATCTCAATCTTCTCTGTTTGGTCTCCCTCAATCAATACCCTTGCTGTTTGCTTCTGATATATGGCCTGAATTGCACCTATGAATTTTGTGCCAAAATCCATATAATACATCTGGGATATCATAAAGTCCCAGGAAACCCGATCAAATGCCTTTTGGGCGTCAACAAAAACTACGGCCATCTGTTTATCCGGGCAGGCCTCAAAATATTCCAGGGTATTCATAATCATCCTTGAATTATCCCGTAACTGTCGGTTGGGGAGGAAGCCATTCTGATCTGAGTGTATAAAGGTATTAAGAAAGCAGGTAAGTCTTGCTGCTAACACTGCCGCAAAAATTTTATAATCAGAGTTTAGCAGCGAAATTTGCCTATAATTTCTAATAAGTGACAAATCAGCCCCTTCCTTAGGAATAATGGAAATAAATGCTTTAGACCATGATGCTGGAATCTGGAATCTGCTACTTGTAAGCTAAACATACTTTAGCTTACAAGTAGCAGCGCCATTTTCCCTTCTGTTGTTTCAGTCATTACAATTTTTCTTGTTTCTTTTTGTATCTTACTTGTTTCAAAAAGAAATCAAATTCTTAAGTATTCTTAAGTGTAGTAGAAAGAAGAAAAAGATTTAAAAATCACACATACTAATGAAAAGGAAGAGATTTAGTCCATAGGTTGTAGACAAGAAAAAAAATAGAAGAGGAAAAACTTACTCCGTTCCTTTTAAGAATTCTTCATAGGTTCCATTTATAATATCAATTAAAGAAATTGTGATAACCCACTGACCAAGTCCTCCAGTGCTTAATTCCGCCGCTTATTTTTGTTTTTTGAAAAGTTTCAGCTTAGTTTAAAAAGTTCTTATGGGCAATCTCTTTTAAAGCAGTGTCTTTTAAGCCAATACACAGCTCACCAGCTAGAATCCACTTTCACTCCCGTCTCCTTCTTTCCGGAGCCGTCAGCAACTTTGCCGGGTTGGGGGGGGGCTGTCTGTTTACCGTGGATTTGAAGCCCTTCCTTTGGATCAAACAGGGACTTTGTGGTGTCCCTGTGATCAGCAAAGATTTGTCTTCGCTGTCCCTTTAGGACTGTCCAGCGGCAGAAGAATTGACAATGATCTCACAGCGGCGACATCAAGCATCGTATCGTCGTACCGTCGCGACACAGGCTCCTCCTTCCGAAAGGATGTTTCTGGAAGGCCCCACTTTGCCATTTTTACTGGGCTAGATGAGTGGGAAGGAAAAGCTTTGGGAAACTCTACTTCAGGGTATTTGGAAGATGCTGAGGAGCAAATAGACTGTGGCAACAGAAGGCCTGTAGCCTTCTGAGCCAGTAGGTACAGCAGCCATCATGGGAATGAAGCCTTGCCTATTCATAACGTTGCCATTGTGGTTATTATAGCCGGTCACAAATCAGGCTTTAATGACCACTATAATTTTCTGAGCAGCCTAGCAGTTTCAATTTCCAAAGTATTAAATGTGTTAAGCACACAAGTTTGTAATGTTATTTTCTGTTCACAACAATGTTAAGTCATAGCTGCCAATTCTGTATTGACCTATACACGCATCAAATTCTTCCTAGGATGTCATATCAGAGTAGTATATGTGTGGATCCAAGCAGTGTAGCTTTCTGCAATTGTCAGATGGTAACTTGTCGATCCACAGATTTTTCAAGTGCCATCCAAGATTTTTTTTGTATGGCACAGTTTGCTGATAACTACTGGAACCACCATGGCTGGTTAATCCTTAATCTTTCCATTTCAATTTTCCAGATCTTGATAGTGATTTTTTCCAATTCTTTTTCTGTATTTTGCTATCCCCTGGTGTTGCCACATCAATTACCCACACCACCTTCTCAAAGTTAAATGTAGCATATTATGAGTGCAGACTTTTAACCTATATTTGGAAATCCCACAATATTATTTCTGAGTATACTTGTGGTGCCGATGTGGATCCAGATGCAAATTTGAAAATAAAAATAGCTTTGGCAGCTGATACTGTATTTTGCAGTTTCCCATTTCTTTTTAAAAATAATAGAATTAAAAAGATTAGGTCCAGGTGAAGCAAGGGGCCTTGCAAATATTAAAGGTGAAGAGTGATGTGTGGCCCCCTGTGTCTAAGCAAGAGTACTACATGCTGGCAGTGCTTGCGTAGAGCCAGTGCAGCTTTGTACCCAAAATAATGTTCCATTGTGGTAAACAGTGGCTTGTTCATCTATTATAATTTGCCATGCAAGGGACGTAAGCATTAATACTCAATAGGGGAAAAGTACAAAAGTGCAACGTTGACAGCAGGAAACCATCATTCTGCTCTATGCAGAATCAGAGCAGGATCATGAGCAATGAAGCCTATGACTCGCAGACTCAGTGAAGGGAATATTATATAGTTGCAATATTTACATAACTGTCATTAACACACACACCACACACACACACCCATCTTAATATACTGTACATGCATAAAATTTGCTAAGCTTTTATTGGAAATAAGACAAAAGAGCAGTTCAGGACAACTCAGTTTGTAGTCCTCTTGAATTTTTCTGTTCCTTTGCATATTTTTTTGTTTATTAACACATCTAAAACAGCTAGCTAGTTGAATCTCTCATTCTAAAATGAGTTGAAATCCCAGATTTTTTCATTATGTAGTTGAAGTAAAACCAACAGCAATAGAGTTTGGAAAAAATAAAGGAGAAATTGGAAAGAGTTATGTAAGAATTAAAAAATGCTTCTATAACTTTGCTTTACAAAGGAAAATTTAAGAGCAAAACCAAGAAAATACATAACTAAATCTAAAGGACAGCTTCCTGAAACCTATATAATAAAAGACATAAGGTCCACTGTACCTATACTAGGATGGCTGCATTAGCTGTTTGAATGGCATGCCAGATACATTCTTTAAATGTGGGTAGAAAGAAAATTAACTTTAATTCACATTTACTTTTAAATATTTTATTTTAAATTATTAACAATCATTTTCCATTATAACCATTTCCTTGTTTCACATTAGCAATTGCAGTTTTGGGGGGCTTTTTTGAAGGGGTTTCCTGGCTCAGACGGTTCCTCAAGTACAGACAATTGGGTTTCCCTTCATGGGAGATTTGTTGTTACTATTGAGAGATTCACAAGTGCAGTGTTTACTGCTTTGTAACTGAGTCTGCCTAATTGTTTATACAGGAATAGTCTTAGCACAATCTTCAGTATGTTGTCATATGCCCAGCAAAATAGAGCAAAGAGTGGAGCAATTATTTTCCAAACATGCTCTATTGATCTGTATAGTGTTTACAGCCAACTACAAATCAAGGTTGACCTATTTTAGAAATACTGGTCACATTTTTTGAAAGTAGGCATCAACTTATTTTCAATATAGTTCTAATTTCATTAGCCTCTCAGCAAAATAACACTTGGTATCTAGAGTTCTGACCTGTTTGCTCCTAGAGTTGCAAGCCTCATCATTGTGAGTCTAATCAATTTCTCTCTCTCTTTTCTCTTTTAAAAATCAAATTTAGCCTTCTTTCCAATCTTACCTGGAAACTGGATATATAGTAAGTGGGTAGTGTATGAACGTTCTTTCCTCAACTCTTTCAAAACATGGTTCTGCAAGACTGAATTTTAATTGCCCAAGCATTTCATCAGTGGAATTCTTTCCCTTAGACTAAAGCAGGCCTTAATTGAGTTACAAATGGCTTCCCCAGAAGAGCAGAGAAATCAGCTCCTCTTAATGAATATACTAGAGCACGAGTGTCAAACTCGATTGTGTCACGTGACATATCACAACATTTCTTGTCTTTGCGGAGCTGGGATGGGCATGGCCTGTGCCAGTTTGACATTCCTGTACTAGAGCAAGTGATGGATTGTGTATAGACAGCTAGAAGATGCTAAAAACACTCATTTACTCCGTTAGTTATGGTTAATTATTGCAATGATGCCAATGTGCATGCTTTGATATTTTAATGATAGATTCCAATGCATTTTAGGGTACCTTGCCTAATTTCCTGGATTCTGTGTATAATAATAGCACATAATTCTTCCTGTGTTCTACAATTTTTAAGAATGTTTTTGTGTTCTTAATACTCATCAAAATATATTTTGTATTGAATACAGTAAGACCTAGCTTGCTGTCACACTAAAAATCTCTATATAGTGTGAGTGTGTGTGGGTTGTGTGTATGAATTACACACACACACTAGCAAAGAGGGATATTTTCCATTATATTGCTTCTTTTGACATCTGTTTTCTTTTTCTCCATTCTTTGACAGTGTGATACAGAAAGTGACCCAGAGGAGCAGGTAGGCAACTATAATTTTCTGGGCCTAATTTATGACATGTTCTCAGTCCTTAGCAATAGTTGCATACTTTTCTAGAAATGACTGAGGGGCAATGTTGCGAGAAATTCTATTTTATGAAAAGATATTAAGGTTGTTTCTATGTAGGTAAACTGCTTTCCATGGTTTCATTCTGCATAAACATTTAGTGTGTGAATACTTCAACTTTATACCTTTTTCCAGAATTACACCAAAATTCCAGGCATGCACAAAATTGTCAAAACCTGAAATGGCTTTTATTAGTGTTCATAGCTCCAAACAAAACACCCCATATTTTGAGGTTTTGTGCTGAGCTGGGGACAAAATGTAGGGCTTTATTTTCATTGTTTTACCGTATGGAGAAGAGAAAGTGATAACAAGTGTTTGCTCCTAATTTCAAATAAATAATTGGGTGGTAGATCAATTGACCAAAACTTTTGGCCTCTCTCACCTAATCCCAATCGTACAAAATAAGCCATTGAGAAAATTGTAGAAGATAAAAACAAGGGCTTTAATCAGCATCTGGAAGTTACCGTATTTATCGGCGTATAACACGCACTTTTCCCCCCTGAAAATAGGGGGCAAATTATGTATGCGTGTTATACGCCGATATGCGTGTTATACGCCGATACATGGACCCGGGAACCGTGGACCCTGGCAGGTAGAGCAAGGTCGAGGGGCTTCCCCCCTTTCCCCACTTCCCGGCTCTTTCCAAACCCCGGGAGCTCGCCGAGGGGCGGCGGCGGCAGCGGCGGCGGCAATCCCCCCCAAAAGGGCAACACGAGGGAGGGCGCTGCTCTCCCGTTAGGGAAGGGACCGCAAGGAGGGCTAACCGTTCCCAGGGGAAGGAGGAGAAAAAAACCCCCAACCTCTCCATTAATCCCCATGGATTCGCTTGCAAGGCAACCCAGCCAACGGCATCGAAACTGCCCCGCGGAGGACGGAGCCTCCTTCTCCTCCTCCGCCCGATCACCTTTTTTCCCACGCCGCGGCAAAAGCTGGCACGAAGGTAATAACGGCGGAGAGGGGGGCTAACGCCAGCTCACCGAACCGCCGAAGCTGGCTTCTTTAATCGCCGGGGCTGGAAGCCAGCCAGCCAGCGGGGCGACACAGTCCCGTCCCTTCCCTCCCTCCCTCCCGTCCTTCTTCCCTTCCCGCAAGACTGCAGCTTCCCGTACTTGCCCTCCTCCGATCATGCCCTCCGGGGGTGCCTGCAGGGCGCGGGGAAAAGTTGTATCCCGGCAGGATCGCTCCAGCGGCTGCTTTCCCACCGCGCGGGATCACCGGGATTTTGGCCGCTCCTGGCTCCGCCGGGCTTCCGTTCTCTGCGGGCGGGGAGATGGTAAGAGGAGAGGCGGTGCGATCTCCTGAGCAGCCGCCCCGTGCCGCCAGGCGCTCCTTTGGTCGCTTCCACCCGCGCCCCTCTCTCGCGGGCTCCGAATTTTGATACGAGCGCAAGGGCAGTGGTTTGCCAAGGCTCCATTAGGGGTGGAGGGATGGACCCGGGAACCGTGGACCCTGGCAGGTAGAGCAAGGTCGAGGGGCTTCCCCCCTTTCCCCACTTCCCGGCTCTTTCCAAACCCCGGGAGCTCACCAAGGGGCGGCGGCAACGGCAACGGCCGCCGCCGCCGCTGCTTCGCATCCCTCCTCCCCTAATGGAGCCTTGGCAAACCACTGCCCTTGCGCTCGTATCAAAATTCGGAGCCCGCGAGAGAGGGGCGCGGGTGGAAGCGACCAAAGGAGCGCCTGGCGGCACGGGGCGACTGCTCAGGAGATCGCACCGCCTCTCCTCTTACCATCTCCCCGCCGGCAGAGAACGGAAGCCCGGCGGAGCCAGGAGCGGCCAAAATCCCGGTGATCCCGCGCGGTGGGAAAGCAGCCGCCGGAGCGATCCCGTCCGGGCACCGGGCGCCCGCCTCCCTGTACGCACGGCTCCACAGCCCCCTGGAGCGAGCGAACGGGCGGGGGGAAGGGCCAAAGAGGGGGCATCGGGCAGGGAAGCCCCGCGCATCTCCCCCGGCTCCCTTTGACAGCCACCACAGCACACGTTTCTCCTCCCTGTCGGAGGAAGCCGGCGGAGATACGCGCGGCTTCTCTGCCTTTCGCGCGGCTTCTCTGCCCTTCCCAGAGCCTTGCGCCCGGCAGGGGCATCGAGCAGGGAAGCCCCGCGCATCTCCCCCGGCTCCCTTTGACAGCCACCACAGCACACGTTTCTCCTCCCTGTCGGAGGAAGCCGGCGGAGATACGCGCGGCTTCTCGCGGCTTCTCTGCCTGACGCCCCTGCCGGGCCACCTGGCCCGCTGTGGGAGGAGGCGTCCGTAACCTCTGGCATGCCGGCCCTTCTGCTGCTTCCCGGTTTGGGGCGGGGGGAGAGGGAAGAGAGGGAGTGACTGACATACACAGAGAGAGACAGAGGGGAAGGGAGGGAAAGACAGAGACAGAGAGAAAGAGAGGGAGGGAGAGAGACGGAGAGAGACACAGATAGAGAATGAATCGGAGACAGACAGGGGGAAAGAGGAAGAGACAGGCATACAGAGACAGAGAGAGGGAGGGAGAGAATCAGAGTGAGTGACACACACAGAGAGAGGGAGGGAGAGACAGATAGATAGAGACTGATTAAGTGAGTGAGAGACAGACAGACAGACAAACACAGAGTGAGAGAGATGGGCAGAGGAAGGAGAGAGAGACAGATAGAAAGAGAGAGACGAAGGGAAAGAAAGAGAAAGAGAGAGAAAGAAAGAGAAAAAGAGAGAAAGAAAGAGAAATGGAGAGAGGGGGGAAGGAGGAAAGAGAGAGAGAGAAAGAAAGAACTTATGACCACAATTGAGCCTAAAAGTTTGGTTGCTAACCAAGGCCGTCGTTAAGTGAGTTTCACCACATTTTCCTTTTACATTATTTACCTTATAAATGGTAATAATATTAATAAAAAAAAGTTCTGAGCTACCCTTATTTTGCTTCAAAGTTCTTTATTTGAAATTTAATTTTTTTTCCTGAAATTTCCCTCTTAAAATGAAGGGGCGTGTTATACGCCGGTGCGTGTTATACGCCGATAAATACGGTAATAGCAAGTGAATGCAGATCAGTGGTAGTGTACATTGCAGGTAGTCCTCAACTTACGACCTCAGTTGAGCCCCAAATTTCTCTTGCTAAGGAAGACAGTGGTTAAGTAAGTTTTGCCCTATTTTACGACCTTTCTTGCCATTGTTGAGGGAATTACTGCAATTGTTGGTTAGTAATACGGTTGCTAAGTGAATCTGGCTTCTCCACTGACTTTGCTTTTCAGAAGGTCACAAAAGGGGATCACATGACCTTGGGACACTGCAACCATCATAAATGCATGCCAGTTGCCGAGCATCTGAATTTTGATCATGTAACCATAGGGATGCAGCAACGATCCTAAGTCACTTTTTTTCAGTGCCGTTGTATCTTCAAGTGATCACTAAAAGAATGATTGTAAGTCGAGGACTACTTGTAACTGGTTTCCAGTGGGTATTGTTCTGGAAGAAATATTGCCATATTTTATTCCAGTTATGGTTATCAAGAGATAGCACTGATGGCCTGGGTGAAAAACACTTCAGTTTTTGTTTTGAAATGCAAAAAAAGAGAATTGTGATGAATTAAGTTAGTTAACAACCTTTCCTAGCCCAATTACCTGTCATGGAAATAAATCAGTCCAGTGGTGGGTTGCAGGTGGTACGCCCCAGTACGGGCATACCGGAGCCTGCCCGGCGCACCAGATACCGTTCCGGTACGGTACTCTGGAGGGCCCACCCACCCGCCCTCACTCCTTACCTGTGCTTTAAGCTTTTGGCGCTTCCGCGCAGGCGCATGGCACCTAAAGTGCCTGTGTGACACTCTGTCGAGCAGCTGGAGTGTCACGGAGGCTTGTGGAAGCGTCACAGGTAAGTATGATGCATGTGTACACTGCGTATGCATGCGTGTGCACTGCATGCGTGCATGTGGGTGGCGCTGGGGCCCTTCCAATCGTACCGGTTGGAACGGAATCTGGAACCCACCACTGAATCAGTCCTATATTAAAGAAACTCAGAAATCAAAGATTTCTTCTTTGTACTAAAAAAGACTTAACATGCTTCTACTTCCAAAGGAAAAATACCTGGGTTCTTGAAAAGCTCTCAGGTAGCTTTTCTGCCTGTTCCAAATAAATTTAGAAGTAGGAGATTTAAAAAAGTATTTTTGGATTATAATGAACCCCCTGTGTTTTTTGTCTTTCTACAGGCCTCCATTGATGACCTCGAACAGTCATTTACTGTCTCAACCAGCAAAGGTTGGGTGTGGACAAATGGCCGGGGGGGGGGGGGGGGGGTTGTCTGCTTGTGGTTCTGTGCACTAAAAAAACATTGCAGCATTTCTCAGTGTGGTTCTGTTTTACCTATACCAAGTACTCGGTCCATGTGATTTAAAGAATTGGTTAGCAAGCAGGGTGGAAAAACTTCCTCTGCCTTAGATGGTGGAGAACTGTTGTGTGAGAGAGCTACACCTGGCAAAAGTAGCCCCTTCCATCTATGTGAGTATGGCAGCTTCCAGAATTCCCAACCTACCTGGTTATTTATCATGCCAGCTGAACATCCTTTGTTACAATCTTCAAGGCAACTTGGACAAACTGGGCTTGTATGCTTTAAAATATGAGCTTTCTCTGTTCAGTTTAGAACATAATTCTAACCAGATTTATAATAACACTAGCCGTTCCTGGCCACACGTTGCTTTGGCCCAGTCAGGAGGGACACAACCCAAGGGTGGAGTTTCCCCCCCCCTCTCTCTATCCCTCTACCTACCTACCTACCTACCTACCTACCTACCTACCTACCTACCTACCTACCTACCTACCTACCTACCGTATGTCTCCCTCTCCCTCTCTATCCCTCTATCTACCTACCTACCTACTGTATTTCTCCCTTTCTCTAGCCCTCTACCTATCTACCTACCTACTGTATTTCTCCCTCAGAGTATTTTATGTCATAAAGGATGACATAATACCTGTGGCCCACTGCTCTCTCTGTATCCATCTACCTACCTTTTTTACAATTTTTTACATTTCCGTTGCGTGTTCCTGCCACAGGTGTGACATCTACACAATCTATATATATCATTGGTGCCATATTTGAAAGGAATGTTGTGTGAAAATTTGGAAGCGATCAGTGCAGTACTTTCGGAGATTAGCGGTTTTGAACAAACTCATAGTTACATTTTTATTTATAGATAGATAGATAGATAGACTATCTTCTCATCAATCTATATAAATAAAAAGTTAACTGTGAGTTTGTTCAAAAACGCTAATCTCCAAAACTACACCAATCGCCACCAAATTTTCACACAAGGTTCCTTACAAGTGCAGCACCAATGATACCTACAGATTGTGTAGATATGGCACACCGGTGCCAGATAAATGCCACACAAATGTACAACTGCAGCTGTTCTGTGTTTTCCTCACTCGCTCACTGCCCCCCCCCCCCCGCCTCCTTTCGCCCCTCCCACCTGGCCACTCGAAACGCCTGTGCTCACAACGCTCCCCCGCCTCTCCCCCCCCCAACATCTGGCCACTGGAAACGCCGGAGCTCGCAATGATCACCCGCCCCTCCCCCCCCCCACCTGGCCACTGGCAACGCCGGCGCTCGCAACCCCCCCACGCCCTCCGCCTCCTTCTGCCTCCCCCCCCCCCACCTGGCCACTGGAAATGTCGGAGCTCACCACGCTACCACGCTCCCCCGTCCTCCGCCTCCTCCTTCTGCCTCCCCCCCACCTGGCCACTGGCAACGCCGGCGCTCACAACCCCCCCACGCCCTCCGCCTCCTTCTGCCTCTCCCCCCCCCCAACCTGGCCACTGGAAATGCCACCGCTTGCAACGCTCCCCCGCCCTCCGCCTCTCCCCCCCAAACACCTGGCCACTGGAAATGCTGGCGCTCGCACCGCTCCCCCGCCCTCCGCCTCCTTCCGCCTCCCACCCCACCTGGCCACTCGAAAGGGCAGCGGTAGGTAGGTAGGTAGGTAGAGGGAGAGAAGGAGAAATACAGTAGGTAGGTAGGTAGGTAGGTAGGTAGGTAGGTAGGTAGGTAGGTAGGGAAACCAAGGCATAGAAGGAAGGGAGTTGCTGAGAGGGTCTATGAGGGGAAACTTTTTCATTTAACCAAACTTGGCCACAGCAACGCGTGGCGGGTACAGCTAGTAAGGAATACGAAAAAACTGACTCATTTCAGAGCCTATACTAGGGTTTTCTGTCTCCTGATGCTTGTAATTATTTATTTATACAATTCATAGGTTGTCCAACTCCTAATGTCTTTGGGCAGCTTACAGTTAAAAAGTGAAAAAGACAAAAATAAAAAAAACGGAATAGTCCCCCAAAATCCATCTAGCAGGGCCTCATCCTGCACTCTTTTAATACCCTGTGCCCCGCCTCGAGTCCCCTCGGGGAGAGAGAGCGGGATATAAAAATAAAATTATTATTATTATTATTATTATTATTATTATTATTATTATTACTCTGCCCCAAAGCTTAAGAGGGAAACTAGGGCTTTAACATCATCAGTCTGGGAGCCAACTGGATCTTTGGATTAGGAAGAACAACTGAACAGAAGGCAGAATATACGGTACATATATGGGATTCTGTCAAAAAGAGGGAAGTAAGCACTTCTGAGTTTCAGAAGAGTTTGCTTTCATAAAAGTAGTAGTATTAAGTAGCCTTGTGCAGAACAGCACTTTTTCAACACAGCAAAGAACCTCATAGACTGGAACCACCGTGTCTTTTTGAAAAACCTAAGCCAGTATTGGGGAGGTTGCTGTGCTTTGTTTGGTAACTTTGATTGCAGAAATGGCTTCTCCGCATGCATAGACAATTTGACTATTGCTAAGTGAGGTGTTAACACTCCCAATTAAGACACAGGGCTCTGTGGTACCTCCATAAAGCGCTGTGAGGGAGCATTTGCACAAACCTTCAAAGCAAAGTACTTGATAGTGTGGCCATGCTGATAGGTAAATGAGTTCTTTGCTTAAAGGTTACTGCAAAAGTGTCCCTCAGAACACTTTACGAAAGTGCCATGGTATCCTGCTTCTAACTGGGGGTGCAAAGTATCAAATACGACATTCTTGCTATGACTGAGTTGTCACCTGTGTTGCTGGAAGTGTTTTGATTCATTGTGCCTTTGCTATTTTCATGGATTTTTTGAAAACATGCAATGTCAATGGAAACTTACCACCCTACCCCACCCCTTAGTTACTTACTGTGGCTCTTGTTGTATACATCAGCATTTATAGCTGACAGATTTGTATAGCCAGTGAAATGGGGCTCTACCCTAAAAGTTTTAAAATCCAACACAATCTGTTGGGCCTTTTCCAATAGCCTGTTTTCTCTGTTTGCATTTTTTCTGGCAGCCTCGGGACCCATTGGTGCATTAAATGGAAGCTGTGAAGCCAAACTCTCTGTGATCCCTAAAGTCTCTGGTCTGGAACGGTGCCAGGAACGTAACTATGAGGCTGACCGGGACTCCCTGCTAGTGCCTTTCCTGCCTAAGGAACCCCCTTCTCAGGCAGTTACTGCCCCTATTCTGGCTCAGGCCTTGCCTCCAAGTCCTCCTGTCCCATCTCCTATCAAGACACCTAATACTGTTCGTGGGACACCACAGCCCAAAGGCCAGCTGCTTCCTATGCCTCAGGGTGGAGCAGTTACCCACGGCCTTGCCCAGAGCCAATTGCACATAAAGGTGCCACCCCTTGCCAGCCAGACACAGGCCCCATACTCTGTAGGGCTCGACCTCAGCACTGGAGGGTGAGTCCTGATGCCCTCTGGCTACAGAGCTCTCTGGTTATTGAGGTTTTTTTTTTTATCCGTCTCTTTCAGGCTTTTCTTCTGTCCCTGTGTTAGTCTTCTGTCCTTTTGTTCTTTGTTTCTTCTATGCTTTCATTGTTTTTATTTCCTTTAGCTGCTGTTGCTTCTATTCTCTTTGAGACATTTCCCTCCCCTTCTTTATGTCTTTCTTATTAATAACTTGAAATTTTGAAGCTACATTGAAGCTGAGTTAACTACTTAAAATGGAGAGAATGGCTTGACTTGCTCCTTATAGTGAAGTTATGACAAGGGTGAGATTGGACTGGGGCTTTCTGGCCCACAGTTGAAGTGACTACATCATGTAGTTGGACTGCATTTTCTTTCTCTCCCTCCATGTTTTTTCTCATCTCTTACTTTAGAAAGAGGTATTTTTTTTAAAAAAAAGTTTATTCTGAGTAGATCAGGGGTGTCAAAGTTGATTTTATTGAGGGCCGCATCAGGGTTGTGTTTGATCTTGGGGGGGGGGGGGCTAGGTGGGCATGGCCATCTTGGTGTCACTCGTGTCAGCACCTGTAGTGGTCCTTTGCTGTTTCCAGGGCGGCCCTGCGGGCCAGATCTAAACACCCTGCAGGCCGGATCTGGCCCGTGGACCTTGACTTTGACATCCCTGGAGTAGATAGTACCCTGTTTTGTGCTGATAACAATTCCATGAGACCTGCCATCATTGTTCCCTGTATGCTGTAACTAAGGACATGATGCTGGATGAAGCTTCTAATCCAAGACATCCTAGTTGAGTCCCTCACTGAACTGAGATGGAAACCCACCTCCCTTTTAGAGCCTAATGAACAGCTTTCCTGAGTGTCTCTGTGTTTCCATCATTATTGTCTCCTCCTGACCTAGGCATATATATTTTTTTCTCCCTTTTTTAGGTGCAGCCGTGGTGCAGCTCACCCCAAGCCCATCCTCCCACCCTGCTCCCCCTCTTCTTCTCAACTCCCTCATCGGCCCTGTACCCCCTCACTGGTCCTGCCCCCCCACACCTTTCCCTCCACCCTTCGGCCCCCTTCCCACCACCACCCAGGCATATTCACCCACTCACCTGGCCTCCCACCGCCACCCCCGTTGCTTCAAGTTGCTGGGCACCCAGCTGCAGCCGCTGCCATATCTGGTAAGAGAGAATTCAATGGAGGGGAACAATAGGGTGTGACAAGTGCTTTGGGAAGATTGGCAGGGGCTAAATTGAAGAGAATAAGGGAGATTGAATAAAACAGATTGAACTTTTTATGGCCCATGGGTGTCCAACCTTTTGGCTTGCCTCGGCCATATTGAGTGAAGAGGAATTGTCTTGGCACACATATAAAGTATATAATATAGTTAATGTATATAAATAACATAATAAGGTTAAATGTTTACTATCTTGTGGGGCTGCATTACTAGCTGTCCAGGGCTGCATGTGGCCTGTGGGACGCTGGTTGGACATGCCTGGTTTAGCCTATATTGTGTATATATTCAGGATACCGGACATGCATTTTGGTGAGAACTCTGTCAACAAAATCAGCATAAAATTTTACTGTACAGGTAGTCCTCAAACCATTTGTTTAGTGACTGTTCAAAGTTATAACAGCACTGAAAAAAGTAATTTATGACTGTTTTTTTACGTGGCAATTGCAACATTCCCATGGTCATGTGATCAAAATTCAGGTGCTTGGCAATTGGTTCATATTTATAACTGTTGCAGTGTCCTGGGGTCAGGTAATTGCCCTTTGCAACCTTCTGGCAAGCAAAGTCAATGGGGAAGCCAGATTCATTTAATGATGTTATTAACTTAATAACTGCAGTTGATTCACTTAACAGGAGGCAGGAAAGGTTAAAAAATGGGCCAAAATTCATTTAAAACTGTCTTTCTTAGAAATGGAAATTTTGGGCTCAGTTGTCATAAATTGAGGACTACATGAATGGATGTAGAATATTTAATCTCATAAGTGTTCTTGGCTGAATTGTGCATATGGTTTAGGGAGAGGAGTACAAGCATTTTGGGGACAGAAAGGTACATTTGGTATTTGAATTGCATGATAGAGATTGAGTTCAGGAAATAAGCATGACAGGACTGGGACAAAAGCTAACTTTGTTTTGATATATAACTTTAATGACAGTTTGATTGGGTTCTTTAAAGACAGTTAAGGTAAACATTTCATTTCGATTTAATAATTGCACTATTTTACTAAGCTAAACAATTTAGTGGCAACTTTGAGATTTGCTCTAGGAACCAACCTAGTTGTACAACCTGGCTTTAAAACTCTATGCAGTGGGTGTCATAAGATTATTTTAAAGAAGCTTAGATGAATTTCTAGTCCCAATTTTGAAGGAAGAGTTTGAATACAAACTGGCAACAGGAAACAAGAAGAAGTGGGGGAGGAATCTACTTTCAAAGGGAAACTAAAATGAATAATGTTATCAGAGGATATGGGGAGGCTGTACATTAAGAGGGCGGTTACAGCCTTGAAAAATATGATAATGAATTATGGGACAAAGACCCTGGTAAGATACAAAGTCTGGACTAGTTGAATACTTGTAGAAAAATTAGGAGTTACTGTATAGGGCAGAGATATCAATAGTCCTCAACTAACAATTGTAATTGAACCTGGAATTACTGTTGTAAGTCATTGCAGTCTAGGTATCAGGCGACTAGATTTGAAATTATGAGGTTTTTTTTACAAGGGTTGTTAAGTGAATCCTTATTTTCTCTCCCCCCCCCCCCCCCCCCCCCAATTCCAAATCATGGTCATGTCACCACAGAACATTGCAAACAGCTGTAAAGGTGAAAGTGAGGGGAGGCAAGGAATGTTGCAGGATCCAGAAGAAGGGCCTTCTCCATGGTGGCTCCTTCCCTTTGTAACATCGCCCCCGCAGAAATTAGACTTTGGCAGTCTTTTGGAAGGCTCTTGGGCCTGGAGAACCCCAAGTGAACACATCAAATGGCTTATTTAATTTTATTTAATTTCAACATTTAAACTGAACAGCGGGGACAGAGAATTAACTGATACAAAACATTTCTGTCCCCAGCAATCTAAAATTCATAGGGTTATCAGCGCATGTAACAGATGTTTGTGCGGGTAAGATTATCACTCCTGCTGTCAAGCAAAATCAAGCATTTAATAGTGAGTGCCAAACCATGTGCATGAATCATACAAGTGGCAAGAAAATAGGGGAAGTCAGGCACAACACAAGTTACGCAGACAGTAAACACAGGGTCAATCAAAATGGACTCAAATGTCTATACACCAATGCACAGAGTATGAGGAATAAACAGGGCGAATTAGAAATTCAAGTAAAAGAGGGCAGATACGATATTGTTGCCATTACAGAAACTTGGAGGGACGAAACTGACAAATGGAACATACAGCTAGAAGGATTTAAATTATTTAAAAGAAATAGACCAAATAAAAGAGGAGGTGGCGTTGCATTATATATAACAAATAACTACATCTCTACAGAAATAGAGCACAACAACAATGTGAACTATCTTGAATGCATTTGGGTCAATATCAGGGTGGATTTGATTTAAATCAAGTTGATTTAAATCATGATTTAAATCACTAGTTAAAAAGCTTGATTTAAATCATAGTTTTCTACATAAAGACTAATTCTTGCTGGTATAACTTATAATATGCAAGTAGATGAAGATTTTTAGAATAACAACTTTTCATATTAGTTTTTTTATCCCCAGTTTAATAGGTTAATCATTCATATTTGGACAACTTTTTTTTTTTGGTAAACAATTTTTATTGGTTTTACAGTATTTGTGGGCAAAGGGTTGTAGAGTTAAAATAACATTTTAGAGGCTTCCATGCCGGAGGTGGTGGTCCTCCCAAAACGTCATACAAATACAATATTTTTTAAAGAAAGCAAAGGGCAAGCATACATATATGTTACATTGTATAAGTCATACATTCAATCATGTTTTTCATCGCCATCTAATACAACTATCACAGTAAAATTTCAAATAAAATCATTTTTGAGATCTGAGTCTTTTTGCTATTGATTCTTCTTCTCCCTTCCCATCGACGGGTGGAGCCACGCCCCCCCCCCCTGTTCCCTCTTCTTCGTCTCCTAGGAGTGAGGAATGCTTTTGAAGAAAGGCCTCCGCCTCTCTTAATGTTTTAAGTCTAATTCTGCCTCCTTCCCAAAAGACCAACATTCCTTCTGGCAGCAACCATTTGAACCAAACTCCTTTTTTATATAATTTTTTGGATAAGAAGGAATATTTCCTTCTTATCTCTCTAATTTTTGGGGGGGAATTTGTTTCAAACTAGCAACTTCTTTTTCCTGAGATTTCAGAGGTCCTCCCCGCTGGGCCCTCAATATCTCATCCCTTGTGGACCTCCTTAAAAATGTAATATGGACTTCCCTTGGTACATCATTTATTCTAGCGTATGCTGAGTTAATTCTATAAACCAAGTCCATATCCCACCAGAGTTGTTCTTTATTCCTTTTAATATAATCTGCTAAAATTGTACTCATAAGATCTTTAAGATCTTCTCCTTCTATCTCTGGTACGTTCTGGAACCTGAGAAAAAAAAGACATTCTTTCAAGTTCAATCTTGGTCATATGACCTCCCAATTCTGCGCTTTCCTTCCAAATTTCCTTTACCTCTTCCCTCATCTCAGCTGACCCCCCCCCTCCAACGCCTCAATTTTTTGTTTATTATCCATTGTATTTCTTTGTGTCTCCAACAGCTCTAGTTTTAAATTTGTCAAGTCATTTCGGATTTCATGTACATTTTTCATAATGTCCTGAAGCATCTCCTTTGTTGTCAATTCCTGAGTGCTCTCGCCAGTCTCTTCTTTTTGTAACAATGCGGTGATCTTTGTCTGCTGCATAACTGGGCTGGAGCGGGCTGATGATGGAGCAGAAAAGGACTTTGCAATAGGTGGTTTTTTAGAAGCCATTGTTCCGATTATAAGTTCCAATTTGTAGAAAAAAAAATGGCGTCAGAAAA
The DNA here is from genome assembly GCA_039707465.1 of Rhabdophis nuchalis. NCBI lineage: Eukaryota > Metazoa > Chordata > Lepidosauria > Squamata > Natricidae > Rhabdophis > Rhabdophis nuchalis. Next base: position 50,486,200 of record CM077650.1, read on the forward strand.
GCAAGCAGCCGATGAAGTCCGAGGTGTCAGGACAACCCGAATAAAAGTTCAGTCCGGGTATCACATAAAACCAAGAAAGCCAAAGAAACCAAGAAGAAGAAATTGTATTATCAAAATCAATCTGGATGTCCACGTATTGGAAGAGATACCAAAGGTTTCCCGAGGAGAAATTTAGCTGGGTAGTTTAAGATCTTGCAATTTCAAACGCCGAAGGAAAAGTTCATAGACAAAGAGAAAGTTTCCGACAGGGAACAAAGAGGAGCCATCTTCCCCGCCCCTCACAGGAAGGAGAGTGAAAGTTTCATTTTCCTATTGCAAAAAGCTTCGATACAATGTTGCAACTGCGATAATGTAGATACAGTTTTTTAAACTGTTGCTATTTCAGGTGGCAGACTAGCTCTCTCATTCTCCCCATTCCTGGGGCGAACTTTTTCAAACGCCGCTTTATTCCGAGGGGGGGGGGGTCAAAACAGATTAACTCCCCCCTCCATTCTCCGTTTAAAGTTGATTGAAGGTAAAACTCATGGTATTCGCTTGTCCCTCAATTGCAGACCTGAAGATTAGGAAAGATCCTCCATCCCCAGCACTCCAGCCAGCTTCTGAATCCTTCCATTAATTCCGGAGTCCATCGGCGAAAGGGCAAAGCCCCCCCTTTCTGCCTCCCGGCTCCTGGGGCGAGGCTGGAAAGACGCCCCACCGGCCGCCGCCTGGTTGGGGGTCTCCAGCGAGCCACCCGTACGGCAGGGGGTTCCTCCAAAACCCCCTGTGGCCCCCCGGGGGGGGGGCACCAGGACAGCAAGCGGTGGATGTGTATCAAACACGTCTGTCGCCCACGAAAACCGGAAGTTGAGTCATATTTGGACAACTTTTCTGTTGTACTTAGGAAGGAGAAAAATAATCATTACCTTAATAATAACAATTTAAATAGATTTATTCAACTGAAACAATAACATTACAGCATATGTTATTTGCTTAAACAAACATCCAAGTTTGTTAACTAATTTGGCTAAACAAAATATATATATTTTAAGAAACTTAGACTGTCAGCCCAGCCTACATACGAAAAACTTAAATACTGTCCTGTAGCTCACTCGTCATCTTCATTTTCTTCTTTGTTCATAATCTGGAAAAGAAAAACAAGCTTTCCTGCTTTATCGGGACCCAAACGATTTCTCAATTTAGAATGAATGAGTCCAAAGGAAGAGAATATTCTTTCAATGCCTGCAGAAGAAGCTACTGCTGTTAAAAGTGAAATCATTACTTGAACAGTCTCTAAATCCAAGTGCTTAAGTGACTTCCACCAGTTCACTGATGTGACTTTCTTTAAAATATCTTCAGCAAACATATATTTCTTGAATGGTTCCCCCTTAGCTTTGAAGTTTATTATAGTTGGCATTACAGATGGATGATTGCTGGATACCCATGTCATAGCTAACTCCTCTTCCTCAGCACTTAAGTTTTGACCCTGATACTGGATATTGACAATATTTGCCAAAAAATGAGCTGGAGACAGTCCTTGTCCCATTCGTTTTTTTAATGCTTGCAATTTAATTCTGTCCATGTGTAGTTCTGTTTTTAAGTGTTCACTCAGTTCCTTCCAAATTTCAACAGCATCAGCAATAAAACAGCTATTTTTCTGTATTTTGTTTAAAGCTTCAGAGATGGGTTTCAGGATGCTCAGCATATGTTCAACATTTCTCTTAAGCCCAATGTTGAGGATTTTGGCCGTGACAGTGCCATCTACTTCCTCCTCACACTTAGTTTCACTTTCTTCTTGTGCAGATCTATTCCACTCCAAACAATTAGAAAAATATTGTTTCTATTCTATTCACTGAACTTCTTGAAACTTAGCACTGAAGGGGTTAATTCTGTATTCATAGGTTTGTAGAAGTTAGGATTAAGGTCTTTTTTTCAACTCTGTTCATGTTATAACATTTTTGCTGTGAAGAAGAGGCATGTGATCTCTGCTGAGTCAAATTCAGTTTTGAGAACTGCAAAAGTAAACCAAGCATCTGTGATAATATCTTGTAGGCAGAGAAACTGCCCAATAATCTTACAAAAACCTCTGGAAGAGCATGACATTGTGAATGGTTTAATGGAATTTATTTACCAAAAAAATTAAACATATACAGCCTTATTCTACATAATTAAAAAACTAATCTTTATTTCATGATGGAATAACCTTTGGATGGTAATATATTTTCCTCAAAAAGCATTTTATATAAAAAAATCTGATTTAAATAAAAAAATCGGATTTAAATCAAAAAAATCTGATTTGTTTGATTTTTTAAAAAAATCATTGATTTTTATCCACCCTGGTCAATATTAAAGGTTGGGGGGGGGGGAATGACATTGCCATAGGTCTATACTACAGGCCACCCAACCAAGCAGAGGAAGTAGATGAACTTTTTGCTAGTCAGCTAACCAAGGTATGTAGGAAGCACACCACAATAGCAGTGGGGGATTTTAACTACCCTGACATCAACTGGGAAACAAACTCTGCACCAAGTGGAAGATCCAACAGGTTCCTAACAAACCCAGCAGACAACTTTGTTTCCCAAAAGGTAGAGAAGGGAACAAGGGGATCAGCCATATTGGACTTAATTCTCACTAACAGAGAGGAAATGATAGAAGGTGTTGAAGCCACAGGAACCCTGGGGGCAAGTGACCATGCAATATTGGAATTCAACATTATGCAAACGCAAGTAGTAGAACAAAGTCACACTAGAATCTTGGACTTTAAGAGATCTAATTTCAATAAACGTAGAGAGAGCTTGGGAAAAATTCCATGGATGAGAATCCTCAAGAGGAAAACAACTCAAGAAGCTTGGGAAATTTTGAAAAATGAGATTACAAAAGCCCAGTCTAGCACAATACCAGTGAAGAAGAAAAATAACAGCTCCCAAAAGAAACTGGCATGGCTGCATAAAGAACTCTCTGACAAATTGAAAGACAAAAAAGATAAGTATAAAAACTGGAAAGAGGGGGACATAACTAAGGCAGAATATCAGCAAATAGCCCGAGCCTGTAAAGATGAAGTGAGGAAAGCTAAGGCTCACAATGAAGAAAGGCTTGCCACAAAAGTAAAAAATAACAAAAAAAGCTTTTTCCAACATGTTAAAAACAAGAAAAAAAGTTAAAGAAACAATTGGTCCATTGCTGGGAGAAAATGGCAAGAAGGTGACAAGCAACAGGGAGAAAGCAGAACTATTCAACTCATTTTTTGCATCTGTCTTTACACAAAGGGATAAAACAGTCCAACCTATCAAAAACAGCACCACAAAAATCAGATTAGAAACGCAAATTGAAATAGGGAAGAAAATAGTAAGTGAGCACCTGTCTACCCTAGACGAGTTCAAATCACCAGGACCGGATGGATTACACCCCAGGGTTCTGAAGGAACTGGCAGATGAGATCTCAGAACCACTGAACTATATCTTTCAGAGATCCTGGAACACTGGGGAACTACCAGAGGACTGGAAAAGAGCTGATGTGGTTCCCATCTTCAAAAAAGGAAAAAAGATAGATCCAGGAAACTACAGACCCATCAGCCTGACCTCAATACCAGGAAAGATTCTGGAAAAAATAATCAAGCAGCGAATTACTGAACACCTAGAAGCAAACAAAATAATAACCAAAAGCCAACATGGTTTTGTCAAAAACAGATCATGCCAGACTAATCTTATTGCATTCTTTGATAATGTGACAAAATTAGTGGACCAGAGGAATGCCGTCGATATAATTTACTTGGACTTCAGTAAGGCATTTGACAAGGTAGACCACAACCTACTACTAGATAAAGTAGAAGAATGTGGGTTAGACAGCATCACCACCAGGTGGATTCGTAACTGGCTGACCAACCGCACTCGACGTGTAGTCCTCAATGGAACTGCATCTACATGGAAGGAAGTATGCAGTGGAGTCCCCCAAGGCTCTGTTTTAGGCCCAGTACTCTTCAAAATCTTCATCAATGATTTGGATGAGGGAATAAATGGGGAACTCATCAAATTTGCAGACGACACCAAGCTGGCAGGAATATCCAACACTCCAGAAGATAGGCTTAAGATACAGAAGGATCTTGACAAATCTGAACATTGGGCACTATCTAATAAAATGAAATTCAATGGTGAAAAGAGTAAGGTTCTACATTTAGGCAACAATAATAATAATAATAATAATAATAATAATAATAATAATAATTTTTATTTATAACCCGCTCTCTCTCCCCGAAGGGACTCGAGGCGGGGCACAGGGAATTAAAAACAGTTAGAAAAATACAAAATTTAAAACAATAAACATACATAAATACTAACTAAAAGGCATATTAAACAGAAAACCCTGCGCTAAAATTCCCAAATATTTACTAAAAATCCCTAAACAATCAGAAGAGACTATCCTAGGCCGGCCAAGCGAAAAAGATGTGTTTTTAGTTTCAGACGGAAGGAGCGGAGGTCCGTGGTAGTTCTAATATCGGGGGGAAGGTCGTTCCAGAGGGCTGGGCCCGCCACAGAGAAGGCCCTTCCCCTGGGCGTCGCCCGCTGACAAAGTCTAGTGGACGGCACCCGGAGAAGTCCCTCTCTGTGGGAGCGAATCGGCCGTGAGGATGTATGGGGCAGGATCCGATCCCGCAGGTAACTAGGTCCCGAGCCATGGAGCGCTTTGAAGATGACAACTAGCACCTTGAAGCGCACCCGGAGGACGACAGGCAGCCAGTGCAGCTCGCGCAAGAGCGGTGTTACGTGGGTGAATCTAGAAACACCCATAATTGCCCGCGCGGCTGCATTCTGGACTAACTGAAGTCTCCGGGTGCACCTCAAGGGGAGCCCCATGTAGAGAGAGTTACAATAGTCCAGTCGGGATGTCACGAGTGCATGAGTGACTGTGCGAAGGGCGTCCCGATCCAATAGGGGGCGCAATTGGCGAACCAGGCGAACCTGGTAAAACGCCCTCCTGGCCACGGCTGTCACTTGATCTTCCATGGACAGCCGGGCATCCAGGAGGACACCCAAATTGCGCACCCCATCCACAGGGGCAAGATGTTCGCCCCCTATGGCCAGCGATGGAGTTAGCTGGTTGAATCGGGCAGCCGGAAACCACAGCCACTCGGTCTTGGTCGGGTTGAGTCTGAGTCCGTTACTTCCCATCCAGATCCGCACGGCTTCCAGGCACTGGCACATCACCGCTACGGCATCGTTGGGGTGGTTTGGGGTAGATATATACAGCTGAGTGTCATCAGCGTAAAGATGGTACTCTACCCCAAAACCACGGATGATCTCACCCAGCGGCTTCATATATGTGTTGAACAGGAGAGGCGAGAGGACCGACCCCTGAGGCACCCCACAAGTGAGGGGTCTCGAGGTCGACCTCTGCTCTCCTGCCAACACAAATTGCGATCGGCCAGAGAGGTAGGAGGAGAACCACCGTAAAACGGTGCCTCCCACCGTTGTTGGGTGCCTCCCACCTTTTACGGTGGGAGGCACCCAACAAAAATGAAATGCACAGGTACAGTATAGGTGGTACCTTGCTCAATAGCAGTAACTGTGAAAGGGATCTTGGAATCCTAGTAGACAACCATTTAAATATGAGCCAGTAGTGTGCAGCAGCTGCCAAAAAAGCTGACACAGTTCTAGGCTGCATAAACAGAGGGATAGAATCAAGATCACGTGAAGTGTTTATTTATTTTTCACATTTATAACCCGCACCCATCTCACCACAAAGGGACTCAGGGCGGTGCACAGGGAATATAAAATATAAATAAACATATATACAAGAACAACATTCATTAAAACTAAATTAAATTAACCCACCCTGCGCTAAAATCAGTTAAAAACCCCTAAATTAAAACTTTGATAACTAAAAGCAGTACAGTGTCGAGTAAAATCATGCTAGGCCGGCTTGATGAAAGAAATGCGTTTTTAAATGCTGGCAGAACAGGCGGAGGTCCGAGATGATACGGAGTTCGGGAGGTAGGTCGTTCCAGAGGGTTGGGCCCACCACAGAGAAGGCTCTTCCCCTGGGCGTCACCAACCGGTTGACGGCACCCGGAACAGACCCTCTCTGTGGGAGCGGATTGGTCGTAGGGACGTATGGGGCAGCAGACGGTCTCGAAGGTAACTAGGCCCCGTGCCATGGAGCACCTTTAATAAAACTTTATAATGCCTTGGTAAGGCCACACTTGGAATACTGCATTCTGTTTTGGTCACCACGATGTAGAAAAGATGTGGAGACTCTAGAAAGAGTGCAGCGAAGAGCAACAAAGATAATTAGGGGACTGGAGACTAAAACATATGAAGAACGGTTGCAGGAACTGGGTATGTCTAATTTAATAAAAAGAAGGACTAGGGGAGACATGATAGCAGTGTTCCAATACCTCAGGGGTTGCCACAAAGAAGAGGGAGTCAAACTATTTTCCAAAGCACCCGAGGGCAGAACAAGAAGTAATGGGTGGAAACTAATCAAGGAGAGAAGCAATTTAGAACTGAGGAGAAATTTCCTGACAGTTAGAACAATTAATCAGTGGAACAGCTTGCCTCCTGAAATTGTGAATGCCCCAACACTGCAAGTCTTCAAGAAGATGTTGGACAGCCATTTGTCTGAAATGGTATAGGGCTTCCTGCCTAGACAGGGAGTTGGACTAGATGACCTCCAAGGTCCCTTCCAACTCTGCTATTGTATTGTATTGTATTGAATTGTGCACTGTTGCCGTGGGTGGGTGGGGTTGTTGTGTTTTATCTTTTTTATTTTTATCTCTTTTATTTTTATTTTTTCTATTTTGTATTTTTACTCTTTGTAAGCTGCCTACCACTAAAGTTGCTATGAACGAGTAGGCTGTATAAATGTTCTAAAATGAATGAATGAATGGATAAATAAATAAATAAATCTATATAAGTAAAAATGTAACTATGAGTTTATTCAAAACCGCTAATCTCAGAAACTACTGCACCAATCGCCACCAAATTTTCACACAACGTTCCTTACAAGTGTAGCACCAATGATACGTACAGATTGTGTGGATGGCACACTGGTGCCAGGTACACGCCACACAAATGTAAAACTGCAGCTTTTCTATGTGTTTCCCTCACTCGCTCACTCGCCCCCCTCCCCTTCGCGGCCCCTCCCACCCGGCCGCTTTTCAGCTCACGCCACTTGCACGAGTGGTTGAGCGGTCTGCGTCATATCCGTGACGGTCGCCTCCTCAGCAGCCTCTCTCCGCCGCCTGCACCGCCAACTCCCCCCCCCGCCAAGGCCGCTGCCAAGTCAGCGGCCTCTCTCTTTTCTCTCTCTAGGTAGGTAGGTAGACAGATAGAGAGGGAGAGGGAGAAATACAGTAGGTAGGTAGGTAGGTAGAGGGATAGAGAGATAGGGAGAAATACAGTAGGTAGGTAGGTAGAGGGATATAGAGAGAGGGAGAAATACAGTAGGTAGGTAGGTAGGTAGAGGGATAGAGAGAGAGGGAGAAATACGGTAGGTAGGTAGGCAGGCAGGCAGGGATAGAGAGAGGGAGAAATACAGTAGGTAGATAGGTAGTTAGAGGGATAGAGAGGGAGAGGGTGAAATACAGTAGGTAGGTAGAGGGATAGAGAGGGAGAGGGAGAAATACAGTAGGTAGATAGGTTTAACCAGACTGGGCCACAGCAATGTGTGGCCGGGATAGCTAGTAAATAAATAAAATATGCCAAAAATGTGATCACATGACCCTGGGCCGGAAGTGTGCAGCCATATAATTCTGAAAATGATTCCTAAGTAGCTCTCGGGTAGTCTGTCCTAACTTGATCATTAAGCGACTGGTCATAAGTCAAGGATTTCCTGTACATGGAGAGGTGGTGGTGGTGGGGGCTATGAGTTAGCTCGTTTCTATCTTTTTCAGCATTGGTTCCTTTTTCTTCTGACAGTTGGCAATTACGAGTTGTTCTGTCTCCTCAGAACAAGAATTAATCCGCCAGGACTTGAGTTCCCGATTCCTCACGACGCAAGGTGGGGCTGACATGGAAGTTACTGCCATTCGCCCTCTGGCTTTCCAGTTCCACCAACACAACCACCAGCACGAGCACACCCACCAGCACACCCACCAGCACTTCACTCCTTTCCCATCAAGTATGGTGCCCGCACCCAGCTCAGCCATGGTAAGTGCAGTATAGACTTAGCGAGGTGGCAGGCAAGACTTCACAGCTTGTGGGTCTTGCAGCATCTAATAGGATCAACTTTGTCTATCAGAATGTAGAGGTTAGTTTAAAAGGATTCTTGTGATGCAGTCTAGAGAGGAGCGCATCCCAGAGGAATAAGAGGCAGCTCAATCCAGATATTTTGTGCGAGAGAAAGAGGGTGAAGACAGGCCCTCCCTAATAGTCTCAGAGTATATGCTTGATGTAGAGAATAGAGGGCTTTAGTTCGGCAAGATTCTGTCTATAGGTCGTGAACTATAAAGAACTTTGCTTGGGAGAATCACCATGTATCTTTCCTGGTTTTGGGACATGACAGTTTTCTTTCTTTCCCTCCCTTCTCCTGGGACCTGCCTGACTCATTTAAACAAGGGTCTTTTCTAATTTCTTTTCTCTTTCTGCAGTATGAGAAGTACTCTGAGAAAATGGATGGGCTTCTGACACATAATGTAAGTGCATTCATTTTGGAGGAGGCTTTTTAAAGGGGGCCCAATGAAAATTATCAAACTGCATATTGAGAAAGGAGCAGAACCGTCTCCTGCCTCAATTCTCTGGGTGGTGTTTCTATTGCATTCTCTTCTTCTTCCAGTTTTATCCTGCCTACCCCCAAACCGTGTCGGGGATCTCCCCAGTCCTGCCTCCTGCTGTGAATTTCGGCTCCCTGCAGGGGGCATTCCAACCTAAGGTGAACCCTCTAAACCCAATAGGCCAATGGGATTTTATGGAAGTTTGAGCAGAGGGAAAGCTTTAAAATTGAGAGCTTCTGGCTTTTCTGCTTACTTTCTGGTAATGGAGGCCTTTTCGCATGTTATAATGGGAGTGGGGAGGGGGTTGAGAACTGTGACACTTGAGTTTTCTGCACGTAGTGAGTTTGGTGGGATAGATTAGGGCTGTGGAGAATCAGGGTGATCCAAAAAGAATGCAGATCAATGGGTCTGAGCATGAGAGGGCAAGTCTTTGACATGCCAATTCAGCCATTAACTTTGAGAAAGAACTCATGTTTTGAAAAGAGTTGTGGGGTTGCATATGGTTCCATAGAGTGGTGCCATTTCATGTCTGCCAATAATTTGGTAGGTAAGAAAAGGAATTATAATTCCTTGGCAACTGGGTGTGAAACTAGAATATTTCAGTGGAAGAAGAGCTGAAAGCTTTGTGAACTCTGCAGTTGGAAGAGGACGATTTCAAAACTGTTTATGCTAATCAGCTGATTGTGCTGATATTCAATGGTTTGTTTTGTTTCCTTTCTTCCTCAGAGCACTAATCCTAACCTGCCTTCCCGGATGGGTGCTGTCCCACCCAGCATGTCCCAGAAAGGCATCCAGGTGAGTTTACCCTCAATTTGGGAGAATGGCAGGGACAGCAGGGAGAGGATTACCTATCCCCATGTGGTTTTTCTGTCTCCCTGCAGATCACAGATCCTTTTAGGCCGACCTTGAGAGTGAGTAACATTGGGGAGTCTCTTTAATTCCACTGCAAAAGGGTGGATATGTGAGGTGAAAGGACTAGAAGTGATGGGAGGGGGAGATACACCCTGGAGTGGGGAGAGTGAAGAAGTCAGGGTATAGGGCAACACGTGCCTGGCCCTCAGGGACATAATGTGCAGAGCTGATGGTTTCCCCTTCTCTCACAGAAGCCAGGGAAGTGGTGCGCCATGCACGTCCATGTGGCATATATGATCCTGCGGCACCAGGAGAAAATAAAGGTAGGGTGAGCCTGGGCCACCTTTCCCCTCCACCTGCCATGTACGGTGTTGGAGTGTGGCACAGGAATTTATTTATTTATTTTTTATTTTTTATTTATTCAAATTTATACCCTGCACCTTCTCCAAAAAGGACCCAGGGCGGCACACAGGAAATTTAAAAACATGACAAATATAACAAAAGTACAAAATTTTAAAAAGCTATTAAATCCATACCCTGTGCTAAAATAGTATAAAATCCCCCAAATTAAAAACTATCTAAAAAACGGTCAAAACGGGAGGTTATGCTAGGCCGGCTTGTTGGAAAAGGTGCGTCTTAAGACGCTGGCGGAAGAGGCGAAGGTCTGAGATGGTACGTAGTTCGGGGGGTAAGTCGTTCTGTGTGCTGCTCTGGGAATCCAATCACGGGTTAACTTTGTCCATTAGCCTATCGAGACTGAGTTAATTAATACTGGCCACGCCTCCTCTGACTGGACTCACTTTCAGCTTCTTAACTCAGTCCAGCCTGATGAGACGTATCCCATTTTCCTCTACAGGTTAATGGACTATTTCATTTCTTTCCCGTGTTTGGATTCTTGAGGTTTGTCTTTTATTTTCCTTTAATTTTTCTTCCTTTACAGCCTAAACTTGCAGCCTCCCTGCTCTTGCGGCAGGAGGCTTGGATTCACAGGCAGCATGGGCTTTGCCGGTGCTATTGCCTGTTGAGCTCTGCCGCGCTCCTCACCTCGATCACGGGCGGTTCGCCGCTTCTGTGCCGGGCGCGCTGTTGATCCGTGGCTCCCCCGTGTCCGCCGGGGGTAGCGGACACGCCGCTGAAGCTGCCGCCGCTAGCTGGAGTGCTGAAGTCGCGCGTTGAGCAGGAGAAGAGCGGCGGTGGCGGCATTGCATGTTGCCGGCCGGCTGGAGCTCCGACTTGCGAGCGGAGGCTCACGGCCCGATTCAAATCTCCTGCGCTTGGGCTTTGGCGGTGGCCATTTTGGGTCCACCTTCGCCCACGCTTGGTCTATGACGGTGGCCATTTTGGCTCCACCTCGCCATATTTCGCGTGCTTTCGATGCGTTCGGGCGGGGCTTTTCCTCCACCCACGCTGGCGCCTTTCGGTCTCCTCGCCTGCCGCACGTAGCTCATTTCGCGCCTTTCCCTCGGACCGCGCAGGTGTCTTTCGAGCTTCTGCTGCCGTTTGGGCCTAATTGGACAGTTTTGGAATTGAGCCTTTCAATTTTGCCATGGCTGAGACTAGGGCTGGGGATGTTGCAGGGGTTTCGTCCCCTTCTATTCCTGCTACCGAGGCCGCGGCTTCCACTTCGGGGATTGCCAGAGCCTCCACCCGGGCCGCTGCGCAGAAGGTCCGGTCTACCTCAGCTTCGCAGGAGAAATCTTCCAAGCGTGCAGATAAGTCCAAGGCGGCTTCCAAAGCCCCGTTTCCTCCCGCCCCCCCCTACTCTGCTTCCCCAGGGGGATCGTCCTGCCCTGACCACTGGGATTCATGGGTGGTCTCCTGATCTGGCCTTATCCCAAGCAGAGGCTGCGATGGCCTCCGGATCGGGCCTGACTGTTCAGCCCGGCCCTCCTCAAATTAGTCCAGCCCCTGGGGTTCTTAGACGCGAGGTCTCGGCTACATTCACCCCAACTGCTGCAGGCCTGAGGGCTGAGGAGGCCTCGGAGCTCGATCTCTCCCCTGGGCTGAGAGACATGCTGGCTGCCGCTATCTCCAGGGGGGTTGATGAGGAGCTGCTACGCAGAACTCAGAGACCAAGGGCCTTGCCACTTGCTAGGGAATTGCCTGCCCCCAGGGCTGCTTCGCCCTCCCCTTCCCTCTCAACCTATAGCGAGGGTTCTGTCCTTGTGGAGGAGGGCGAAATAATGGACTTGGAACTATCTGATGATGAGGGCGTTAATCAGGATCCCCCTTCCACATCGGGCCTCTTTAATCAGGCCCTGTTTAAGTCCTTACTGTTTAAGGCTAAGGCTACTACCAATATGGGGGGGGCTGCTACTCAGGCCAGCACAGCAGTAGGCCTGGATCCTACTGAGCGTTTATTTGCTGAGCAGGTGCAGGAACAGGAAGCTATTCCTGCTCCCAAGTTATTTCTGGATGTGGTGCAGAAGCAGTGGGCCCAGCCCACGGCTGTGACTCCACCCAGCAATGGGGACAGGAGGCTCTATACCTCTGCTCCGGATCTGGACACGTTGCTCCAATTTCCGACGGTTGACCCGCCAATTGCTGCCTTGGCATCACCCGCCCTGATTCCTTCTGAGATTTCGGAGGGCCTGAAGGCTGAGGACCGCAAGGCGGAGCTTGTTATACGTAAGACGCACCAGGCTGTGGCCTGGGCCTTGCGTGCCGCCACAGCAGCGTCCTTCTTCAACAGGACTTGAAGACCCGCCCTGGGTCCGTATGGAGAAGGGCGGGGTATAAATTGAATAAAATGAAATGAGGACTTCCCTGGTCTGGCTTAGACAGCTTCAGGATAGATTGGGACCAGAGGATTTCCGCCTCCACCAGGATGTCAACAAGCTGGTGGCTGCGTTGGAATTTTCCTCAGATGGCACGCTCAATGCTGCAAAATTCTCTGCCAGAGCGGTGGCGTCTAATGTAGCGTCCCGTCGCTTGTTATGGTTGCGCCATTGGCAAGCTGACCTGAAATCCAAGTGGCGCTTGGCTTCCACCCCATTCAAAGGGGGGGCCCTCTTCGGGCCAGCTCTGGACCCGATCTTGATTGAGACCAGGGACAAGCGCAAGGTTCTTCCTTCGGTGACTAGGCGCTCTGATCGCCGCCGCCAACCTTATTGTAGCCGTCATTCCTTTCGTGCAGGGGATTCCGGGTACACAGCAGTTCCCTTCAACCCCCAGTACAATAGATCCTTTCACCAACCCCAGGACAGGGCTCCTGATCGGTCAGCCAATAGGGATAGGAACTGACAACAGGCCCAACAACAACAGGCCCAGCCGCGCAGATCCTTTCGTGGGGCGGGCACCCGTTCCTTTCGTAGATACCGCTGACTCAGCCGTGGCGGGCCCCATTGGCGGACGTTTATCGGCCTTCATCCACCAATGGGAAGCCACCACATCGGATGCCTGGGCGCTGCAAACAGTGCGCCTAGGCCTTACCCTAGAATTTCTCTCCATGCCCCCGAGGAGGTTTGTCAGATGCCCCGTCCCCAGGAGCCGGATGAAAAGGCGCCTGATGGATACGGAGATTCAGCACCTTATCTCCATCAACGCCATAGAACTGGTTCCCATGGGGCAGGCGGGGCTCGGATTTTACTCCATCCTTTTCCTAGTCCCAAAATCCTCGGGAGGATGGAGGGCAATTTTAGATTTAAAAAGGCTCAATTTCTACCTCAAATATCAGAAATTCAAAATGCAGTCGCTCAAAAGCATACTTGCGTGCATCCGCAGAGGCGATTTGCTCACCTCCATCGATATCAAGGAGGCTTACCTGCACGTTCCGATACATCCAGCCCATCGGAAGTTCCTGCGGTTTCACTTCGCAGGGGAGCATTATCAATACCGCGCCCTGCCCTTCGGCCTGTCGTCGGCCCCGCGGACATTCACCAAGCTGCTAGCCGTCATAGCGGCCTCCTTGAGGGCGATTCCGGTCCGGGTGAACTGTTATCTAGACGACATTTTGGTATTGTCCTCTTCCCGAAGTCTAGCCTTCAACGACCTTCAGCTGACCATAGACACCCTCCAGCTGCACGGATTCGTGTTGAACTTTCCCAAGTGTCATCTGGAGCCAACGACGTCCCTGCTTCATCTTGGGACAGTCATAGACTCGGAGAGGTGCATGGTTTTCCTGTCCTCGGACCGCTGAGGGAGTCTTCAGCATCTGGTCCGTCAGATTCTCCACCAACGGTCTCCCTCACTCGCCAGTCTCTCCACGCTCCTAGGCAAGATGATTGCCTGCATAGGCGTAGTGCCCTGGGCGAGATTCCATGCACGTGCCCTTCAGTGGTTCCTTCTACCGTTTCAACGCTCTCATTCCAGCCATTCCCATGTCAAGGTTCGCCTGCCGCTCAGAGTGACCCGGTCTCTTCGCTGGTGGCTCTCCTCCCGCGTTCTCGAGGGATGCCTCTTCAAGGAACCGGAGCGGCTGGTCGTAACCACAGATGCGAGCCAATTCGGCTGGGGGGCCCACGCCCTGGACCAGGTGGCTCAAGGTCGATGGAGCGCTCAGGAGTTATCGAACAGCATAAACTGGCTGGAGCTTCGCGCAATTCGCCTAGCCCTGAGCGAATTCAGGGGCCTGGTACTTTCCAACCATGTCCTGGTCCTCACGGACAACGTGGCCTCCAAGGCACATGTCAACTGACAAGGAGGCACGTGGTCCAAGGCCCTGATGGCGGAGGTAGAGTGACTTATGCACTGGGCCGAAATTCACCTGGCATCACTTCGGGCGGAGCACATCTCTGGCGAAGCAAACACCCAGGCGGACTGGCTGAGCCGGGCCACTGTGGATCAGGCAGAGTGGAGACTACATCCGGATCTGTTTCGGGAGCTCTCTCGACGGTTCGGCCGCCCACAGGTGGACATGTTCGCCCACCCCTCCAACACGCACCTCCCACGCTTCTTCACCAGGTACCGTGTGGTGGGGGCGGAGGGGACGGACGCACTCCGCAGCCCCTGGCCGCGAGCCCTCCTGTACGCATTTCCGCCTCTGCCGATTCTTCCTCTAGTGATTCAGATCTTGTCGGAGCGGGCGGAGGCCCTACTCGTCGCCCCTATGTGGCCACGACGCCCTTGGTTCGCGGACCTGGTGCACCTCTCGATTGCACGTCCATGGAGGATTCCGGACGATCGCATCCGTCTTTCCCAGGGTGCTCTCGTGCATCCGAACCCGCAGCCGTTGCAACTAGCCGTGTGGCACGTGAGCGGGCATTGTTGACTCAATTGCATTTTTCAGAAAAGGTCATCACTACCATCCAAGCGGCCCGCAGGCCTTCTACGACACGTATCTATGAGGCTACTTGGCGTACTTTCTGCAGGTGGTGTAGATCATCTGGTGTTGACCCCCTTGCCGCATCAGTGCCGCAAGTATTGGACTTCCTCCAGGCAGGGATGGATAGAGGTTTGCTGCCTAACACCCTCCGGCGCCAAGTCACCGCCCTTTCCACCGTCATCGGAGATGGGCAGGGTTGCTCCCTTTCACATCATCAAGGGGTTCGTACCTTCTTGAAAGGAGCGACCAATCTGTGCCCGCCTATGGTCCACCGTTATCCTACCTGGGACCTGCCTCTGATGCTCAGGGCTCTCACTGCCTCCCCATTTGAGCCCATTCGTGACATTTCACTTCGTTTACTGACTTTCAAGACTGTGTTTCTGGTGGCTATCACCTCGGCATGCCGGGTATCGGAGTTGGCGGCACTTTCGGTGCGTGACGACCTCTGTATTTTTCATCCGGACAGGGTCGTGCTACGCTTGGACCCGACGTTCACGCCCAAGATCAACTCGGCCTTCCACAGGTTGCAGGAACTCGTGTTACCTGATTTCTGCCCGCATCCGTCACATCCTCAAGAGCGGTGTTGGCATCATCTGGATGTTCGGCGGATTCTTCATTGCTATGTCAAACGTACGAAACCGTTCCGTAGAACTGAAGCCCTTTTCGTGTCCTTCCAACCGGCTACTATGGGCCATAAGGCGTCTGCACACACCATTGGTCGGTGGCTGAGAGCGTGCATTACCCTTTCTTACGCCAGTCAGTCTCGGCGGGCACCCGGGCGTATCTTGCCTCACTCGACCAGGAGCGCGGCCACCTCGGCGACTTGGAACACGCAGGCCTCGGTCGAAGACATTTGCAGAGTCGCGACGTGGTCATCGCCGTCGCCGTTTATCTGGCATTACAAAGTGGACAGATTCGCTTCGGCGGACGCGTCATTTGGGAGACGAGTGTTGCAGCAGGTGGTCCTGTCATCTGATCCATCTGGCCAGCCTCGCCCCCGCCCCTAACTTCATTGCTTTGGCATGTCCCGTGATTGGATTCCCAGAGCAGCACACAGGAGAATGACCGTTGACTTGCCTGAACGGTCCTTCTATGTGTGCTGCGAAGGGAATCCAAACCCGCCCTCGGCTTCGGCTGACTGGGCCAGGACTGACTCATGGACTTACTTACCGGACTTGTCATTGAACTATTACGGAAACTGCTACGCCTCTATACCGGCTGGAATTCGTACGAAACTGAAAGTGAGTCCAGTCAGAGGAGGCGTGGCCAGTATTAATTAACTCAGTCTCGATAGGCTAATGGACAAAGTTAACCCATGATTGGATTCCCTTCGCAGCACACATAGAAGGACCGTTCAGGTAAGTCAACGGTCATTCCAGAGGGTAGGGCCCGCCACAGAGAAGGCCCTTCCCCTGGGTGTCGCCAACTGACATTGCCTGGCCGACGGCACCCTGAGAAGGCCCTCTCTGTGGGAGCGGATCGGACGAAGGGATGTATGGGGCAGAAGACGGTCTTGCATATAACTAGGCCCCGAGCCATGGAGCGCTTTGAAGATGGTCGTCAAAACCTTGAAGCGCACCCGAAAGGCCACAGGCAGCCAGTGCAACTCGCGCAGGAGAGGTGTTATGTGGGAGTACCTAGAGGCTCCCATAATCACCCGCGCGGCCGCATTCTGGACTAGCTGTAGCTTTCGAGTGCACCTCAAGGGAAGCCCCATGTAGAGAGCGTTACAATAGTCAAGTCGGGATGTCACGAGTGCTTGAGTGACTGTGCGAAGGGCAGCCCGGTCCAGTAAGGGGCGCAATTGGCGCATGAGGCGTACCTGATAAAGCGCCCCCCCCCCTGGCCACGGCCGCCACATGGTCCTCCATGGACAGCCGGGAATCCAGGAGGACACCCAAATTGCGCGCCCTCTCCACGGGGGCCAGTGTTTCGCCCCCAATGGCCAGAGTTGGAATTACCTGGCTGAACCGGGGTGCCAGAAACCACAGCCACTCAGTCTTGGACGGGTTGAGCTTGAGTTTGTTACTACCTATCCAGATCCGTACGGTCTCCAAACACCGGGACAACACCTCGGCGGCATCGTTGGGGTGGTCTGGGGTGGATATGTACAGCTGGGTATCATCAGCGTACAGATGATATCCCACCCCAAAACCACGGATGATCTCGCCCATCGGCTTCATATAGGTGTTGAACAGGAGGGGCGAGAGGACCGACCCCTGACGAACCCCGCATAAGAGGGGTCTCGAGGCCGACCTCTGCCCCCCTGCCAACACACATTGCGACCGACCAGAGAGGTAGGACGAGAACCACCGTAATACGGTGCCTCCCAGCCCCAACCCCCCCAGTCGGTGCAATAGGATACCATGGTCGATGGTATCAAAAGCCGCTGAGAGGTCTAATAGGACTAGGATAGAGGAACATCCCCTATCCCGCGCCCTCCAGAGATCATCCACCAACGCGACCAATGCCGTCTCGGTGCTGTGACCGGGTCGGCGCGGGTCTAGATAATCAATTTCCTCGAGGTGTCGCGGAAACTGTTGGGCCACCACACTCTCTACAACCTTCGCTAAAAAGTGAAGGTTGGAGACCGGACGGTAATTTTAATAATAATAATAATAATAATAAATTCGAATTTATTAACCGCTCCCTCTCCCCACAGGGACCCGGGCAATTTTCCAGCAATGCTGGGTCCAGGGAAGGCTTCTTGAGGAGGGGCCTCACCACCGCCTCTTTCAAGACGGCAGGCAAGGACCCCTCACTCAAAGAAGCGTTCACGATATCCTGGAGCCAGCCTCGTGTCACCTCCCAGGATGCCAGTACAAGCCAGGAGGGACACGGGTCCAATAAACATGTGGTGGCCTTAAGTCTCCTTGACAACCTGTCCATATCCTCGGTAGTAACAAAGTCAAACTCCTCCCAAGATGGTGTCTCAAGAACAGCCTCGGACAACCCGACTGGACCACTCTCAATGGAGGGCAACTCGTTCCGAATCCGAGTGATTTTGTCCTGCAGGTATATACCAAATTCCTCTGCTCGTCCCTGTAGAAGGGCTTCCCGCGGCCTCTGGTGAAGGAGGGAGCGGGTCACCCCAAACAGGGTGGCAGGGCGGTTATCTGCGGATGCAATAAGGGTGGCACAATACTCACGTTTGGCCACCCTTATCGCCACTAAGTAAGTCCTAATATGGGCTCTCACTAGTGTTCTCACTCACTAGTGAGTCCCTGCAACCAAATGGAGAGGAAACCTTGCTCTTCTGACGTCTCCCATGCTGGATGCTGAATCCAAGTTGGGATTTGTGGTGCTGGGTTAGCGGTTGGAGAGCGGAATCACGAGACTGTTGTGAGGCAGAATAGGAGCGATCTCTGCCAAAGAATATAGAGTGAGGCCATTTGGATTGACTTGTGCCTGACTGGTTGCTTACCAAGACTTCTTCCTCTTCTGTTTCCCCACAGCTGATGCAGGACGATCCCCATAAATTGGATTTCCGGAATGACCTCACTGGCTTGCCTGAGACCGGAGCCTTCGGCAGTCTGCCCCATAGCCAGGAGCTGGCACGCCCTGCCACCCTTTTCACGGCTGCTGGTCAGTGTGCTTTTTGCAAATACTGGAAGGCTTTTCCTTGACGATTAAATAACTGAGATTTGCTAAAGCTCACCCTGCCCATTTTTTTGCCATTGCTACTAATTGTGCCATCTAGCTTCCGTGGCACTTGGTGTTTTGATAATAAGAGCCATAATGTTAGTCTTTATGCTTTCCTCAGTTTTCTGTCTGGAAACCTGAACAGGCAGGTCTTACCTTAATACAGGGGTTATGAGAGAAAACTAATCGAGACACTTAAAACATGTGGTGTTTAAATTACATTTTACCCTGGAAGTATTTTTGTTTTGAGAGTCGTCATTCTTTTGATGTGAAATATATTTTTGTCCCCCCACCTTCTTTTTATTTTAATCTATTATCCTGTCCTCTCTCTTGCAGGTGTCGTCCATCCAGGCAATGCCCCCTCCTTTGGTCCTGCCACTACTTCTCATGGCTCTTTCCTCAACCGCAGCCCCCACATTGGTAAGACCCGATGCCCCAGAGTAATGCAGCCAAGAGAACAGGATCCAGTAACTTTCGTGTATGATTGCTCACTTCTCCACTGTTTTCTTTTCCAGATCCCTTTGGCAGACCTCCTAGCTTTGCCTCTCTGGGTGCCCTCTCCAATGGAGCATTTGGCGGCCTGGGCAACCCATCCTTCAGTGAGTATTTTTAGGAGAAAGGGCACAAGGCAGCTTTCTGTGGGTTATCAAAATGGCTAAGCAAAAATGGACCTTGTTTGTATACCAGCATTTTAAAAGGTGGGGAGGGGGAAGCAACCAAGGACTATAAACTCCCCCATTACTTACTTGAATGTTAATTATTCATTCCAACCTCTGAGGTTCTTGTGAAGTCTTAGAAAACTATAGGCTCTGTTGCCATTTCAGTTGTCATCTTTCCCCTGTTCTGCAGTGGGTATCAGTGAAAATCAGACAGAAAAAAGATCCCTTGACTGCATCCGCAGTAACACTGACCCATATCATATTACTATAATTGTTTCAGCTGTAGTTAAAAATTTAAAAGGGCAGCAAAGGCTTCCTAGTCTCTGGAAGCTAAAGATGACTTGAAAAATGGCAGCCAAGATGACCGGCAGACACTGCAGCTCAGGCACAGCTGGAACACAGTTAACTCTCCAGGGTTATCTTGGTCAACTCACGCTGTGTGAACACCTTCAGGGCCACAGTGTCATGAATGTTTATTTCGCTTTTTGACATGTCCACCACGGGTGGGCGTGGCTAGGTGGGCATGTGACTGAGTGGGTGTGGCCAACTTGACGTCACACACACTCAGTCACATGACAAACAACCCCCCACACACACACACAAAGCTCATCGTTGTCTCCCGGATGGCGCTGGGGTTGAGCTGAGCAGCCTGCCGATGGGCTTGGCTCTGGACTCTCGCTCCATCTGCCTGGGAGACGGAGCCCAGGGAGGAAGATAACAGCCATTCAGGCGATACCGCCTGGCATCCTTTGGAGGCAACTTGCTGGGTAACTTCTACGAGGCGGACGTGCGCCCCACCCCCACCCTGATGCCCAGCACCTTCCACTTGCACCTGCCTTTCGCCTTCAGAGACAAGCACTCCTCTTAGTGTGGCGGCTCTTGGCCCGAAGCCTCACCCCACCCCACCCCCGTGCAGCCAAGCACATTGCGGGTGCAAGGTGGACTCAATGGAAGCAAGTGCTCCTCTTGGTGCGGCGGCTGTGCTCACCTGCTGTTGGCCCACAGCCTTGCCCCACCCCCCCTGCCCAGCCAAGCGTGTTGCACCAAGAGGAGCGCTTGCCTCCAAAGGTGGCCAGGTGCACAGCAGCAGGAAGGGCCCCCTGGTGGGGGAGGTCACGAGGCTTCACCAAGAGGCTTCACCAAGAGGAGTGCTTGCTTCTGTTGCCTCCAAATGTGAAGGGCAGGTGCACAGTGAGAGGGAGCAGCGGGCTGTGCTGCCATGGGTGCAAGTAGAAGGCGATGGGCATTGGGGGGGCACACGTCCGCCTCGTAGAAGTTGCCCAGCTCCATCAAGTAGCTAAAGCGTACCGCGGCACATGGTCGGAGACCAGTGGGGATCCTGTGGCGGCAGCAACTGCGGTGGTGGGGATGGGCAGGCTGGCTGGGATGGGCTGCCCGAGCCATCCCGGGTCGGCCATTTATACCTGCCGGCCAATTGGCACCCCGTAGTGTCCACCTCCTCCCCGGCACAACAGTTCCTCCCTGTCCCACCTCCGGCACTGTTTCCAGGCCGGCTGCCTGGACATGCCTCGGGAGGGTGCCGTCCCTGCACGGGTTGCAGCTGGTGGGGAGGGTGGGCTAGGCTAGCACAAATGCTGCTTACCTGCGTGTAGGCAGCCGTAGGAGCTGGGAGGAGGCAGTTCGCTCTTCTGTGGATCCACATGGTGAAGATGAGGCAGGGCGAGCGTCGGAGCAGGTGGCCGTGACCAACCAGTGCAATAAAAATTACTCTATGTCAGGTTTCCTAAAAATGCCCTAATAGATTCATGCGTATCGAGCCAAGTTTCAATATAAAAGTAGTCATTTATTAGGAGCACTATTAGGCAAGACCTTTTCGTCGTCAGATCTAAGCTTTGTTTGAGTTATAGCTGAACTTTACCCCTGTTCCTTCCCTTCCCTCAGTCTGTGTCATAAATCACATTCCCCAATGAGGTGCACCCCTCCCAAGCCTTCTGCAGTAATCTGAGATCCGACTTTAGCCGAAAGTATGTGTGGAATGCGTTCCCCCACCCCCCCTCACTATGGCAACTTTAGGAGTTGACACTCGCATGTGCGCAGAAACAAAACCACATTTCCAACATTTTGCAGATATATCCTTAAACACCTTTGCTAACCTTGAGGGTGGAAAATGCCATCTATAAAACATTTTATAAAGGTTTTCTTTGTATGCAGTAGACATTGTTAATTTATACTTTCTATCCCATAATTTCTGCCATTTTTCTAACTCAATCGAAGTTTTTAGCCCATACTATCATTGTCTTCTTTACTTGTCTCTCTATCAACCTTACTATTTAACAAATAGCTATATATTTTCTTTATTAATTTTTCATCTGTCCTTGTTAATATCTGATCTAATTCTGTTAATTCTTTATACAAACCATACATTTTAACATCCTTCTCGGATCTAGATTGTATCTGCACATATGACTACCATATTATCTCACTCCCTTGCTCTCTCAATTGCTGCTTAGTTTTTAGTCCCCCCTTTTCATTAAAAACATCTTTATATCTGGTAACATTATATCAATAACCTTTGGGTAAATCAATGCCTCCATTGTGGAGAGCCAGACCAGTATTTTCAAATAATGTTGTTCTTTAATTTTCTCCCATACTACTAATAATGTATTCCTAACATAGTGTCTTTGGAAATAGCTATGTATTTTGTTTTTTCCATACCATAAAAAAGTATGCCAACCTAATTCAACATCATGACCCTCCAAGGTCAATAGTCTTTTGTTCCTCAAGCCAATCCATTCTTTCCCCCAAGTAAGTATTGAAGCCTGGTAGTACAATTCCCAATCTGGTAGCCCAAAACCACCTCTATTTTTAGTATCTTGCAACATTTTCAAACTTATCCTTGCTTTTTTCCCTTGCCAAATATATTTTAATATTGTTTTATTTAACTCTTCAAAGTATTCCCCCCCCCCCCCGTTTGATAGGTATTTTTTGAAATAAATATAGTAATCTTGGCAAGATATTCATTTTTATAGTGGCTACTCTTCCCATCAATGATAATTGTAGATTTTTCCACTTCTCCAAATCCGTTTTAATTTGTTGTGCCAATTTATAATCATTATCTTCTTTAATCGTTACACACCTTGCCATTAATTGAATTCCTAAATATTTAACTTTCTTAACTATCTGTATACCTATTTTCCTCGTTAGTTCTTTTTTCTGTATGTCTGTAACATTTTTAACTATTGTTTTGGTTTTTTATTTATTTATTTTCAGTCCTGAACTTCTCCATATTCCTCTGTTTTCCTAGTTAGTTTAAGCCCATTTTCTTCCAAGATAAAGAACAAGTCATCTGCAAATGCCTATAGTTTATATTGTTCCTTTTTTATTTCCATACCTTTAATTTCTATATCATGTCTAATATTTCTATTTAACACTTCCAATGTCAATATAAATAGTAAATGAGATAGTGGACATCCTTGTCTTGTGCCTTTTTTTTATATTCTCTGTTTCATCTCCATTTACCATCTCCTTTGCCATTTGTGTATTGTATATTGACTTCATCATGCTAATAAATATCTCACCAAAGTCCATAAATTTAGTTGTGACAGCATGAGTACAGCAGGCCTCCCTGCAGCTTTCTGGGACCATAAACTGGGGGGGGGGGGGCACCCCCGCCATCCCCATTTTGGTGCTAGCAGGCCTTCCTGAAGCCTCCTGGCACCAAAAATGGGGATGGATTTGGCTCTCTCCTAACGGGAGAAGATCAGCACCCAACCTTGACTTGAATTGGGGAGCAGCTCCGGATCCTCATTCCCCAAACAAGTTTGCCCCACTCAATGGGGTGGAGGGAAGCCAAAAAGACAGCGCCAAAGCCATACCCAAGCTATTAAGCTGAAATATTCCAAGCACTATGAATCACACGCTCCCTTCAAATACTTGGGAAAGGGATTGGGAGTTCTCCCTCCCATTCCATTGCAGGAGAGGTGGCCAGACAGACGGGTGCTCTCAGCCGCTGCCGGGTGAGGATAACTCCCTAAAAAGCCCGCTTGCCTATTCTTCCTATCTCCAAGTGGGAATCCGGAAAGTTGTGCACCCTGTGCGCTATTACTGCTGAGCTCAAGTAAATGCATTAATGCATGAACCCACACACATGTACACATCCACGTCGCCCTTTAAGGCAAAGGTAAAGAATGAGAAAAGCCCGTCTTAATAGCCAAAAACACTCGAAAGCAGCCGGTGGAGTGCAATGTTTATTAAGTGTCTCTGAGAGAGATCGCCTGTTGCCATTTTTCAAGCCAAAGGCGCTTAGGAGGTGCATGCACATCTAGGAAGGGAAAAGGTCGGGTGGAGACCTTTCTGAAAAACAGCCCCCCCTCCTTCTTGCTCTTCTCTGCACTGCAGCCAAGAGCCGCCACCTTCCTGGCCCTTTTTTGCTGATTCCCACTCAGGGGTGGGAAGAAGAAGCAAGCGGGCTTTTTAGGGAGTTATCTGTTTTGGGCCTACCAGGCCTTCCTGAAGCCTCCTGGGACCAAAAATGGGGTGTGGGGGAGCCACGCCCCCCCCCCACGCATGCGCGTGCTCCCCCTCCCCCCGTGCGTGCACGTGCAACTTCCCTCTACTCCCCCATGCATTCACGCATGTCTCCTGCAGGCACCAGAGACCCAAAAATCAGCTGGGTGGCAGGAGGCGTGTGGGCATGCGTGGTGGATCTGAGCTGAGCGACGGGTTGCTCAAAAGGGCTCTGTGTGCCACAGGTTCGCCATCACTGTTATAGCTAGGTGTTATAGCTAGATGTTATAGGCATCTGCATATATGCCTTAGCCATGGCCTGTGGCCCATACATTTTGTAATGAAGTTTCTTCTTTTCTATTCTCTTTGGGGGGAAAAATCCATTTCTTTTTCCATACTTTGTATAAATTCCTTGTCTTTTAGTATTGATTGATTCAATGTTCATCTCCATTTTCTTTTTTGTCCTTTCCACTTAACTCCAATTGGATTCTGATCTGCCTCTGGCACATTTGACTTTAACTCAGGTGACATCCATATTATACCTATCTTGACCAAGACATATGTGTATTTGAATAAAATGAGTATTGATTTTTTTAGGATGTGTTTCTCTCCATATATCTTGAATACCTATTTCTTCTGCCATGTTAAAGAATGTTTTTGGAATCGTTTTTCTAGCTTTTTTACTTACTTTACTACTTTTATATTCCAATTCTGCATCTACAATTGCATTGAAATCGCCTACCACACAAATATTTTCATATTCCAATTCAGCAATTTTCTTGTGCGGTTTTTCATAAAAAAAATTCTTGTTTATAATTTGGTGTATATATTGCTACCAAAACTATTTGTTTATAGTTCATTGTTACCTCCACCATCAATATTCTCCCCTCTTCATCTGCAAAAATTTGTCTTGCTTTTATTATTTCTTTAACTACACCTCTTTTCTTTTTTTCTTTTTTTTTAAATTATTTTGCATAAACACAGATAATACAAACTTAGCAAGAAAAAACATCAAAAAGCCATCTTCCATTACAGAGTACAAATTTTGAAGGATGTATCAATTAATCACAAGTTTCTATAAGTTTCTTCAGTAATTATCACTTGTTTTTCATATCAATTGTTACAATTTTTTTTTCAAAAGAATTTTATTGGTTTTACAAATTATAATGAGGGAAAAGGGTGTATAGGGTTTACAATATATATTTTAGAGCTTCCATGTCAGAAATGGTGGTTGCATCCGGGTCTTCATACAATATAAATGAATGGTGGTAAGAGATACATATATATCACATTTTAAAATTCGTACATTCCATCTTTGTTTTAGATTGAGTCCCTTTGGGGAGAGAGAGCGGGTTATAAATAAAATTTATTATTATTATTATTATTATTAACATCCGTTTCAGTAATTACAGTAATTCAAAATTAACTTAGTTTTGAGATCTGAGTCTCTTCGTCTCCCAGGATTGAGGAGTGTTTTTTGAGAAAGGCCTCCGCCTCCCCTGTTGTTTTAATTCTAATCCTGCCTCCATCCCAGAATACCAACATTCCTTCAGGCATTAACCATTTGAACCAGATTCCGTTTTTATATAATTTTTTTGACAAGAAGGAATACTTCCTTCTCGCTTCTCTAATTTTTTTTGGAATCTGCTTCAATATGGAAATGTCTTTTTGCTCATACTTCAAAGGCCTCTCTCGTTGCGCCCTCAATATCTCATCCCGTGTGGACCTTCTTAAAAATTTAATATGAATCTCTCTGGGTACTTCATTTATTCTAGCATATGCTGAGTTAATTCTGTAAATCAAATCTATTTCCCCCCAGAGGTATTCTTTATTTTTTTAATGTAACCTGCTAAAATCTCACTCATCACATCTCTGAGATCTTCCCCCTCTCTCTCAGGGATGTTCTGAAATCTAAGGAAGAAAGCCATTCTTTCAAATTCAAACTTAGACATATGTCCAGAAAATTCTGCAGTTTCTTTTTGCAATTCCCTTATCTCTCCTTTCATCTCGGCTGCTACCTCCTTCAACACTCCAATCTTCTGTTTGTTGGTTGTTGTAGTTCTTTGTGTCTCCAGCAATTCTATTCTTAGGTTCATAAGGTCTTTCCGCATTTCTTGTATTTCTTTCATTATATCATGGAGCGTTGGTTCTTGAATATCTTCTCCTGCCGCCTCTTTCTGTAGCATTGTAATAATTTTCCCTTGCTGTAAAACCGGGCTGGCTCTGGCTGAAGATGGTGCAGAAAAGGACTTTGGAGCTGGAGGCTTTTTTGGAGGCATTTGTAATTTTAAGTTTTTGCAATGAAAATGGCGTCAAGGAGCAAGCAGTCGGTGAAATCCGAGATGTCGGGAATAAACTGAATCAATGTTTTAATCTTGTATTTTATAATGTCCAGAGAGATAATTGTGCTGTAAATCCATAATAAAAAGAAAACAAAGGTCCACGTATTGGGAAGGACACCAAGGACTTCTTGAGAAGGCTTTAAAAATAAATTTTTCCTTGATTTTTAACAAGTTGGAGGAATGTAATCATGAGTCAGTGAAAGTTTTCCGCTAGGAACAAAGAGAACGCCATTTTCCCACCTCAGCACAGGAAAGGAGAAAGAAGTAAAAGTTTCCGTTTTTTAACGAGGTTCAGATACAATGTTGCTGGCTGCAATTCCATAGCTGAAACACAGTTTCTTTTAGATGGTATAGAAACGGATAGCATTGATCCTCACTCTCCTACGTCTGGAGAGCATTTTAAGCAGCCACTTTTGACAAGGGGGGGGGTTTCTACAGTTAAACTCCCCCCTCTATTTTTCTTTCTGCAGAAGATTGAATGAATAAATCCAAAACTCACAGTCCACACTTTTTTAAAAGGAAGTCCCCGGTGCACTCCTCCAAGTCCGGCATTTCAGCCCGTCTTCTTTATTTCCGCGTTTTCCAGCTAGCGTTGGAGAGGAGGACCCACCCCCCCACCCCGCTTTCAGCTCTTCGGCTCCTAGAGCAAAGCGGGAAAAAGTACCCCGCCGATCGCCATCGATATGGGGGCCCCCGCAGCCGCTCGTGCGGCAGAGAGTTAACCCAAACTCTCTGAGCCCCCCGGGGAGGCTAGCCAAAGAAGCAAGCGGCAGACGCACCCGAAAACGCATCTGTCGCCGTCGGAAGCCGGAAGTCATATTGTTACAATTCTTATATCTCAACCTCAATCTTACTAATTATTTTAACATCCTTTTTTATGTAAAGTATGACTATATAATGGCATTCTATTTATAAAACAAACAAAGAGAAAAAAACCCCAGTAAATTTAAAAAGGAAAAGTCATCACTCTAAGTTATGTCCTTTAAAAGACATACTGACCGGGTATTCATTAATTCTGTGAATCTCTAAAATGATTATTATTCATAAGTAGTCTCATTTTATAACTTTTATAACTTTTAAATCTAAAAATTTATCATGTGCCTTAATATCGATATCCCAAAGTTCTCATGTAATGTTTCAAATTCAATCTATTTCTTCTTTAAGAGTGTCTTTAGAGCCTGACCACCTATTAGCATCCCTTATTCACTCCCAACATACCTATGTGAATTCACTGATAATATGAAACAATCTTAAGTTTTATGAATAGTTATTAACTAATTAATAATCTTCCATAACATTCTATAACCATCTAACTAATTAGTTAATTATTGATCATCTAGATATAACAATTTCAATTATCAACCAGTATTAACTATCATTTTTCCATTACTCTTAATGTGGCTCATAATTTCTATTCTTATGGTTCTTCAATAATATCTAATACCGTCTTAAATTTATTTATATCCAATCTCATATTCATAACTTTTCACCTGTAGATAGGTAGATATACATCATTAACTATAACATTTATTATAGGTTAATCTTATTGTAAATATCTATAATTGTTAATAACTATTGGTTAACTAATAATCCTTCGATGATATTTTAAACATAATCTAACTAGTTATTAATCATCAAAGGATAACAATTTTCCTTATTAATTAATTTAATTAATTAATTTAATTAATTAATTTAATTAATTTAATTAATTTATTACATTTATAAACCGCCCCCTCTCCCCAAAGGGACTCGGGGCGGTGTACAGGAAAATTAAAAACCATCTAAAAACATACAATACATAACAAAATTAAAAACGAATTAAATTAGCCTGTACTAAAATTTTAAAAACAATTAAAATTGCAGCCCATTAAAAACCAAATAAAACAATTTGAAAATACAGACTGGGGCGAGAAGCATAAATTAGGTCAAGCCGGCCTGATGGAACAGGTGAGTTTTTAATTTTTGGCTGAAAGTGCGGAGGTCTGTAGTCGTTCTAATATCCGGGGGTAGGTCGTTCCAGAGGGTCGGGCCCATCACAGAGAAGGCCCTTCCCCTGGGCATCGCCCGCTGGCATTGCCTGGTGGACGGCACCGGGAGAAGTCCCTCTCTGTGTGAGCGAATCGGTCGAAGGGATGTATGGGGCAGGATACGATCCCGCAAATAACTAGGTCCTGTGCCATGGTGCGCTTTAAAGATGATAGTCAACACCTTGAAACGCACCCGAAAGGCCACAGGCAGCCAGTGCAGCTCGCGCAGGAGTGGTGTAACATGGGAGTATCTTGTAGCTCCCATAACTGCCCGCGCGGCCGCGTTCTGAACCAGCTGTAGCCTTTGAGTGCATCTCAAGGGGAGCCCCAAGTAGAGAGCATTGCAATAGTCCAGCCAAGACGTCACAAGCGCATGAGTGACCGTGCGAAGGGCGTCCCGGTCCAATAGGGAACGCAACTGGCGCACCAGGCGAACCTGGTAAAATGCCCCCCTGGCCACGGCTGTCACATGATCTTCTATTGACAGCCGAGAGTCCAGGAGGACGCCTAAGTTGCGTGCCCGCTCCACGGGGGCTAGGTGTTCGCCCCCTATGGCCAGTGATGGCGTCAACTGGTTGAACCGGGGCGCCAGTAGCCACAGCCACTCAGTCTTGGACGGGTTGAGCTTGAGTCTGTTCCTTCCCATCCAGATCCGCACGGCTTCCAGACACTGGGACATCACTTCGAAGGCATCGTTGGGGTGGTTTGGGGTAGATATATACAGCTGAGTGTCATCAGCGTAAAGATGGTACTCTACCCCAAAACCACGGATGATCTCGCCCAGTGGCTTCATACATGTATTGAACAAGAGGGGCGAGAGGACCGACCCCTGAGGCACCCCACAAGTGAGAGGCCTCGAAGTCGACCTCTGCCCCCCTGCCAATACAAATTGCGACCGACCGGAGAGGTAGGAGGAGAACCACCGTAAAACGGTGCCCCTCACCCCCAACCCCTCCAGTCGATGCAATAGGATACCATGGTCGATGGTATCAAAAGCCGCCGAGAGGTCTAATAGGACCAGGATGGAGGAACAACCCCCATCTCTGGCCCTCCAGAGATCATCCACCAACGCGACCAATGCCGTCTCGGTGCTGTGACCGGGCCGGAAGCCGGACTGGCGCGGGTCCAGATAATCAATCTCCTCCAGGTGACGTGGAAACTGTTGTGCCACCACACTCTCTACAACCTTCGCCAAGAAGTGAAGGTTGGAGACCGGACGGTAATTTACTAACAATGCTGGGTCCAGGGAAGGCTTCTTGAGGAGGGGCCTCACCACCGCCTCTTTCAAGACGGTAGTCAAGAACCCCTCACTCAAAGAAGCCCTCACTATTTCCTGGAGCCAGCCTCGTGAAACCTCCCAGGATGCCAGTACAAGCCAGGAGGGACACGGGTCCAATAAACATGTGGTGGCCCTCAGTCTCCTACGCAACCTGTCCATATCATCGGAAGTAACAGAGTCAAACTCCTCCCAGAATGGTGCCTCAAGACCCGCTTCTGACGCCTCCTCCGGACCACTTTCAGTGGAGACCAACTCGCTCCGAATCTGAGCGATTTTGTCCTGCAGATACTCTCCAAATTCCTCTGCTCTGCCCTGTAAAGGGGCTTCCCGCGGCCTCTGTTGAAGGAGGGAGCGGGTCACCCCAAACAGGGCGGCAGGGCGGTTATCTGCGGGCGCGATAAGAGTGGCACAATACCGACGCTTGGCCACTCTTATCGCCACAATGTAAGTCCTCAAATGGGCTCTTACCTGTGTTCGGTCCGATTCAGAGCGTGTGGATCTCCATCTCCTCTCTAGGCGTCTCTTGCGGCGCTTCATCACCCTCAGCTCCTCGGAAAACCAGGGAGCCAGGGTGGTTCGCTGCCGCAAGAGAGGCCGCAAAGGCGCAACCCGGTCCAAGGCCCCAGTGGCCGCACTATTCCATGCAGCCACTAGGTCCTCCATCCAGGCGCGGGTCAGGGCTACAGGTAATGGCCCAAGCTCCGTCTGGAACCTTTCGGGTTCCATCAGGCGCCTGGGGCGGAACCATCTTGGATATTCCGTTTCCGCCTCCCCGCGGTGGGGTGTAGCGGTGGGAAAGTCGAGCCGGAGAAGTGAGTGATCTGACCATGATAGGGGTGTGATGACTAAATCCCCAACTCCCAGATCACTCGTCCATTGGCCAGAGACAAAAATGAGATCCAGTGTGTCTCCACCCTCGTGTGTGGGGCCCTGAATTACTTGGGTCAGTTCCATGGCCGTCATGGAGGCCATGAACTCCCGAGCTACCTCGGAAGTCTCGCCTACCGATGGCAGGTTAAAGTCCCCCATGACTAACAGTCTGGGGGTCTCAACCGCCATCTCGGCGATCATCTCGAGGAGCTCGGGCAGGGCTGCTGATACGTAGCGGGGAGCCAGGTACACAATCAGCAAGCCCAACTGCCTCCCTGGGCCCCACTTCACGCAGAGGGACTCACAACCGGTTATCTATGGCACAGTGGTCTCTCTCGGCTCAAGACCTTCCCTGACAATAACCGCCACCCCCCCACCCCTGCCAAGGGCCCGTGACTGATGGAACGCGCGGTAACCTGGTGGGCACATTTCCACGAGAGGAAGTCCTCCCTCGTGGCCCAACCAGGTCTCCGTAATTCCCGCCAGGTCCGGCTCCCCCTCTGATACAAGATCGTTTATGAGGGGGGCTTTGTTGACAACGGACCTGGCATTGCATAGCATCAGTCTCAGGCCCTGGCTCTGTAAGCCCTGACCACCTAGATTGCGGGGGTTGGGACATGTGACTGCTTGTAACCATCGGCCACGTTTGCCCAACCGGTATTGGAATCCTTGTCTACCATCGCACCTGCCCCTCCCCACGACCGTTGGAATAAAATGACCTCTTCCGGAACGACCCTAGTCCCCCTCTCCTTACCAGACCCATCTGCTTCCTTTTTAATTCCGCCCGTCGGCTTGGTTTTGGTCCCGCCCTCAGCCTGACTAATCCCCTCCCCCTCCCTGGAACTCCCTAAAATCCGAATTAAAAATTTCTTTAAAACCCCCCTAAGACGGTGTTTCGCCCACCTCTCTTGATTAAAAAATCCCTCATCAAGGTGGGCCCTCGTTAGCACGGAGGGCCAAACCTGCGAGAGGGGGGACTCTCGCAGTAAGATCAAGTCTGCTCTAGAGTACGACATAATAAATACTAGTAGATGTAAACAGTATAAAAAATCATGAGGGTTGTAAGCAAGGGCATCAAAATTGCTTGAAAGTTATACTAGCATGTATAAAAGTATAAGTATTATAATAGATGTTATAAATATAAATAGATGTTATAAATATAAATAAATATTATAAATATAAATAGATGTTATAAATAGACAATTCAAGTCAACCCAGGAACCATACAGTCCGGCTCTAAGTTCGAAATAGTTCAAAATAGTTCGTTGGAGGTGGAGAAAGTTTGTCCGTATATGTGTGTGGTGCTGGGGCTGGAGGGCTGGTCCGGCTGTCTAGCTGTAGTCCAGTTCCGGCCTGTGTTCTTCTATGGTCCAAGCCCAGTTGTTAATCGGCCTCCTCCAGCCCCACCACACCAGGCATCTCAGAGGGCCTAGGCTACAGATCTTGTTTCAGCCAAGGCCTGTTCTCCCCGGCCCAAGGGCCTCGGGCCTCTACTACCAACCTCTAAAGGCCTCAGCGTGGATGTTTCCTGGCCAGCGTGGATGTTTCCCGGCCAGCCTATTGATTCCGCCCCCGGCGAACCACCAATCGTCCTTCGGCCTACCAGGCCAGGTGTTCTTCGGCCCGGCCCAGGTCCTTCGGCCTACCTTCGGCCTACCAGTTGTTCGTTCGGCCCAGCCCGACCATACGGCCTCCGATGTTACCCGGCCTTACCGGCCTTCTCGAGCGCCCGGCCTCCCCGTCCGGCCTTCCGCGTCTCCATCCCAGCCATCCCGGCTCTACGCCTCCTCCGCTGTTACCATGCCGGCCTAGGTGTTCTCTAGACAGCCAGGCCCGGCCCCGTCCGGCCTCCCTGTCTGGCCCCTTCCCGGCGATGATGCCACATCTCCAGCCGGCCACCCCTGCTCCACTTCTCCACGCCGCGCCGGTAAAAACCTCAGCGCCTCGGCGCGGCGTTTGGTGATAATCATTTCGGAGCCCTCGGCCGGCGCCACTCCAACGCTCCGTGTGAGCCGCCAGTCCACCCCGGGAGATCATCCAAGCCTCTAAAGGCTGCCCGGGTGGATGGCTCACTGGGCCTGGCCCTCCGAGATGTTAAACAGGCCAGGCTGCATGCCCTGGTTCACTACAACCCCCTCGGTCCTCATCGAGCTCGGCGGCCGACCGCCATTCTTCGCGCATGCGCAGGCTTAGCCAGTGTCTTATCAACCAGTGTCTTTCCAGTAACAAATTAAACTTGTCTCTTTTGCTATTTGTGGTCTCCATCTCTTTTTATTTGTCTTCCTGGGTCTTTCATCGGCTTCTTTTTGCACATTATTGTCCAGTATAACTGTCAAATAATAACGCTGTCCAGTTCCAGTCCTTGCGTATTGCTTGTTTTTAAATGTCAGAGGTGTTCCTGGAGAGATTTCTCCTCTTTCTTCTTTTCCCTTTTCTTCTCCTTGATGGCCAAGCTGAAGTTCAAATTTCTCATATTCTTTTTGGGTTTTTCCCTTCTCTGTATTTTCTCCAGCATTTAATCGATTAACTTCTTCCTCATTTTCTTCACTTGAGATAAGTACCTCCTTGTCTTGATCTTTTTCCTCTTTCTCTTTAATTTCTTTAATTTCTGAAGTCTTCAATTGATCTTTGCTTGATACAATAAATAGAATTTTATCCAATGTGTCATTTATTCTTTTATTGCTTTGTTTTAGTAAATTCAAGATTTCAGCCAAAAACTTTTGATTTTCTATAGTGTCCTCTTCTATATATGTAGCCATGTTGGCAAATCCAAAAAGTAGTGAAAGTTAAATCTAACTGCCTCCCTGTTTGCTGGCTTATTCTTTCTTTAATGCTTCAGAGAACATAACTGTTCATAAGTATCCACCAGTAACCGCCAGAGGCAATACAATGTAACAAAGTAGCCTAACAATGTTTCACTCTTTTCTTTGTTGTCGAGAGGAAGAACAGAAACCAAAAATAAAAATAAAAAGCATTGTCCTTGAATAGTTCAGGAATGCGCAGTAAAACTTCAAAAATAATTATTAAAGTTGTAAAAATAATCCCAGATTCAAGATTTTGAGTAGAGAAAATTAAAAGGAAGAGAAAATAAAGAGGCTAGAAATAGTCCAATCACTTTCAGCCCAGACAAAATTAGCTTTACTCTTGCGCTTCAATCCGCCATTTCAAAAAATTCGATAAAAAGCGGAAATCTCTCAATTCAATTAATTCCGCTGCTTATTCCAAAATTCAAGGCTTTAATAAAAAGAAAAAAAAAGTTTCTTTAGCAAAATGTTTAAAGAAAAAAGATAGAATACCTTCCCAGTGTTGCACTTTCACTTGAAACAGTTCCTTCCGTTCCGAAGCTTATCTGCCCGTGGGGGGGGCTGCCTATTTGTCGCCCTTCAGAAGCTTTTCCCTCGTGTCAAATGGGT
The DNA here is from genome assembly GCA_039707465.1 of Rhabdophis nuchalis. Classification (NCBI taxonomy): domain Eukaryota; kingdom Metazoa; phylum Chordata; class Lepidosauria; order Squamata; family Natricidae; genus Rhabdophis; species Rhabdophis nuchalis. The sequence continues at coordinate 50,519,700 of CM077650.1, forward strand.
ATTGTGATACCCCTGTGACCAGCGAGGCTAGCTTCTTAATCGCCGTCCCTCCAGGACGGTTTAGGTTCCTATGGAACTGAGGGGGCGACAAAAGTTCAACCGGGGTCTCTGCAGCATAGAGACCTCCAGTTGTGTTGGCGCAGCATAGCTCCGCCTTCCCCTACACATCTTTTCTTTTGTTGTGCTAATGAGGAGTATAAGGTTCCCAATTTTAGGATATTCCAATAGTTTATTGGGCTGTTTTTTGATGTGAACCTCTTGAAGACAAATAAAATCTAATTGCAACTTTCCTAATTTGTTAAAAGCCATTTTCCTTTTCATAGGAGAATTCAGTCCATTTATATTAATCAACAGTAGTGTCAAGTTTCCTAACAATGCCGTAACTGATGCATAATAATTGAACCAATGTTTTAATTAAAAAACCAGCGATTTATTGATGGCTTCATTAGGGAATATTTGTTTGCTCTGTTTATCTTATTTATTTTTATTTATTTTATTACATTTATATCCCGCCCTTCTCCGCAAAGGACCCAGGGCGGCGCACAGGAGATTTAAAAAACATACAAAAATAGAACATAAATAATTTAAAATATATATTAGATCCCAAACCTGTGCTAAAACCAATTATTAATTAAAACCCAATTTAAAACTTTTCTACAGTCCCCATGGGAGGTTAGGCTAGGCCGGCTTGATGAAAAAAGTATGTCTTTAGACATTGGCGGAAGAGGCGGAGGTCAGTGATGGTCCGGAGTTCAGGGGGTAGGTCGTTCCAAAGGGCAGGGCCCGCCACAGAGAAGGCTCTTCCCCTGGGTGTCGCCAGTCGGCATTGTCCGGCCGACGGCACCCTGAGAAGGCCCTCTCTGTGGGAGCGTATCGGTCTAAGGGATGTATGGGGCACAAGACGGTCTCGCATATAACTAGGCCCCGAGCCATGGAGCGCTTTAAAGATGGTCGTCAAGACCTTGAAGCGCACCCGAAAGACCACAGGAAGCCAATGCAGCTCGCGCAGGATTGGTGTTATATGGGAGCTTCTGGTAGCTCCCGTAATTACCCGCGCGGCTGCGTTTTGGACTAGCTGTAGCTTTCGAGTGCACCTCAAGGGAAGCCCCATGTAGAGAGCATTACAGTAGTCGAGACGGGACGTCACAAGAGCTTGAGTGACTGTGCGAAGGGCAGCCCGGTCCAGTAAGGGGCGCAATTGGCGCATCAGGCGTACCTGATGAAACGCCCCCCTGGCCACGGCTGCCACATGGTCCTCCAAGGACAGCCGGGAATCCAGGAGGACACCCAAATTGCGCGCCCTCTCCACGGGGGCCAATGTTTCGCCCCCAATGGCCAGAGTTGGAGTAATCTGGCTGAACCGGGGTGCCGGAAACCACAGCCACTCAGTCTTGGCAGGGTTGAGCTTGAGTTTGTTACCACCCATCCAGATCTGTACAGCCTCCAAACACCGGGACAGCACTTCGACGGCATCGTTGGGGTGGTCTGGGGTGGATATTTACAACTGAGTGTCATCAGCGTACAGATGGTACTCCACCCCAAAACCACGGATGATCTCACCCAGCGGCTTCATATATGTGTTGAAAAGGAGGGGCGAGAGGACCGACCCCTGAGGAACCCCACATAGGAGGGGCCTCGAGGTCGACCTCTGCCCTCCCGTCAACACATATTGCGACCGACCAGAGAGGTAAGATGAGAACCACCGCAGAACGGTGCCTCCCAGCCCCAACCCCCCCAGTCGGTGCAATAGGATACCATGGTCGATGGTATCAAAAGCCGCTGAGAGGTCTAACAGGACTAGGATAGAGGAATAACCTCTATCCCGCGCCCTCCAGAGATCATCAACCAACGCGACCAATGCCGTCTCGGTACTGTGACCGGGTCGGAAGCCGGACTGGCGCGGGTCTAGATAATCAACTTCCTCCAGGTGTCGCGGAAACTGTTGGGCTACCACACTCTCAACAACCTTCACCAGAAAGTGAAGGTTGGAGACCGGACGATAGTTCTCTAATAAAGCTGGGTCCAGGGACGGCTTCTTGAGGAGGGGCCTCACCACCGCCTCTTTCAAGACGGAAGGTAAGGACCCCTCACTCAAAGATGCGTTGACAATGCCCTGGAGCCAGCCTCGTGTCGTCTCCCAGGATGCCAGTACAAGCCAGGAGGGACACGGGTCCAATAAACATGTGGTCGCCCTAAGTTTCCTTGACAACCTGTCCATATCCTCGGTGGTAACAAAGTCAAACTCCTCCCAAGATGGAACCTCAAGACTAGTCTCGGACAGTCCCACAGGACCACCGTCGATGGAGGGTAGCTCATTCCGAATCCGAGTGATTTTCTCCTGCAGATAAATCCCAAATTCCTCTGCTCGCCCTTGTAGAGGGGCTTCCCGCGGCCTCTGGTGAAGGAGGGAGCGGGTCACCCCAAACGGCGGCAGGGCGGTTATCTGCGGATGCAATTAGGGTGGCACAATACTCACGTTTGGCCACCTTTATCGCCACTAAGTAAGCCCTAATATGGGTTCTCACTAGTGTTCGGTCGGCTTCGGAGCGAGAGGATCTCCATCTGCTCTCTAGGCGTCTCTTGTGGCGTTTCATCCCCCGGAGCTCCTCAGTAAACCAAGGAGCCTGGGTGATTCGTCGCCGCAAGAGAGGCCGCAAGGGCGCGACTCGGTCCAAGGCCCCCGCGGCCGCACTTAACCATGCGGCCACTAGGTCCTCAGTCGAGTCGCGGGGCAGGGTCACAGGAATTGGCCCAAGCTCCCTCTGGAACCTTTCCGGGTCCATTAGAAGCCTGGGGCGGAACCATATAGGAGTATCCGGTTCCGCCTCCCCGCGGTGAGGTGAAGCGATTGGAAAGTCCAGCCGGAGGAGAGCGTGATCTGTCCATGACAAGGGAGTGATGACTAAATCCCCTATTCCCAGATCACAACTCCACTGTCCCGAGACAAAGATCATATCCAGCGTGTTTCCCCCCTCGTGAGTGGGGCCTAAAACTACCTGGGTCAGGTCCATGGCCGTCATGGAGGCCATGAACTCCCGAGCTACTCCAGAGGCTTCGCCCGCCGACGGCAAGTTAAAGTCCCCCATGACTACCAGTCTGGGGGTCTCAACTGTCGCCTCGGCTATCACCTCTAGGAGCTCGGGCAGGGCTGTTGTTGCATAGCGAGGAGCCAGGTATACAACTAACACGCCCAACTGCCTCCCTAGGCCCCATCTCACGCAGAGAGATTCACATCCGGTTGTCTGAGGGACTGTGGTCTCCTTCGGCTCAAGACCTTCCTTTACGATAATCGCCACTCCCCCACCCCTCCCTAGGGCCCTAGGCTGATGGAAGGCACGGTAACCTGGTGGGCACATGTCCACGAGGGGTAGACCCCCTTCGTGGCCCAACCAGGTTTCCGTTATACCCACCAGGTCCGGGTCCCCCTCTGACACCAGGTCATGAATGAGGGGGGCTTTCTGAACCACAGACCTGGCGTTGCACAGCACTGCTTCTGAACTTTACCCCTGTTCCTTTCCTCCCTTCAGTCTGTGTCATAAATCACGTTACCCAATAGATACACCCATCTCAAACCAGCTACTGTAATCTGAGATCTCACTCCTCCAACAGTACGCGTGGAATGCACTCCCACTCATTCCGTCCCCATGACAACACAGAGAGTTGACAAGTAGTTTTATTTCATCTTCCATAGTTTTACTTGTAGATAGGTCTTATTGTTCTGGTCGCTCTTTTGTCTTTGCACCTTCTTGTTCTGCTCTCTCCTTTAATTCTGTTTCATCTTCTTTTTGTTGTATTTTTCCTCCTCCATTTGGACTCATTTCCAAAGAAAAGAAAACACTGGGAGTGGCCAACTCGACGTCACTCACTCCCACCTAGTCACATGACCACCCTAGCCACGCTTACCCAGCTGGTCATTAGGGCAGAAAACTGGTTGTTAAAAAACACCTGGAACCACAAAACCCTTTTAACATTCTCTCCCTCTCCCTCTCTCTCTCTCCCTCCCTCCCTCCCCTCTCTCAGTATCTCTGTGTCTCTCTCTCCCCCATCTCTCTATGTCTCTCTTTCTCCCCCTCTCTTCCTTCCCCCCTCTTTGTCTCTATGTCTCTCTCTCCCCTTCTATCTCCCCCCCCCCATATCTCTGGCTCTCTCTGGCGGGTTGTGGTTGTGAGAGGAGGAGGAGGGTCACCCAAAGGGAAGCCTCCATTGTGGCTCACACTTGTTCCTCACCCAGCCCATATTTCCAAAAAGTCGCCAAGAAGAAAGAAAAGGAATAGCAAGGAGCCCCAAGGGGAGCTCGCCAGGTTGGCCAAGCCTCAGCTTTCCGAGAGAGGAAGAGAAGAGACAGAGAGAGAGATACAGAGATACACACACGCACACACACAGACATAGAGAGAGAGACAGAGAGAGAGAATATGTTTAATTAATTAATTAATTAATCTATATAAATAAAAATGTAACTATGAGTTTGTTCAAAACCGCTAATATCAGAAACTATTGCACCAATCGCCACCAAATTTTCACACAACGTTCCTTACAAGTGCCGCACCAATTATACTTACAGATTGTGTGGACGGCACACCGGTGCCAGATACATGCCACACAAATGTAAAACTGCAGCTCTTGTGTGTTTTTCCCTCACTCGCTCCCCTCACTTGCACGAGCGGTGGAGCAGTCTGCGTCATATCCATGATAGTCACCTCCTCAGCGCCTGCTCTCTCCTCCCTGCCCGCACCGCCAATTCCCCCCCCCCCCCGCCAAGGCTGCTGCCGAGTCAGCGGCCTCTCTCCGCCACCTGCACCGCCAACTCCCCCCGCCAAGGTCGCTGCCAAGTCAGCGGCCTCTCCTCCACCACCGCCCACGCCGCCAACTCCACACACACCCCGCCAAGGCCGCTGCTGAATCAGCGGCCTCTCTCTCCTCTCTCTCTAGGTTGGTAGGTAGGTAGGTAGGGAAAGGGATAGAGAGGGAGAGGGAGAAATACAGTAGGTAGGTAGGTAGGTAAGTAGGTAGAGGAATAGAGAGAGAGAGGGAGAAATACAGCAGGTAGGTAGGTAGGTAGAGGGATAGAGAGAGAGAGGGAGAAATGCAGTAGGTAGGTAGGTTTAAGCAGACTGAGCCAGAGCAACGCGTGGCCGGGATAGCTAGTCTATATAAATAAAAATGTAACTATGAGTTTGTTCAAAACCGCTAATCTCATAAACTACTGCACCAATCGCCACCAAATTTTCACACAACGTTCCTTACAAGTGCAGCACCAATGATACGTACAGATTGTGTGGATGGCACACCGGTGCCAGGTGCACGCTACACAAATGTAAAAGTGCAGCAATTCTGAGTTTTTTACCTCCCTTTAGCTCCTCCCACCCAGCTGCTTCTTATGCTGCATCACACACACATGCAGCTGCCAGTGCTGACGCCCTTCCCCAAACGTCACATTTCCAACAGTCGCTTCCTCAATGAACTACCCTTCCCACAAGACCCTGCGGCCTGGCGGCGTGAGGCATATACGCTCAGCCCCCTGTCCAAAGATTACTGGGATAAGGGGGTAATCCCACCTCCAATTGGAGCCTCCAGGTGGAGAGGCAGTTTACCTGAACTGGGGGGGAGGAGTAGGAGGAGGAAGGCATCCTTGCGGCCCAAGAGACAAATCACCTGGGCGCTTCCGGTATTCGGGGGTGAAACTTCTGCTCTCGGTCCCCTGTCACTCCCCACGTTTGCTTGGTGCCGACGGAGCCTGACCTGCCGCCGGCATAGGCTGGAAGCCAGGAGAATCACGGCCAAAAGTTTTTCCGTCGCGACCGCCCCGTCCTTTCTTTTGGGCGGGGGGGGCATTGGGGAGGTGAGGGAGGACCTGATGGTCGCTTGGAGGGGGGTGGGGTGGGGCTGGAGGAGGTTTCCTGGGGGGGTCTGGGGAGGTAGAGGGATAGAGAGAGGGACAAGTACGGTAGGTAGGTAGGTAGGTAGAGAGATAGAGAGAGAGAGGGAGAAATACGGTAGATAGGTAGGTAGGTAGGTAGGTAGGTAGGGGGATAGAGAGAGAGGGAGAAATACAATAGGTAGGTATGAAGGTAGGTAGAGGGATAGAAAGAAGGAGAAATACGGTAGGTAGGTAGGTAGGTAGGTAGGTAGGTAGGTAGGTAGGTAGGTAGGTAGGTAGGTAGGTAGGTAGGTAGGTAGGTAGAGGGATAGAGAGAGAAAGGGAGAAATACAATAGGTAGGTAGGAAGGTAGGTAGAGGGATAGAAAGAAGGAGAAATACAGTAGGTAGGTAGGTAGGTAGGTAGGTAGAGGGATAGAGAGAGAGAGGGAGAAATGCGGTAGGTAGGTAGGTAGGTAGGTAGGTAGGGGGATAGAGAGAGAGTAAGAAATACAGTAGGTAGGTAGGTAGGTTGGGGGTTATAAGGTGGTTGTGTGTACACAGGTTGGTTGGCCATTTAACCAGACTTGGCCACAGCAATGCGTGGCCGGGTATAGCTAGTAAATTTGATAAATTTATAATCCAGTTAGGTCCACCAAGCCCCAAAGTTCAACCACTCACGTTCATAAATCACCCAAAAGAAAAAAAAAGTTCAAACAGGAAGGAAAAAATAAAGTTCTTTGCTCTTTCCCAGCTTCTATTTACTTTATCTGTTTCGTTTTCATCTTAAGTTCCAAGAGCTACACTGTTTAAAAAGTTACAGTGTTTCTGTCAGCCTCTACCTTGCATGCTTGCTATTGGCTGCCATAGTATCTCGAGAAGGGAGGTTTGTTCTCACCATCTTCTGCGCATGCTGATGGCTCGTGTTTGAGTTTGGTCAAAGCCAACTGTCTCTTCATACCAACTGAATGAGGCCACTCAAAGATGCACCCCCACATGACACCTTTGGAAGCGGGAGATTGGACATTGGTTTGGGGTAACTGGGGGAGAGGGATTTGGGTAAATGTTTAATATGTACAAGTTTGCTCTTTTTGGCTTCAGATCTTGCTTCACTTTCACTGTTTTCATGTCCAGTAAAAGTACCTTTTCTCTAATTAAGTGGAGTTGGGGGTTTTCTTTCTTAGATATTGAATGAGGCACGCCTGACAGTTTCACTCTCTTTCTCTGCTGTCTCATATAAACAATTTGCTAGAGCAGGTGTTATTGTAACAAATAAGCTTAACTTCAATATACAGTCAAGATCATAACTTTCAGTTCTCTGCAGTTTTCTCCAGTAGCTTTGTGATTTCCTAGTTGGCTGTTGCTGAATCTTGGAATTTGGCTGTTGATTTCTGAGGCCACATGAAAGACTGAAAATGCCACTAGTTGAACAATTTCTTTACCAGTCAAGCGAGCGCATAATGAAGGATCAGATGCTAAATACCTTTCTTTTAACAGCTCACAAGTATCACAGAGCTGATGACTGTCTCCTGTACAGCACATTATTAAGAGGAAAAATTTCAGACGTTTTAGCTTTATACTGTTTTCCTTCACCACGGGTTTTGGATTTGTTTGCTTGATTCATAGTATTTCATGATTTATCTCCCTCTTCTTCTCCAGCCCATTTGATAATTTCTGTAAGGTTTATGTAAGGCTTTTAATTTTAATCTTGCAAACAAGATACGGTAAACTCCACTCAAATCTCTACCCTTTAGAAAAGGTAGAAACAGGCAGGAAAGTCAGATAGCGCTCTGCCTTTATCAAGCATGTGAGAGAGAAACTTAAACTAGAGGTTTTCTCTGTCATATACAGGCAGTCCACAACTTACAACAGTTCATTTAATGACCAAAGTTACAATGGCACTGAAAAAAGTGACTTATGACTGTTTTTCACACTTATGACCATTGCAGCATCCCTGTGGTCATGTGATTTTCATTCAGATACTTGACAACTGGTTCATATTTATGACAGTTGCAGTGTCCTGGGGTCATGTGAACATCTTCTGCAACCATCTGACAAGCAAAGTCAATGGGTAACCCAGATTCACTTAACAGCCGTGTTACTAATTTAGTGCAGTGATTCATGTAACAAATGTGGCAAGAAGAGTTGTAAAATGGGGCAAAACTCAATTAACAAATGTTTCACTTAGCAACATAAATTTTGAGCTCAGTTTCAGTCGTAAATCAAGGATTACTGTTAGCAACTCTGGGTTCAGAACCAGTGTTACAACTCTGGTCCCTTAACCAGTGTTAGCAAATAAATGCGGAATAGTGTAATTCACCGGACAGTAAAGAGATACGTTGCTGTAACCACAAACAAACTCTAAAGCAGTGATAGTAAGAAAATAAATAGTCTTTACTTTGTAGCAACTAAAATACTTCTTCCGACTAACTTCTCAAACAAATAACAGTCCTTCACCAGAGTTTATCTTACAGTGATGCAAAACAAATTCTCCTTCTTCTTCAGTCACAGCTCCTCAGCACAGGGAATCGAAAAGGGAATGAGCTGTGATTCTGAGCTTGCTTTATGGTAGAGCTGATAAGTACAGCCAATCAGATTATAAGACCGTTCTTAAAGCTACATAACTCCTTAAGAACATAGGCTCATATATATTGTCAACCCAATATAAGGCTGAATATCCTAACAATTATCTGTAATAACTCCCAATGTGTTGACAATTCTTTTGTGAATGAGCATTCTCCTTCCTCCTTTAAATGAATCATTCCACCAGCATTTAGAAGTAGAATGATTTAATAAGACTGTACCAGGGGTGAGTTTCAAAACTTTTTACTACCTATTTTGTGGGCGTGGCTTGGTCATGTGACTGGGTGGGTGTGGCCAACTTGATGTCACTCACCAGGAGATATCATGGATTGGGTAAAATGTGGTGAAGCTCACTTAATGCTATTGCTTAGCAACCAAAATTTTGGGCTCAATTGTAGTCATAAGTCAAGGACTATCTCTGCCTTCCTCTGCATGGCAGCCTTGTCCTAGTAAACTCCTTCTCCTTTCTGGCAATTTTCCACTCTGTTACAGGCACCAAAGTAATCCAGACAATGTAAGGTTTCCTAATGCAGCAGGGGGTTGGACTAGATGACCTCTGAGATACCTTCCAGCCCTAAATTGCTGTGCTGTTTCAAAGCGTCTTCTGAAACCATGGCTAGTGCCAGGGTTTGTGGTGCCTTCTTCCCCTTCTTTCTCCCTCTTTCTCTCTCTCCCTTCCTTTTTCTTTTTCATTTCTCTCTCTCTCTCTCTCTCTCTCTCTCTCTCTCTCTCTCTCTCTCTCTCTCTTTCTTTCTTTCTTTCTTTCTGGCATACCACTACCTGTTCAGCTGACCCATTTTCCTCTCTGTTAGAGGCACCAAAATAATCCAGACAATGTAAGGTTTCCTATTGCAGCAGGGGGTTGGACTAGATGACTTCTGAGTAGCCTTCTAACCCTAAATTGCTGTGCTGTTTTTCATCCCTCCCTCCCTCCCTCCTTCCCTCCTTTCCTTCTTTCTTTCTTTCTTTCTTTCTCCCTTCCCTCTGTGTGAAGCAACACCCCCACCTCCCACCCACCCCCCATAACTGCTGAATGTGACTTTACAAACCTGAGCAGCTTTTCAATTTAAAGCAGAACTCCAAAGTTTGCAGCTTTAAGACTTGTGGACTTCAACTCCCAGAATTCAACAGCCAGGCATGCTCAGTTCTGATTTAAAGTGACAGCATTTGTTTTTCTCCTTTGCTGAATCTCCTGGCAGAAAAGTAAGTTTCCTTCCTTCCTTCCTTCCTTCCTTCCTTCCTTCCTTCCTTCCTTCCTTCCTTCCTTCCTTCCTTCCTTCCTTCCTTCCTTCCTTCCTTCCTTCCTTCCTTCTTCCCTCCCTCCCTCCCTCCCTCCCTTCCTTTCTTTCTCCCTCCCTCCCTCCCTCCCTCCCTCCCCCCTCCCTCTCTCCCCCCTCTCTCGCTTTTTTTCCCCTTGCCTGAACCGGCAGGGGGGGGGGACCTTTTTTAAAAAGGCTTCTGACAGGAGAACAGGTTCGGGGGCATGGTCAAGCCACCATTTCTACTACTGGTCCTATTTGGTACGCCAGATTTTCACTACCTCTTCTGGCGTACCAGATCGTATAGGGAGGAACCCACCTCTGGACTGTACCATGTGTTTTTCTAAGTGTGGATTGCTCTATGCACTAGTATGATAACTATTATCACTCTTTTAATGAGATAATTCCATTCCTTTCATATCTACTTGTCATTGATCCTTGGGCTGTAGGGGCAACATTGCATCTAGGGTGGCCACCTGACCTTTCTTCTCTCCTTCCCAGACTCAAGTGCAGTCTTTGGGCAGAAGGACAGTCCTGGAGCTCCTGCCTTTTCTAGTCCACATGAGGCATGGAGTCACTTACACCGTACACCTCCTTCCTTCCCTACTGCTCCAGCCTGGCCCAAAGGTGGCGGCACTGATGGAACTGAACGTGGAAGCAGCCAGCTTGACAAGGACAGAGAGAAGTCTGAAGGCCCAGTGATCAAGGATGAGAAGGACAGGTAAGGAGAAAAGGGAGACGGATGAATGGCAGAGGCCCATTTACCATTACAGAGATAGGTGATTATAGGTGCCTACATAAGAGTGTGTGTGTGTGTGTGTAAAGTGCTTTTTTTTTCTTTTGTCAAAGCACCTGGTATGCCCAAATATGCGAGGGAGCATACTGCTTCCCTTTTGCCTTTCAGCCCCACTCCAGGAGCCTTCCAGGTAGAAAAACCATTTTGTGTTGCATTTTTGCTGATAAATAAATGAAGGGAGACTAGTATAGATCTATTTCAAGCTATTTAGCTCTCAGCAGCTAGCCATACCCTTGCTGGGATTCGAACCTGGGCTGTTTTTACATATTAGGCAGTTATTAGGCTTAGAGGTTAATATAACTGCCTAATATGTAAAAACAGAACCAGCAGGAAGCATCCTGAGGGATTAGAGGTGGATGACCAGGAGCAACCTCACCGATTTATCTTTAAAACAAAACACTTTGTGATGGTCACATCCACCCCAGCAGCTATTTTGTAAACTGGCAAACCTCTCCCCTGTAAGGGCTGTCAACACTAGAGTCTCTTCACTTCCATGTGTCCACCAGCCTCAGAAAGCTGCCTACTGCTGTTGGGTTGGGGATTGCTGAACAATTAACACTTTTTTCAGGGATAAGACTGGCAAAAAAAAGGAAATATAGATAACTTTTCTAAAAGGGTGGAGGAGAAGGTCTTTTGATTATTTAGGTACACAGGCAGAGCCAGGTTGCTGCATTCAATGGATGACTGCTAGTCAGTGATTCATTGCCAGGTTGCACAGGAAGTCTTGACATTTTATGTCTCTGTGTGTGATTCAGGGATTCTGGCTTCTCCTGTCATTCGCTGAACTCCTCTCTAGCTACTCCCACCTTAAACAACCCATCGCTGATCCACAAGGAGGCTCCAAGCCGACCCCATGTACAAGCAGAACAAGAACATCGCTATGGCAGCCCATCAAGTTCAGGGCATACCTCCTGCTCCCCTTACCCAGAATTGCCTCTCAAGAAAGAAGTGAAGGTCAAGGAAGAGCCAGAGTTGCCTGGCTTTGAGGGAGCTGTACACATGGGTGTTTCCTATCACAGTACCCTGCATGTCTCCCACCCCCTCGGGACCCTGGCCATGTTTGAGAGACCCCAAGCTGGGACTGGAGGAAGTGTCTCTCCCTACTTGGTGGCCGCCCCGCCCTCAGCTGCCTCCTATGCTGCACTCAAGGCATGGCGAGAGCCCTACCACCGAGGCCTGGAGTTGCACCCGCTACAGCGCCTGCCCCGCTACTTGGAGAACCCATCGCCTGCTGCTGCCAAGGACTATGAAAGAGTCCAGTTGTATGGTTTGGCTCCCCCACTGCACCCCAGCCTCATGGCTTATCCCCACCATCAAAACGGACTGCTGGCAAAAGTCACACCCTCAGCAGCTGTAGCAGCTGTGGGACTGCTGAGCGCCCCACCACCTCTCATCCCAGCTTCCAGCATTCGGCCCTGCTCCCCTCGACGAGCTCCTGATATCCGAGACCTGATGGCCTCCTACAAGGACCGGGACTCCAGATAATGGTGCTCTGGTGGCACTCTGGAACCTGAACTTCTCTATCAAGCAGCCTCCCTGATCTCTAGGAACTGATGTGACAGGATCAGGGGAGTCTAGGAGGCCCGTCTAAATTAGCGGGGTTATTAAGGTGGCTTTTTGGTCACTATAGCCTGAATTAGGGATATGCTGCTGTCATCACCAGGAAGGACTTTGCCATTGGAGTTGAATAATATGGTGCATTTCGGGGAAGAGATCAGGAATGCAGGTGCCTGTCGTTGTTCCTGATTTCGGCAAAGGCCTTCTCTTCCAGCCTCTGAAGATGTCGGGATTTCTGTCTTCCTTCCAGCATTCCTGCTGGGCTAAAAACAGACTCAGTGGACTGATGAGAAGGCTGCTTTCAGGGGAAGGGGGAGGCCCTGAATCTTGGGACACCTCCTCCATGAGGCAGTGTAAATATTTATATATTCTCCCCTAGGCGGATGGGGAAAAGGTTTGTGTACATTTATAAAAGGTTTGAGATTGTGATTTTAAAAGTGACTTCTTTTCCTCCTTCCCACTCCTACCCTCTTTTGTTCCCCCTTGTTTTTACTGTACTGCTCTTTTCTATGCCTGTATTCATTCACTCCTGCCCAATCTCCTGATCTCTTTCCTTCTCCTGTAATTAAGGGGATGGCGCAACACACTTGTCCAATGCCCTTTTCTTCCCCAGGCTGGTTAATTAAACTCCAAACTGGTGCTTCTCAATTTCTTGTTCTGTGTGTGTTAGTTGAGGTAAAGGGAGGGGAGGATACAGGTTCTCACCTTCTTCCAGGACGGTAGAGAGCAACTGAGAGGGTGCAGAATACAAGGTGAAATTCTTGGATGGGAAAACTGCTCTCTTGGATAGTTTTAATTTTTGCAGTCTCTGAAAAGCGTAAATGGAGCTAGCTACAGAATCCCTCTATATAGTGTTTTAATGCAAATGCACTTGTGGTGCACAACTATCATGTAAATTTAGAGCTGCTGTTTGTGGGGAGGCGGAAACAGGCAGAATCAGCAGTGCTTTGGGGAAAGAATCAGAACTGTTTTTCTTTTCTTTTTTTTTTCCCATTCAAGGTTTTTTATTTTTTAATACAAATTATACATATTATAGGAAGAAAGAGTTGTCCGGGTCTTTTCTTTTACATCCTCTCATTTACATAGTCCTTTTTACATCATATTTTCATTATCACTTTCAGCCAAATTATTCTCTTCCATTATTTTTCATCTTTATAGTTATTTTTTCTTAATACATAAACAATATCTTCAATTGCCCCTTCAAAGTTACACCAAATTTCTTATTTTCTCCATTGGTATACTTTGCTATAAACAGCATACATCCTCTAATTCAATTTAAACATAGAGAGCATTTATTTCAATTTTTTTCTACAATTAACCATATACTATCATTTATTTCTTAATTAGTTACATCACAATAGCAATCTTACCAGGGTGGATTTGATTTAAATCAAGTTGATTTAAATCATGATTTAAATCACTAGTAAAAAAGCTTGATTTAAATCATAGTTTTCTACATAAAGACTCATTCTTGCTGGTATAACTTATAATATGCAAGTAGATGAAGATTTTTAGAATAACAACTTTTCATATTAGTTTTTTTATCCCCAGTTTAATAGGTTAATCATTCATATTTGGACAACTTTTCTGTTGTACTTAGGAAGGAGAAAAATAATCATTACCTTAATAATAACAATTTAAATAGATTTATTCAACTGAAACAATAACATTACAGCATATACTATTTGCTTAAACAAACATCCATGTTTGTTAACTAATTTGGCTAAACAATATATATATATTTTAAGAAACTTAGACTTTCATTTTGTAGTACTGCTTGTCCCTTCCTCCTCGCACTTAATTTCAATTTCTTCTTGTGCAGATCTATTCCACTCCAATCAGAAAAATATTGTTTCTATTCTATTCACTGAACTTCTTGAAACTTAGCACTGAAGGGGTTGATTCTGTATTCATAGGTTTGTAGAAGTTAGGATTAGGGTCTTTTTTTCAACTCTGTTCATGTTATAACATTTTTGCTGTGAAGAAGAGGCATGTGATCTCTGCTGAGTCAAATTCAGTTTTGAGAACTGCAAAAGTAAACCAAACATCTGTGATAATATCTTGTAGGCAGAGAAACTGCCCAATAATCTTACAAAAACCTCTGGAAGAGCATGACATTGTGAATGGATTAATGGGATTTATTTACCAAAAAATTAAACATATACAGCCTTATTCTACATAATTAAAAAACTAATCTTTATTTCATGATGGAATAACCTTTGGATGGTAATATATTTTCCTCAAAAAGCATTTTATATAAAAAAATCCGATTTAAATCAAAAAAATCCGATTTAAATCAAACAATCCGATTTAAATCAAAAAAATCCGTTTTTTTTTATTTTTTTAAAAAAAATCATTGATTTTTATCCACCCTGAATCTTACTACTGTTCTCTTTAGTTTACTAATGTAACTCTTTTTCCCTTTCTTCCTCTTTTAACTGTTTTCTCTTGGGCTCTCAAAAATTCCAGTTTTAATTATTTTCCTTCTTCTCCCCCGTCCCCTAACTTCTTATCTTTTTTGTACTAAACCATAGAATAAGCCCACACTTTTCACCTAATAAAATCTTGGCTGCAAAGTAGAGTGTTTCTTGCCATAAAACATCACTAAATTCAAAAGGCCAAATGCCTTAGAGTGAGATGTAATAATCCAGAATAAGTATTTGCTAGGCGAGACCCTAAGTGGGTTAGGTAAAAATGTTTACATACTTTGTGTTGTGGCCCAGCAGCGGCCGGCTGAGCTGTTGGTGGAATCTTACAACGATGAACACTATGGGACTGCCCTGGAGGCTGAGGAAAACTCTGGGGGGTGTTCGGAGTCAGAGCAGGAACTAGAGAGGCCTATTGGCCACCAGGTGGCGTCTGAGTCAGGGAGCAGTGAGGAAGAACAGAGGGAGGCTGTCCCTGACGTACGTATGCGTAGGGCTGAGAGGAAGAGGGAGTAGCTTTGGAAAAAGGCTCACAGAAGGAAATAGGAACAGGCGGCTACTGATTGCTTATAGGTGAGGCGACGGGAGGGGAATTTTGCAGGAAACGACAATTTACTGATCCAGCCATTGAGAAAGTTTGGGAGAATTTTGTGAGTTCAAGCCTTGTTTCATAGAGATAGCTTTCTGGGCTCCCAGCCAAGGGGTTGCTTATCTCCCTCCTTAGTTGTGGCAGACAGCCAAGTCTGCGTCCGTATATATTCAGAGGCTTGGGACAGAAAAGTTTGTTTCCTGCCTTCTAAAACAGATTTAAATATAATTTACAATGGAGCAGCTTCGTGCAGAAAACATGCAGCTCACACAACAGGTAGCTGTGCTGGCTGCCTAGGTGGCTCAGCTCCAAGTTCACACTGCTCCACCACCGCCTTGGAGGAAATGGCCAGTTGCAGTGCCTGATAAATTCAATGGCAACCAAGCCATGTTTCTGGCTTTTTTGGGACAATGCCAGCTGTTTATCAGCTTGAGAGCAGAGGACTTCCCCACTGACTGAGATAAAGTGGGGTTTATGATTAGCCTTCTCTCTGGCTCTGCAACTCGTTGAGCTACCCCACTGCTGGTCCAGGCTAGCCCTTTGCTGGATGACTTCAGGGGGTTCTGTGACCACCTCAGGTTAATGTATGAGGACCCCATTAAGACGGAGACGGCTACCCAACGTCTGAAGACTCTGAAGCAGGGCTGGCGTTCCTTGCAGGAATACATCAGCGAGTTTAGGCTACTTAGCCAGGATTCAGCTTGGAATGAGGCAGCCCTCATGGACACATTTCAGGATGGGTTGTCAGAAGAATTGCAGGATGAGCTGGTGTGTGTGGATAGGCCACCGAATTTCAACACACTGGTCCATCTGTGTCTCCGGATTGATGCTCGGTTGCAGAGTCACCGCACATCCCAGGAGAACAGGGTGGTTCCGGCCATGCATGAGACTCCAGCTCCATGGGAGGAGCCCATGGAATTAGGTGCAGCCAAACCCCGCTTGTCGACAACGGAGAAAAACAGACGGTGCTCGGGGGGTTGTGTTTGTATTTTGGGGAACCTGGGCACATGGCAGCCTTTTGACCCAAGAAGAGACGAGGGGTGTTAGTTACTGGACCTATCCCCCAGTCCCAGAATATTTTGTCGGGAAACGCCCCAGGCCCGTTCTAAGGGGGACCTTGGGTAGGGTGCACACCAATTCAGAGCCATACTCAGAGACAGTGACTTGCGGGCCTCCCCGACACCTGATCCTGGCATCACGAATAGTCCTGTCCAATAGTCCGCAGGGGATTCCGGCACATGCTCTGGTCGACTCCGGGGCTACAACAAACCTCATGGATGAGGTGTTTGCGACCAAGTATGCAGTCCCTCTGTGTCCGGTAGATCCTCCTATGCTTGTGGAGACCATTGATGGCAGGGTGCTCCTGTCTGGGCCTATCAAGGCCGCCATGCAACCCTTGCGCCTGGTCATTGGGGCTCATGAGGAAGCCATCCAGTTCTATATTGCCTCTGGCCTGCATTTCCCTGTGGTCTTGGGCTTGGCTTGGCTTCGGGCACACAATCCACAGATCTACTGGTCCCAGAACCTTGTCAATTTTCCAGTCTTGCAATGTGTGGACCACACCCGTCAAGTCTGTGCAGGCCAGTTGCTGAGTCCACCCATGGTGTCCTTGCCTTCTGACATAGCAGATTTTGCAGATGTGTTCAGTGAACAAGAAGCAGACCAATTGCCACTGCACCAGCCATATGATTGCCGCATTGATTTGATTCGCCTCTCCCCGTGGGTCATTTGTATTCGATGTCACACCCGGAGTTGGCCGCATTGTGGCACTTTTTGGACAAAAACCTCGCTCGGGGTTTTAGCCAACCCTCGTCTTCGCCACTGTCTGCCCCGGTCTTGTTCGTCAAAAAGAAGACTGGTTCCTGTTCCGGCTTCTGGCGGCGACGGATGAACCTTGGGGTTCGTCCGCCGTTTTGCTCTTTTTTCTGCCCCTAACGGGGCGGGGTGCCCCCCCTTTTTTTTCTGGGGGGGACCCTCCGTAGGGCTGGCTTGCCTGGACTGGTTCTGCCGGCGGCAGCTGGGGAATGGTCCTTGTCTTCGGTCCAGGTGGAAGAAGACATGCTGTGGGGGGCTTGGTTCCCTTCGCCAACGGAGGACGGCAACAAATAATGGATTCGGAGAGAACGGAGCGCTCGAGTCGGATGGCTTTGCCGTGGCTTGAGATGCGAGGCGGAGAGTAAGTGACCTTAAAACTTTTTTTGCTGGCGGCTTGGACTGAGAGAGACGTGGAGGGGGGTGTTTGTTAAACCCCCCCTCGGATTTACAACAGCGGCGTTTAGAAATGGCTCCTCGTTGCGAGGAAGCGGATATTTTTCATCTGGACTTTTGCGGAACAAGTGAAAGTGCTTCGCGGCTTGTTTCTATACAATGTATCTAAGTCCGGCTTTATTGAAACAATTTCTTTTTTCACTCTCTCCTGCTGGCTGCCTGGCTGGGCGGTGGAAGATGGCTCCTCTTTGTTCCTGAATGACTATTTCTTTATGGAAAATCACCATTTCTTTGTAATTTGGACAGTCTCTCTTTATTAATGGAATTTTTTTTGGGAATAATTGGTTCCTTCCCTGGAATACCTTCTCTTTTTTAACAATTGACTGTGGAAACTGTTTCTCTTCTGGGCTCTACAACTTGTTACAACTTTGAGCTGAACTTTTTTCTCCTGACTTGCTCCAGCAGCCGCACCCAAAAAACGCCATCTTAGTGGCACTGATTATAATAGCTCATCATGGGTTCAAAAAAACCCCCAGAGAATTCGGGATTGGAACAAAGAATGACGGCGATGGAGGAAGCATTAAACTCCTTGGTGCTGGAAATTAAAGCGATGAGGAAAGACCAGTGTAGCTCTAAGCTTGAACTTTTGGAAACACAAAAAAAATTGATGGAGAACACACAGAAGACCGAGGAGCTGGAAGTGGGGTTGGCGGGGGCAAAGGGAGAACTTAAAAATGTCAACACTGAAATTGGAGATTTGTCTGGTCATATGTCTAGGATGGATTTTGAAAGAATGACATATTTTTTAAGATTTCAGAACATTTTGGAGGAAACTGGTGAATGCCTTCCTGATCTCATGAGTACAATTTTAGCAGACTATTTACACAAACCTAAAGAGGAGATCAGGGGGGACATTGACCTAGTCTATAGAATTAACTCAACATATGCCAGGTTAAATGAAGTACCCAGAGAGATACATATTAAATTTGTTAGAAGGTCGACCAGGGAGAGAATTCTGAAGGCGCAGAGAGACGGGCTTTTAATTTACCAACAAAAGGAAGTCGCCATCTTGAAGCAGATCCCAAAAAAGATTAGAGAGGTGAGGAGGAAGTATTCCCAGGGAGTAGATGCAGAAATGCAACGCAGGGCCCCTCGCCCTGCACCTTTGGCCATGACCAGGGAACTTTCGGTTTCTCTTGCAGACCAGGCCTCGCCTGCTCACTCTGACTACAGTGATGGGCTCGAGCTGATTGAGGAGGGGGAGATTCCTGACCTTGAACTTTCTGATGATGAAGGCCTGGATCAGGGATCTTCCCTGCATACTGGATTATTTGCCCCGGGCCTCTTTAAGTCCCTTTTGTTTAAGGCCAAGGCCTCCACCAACATGGGTGGGGCCTCTGCCCAGGCAAGCACAGATGTGGGGTTGGAGGCTACTGACCACCTCTTTGCAGAACAGATCAGGGAACAGGACATCATCCCTTGTCCCAAGCTATTTATGGATATGGTCCAAAAGCAATGGGAACAGCGCACCGCTGTTTCTCCGCCCAGCAACGGGGACAGGAAGCTGTATGCTTCCACATCCGACTTGGACACTCTTTTGCAATTTCCAACTGTTGATCCACCAGTGGCAGCTTTGGCTTCTCCGGCCTTAATTCCTTCTGAGATTTCGGAGGGTCTCAAGGCTGAGGACCACAAGGCAGAGCTGGTCATTCGTAAGACACACCAGGCCTCCGCCTGGGCTTTGAGGACTGCCACGGCAGCATCCTTTTTCAATAGGACCTCCTTGCTCTGGTTGAGGCAATTGCAGGCTAGATTGGCCCCTGAGGACCTCCGTCTTCACCAGGATGTTAACAAGCTGGTGGCGGCTCTGGAATTTTCAGCGGATGCCACGCTCACAGCGGCCAAGTTCGCTTCCCGGGCGGTGGCATCTAATGTGGCCTCCCGACGCCTACTTTGGCTCCGCCATTGGCAGGCGGATGTCCGTTCTAAGTGGCGCCTGGCTTCCACCCCTTTCAAAGGGGGTTCTCTTTTTGGTGCCGTGCTAGATCCCATTTTGATTGAAACTAGGGATAAGAGGAGGGTACTCCCTTCGGTACATAGGCGTTTGGACCAGAGGGCCCAGCCCTATTTTCGTAGGCAGTCCTTTCGGACGGGGGACTCCGGGTTTACCGCGGTGCCTTATGCCCAGCAATACACCAGACCATACGTGCCTACGCAGGACAGGGGTCAGGACCGTGCCGCTAGTAGGGACAGGAATAGGCAGCAATCCAACCAATCCCAGGCTAGGCGGCCATTTCAGGGCTCTGGAAATCGGTCCTTTCGCAGGTACCGATGACTCGCACGGGTCGGGCCCTATTGGCGGGCGTATAGCGTCGTTCGCCCACCAATGGGCCTTCACCACCTCAGACGCCTGGGCCCTACAAACCGTGAGCCAGGGCCTAGTTCTAGAATTTCTCTCCATGCCCCCGAGACGCTTCATCAGATGCCCAGTGCCAAGATGCCAAACCAAGCGGCGTCTTATGGATGCCGAGATCAGTCACCTTTTGGACATCCATGCTATCGAGGAAGTTCCTCAAGGGCAGGCAGGACTAGGTTTCTATTCCATCCTGTTCCTAGTTCCCAAGAACTCGTGGGGATGGCGCGCGATTCTCAATTTGAAACGGCTCAATTTTTATCTAAAATATCAAAAATTCAAAATGCAGTCGCTAAGGAGCATTCTATTATCCATCCGCCAGGGCGACTTTCTGACCTCTATCGACATAAAGGAGGCCTACCTCCACGTGCCTATCCACCAGGCACACCGAAGGTTCCTGCGCTTTCACTTCGCCGGCCGCCACTACCAGTACCGGGCACTCCCGTTCGGCCTGTTGTCGGCCCCGCGAACTTTCACCAAGCTTCTGGCGGTTGTTGCAGCTTCCCTGAGAGCAGTGCCCGTACGGGTCAATTGTTATCTGGACGACATTTTGCTGCTTTCGTCTTCCCGGGACCAAGCCTTCCGCGACCTGCAGCTCACCATCGACGCCCTCCAGGTTCACGGCTTTGTTTTGAACTTCCCAAAGAGCCATCTTCGTCCCACCAGATCCCTTCTGCATTTGGGGACGGTCATCAACTCGGACAGCTGCATCGTGTCCATTTCACAGGAGAGGCGTCAAAGCATACAACGCCTGGCAAATCAAGTGCTCCGGCAGAGGTCGCCTTCCCTAGCCATCCTTTCCCAATTACTCGGGAAGATGATATCGTGCATCGACGTAGTTCCCTGGGCGCGATTCCATGCCCGTCCACTCCAACGGTTCCTGCTTCCCTTCCAACGGAACCACACCAGTCATTCGCAGGCCAAGACTCGTCTGCCCCCGAAAGTGATACAATCCCTCAGGTGGTGGACGTCATCCAGCCTTCTCAAGGGATGCCTGTTCAAGGAGCCGGACCGTATCGTGGTGACGACAGACGCGAGCCTGTTCGGATGGGGCGCCCACTCCGAAGGCCGCGTGGCGCAGGGCAGGTGGACTCCTCTGGAGCTGCGGAACAGCATAAACTGGTCCAGTTTATGGACTATACAGTAGTCCAGTCCGGAGATGACGAGGGCTTGAGTGACTGTGCGTAGGGCGTCACGATCTAGAAAGGGACGCAACTGGCGTATCAGGTAGACCTGATAGAAAGCCCCCCTGGCCACGGCCGTCACATGGTCATCCAAGGACAGCCGAGAATCCAGGAGGACACCCAAGTTGTGAACCCTTTCTGCGGGGGCTAATGACTCGCCCCCGATAGCCAGAGATGGAGCCAGCTGGCTATATCGTGACGCCGGAAACCACAGCCACTCAGTCTTGGACGGGTTGAGTCGAAGCTTGTTCCTCCCCATCCAGGCCCGCACGGCCTCCAAACACCGGGACATCACTTCAACGGCATCGTTGGGGTGGTCTGGGGTAGAAATGTACAGCTGAGTATCATCAGCGTACTGGTGGAATTCTACTCCAAAACCACGGATGATCTCACCCAGCGGCTTCATATAGGTGTTAAACAGGAGGGGCAAGAGGACCGACCCCTGAGGCACCCCACAGAGGTCGACCTCTGCCCTCCTGCCAACACGAATTGCGACCGGCCGGAGAGGTAGGAAGAGAACCACCGCAGAACGGTGCCTCCCAATCTCAACCCCTCCAGCCGGTGCAATAAGATACCATGGTCGATGGTATCAAAAGCTGCTGAGACGTCTAATAGGACCAGGATAGAGGAATGACCTCTATCCCGAGCCCTCCAGAGATCATCTACCAACGCGACCAATGCCGTCTCTGTGCTGTACCCAGGTCGAAAACCGGAGTGGCGCGGGTCTAGATAGACAGTTTCCTCCAGGTGTTGGAGGAATTGTCGTGCCACCACACTCTCAACAACCTTCGCCAAGAAGGGAAGGTTGGAGACCGGACGATAATTTACTAACACCGCTGGGTCCAGGGAAGGCTTTTTGAGGAGGGGTCTCACCACCGCCTCTTTCAAGACGGCTGGAAAAGACCCCTCACTCAACGAAGCGTTCTTGCCAAAAGACTTAGATCTCAAAAGTGACTTTATTTTTGTATTGTACAACTTTTATTTGGATGTTTATACATGATTGTTAGCATAGATTTTACAATGATATATTTGTATCTCTTTCCACTTTGTAGTACAAATGAAAATTTACTGTATTAATTATATATTCTTGTATGAAGCCCCGGCTGGGGCCACTGACTCTGACATGGAGGTTCTCACAATGTCTTTATGATACCTTATTTACCCTTACCCTATTTGTAAAAAATTTGTAAAACTCAATAAAACTTTTTCAAAAAAAAAAAAAAAAAGAAACCGGTCCCTGGTGCCAAAAAGGTTGGGGATCCCAGGCGTAAACGGAAAATTAGGAGTTTGGGGGGGAATATTTTAACTTGTTTTTTACGGGGCCCCAGGGTGGGGGGAGGGTTATCTGGGACCAGGAGAGTAGACGATGGGACTGAGCCACGGGATTTTTTATCTCTAGGTCGGCCCATGGGTCCGACGGAGAGGAAGTAAGGTCCGATATTGGGGGGGAGTAGAGGTCAATTTTACAGAGGGCCATACCATCAGGACAGTGTGGGGGAGAGGTAGGTATGGCGTGAGCCGGGGACCATATCAGGTTATGGGAGGGCGCACCCGCTGTCTGCTAGCGGTTGCGCCCTCTGGCCCCCAGGGCTCTTCTCGCACTCCAGGGGGTTCGGGGTCACAGGTCCTGGGCCCTAGGCTGATGTTATGTAACGCCAGGTTCGTAGTCAACAAAGCCCCCCTCATCCATGATTTGGTATTGGAGGGGGAGCCGGACCTGGTGGGAATCACAGAGACCTGTTTGGGCCATGGGGGGGGGGGGAATACCCCTCGTAGAAATGTGCCCACCAGGTTACCGGGCATTCCATCAGCCACGAGCCCAGGGTCAGGGTGGGGGGGTGGCGGTTATTATAAGGGATAGTCTTGATCCGAGGGAGACCGCAGTGCCACAGACTGCTGGCTGTGAGTCTCTGTGTGTGAAGTGGGGTCCTGGGAGGCAGTTGGGCTTGCTGATCCTGTACCTGGCTCCCCGCTGCGTATCAGCGGCCCTGCCCAAGCTCCTCGATTTGATAGATGAGGTGGCGGTTGTTACCCTCAGGCTTTTAGTCATGGGGGATTTCAACCTGCCATCAATAGGCGAAACATCTGAGGCAGCCCGGGAGTTCATGGCTTCCATGACAGCCATGGACCTGACCCAACTAATTCACGACCCCCCTCACACCGGTGGACATACGCTAGACTTAGTTTTTGTCTCCGGCCAGTGGGCGAGGCCGTGGCACCCTCCGTTCTCCCATTTTCATCCTCCAGGATTGAGGAATGTTTTTTAAGAAAGGCTTCCGCCTGTGCAATTGATTTAATTCTCACCCTTCCTCCCTCCCAGAACACCAACATCCCCTCTGGCATCACCCACTTGAACCATTTGAACCAGAACTGAATTTATTCTATATATCAGATCAATGTCCCCCCTAATATCTTCTTTGCTCTTTTGTATATAATCTGCTAAAATTGTGCACATTAAATCAGTCAAATCTTCATCGTTAGACTCAGGAACATTCTGAAATCTTAAAAAATAAGACATCCTTTCAAAATCCATCCTAGACATATGACCAGCTAAATCCCCTATTTAATTATTAAAGCTTTTAAGCTCTTCCCTTGTCCCAGCCAACCCCGTCTCCAGACCATCGATCTTTTGTGTATTTTCCATTAATTTCTTCTGTACCTCCAAAAGTTCTAATTTAGAACTGACATGGTCCTTCCGCATTTCTTTAATTTCTTTCATGATGTTCTGAAGAGTTTCATCCATTGCTGATAATTTAGCGTCCACATCTGTTTTTTCTGGTAACATCGAAGTGATCTTGGTTTGATGCGTCTGCTTTTTTGAAGCCATAATGAAAGATTTAAGTCTTTGTCAGTAAAATGGCGTCTGCTGGAGAGGAGTCTGTGAGTCAAGGTGGGAGCAGATTTCGGTGACCAAAGTCACAGTGTCATTTAATTATAATCCAGAGAGAAACCAAGTTCTTAAAAACAATCAGGTAAAAAGAAAAAAAGAAGGCACTTCAGGGAAAGGTCCAATTAATCCATTACATGCAATCGTTAGTGAAAAAAGAAAGGAGTTAACAAGCAATAAATTGTCTCATTGTTGCCAGACTTCGATACAAAGTATCCAAAGGTAATACAGGAAAGACTTTCACTTATAGTTTAAGAAAATCGGATGTTGATTTCTCCGCTTCCCCAAGCCTGGGGAGCATTTTTAAACGCCGCTTTTTTCCATTCCGAGGGGGGATATTACAAACTCCCCCCTCCATCCTCTTTCAAGGTGAAAGTTTCAAGCATTGAAATAAGATCACTCACAGTCCACTTTGTAGCCAGGAGCCTCGGTGTTGCCTCCAACTCCGGCGTTTCAGCTCTTCGTGAAAGCAGCTAGATATTCCGGTCCTCCATCGGCAAAGGAGACGATGCCTCCCCGCGACTCATTCCCCTACGCCTAGGTCGAAGCGGGGACCACCCCCCCGACCGCCGTCGGGGTAGGGGGATTCCCCGCAAGCCGCCCGTACAGCAGGAGTCCTTTAAAAGAACTCCCTGCCCCTTGGGGGGCCGTAGAGGCAACCAAGCGGCGGACGAGCCCCAACCCCCAGGGGGCTGCCCCCTCCTGTCTCCTCCTCCTCTCCGGTCCTGCGGCCCGGTTCCTATCAAGCCACGGACCGGCACCGGTCCACGGACCGGGGGTTGGGGACCCCTGGTTTACGCCACCTCTCGGGATTTAAAATTCCGTCATCGAGGTGGGCCCTCGTTAACGTGGAGGGCCATACCTGCGAGAGACCGGAATCTCGCAGGGCAAGGAGGACAGCTTTAGAGTACATTAATGTCTGTGAAGATGGAATTGCGGGGTTGTCCCTGTTTTGCCAAGAATTGTGAGATTTCCTCCCTAAGAGAGTAGAAGGTCTGCAGTGCAGACCCCCGACAGCCATCTTACCTCATTGTGATACACAACATCTCTGTATTCAGCTTGGATGTCGAGTAGAAACATTGTTGAAACTGGCAGTGGCACAGGGCTTTGGAACAAATATAATTAATAGCCTTCATCACCGGTTTCATAACATGATCATATTTCAGATGTTTGGCACAGAGAACTTGTTGGTGAATAATACAGTGGAGTTTTATAGCTTTTTTTTTTTTTTATATTGAAAAAGTTTTATTGGTTTTTACAATTTTTCAATCGGGTAAGGTAAGGGATACAAAAGAAATTTTGAGAACTTTCGCGTCGGAGTCATTGGCCCTTCCAGGGCTTCATAATAAATCGTTAAAGAAAAACATTTTTCATAAATACTACGAGGTGAAAACAAGTACATACTTCTAAATTCTCAATTCCATGCTGTCATCCGTTTGCAAAAATCCAGATACAGATGTTATACAAAATTAATCAAAAGTCAAAGCAAAGTTATTTTTTTGATCTAAGTCTCTTGGCAATTGTGTCTTCTGTCTCTCCCTCCAGGCCCCCAGCGGGCGGGGCCGTGGCCCCCCCTGCCCCCCCTGGATCTTCCCCCAGGACAGAGGAATGTTTTTTAAGAAAGGCTTCCGCCTCAGCAATTGTTTTAATCCTTTTATAGCTTTTGTTAGGAGTAGACTCCTAGAGTTGGGTAGGCAATATATAATACCATGATGACAAATGGGCATTGTGGCTTTAAGGATTTTGGAATGTTAGAATGCAATTAGAGAATGTAATTATCTCCAACTATAATAGGAAGCCAGCAGAACGCATGTTTTACAACACCAGTAAAGCTATTTTGTTTTACTAACTGTCTGGGTTACTATATGTGTGTTTACTAGCAACGTTTCTGTAGCTGCATATTCGGCTGCACAGCTTTCTGTCTCCCAACGGAGATATCCCCTAACAACTTTGCCTCCTCCTTCACTGACTTTGTTACAGACTAGGGTTGATAATCCTCTTTGCTCACCAGCCATGCCATCTGTAATAATCCCAGTGACTTTATTCCATGGTGGTTTCATGTCATCTATGGCAGAACAAACAGAAACAAATAAATCTGTTCCTCTTGTTTGGTCCTTAAGGCTCTGGAGGTCAAGTAGCTCTTCACTCATGTTCATGTCATTGTCCACTCCTCTCAAAAAAATCAATAACTGAGCGGTGTCAGATGCATCCGTGCTTTCGTCGCAGGCTAATGAAAAAAAGTCAAACTCCACTCCTTTTGCCTCTGCCTCTTAATATCAGATGAAACATCTTCAATTCTCCGTACCACAGTGTTACGACCCAGGCAAACATTGGCAAACTCTTGCTTCTTCTCAGGACAAATTTTCTCCATTTTCATCACACAGTCTTTAATAAATTCACCCTCAGTAAAAGCTTTGCAGTGCTTGGCAATTAGCGTTGCCACCACGTAGCTTGCCTTTGTGGCATTTTCATTTGACCCACGGGCTCTTGTGAAAAAGTGCTGCTATGCTGTTAAAGCAGCTTCCAGTTCCTTCAATTTTTCACTGTGTTCATTCCGTTAGGTTGTTGTAATTAGCATGTTTTGTCTGGTAGTGCCTCTTGATATTGAATTCCTTGAAAACAGCCACAGTCTCTTGGCAAATTAGGCAGACACAGTTGTTTTGTATTTCAGTGAAAAAATACTCAATTTTCACTTGTTCTGGAAGTGGTGGCCCTCACTGTCAATTTTCCTTTTTTTAGTTACAGTCGCCATTTTAGAAATGGGCACACAAGCCTTGCGTCACAAGGGTCACGCGACGAGAGTGCTGACTCAGGTCTACTGCCATCTTCTGGTGAAATATAACCACCAGCCTTGAAGGTGGTGCTCAGCCAGCTGTGGATGGGCAGCAGGGGACAGCTGCAGGAACCGCTGTGTGGTGAAGGAAAAAACGCCAGCCAGCGGGGATAAGTGACAGACTGAGCCGGTGGGGAGAAGAGGCTGTGGGCTGCTCGAAAATTGGAAAGGGGCCGCAATTGGCCCCCAGGCTGGACTTTGGACATGGCTGCTCTATATCAACGATTTACATGATCAACTTAAAAGCAATTGCGTCCTCTTTGCCGATGACGTAAAATTATTTAATACTACAGATAATTCTGTTGTTTTGCAAAGTGATTTTGACTATGTGTCTGAATGGTCATCCATTTGGCAACTTCAAATTTCGAGTAATAAATGTTCTGTCTTACATATTGGTAAACGTAATCAGAATGTCAAGTATCAATTAGGTGGCATTGATCTAGCAGATAGCCCTCACTGTGTTAAGGACCTAGGTGTCCTTCTCTCTGACGATCTATGCTCCAAAGTTCACTGTAACAGCGTTGCTAAAAAAGCACTAAGTGTTGTAAACTTAATTTTACAAAGCTTCTTTTTTGGAAACATTGTATTGCTAGCTAGAGCTTATAAAACTTACAGTAGACCAATCTTAGAGTACTGTTCAACTGTTTGGAATCCCTACCATATATCTGACATTAGTACAATTGAGCAGGTTCAGAAGTATTTTATGAGAAACATTTTGCACTCTTCTGTACATAGAATTCCCTATGCTACTGGGCTCAAAATTCTTGGTCTGGATTACTTGCAACTGTGTTGCTTGCGGTCAACAAAATTGTACGTACTAATGTTTTACCTGTAAATGATTTTTTTCTGTTTTAATTGCAATAATATGCATGCTGTGAGATAAAAACCCAATTATTAAATCCTCACAACACAAAGACAAGTCTGGTTCACAATTCAAAAAGGCTTATTTACAGAAAAATAAAAAGCGTTTGCAAAGGCGGCCTTCAAGTCTCTTCTTAAGTGGATCGAGTACAAGGAGAGCAAAGAATAGCATTCAAACAATACATTGTATACACTCTACTCCTAAGAAACTCTCCCCCTCCAGCTCATTCATTTAAGTCATTTCTTTCGCCATTCCATATTCTAAAGGGTCAACTTGACAATTTCTTGAGAGGCCCCTATCTCTTATTTGGGTTTTTCTGGTGCGTTTCATCTGAGCAGATGACTTCCTATCTAACTTGTACGTAGGTGCCTGTAAACAGCTTGGAATAACAAAAGTTTATCTTGTCCTGTTTACTGAACACATTTTGTGGTTAGCAAAAGCACAGTAACTTATTACACATTTTAGTCAAGAATATAATGGCTTATACATTTAACATTGTAAAAGAATACAAAAGTAACCTTTTAACATTTTATAAAAGAGTAACTTAATATCATTTCCTTCAGTGCGAACAACCGCTTTAAACTCAATGTAAATCATTCTAAACTTGACAGTAAAAATACAATTTTTGTAATAGAGTTGTCAAAGTCTGGAATGCTCTACCTGATTCTGTTGTCTCAGCTACAAATTTTCAGTTTGTCATAAATTGACTTCCGTGGACCTCACTTCATACTTAAGAGGTCCGTAGAGGGGGCATGTATAAGCGCACTAATGTGCCTATCGTCCCTGTCATTGTATTTTTATATTATTCCTGCTATCATTTCTGTTTGACAAATTACAATAAATAAAAATTAAAAATAAAGTATTAGATGTAATCTAATCTACCTCATGAGAGCAGGGAAAAATAGATGTATAAAGCATATTAAAAAAAAAAGTACTATTCTCCTGGGCGCTGCGGCGGGAATCCAATCACGGGTTAATATTGTCCATTAGCCTATTGAGACTGAGTTAATTAATGCTGGCCACGCCTCCCCTGGCTGGGCTGTTGGTCAGTTTCTTAACTCAGTCCAGCCTGATGAGACGTATGCCATTTTCCTCTACAGGTTAATGGACTATTTCATTTAATTTCCCGTGTTTGGATTCTTGAGGTTTGTCTTTTATTTTTCCTTTAATTTTATTTCCTCCCTTTACAGCCTAGACTCGCAGCCTCCCTGCTCTTGCGGCAGGAGGCTTGGATTCACAGGCAGCATGGACTTTGCCGGTGCTATTGCCTGTTGAGCGCTGCCGCGCTCCTCGCCTCGAACACGGGCAATTCGCCGCTTCTGTGCCGGGCGCGCTATTGCGTCCATGGCTCCCCCGTGTCTGACGGGGGTAGCGGACATGCCGCTGAAACTGCCGCCGCTAGCTGGAGCGCTGAGGTCGCGCGTTGAGCGGGGAAAAAGCGGTGGCATCGCATGTTTGCCGGCCGGCTGGAGCTCCGACTTGCGAGCGGAGGCTCCCGGCCGATTCAAATCTCCCGCGCTTGGGCTATGGCGGCGGCCATTTTGTGTCCACCTCGCCCGCGCTTGGCCTATGGCTGCGGCCATTTTGGGTCCACCTCGCCATTTTTTCGCGCGTTTTTCGCTGCGTTCGGGCGGGGCCTTTCCTCCTCCACCCACGCTGGCACCTTTCGGTCTCCTCGCCTGCTGCACGGAGCTCATTTCGCACCTTTCCCTCGGACCGCACAGGTGTCTTGCGAGCTTCTGCTGCCGTTTTGGGCCTGATTGGGCAGTTTTGAAATTGAGCCTTTCAGTTTTGCCATGGCTGAGACTAGAGCTGGGGATGTTGCAGGGGTTTCGTCCCCTTCTATTCCTGCTTCCGAGGCCGCAGCTTCCACTTCGGGGATTGCCAGAGCCTCGACCCGGGCCCCTGCGCAGAAGGTCCGGTCTACCTCAGCTTCGCAGGAGAAATCTTCCAAGCGTGCAGATAAGTCCAAGGTGGCTTCCAAAGCCTCCACTTCCTCCCGGCCCCCCACTACTCTGCTTCCCCAAGGGGATCGCCCTACTCTGACCTCTGGGATTCATGGGTGGTCCCCTGATCTGGCCTTGTCCCAAGCAGAGGCTGCTGTGGCCTCCGGATCGGGCCTAACCGCTCACCCCGACCCTCCTCAGATTAGTCCAGCTCCTGGGGTTCTTAGACACGAGGTCTCGGCTACATTCACCCCAACTGCTGCAGGCCTGAGGGCAGAGGAGGCCTCGGAGCTCGATCTCTCCCCTGGGCTGAGAGACATGCTGGCTGCTGCTATATCCAGGGGGGTTGATGAGGAGCTGCTACGCAGAACTCAGAGACCAAGGGCCTTGCCGCTTGCTAGGGAATTGCCTGCCCCCAGGGCTGCTTCGCCCTCTCCTTCCCTCTCGGCCCATAGCGAAGGTTCTGTCCTTGTGGAGGAGGGCGAAATAATGGACTTGGAACTATCTGATGATGAAGGCGTTAATCAGGATCCCCCTTCGTCATCAGGCCTCTTTAATCAGGCTCTGTTTAAGTCCTTACTGTTTAAGGCTAAGGCTACTACCAATATGGGGGGGGGGGGGGGGCTGCTACTCAGGCCAGCACAGCAGTAGGCCTGGATCCTACTGAGTGTTTATTTGCTGAGCAGGTGCAGGAACAGGAAGCTATTCCTTCTCCCAAGCTGTTTCTGGATGTGGTGCAAAAGCAGTGGGCCCAGCCCACGGCTGTGACTCCACCCAGCAATGGGGACAGGAGGCTCTATACTTCCGCACCGGATCTGGACACGTTGCTCCAATTTCCGACGGTTGACCAGCCAATTGCGGCCTTGGCATCACCCGCACTGATTCCATCTGAGATTTCGGAGGGCCTGAAGGCTGAGGACCGCAAGGTGGAGCTTGTTATACATAAGACGCACCAGGCGGCGGCCTGGGCCTTGCGCACCGCCACGGCGGCGTCATTCTTTAACAGGACTTCCCTGGTCTGGCTTAGACAGCTTCAGGATAGATTGGGACCAGAGGATTTCCGCCTCCACCAGGATGTCAACAAGCTGGTGGCTGCGTTGGAATTTTCCTCTGATGCCACGCTCAATGCTGCAAAATTTTCTGCCAGAGCAGAGGCGTCTAATGTTGCTTCTCGCCGCTTGTTATGGTTGCGCCATTGGCAAGCTGACCTGAAATCCAAGTGGCGCTTGGCTTCCACCCCATTCAAAGGGGGGGCACTCTTCGGGCCAGCTCTGGACCCGATCTTGATTGAGACCAGGGACAAGCGCAAGGTTCTTCCTTCGGTGACTAGGCGCTCTGATCGCCGCCGCCAACCTTATTGTAGTCGTCATTCCTTCGTGCAGGGGATTCCGGGTACACAGCAGTTCCCTTCAACCCCCAGTACAATAGGTCCTTTCACCAGTCCCAGGACAGGGCTCCTGATCGGTCAGCCAATAGGGATAGGAACAGACAACAGGCCCCACAACAGGCCCAGCCGCGCAGATCCTTTCGTGGGGCGGGCAACCGCTTCTTTCGTAAAATACCGGTGACTCAGCCGTGGCGGGCCCCATTGGCGGACGTTTATCGGCCTTCATCCACCAATGGGAAGCCACCACCTCGGATGCCTGGGCGCTGCAAACAGTGCGCCTAGGCTTTACCCTAGAATTTCTCTCCATGCCCCCGAGGAGGTTTGTCAGATGCCCTGTTCCCAGATGCCGACTAAAAAGGCGCCTGATGGATACGGAGATTCAACACCTTATCTCCATCAATGCCATAGAACTGGTTCCCACAGGGCAGGTGGGGCTCGGATTTTATTCCATCCTTTTCCTAGTCCCAAAATCCTCGGGCGGATGGAGAGCAATTTTAGATTTAAAAAGGCTCAATTTCTACCTCAAATATCAGAAATTCAAAATGCAGTCGCTCAAAAGCATACTTGCGTGCATCCGCAGAGGCGATTTGCTCACCTCTATCGATATCAAGGAGGCTTACCTACACATTCCGATACATCCAGCCCATCGGAAGTTCCTGCGGTTTCACTTTGCAGGGCAGCATTATCAATACCGCGCCCTGCCCTTCGGCCTATCGTCGGCCCCGCGGACATTCACCAAGCTGCTGGCCGTCATAGCGGCCTCCTTGAGGGCGATTCCGGTCCGGGTGAATTGTTATCTAGACGACATTTTGGTATTGTCCTCTTCCCGAAGTCTAGCCTTCAACGACCTTCAGCTGACCATAGACACCCTTCAGCTACATGGGTTCGTGTTGAACTTCCCCAAGAGTCATCTAGATCCAACGACGTCCCTACTTCACCTTGGGACAGTCATAGACTCAGAGAGGTGCATGGTTTTCCTGTCCTCGGACCGCCGACGGAGTCTTCAACATCTTGTCCGTCAGGTACTCCACCAACGGTCTCCCTCACTCGCCAGTCTGTCCACGCTCCTAGGCAAGATGATTTCCTGCATAGGTGTAGTGCCCTGGGCGAGATTCCACGCACGTTCCCTTCAGTGGTTCCTTCTACCGTTTCAACGCTCTCATTCCAGCCACTCCCATGTCAGGGTCTGCCTGCCGCTCAGAGTTACCCGGTCTCTCCGCTGGTGGCTCTCCTCCCGCGTTCTTGAGGGATGCCTCTTCAAGGAACCGGAGCGGCTGGTCGTAACCACAGATGCGAGCCAATTCCGCTGGGGGGCCCACGCCCTGAGCCCATTCGTGACAGTTCACTCCGCTTACTGACTTTCAAGACTGTGTTTCTGGTGGCTATCACCTCAGCACGCCGGGTATCGGAGTTGGCGGCACTTTCGGTGCGTGGCGACCTCTGTATTTTTCATCCTGACAGGGTCGTGCTACGCTTGGACCCGACGTTCACTCCCAAGATCAATTCGGCTTTCCACAGATCACAGGAACTCGTGTTACCTGATTTCTGCCCGCATCCGTCACATCCTCAAGAGTGGTGTTGGCATCATCTGGATGTTCGGCGGATCCTTCGTTGCTATGTCAAACGCACGGAACCGTTCCGTAAAACAGAAGCCCTTTTCGTGTCCTTCCAACCGGCTACTATGGGCCATAAGGCTTCTGCACACACCATTGGTCGGTGGCTGAGAGCGTGCATTACCCTTTCCTATGCCAGTCAGTCTCGCCGGGCACCCGGGCGTATCTTGCCTCACTCGACCAGGAGCGCAGCCACCTCGGCGGCTTGGAACACGCAGGTCTCGGTCGAAGACATTTGCAGAGCCGCGACGTGGTCATCACCGTCGCCGTTTATCTGGCATTACAAAGTGGACAGATTCGCTTCGGCGGACGCGTCATTTGGGAGACGAGTGTTGCAGCAGGTGGTCCTGTCTTCTGATCCATCTGGCCAGTCTCGCCCCCGTCCCTAACTTCATTGCTTTGGCATGTCCCGTGATTGGATTCCCAGAGCAGCACACAGGAGAATGACCGTTGACTTACCTGAACGGTCCTTCTATGTGTGCTGCGAAGGGAATCCAAACCCGCCCTCGGCTTCGGCTGACTGGGCCAGGACTGACTCATGGACTTACTTACCGGACTTGTCATTGAACTATTACGGAAACTGCTACGCCTCTATACCGGCTGGAATTCGTACGAATCTGAAGGTGAGTCCAGTCAGAGGAGGCGTGGCCAGTATTAATTAACTCAGTCTCTATAGGCTAATGGACAAAGTTAACCCGTGATTGGATTCCCTTCGCAGCACACATAGAAGGACCGTTCAGGTAAGTCAACGGTCAATTTTCCTCTCTAGGTTAATGGACAAATTCATCATCATCATGTCTCCCGTGCTGATTCCATCTGAGATATCTGAGGGCCCACCAGTCGGCCGCTTGGGCTTTGAGGGCCGCTACTGGGGCCTCCTTCTTTTTTTTTTTTTTATATTGAAAAAGTTTTATTGGTTTTACAGTTTTTCAATAGGGTAGGGTAAGGGATACAAAGAAATTTTGAGAGCATTCACGTCAAAGTCGTCGGCCCTACCGGGACATCAAAATAGATCATTAACAAAAAACATTTTCCGTACACTACAAAGTGAAAGCAAGTACATATTTCTAAGTTCTCAGTTCTATGCTGTCAGTCATTTACAAAAATCCAGATGCACATGTTATACAATATTATTCAAAAAATCAAGGCAAAGTTATTTTTTGGGGGGGGGGCTCCTTCTTTAACAGAACTTCCCTGGTCTGGCTTCGCCAGCTGCAAGACAGACTGGCCCCGGATGATTTCCGCCTCCACCAAGATATCAACAAGCTGGTGGCTGCGCTAGAGTTTTCTTCCGATGCCACTCTCAATGCGGCCAAGTTTTCTGTTAGGGCGGTGGCTTCTAATGTGGCCTCGCGCCGGTTGTTGTGGCTCCGTCATTGGCAGGCGGACTTAAAGTCCAAATGGCGTCTGGCTTCCACCCCTTTCAAGGGAGGTGCCCTTTTTGGGGCGGTTCTTGATCCGATCTTGATCGAGACCAGGGACAAGCGTAAGGTTCTTCCTTCTGTTGCTAGGCGTTCGGATAGGTGTCATTAGCCTTACTATAGGAGGCAGTCCTTTCGTGCAGGGGATTCAGGGTATACGACTGCTCCCTTCACCCCTCACTACAACAGGCCATTTCAGCAGGCCCAGGAGAGGGCTCCTGATAGGGCTGCCAACAGGGATAGGAACAGGCAGCAACCTCAGCAGCAGAACCAAGCCCGCCGGCCATTTCGGGGCTCGGGCAACCGGTCCTTTCGTAGGTACCGCTGACTCGCACGATGCGGGCCCCATTGGCGGACGTTTGTCAGCCTTTATCCACCAATGGGAGGCCACCACATCGGATGCCTGGGCGCTTCAAACCGTGCGCCTAGGCCTTACCCTAGAGTTTCTCTCCATCCCCCCCGAGGAGGTTTGTCAGGTGACCCTTTTCCCAGGTGCCATGTAAAGAGGCGCCTGATGGACGCAGAGATTCAACATCTCATCTCCATCAATGCCATAGAGCAGGTTCCCACAGGGCAGGCAGGCCTGGGATTTTATTCCATCCTCTTCCTAGTCCCAAAATCCTCGGGTGGATGGTGAGCAATTTTAGATTTGAAAAGGCTCAATTTCTATCTCAAAT
Source organism: Rhabdophis nuchalis (assembly GCA_039707465.1). Taxonomy (NCBI): domain Eukaryota; kingdom Metazoa; phylum Chordata; class Lepidosauria; order Squamata; family Natricidae; genus Rhabdophis; species Rhabdophis nuchalis. Next base: position 50,554,197 of record CM077650.1, read on the forward strand.
ACAAAAAGTTCAAGATGCAATCGCTCAAAAGCATCCTAGCGTGCATTCGGCGGGCGATCTTCTCACCTCGATAGATATCAAGGAGGCCTACCTGCACGTTCTGATCCATCCAGCTCATCGGAGGTTCCTACGGTTCCACTTCGCAGGGTGCCATTATCAATATCGCGCCCTGCCCTTCGGCCTTTCATCGGCCCCGAGGACTTTTACCAAGCTGCTAGCAGTCATCGCGGCTTCCCTGAGGGCGGTCCCGGTCCGCGTCAATTGTTATCTCGACGACATCTTGGTCCTGTCCTCTTCTTACGACCAAGCTTTCAGCGACCTTCAGTTGACGATCGACTCGCTTCAATGGCATGGCTTTGTCCTGAATCTTCCCAAGGGCCATCTGGATCCAACGACGTCCCTGTTGCATCTCGGGACGATCATCGATTCGGAGCGGTGCATGGTCTTCCTTTCGGCGGAACGCAGGCAGTCTTCAGACGCTCATCCGTCAGGTGCTCCGGCAGAGATCGCCCTCTCTCGCTTCACTCTCTACGCTCCTCGGCAAAATGATATCGTGCATAGGCGTAGTGCCTTGGGCGAGGTTCCATTCACGCTCTCTCCAGTGGTTCCTTCTGCCCTTCCAGCGCTCCCACACCAGCAACTCCCACGTCAGGACCCAGTTGCCAACCAGGGTGTCTCGATCTCTTCACTGGTGGCTGTCCTCGCGTCTCCTTGAGGGGTGCCTCTTCAAGGAACCGGACAGGATAGTGGTGACCACCGACGTGAGCCAATTCAGTTGGGGGGCCCACGCACTGGACCGTGTGGCTCAGGGTCGTTGGAACGACCGCGAACTTTCAAACAGCATAAATTGGCTGGAGCTCCATGCCATTCGCCTAGCCCTCCGCGAATTCAGGGACCTAGTGTCTTCCAACCACGTCCTTGTCCTCACGGACAACGTGGCCTCCAAGGCGCATGTCAACCGTCAGGGAGGCACTCGCTCCAGGGCCTTGATGACGGGGGCGGAGACACTGCTGCACTGGGCCGAAGTTCACTTGGCGTCGATTCGGACGGAGCACATCTCGGGCACGGCAAACACACAGGCGGGTTGGTTGAGCCGGGCCACAGTGGATCAGGCGGAGTGGAGATTGCACCCGGACCTCTTCCGGGAACTCTCCCAGCGGTTCGGCCACCTGCAGGTGGACATGTTCGCTCATCCTTCCAACACGCACCTCCCCCGATTTTACACCAGGTACCATTTTGCGGGGGTGGACGATACGGACGCACTCCGCAGCTCCTGCCCGCGGACTCTCTTATACGCCTTCCCGCCATTACCGTTTCTTCACTCAGGCCTCAGTCGAAGACATCTGTAAAGCTGCAACTTGGTCATCACCATCGCCATTTATCCGGCACTACAAAGCGGACACTTTCGCATCTGCGGATGCGTCTTTCGGGAGACGTGTGCTGCAACGGGTGGTTCCTGCCTCTGATCCATCCAGACAGCCTCGCCCCCGTCCCTAATTTCACTGCTTTGGCATGTCCCGTGATTGGATTCCCAGAGCAGCGCCCAGGAGAATGACCGTTGACTTACCTGAACGGTCCTTCTATGGGCGCTGCGATGGGAATCCAAACCCGCCCTCGGCTTCGGCTGTCAGGGCCTGGACTGGACTTGGACTTGCTTGCTTACTGGACTTGACCTTACTTTCAAAATTGCTACGCCTCTTAATCCGGCTGAACTTCGTACGAAACTAACCAACAGCCCAGTCAGGGGAGGCGTGGCCAGCATTAATTAACTCAGTCTCAATAGGCTAATGGACAATGTTAACCCGTGATTGGATTCCCGACGCAGCGCCCAGGAGAATAGTACTTTTTTTTAATATGCTTTATACCTCTATTTTTCCCTGCTCTCATGAGGTAGATTAGATTACATCTAATACTTTATTTTTAATTTTTATTTATTGTAATTTGTCAAACAGAAATGATAGCAGGAATAATATTATTAGCTTATTAGCTCTCATCAGTTGGCCACACTCCACTGGGATTCGAACCGGGGCTGCAATGCATCCAAGGCAGAAGCCTAACAATTTACCCTATCGAATCCCAGTGGAGTGTGGCCAATTTAGCCTATCGAATCCCAGTGGAGTGTGGCCAACTGATGAGAGCTAATAAGCTCGAAATAGATCTATCTTGGTCTCTCAAATTTAAATTTATTGATCAGCACATAAAAACTAACACACATATCTATAAAAAAATTACACAACGTAACTAAACATGGTTCTCTGTCTAGATGGTCTCTGGTGATGAGCCGAAAGGCAGAGAGGGAAACAGTATGTCTCCTCCCTTATTTATATATAAGGGAGGAGCTGTGATAATATTCTCTCATTTAAGAGTCCTGTAAATTGGCTGATGTATCAGGGATACCGGATAGCTCAAGGCATAGAAAGGCTATCCTTATATGCTGGAAAGCACCGGTTCAAATCCCAGTAGAAGGAGTATGGCCAGCTGAAGAAGGCTAATAAGCCTGAAATGGATCCATCCTGGTCTCTTTATTTTCAGCCCTTAAAAATCTAACACATATCTAAAAAATGTCACACAGCAGTAATCTAATTGGGTCTCTGTCTGGATGATCTCTAGGTTGAGTCGAAGGGCAGAGAGGGATGACGTTAAGTCTCCTCCCCTTAAAGGGACCCCTGAACAGGAGCTGTGATAATATTCTCTCATTTAAGAGTCCTGTAAATTGGCTGATGTATCAGGGATACCGGATAGCTCAAGGCATAGAAAGGCTATCCTTATATGCTGGAAAGCACCGGTTCAAATCCCAGTAGAAGGAGTATGGCCAGCTGAAGAAGGCTAATAAGCCTGAAATGGGTCCATCCTGGTCTCTTTATTTTCAGCCCTTAAAAATCTAACACATATCTAAAAAATGTCACACAGCAGTAATCTAATTGGGTCTCTGTCTGGATGATCTCTAGGTTGAGTCGAAGGGCAGAGAGGGATGACGTTAAGTCTCCTCCCCTTAAAGGGACCCCTGAACAGGAGCTGTGATAATATTCTCTCATTTAAGAGTCCTGTAAATTGGCTGATGTATCAGGGATACCGGATAGCTCAAGGCATAGAAAGGCTATCCTTATATGCTGGAAAGCACCGGTTCAAATATATATATATGTTACGCTTTTGAGCTGATCAATAAATAAGTCAGGGAGGCTTCCGGTTCCGGCTCCAGCGGCGACGGGCGAGCCTGGGGCTCGCTCGCCGCTTTGTTGCCTTTTCTGCCCCCCCACGGGGGCGAGACACTCCGGTTACCGGAGGTCTCCCGTAGGGTCGGCTCGGAGGAGACGTTTCTCCTCACGGCGGTGGGGAGAGCGATCCCCTCCGCGACCTAGGTGAGGAGGAACATGCTGCGGGGGGTTCTCCCTTCGCCAACGGCTGTCGGCGCCATTCACTTCAATGTAGAGGGCTGAGCGGAAGAGATCGGAAGGCTTGCCGAGGCTTCAGCTGCGAGGGAGAGTGAGTTTAAAAAGACTTTTTTTCCTTGCTGCCAGCCAGGCTGAACGGACTGGGAGGGGGGTGTTTGTTTTCAAAAAAACCCCCTCGGACTTAAGCGGCACTTAAAAATGGCTTCTCTGGAAGAGAAAGCGGAAATCTTAAATCCAGACTGTCTCTAACAAGGGAAAGTGGTATGCGGCTACTTGCAACATTGTTTCTAGGTCTGGCTGGTTATAAAAAAATTATTTTTCTACTCTCTCCTCTGGGCTCTGAGATGGGCGGTGGAAAGTGGCTTTTCTTTGTCCCTGCCTGACTATTTTAACTATGGAAAATTCCCAGCGTCTCTTTACAATTGGGACTAATAATAATAATAATAATAAATTTTTATTTCTAACCCGCTCTCTCTCCCCAGAGGGACTCGAGGCGGGGCACAGGAGAATTAAAAAACAATAAACACAGAGTACAAAATTTAAAAACACAATTAAACATATCCTGCACTAAAAACATCTATAAAAACTAAAAACTGTCCCTAAAACCCCTTAACACCATAACTAATTAAAATTACCCTAGGCCAGCCAAACGGAAGAAATGAGTTTTTAAAAGCTGTCGGAAGGAGCGAAGGTCAGTGGTCGTTCTGATTTCGGGGGGAAGGTCGTTCCAGAGGGTCGGGCCCGCCACAGAGAAGGCCCTTCCCCTGGACGTCGCCCGCTGGCACAGCCTAGTGGACGGCACCCGGAGAAGTCCCTCTCTGTGGGAGCGAATCGGTCGCAGGGATGTATGAGGCAGAATGCGATCCCGCAGATAGCTAGGTCCCGTGCCATGGAGCGCTTTAAAGATGGTAACTAACACCTTGAAGCGCACCCGAAAGACGACAGGCAGCCAGTGCAGCTCGCGCAGGAGCTGCACTGACTCTCTCTGGATATTAATGAAGAATTTTTTTCTTGTTGGATTTGTGATTCCTTTCTGGATTACCTTCGTTATTATAACTATTGAGCTGGAAAATTGTCTCTCTCTTGGTTCCTGAATTTTACAACGTTTCAACCTTGATCTGAACTTTTGGCTCCCGGTTAGTCTCACCAACCCCACCCTGAAAACGCCATTTTGGTGGCACTGACTCTAACAGTTAAGATGTCTAACGAAACAGCACTGACAAGTTTAGAACAACGGATGGCTTCTCTTGAAACTGTTATACAAACTTTGGTAAACGAAATTCAGGCCCAGAGGGCTGAAAACATCAATTTCAAGAAGGAGCTATTGGACACAAGGAAGCAAGTGCTGGAAAACACACAGAAGACTGAAGAATTGGAAGGGGGGTTGGTGGGGGTTAAGGGAGAGATTAAAAATGTTACTAAAGAGGTTGGGGAAACAGATGGGCATGTGTCTAGGATTGATATGGAAAGAATGACATATTTTTTGAGATTTCAGAACGTTCTTGAGGAATCTGGTGAATGCCTCCCTGATCTTATGAGCACAATTTTAGCAGACTATTTACAAAAACCTAAAGATGAGATCAGGGGGGACATTGACCTAGCCTATAGAATTAACTCAGCATATGCCAGGATAAATGAAGTGCCTAGAGAGATACATGTGAAATTTGTTAGAAGGTCAACCAGAGAGGAAATCCTGAGGGCGCAGAGAGAGAACCCTTTAATTTACCAACAAAAAACGGTCACTATCTTGAAGCAGATTCCTAGAAAGATTCGAGAAGCAAGGAGGAAATTTTCCTTCTTGTCTAAAATTTTATTTGATCATGGGATTTGGTTCAAGTGGGTGACACCCGAAGGGATGCTGGTGTTCTGGGAAGGAGGAAGAGTGAGGATTAAAACAGTTGCTGAGGCGGAAGCCTTTCTTAAAAAATATTCCTCTGCCCTGGGGGAAGATCCAGGGGGGACGGAGGGGGCCACGGCCCCGCCCGCTCGGGGCCAGGGAGGAGAAAAAGAAGATACAATAGCCAAGAGACTTAGATCGAAAAAATAACTTTGCCTTGATTTTTCTGAACAATTTTGCATAATATCTGTATCTGGATTTTTTGTAAATGTCTGACAGCATGGAATTGAGAATTTAGGTATATGTACTTGCTTTTACCTTGTAGTGTTATGAAAAATGCTTTTTTTTGGTTATCTTTTTATTGTGTATTTTGAGGTCTCGGAAGGGCCGACGACTCTGACGTGAATGCTCTCAAAATTTCTTTGTATCCCTTACCCTACCCTATAGAAAAATGTAAAACCAATAAAACTTTTTCAATATAAAAATAAATAAGTCAGGGAGACTAGGTTAGATCTATTTCGAGCTTTTTAGCTCTCATCAGCTAGTCATACCCTTACTGGGATTCGAACCGGGGCTGTATTACATGCCAGGCGAGACCCTTGCCATTAAGCCAGCTCGGTTCTCTTCTTGTATATATATATATGTTAGTTTTACAAGCTGATCTAGATCTAACCTAGTCTCTCTAATTTATTTATTGATCAGCTCATAAAACTAACACACATATTTAAAAAATTACACAAAGGAATTCATGGCTTTCTGTCTAGATGGTCTCTGGTGATGAGCCGAAAGGCAGAAAAGGAAACAGTATGTCTCGTCCCTTAATTGGGGCCCTAACAGGGTGTTGTGGAAACAATTATATATAACTATCCTCCTGTCTCAGCTGACAAGAAGAGAACCTGGCTGGCTTAATGGCAAGGCTCTCGCCTGGCATGTAATACAGCCCCGGTTCGAATCCCAGTAAGGGTATGGCTAGCTGATGAGAGCTAAAAAGCTTGAAATAGATCTATCCTAGTCTCCCAGACTTATTTATTTATTTTTTTATTGAAAAAGTTTTACACAAACAGATTTTCCCCCCTTTCCCCCCCCCCATAGATACAATATAAATCAAATACACATGCTATACCCCCCCTCTTCCCAGCCATCATAATATAAATTTCTCACAAAATAACATTATCCGATTATCCCCATCTTCTAAACTAATTATGCAAATATATTTCCTTCCCCTAACCACCCTAACCCTCCCCCATCTCCCATTCCCACCCACCCCCCTGACTTCCACTATACACCACTCTAATAATTCCAAACAACCCAGATGTTATCCTCTCTGTTCACATTATACCCCTTACTTATCTCCTCATCAGTCTATTCGCTCTTACCTAAATTACCTAATAGCTACCTAATATAAAAGGGTGGTTGAGCTGCGGATGCCGCCGGCAGGTTTTTCTCAAGCCTGCCAACCCAGTCGCCTGTAGAGGCGTTTCTAAACCATCAAAACGCCTCAGAAAACTCCAAGCTCCTAAGGAGCTTGTGAGAGAGCCAGCGCCGTTTGGGTAGAGTCCCTTGCGGGGTGCCCCAGAGGGTTTATTTTCCTCTGGAGTGCGAGCAAGGTGGGACTCCCCTTCCAGGCAGCTACCCGCTCCGGACGTCTGGGAAACTTCGCTACAAAATAGCGGAGCAAGGCATCGGTCTCAACCTTTAATCCACACTCCAAGCAAACCAAGAAAATACCTTGTTCTAATCGTCTTAATCGCAAGTATTCAAAGTCTGTGAATTTTCTAAATAACAGCAGTCTTAAACTTGAATGCTACAGATTTAGAACAAAGCATTTAGAACAAAGGATTTAAGATGGCGTTAATCCTCAGCTGAAAGTTGAAAGGAAACGAAAGTTAACTGCTTTGTGTATTCTAGTTATGGCGTTAATCTTCAGCAGAAAGCAGAAAAACGAAAGTGGTGTTCTCCAGTGAAAAGGAAATGAAAGTTAACCGGTTTGTGTATTCCAGCTTGTTACAAAGTATCTTACTTTGGCGGAAAGCGAAAGGAGATAGCAAGTAAGAGAAAAAGTCAGCTAATATATAATTTGGTCTATTTTGAAGAGTATTTTGTGAAAACCTGGGAAGAAGATTGTTTTACAAGCATGGCAATGAAGCAAGGAGGTCCCCCAGCTGGCGCAGCCCTGCAACAGCAGATAGAGATAATAAGTCTTCAGGATTTGAAAAACTTTATAGGTAAAGAACTTAAAGAAATTAAGGAAGTGGTCCAGGATAATATGGATAAATATGAACAGCTTGATTTTTTTTTTACAAATAATAGCTAAGGGTTTGTCTGATGTTGTGATTAAGGTGGATAATAAAATTGAACAGCTGGCTTTGGACCTGGAAACTAAAATGAAAGAATCTGATTTAAACTTTGCGAAACTTGCTGGAGAAATACAAAGGATTGATAATGAAATAATTATGTTGCAATTTAGATCGATGGAATCTGCTATCAGACTGAGGGGAATAAGGGAGAATCCTAGAGAAGATATTAGGAGAATTTGTGCCGACGCATTGTCTACATTACTGAAATTGGATGATTCTGATGTGATTTTTTTTAATATTGATAAAATTTACAGAGTAAACTTACAAGCAGCACTACAAAGACAATTACCAAGAGATGTGGTTATATATTTTACTGATAGAAGACTTAGAAATGATATTTTGCAGAAGTCCTTTTATTCTGCTCTTCAAATAGATGGAAATCAGATTGGTGTTTTTAAGGAGTTACCACCAGCGATGTTAAAGTCTAGAAGGGATTTTGGATTTTTGGTAGCAGAATTGAAGAAAAGACAGATACAATATAGGTGGGATCTTCCAACGGGTATTATACCAAGATATGAAGGTGTGAGTTACTGTTTGAATACCTTAGATAAAGCAAAAGAATTTTATTATGAAGTATTGAAGGCAAGCATCACACCTTCACGTATATCTGCACCAACAGATATTGAGAGCAGAAGCAGTCTGAAAAAGAGATAGAAGAACAAATACAGCTGCAAAAAGAAAAGAAAACCTATGGTGCTGCAGGTGGCTCTCAGCTGGATTCTCCTGGACATCTTTTAAGTTCTACTCTGGAGGAATCGTCAAAGACTGTTATAGAGGGAATTGTTGAAATGCCAATGCTTAAATTAGATGAGCAACGTGAAACCAGGTCTATCACTAGACAAATTCAAAAAATGCAGAAGCAGAGGAGGCCCCAAATCCAACGAGTTAAGAAAGATAAAAGAAAAAAGCAAGCAGAAGCCAAGGGAGGAGCAGGATTGAAGATTAGCTTGGTGGAGAAAGAATACAGCAAGGAGGCAAAACATCTTCCTCATGGCTAGCGGTTTTTATATCGCTGATACCTAAGGATATGGTCTTAAGAACTTAGAGGATTATAGACCAATATTTCTTTTGATTACAGATTAAATAATTTCTGTTAAGTATGCCAACAGTTTGATGCCAGTTATTTAAGAGGTAATTCATCATGATCAAGCAGGATTTATCGAAGGTAGACATATGAAGGAGAATGTAAGGCAACTCATAGATTTACTTGACTATCTAGACAAAAATAAGCAGATCTCTGCAGTGCTGGTTTTCGGACGTGGAAAAGGCCTCTGAGCGAATGATCTGGAACTTTCTAATCAAGACTTTGGAAAAAATGATTATGGGGATTTGGTTTTGACAGGTGATAGGAGCAATATATTAATAACAAAATGCATAACTTATTAATAGAAATTTGTTTATGAGTTTTGAGATATAAGAAGGTACAAGACAAAGCTGCCTATTATCTCCATTGTCATTTATTTTAATCTTAGAAGTCTTGTTGAATATAATTTGGGATTCGAATTCCTTAAATGGTATAGCTATAAGGCAAAAGGAATACAGAATTAGAGCATTTGCAGCTGATCTGGTTGTTACCCTATCACGTTTTTTTGAATTTAATAATTCAGATGAAAAGTTACCCGGGGGTTGTTTATATAAAGATGTGCTTCTTACTGATGGGGGCAGCTGGTAACTGAGAATTTTGGAATAACTGTTGGAAGAAGGAATTATTTTAAACTGGTTATATTATAAATAGTTCCAGATGAGATGGAAAGAGGATCAAAGAGTTGGATTTATGAACAATGATGAAATGATTATTGTCATGTTGGAGATCTGGGGAAAAAATATGGGTTAAATTGTGAATGTTAAATGTTAAATGTACACAGATACAGAATTTAAGGGAGAACTTTTATAATATATCTTATAGATGGTATTTAGATCCTAAAGAGTGTATGTATCGCAATGGTTAACTAAAATGTTGGAGGGGAGAATTTTTATAAAATGTTTTATAGAGGGTATGTAGATTTTAAGAAATTATCATGTATGTATTTTAATGTTTAACTAAAATGTTGGAGGTTTGGGTGCTTACGATGGGTCTGTAGCTTTTAGGTAAGAATGAGCAGATTGATAATTAAGAGCTGGATTTATGGATAACGAATGGAAGTTGAAATGATTAATAAGGGAAAATATGGGTTAAATTGTGAATGTAGAATTTAAGGGAGAACTTTTATAAAATGTTTATAGATGGTATTTAGAGCTTAAGAAATTATCTTGTATGTATCTTAATGTTTAACCAAAGGTTGGAAGAGAGAACTTTCCCAGACTTATTTATTGATCAGCTCAAAAAGCGTAACACACACACACACACACACACACACACACACACACACACACACACATATATATATATTCACCCAAGTACCAATCAAAGAAGCCTTGACAGCTATCCAAAACAAATATAACCCCCCCAAACATATCCTATATCTGACCAACCACTGCCTATCTAACACATACTTCATCTATAACGGACAAAAATACAAACAAATAGAAGGAGCACCCACGGGATCACCCCTCTCACCTGTCATTGCAAACCTCTACATGGAACACTTTGAAACCCAAGCTCCAGAAAAATCTGATCACAAACCCAAACTCTGGCTCAGATACGTAGACGACACCTTCATAATCTGGCCACACGGGAAAGATAAACTGAACAACTTCCTCACACACCTCAACAGCCTACACCCCAAAATACAGTTCACCATGGAAACAGAAGCCAATAACCAACTCCCCTTCCTGGATGTCTTAGTCTATAAGAAATCCAATGGATCCCTAGGACACACCATCTACCAGAAGAAAACACACACAAACCGCTATTTGCACGCACTCTCACACCACCACCCAGCATAGATCAACTCTGTAGCCAAGGCACTCATCTCCAGAACAAAACGCTTAGCTGACGAACAACACCTAAAAACCGAACTACACACTCTCACCAACGTACTAACATCCAACGGATTCCAAAGAAACAAGATCACTAACCTAATCCAAAAAGAAAACCCCACTAAAATCCAAGACAGTGAACAAGAAAACGGCAAAGCCCTCCTCCCATACATAAAAGGCACCACAGACAGAATCAGCAAGATCCTCCACAAACACAACATCAAGACAGCATTCTACACAAACCGAAAAATATCCACCATCCTAAGAAACCCCAAAGACAAAATAGAGTTAGAAAATCAAGGAGTATATGAAATCCCATGCCCCACCTGCCCCACCACATACATCGGACAAACCAACAGAAGAATAAAGGCACGCATTGAAGAACACAAAAACTCAGTCAGAAAGGAGGAACCAACTTCTTCCCTGGTCCAACACCTCAAAGCCACAGGACATGATATAGACTTTAAAAAGACCAGAACTATTGCCAAAATTGAACACTTTAACAACAGAATAATCAGAGAAGCTATTGAGATAGAAAAACGGCCACACAGCATGAATAAACGAGATGATACCTCCCGCCTACCAGCCATTTGGAAACCCGCCCTCACTGACAAACGAGTCCCTAACACAAAGAATGATACCAGACCCACACTCACAAAAACCACACAGGATGTCACTATCACACATCCACGCAAAAAGCAAGCCCAAACCCACACCGATGATGACCACAAACCAGAAGCCCGACCACAAACCAGAAGCCAGACCACAGCTGCATTATTAGCCACTTTAAACCCCTCCAATCCATACATGAAGCAAACTGATGCCCACCACGGAGACGTGGCACGACCACAAACGTGAAGCCAAACAACAGTAACGCAGCTCACCAGCTCAAATCCCCCTGCAACTCAGACTAACACGAGCACAACCAGGCCCCCACCCAAACAGAACATGCCCCCAGCCAATCAGAGCACAGCCAAACTCCCATCCAATCAGAGCACAGCCAAGCCCCCTACCAAGCAGAACACACCTCCACCCAATCAGAATGCAGCCAAGCTCCCACCCAATCAGTTCACACCCCCACTGGCAGTTAAAAAGAGGAAACGGCTGAGATCTCACATTGCTCCTGGAAGCACCAAGCCGAAAGCACCAGCCTGAAGATGATGAATGAGACTTCATCGAAACGTCGTGAAGATACTTCCAATTCTACGCGGGAGAAAACCCGAACAACCAAAGACCTACATATATATATATATATGTGTGTGTTAGTTTTATGAGCTGATCAATAAATTAAATTAGAGAGAGACCAGGATAGATCTCTAATTTAATTTATTGATCGGCTCATAAAACTAACACACATATCTAAAAAATCACACAACGTAATTCCTGGCTTGCTGTCTAGATGATCTCTGGTGATGAGTCGAAAGGCAGGAAAGGAAACAGTATGTCTCCTCCCTTAATTGGGGCCTAATAACAGGTTGTTGAGAAACAATTACATATATATATATAGTTATGGGATTTGAACCGGTGCTTTCCAGCATTTGAGGCAAGCCTCTCTATGCCTTGAGCTATCCGGTATCCCTGATACATCAGCCAATTTACAGGACTCTTAAATGAGAGAATATTATCACAGCTCCTGTTCAGAAGTCCCTTTAAGGGGAGGAGACTTAACGTCATCCCTCTCTGCCCTTCGACTCAACCTAGAGATCATCCAGACAGAGAACCAAATAGATTACTGCTGTGTGACATTTTTTAGATATGTATTAGATTTTTAAGGGCTGAAAATAAAGAGACCAGGATGGATCCATTTCAGGCTTATTAGCCTTCTTCAGCTGGCCATACTCCTTCTACTGGGATTTGAACCGGTGCTTTCCAGCATTTGAGGCGAGCCTCTCTATGCCTTGAGCTATCCGGTATCCCTGATACATCAGTCAATTTACAGGACTCTTAAATGAGAGAATATTATCACAGCTTGGCTATTGGCTGATGTATCATATGTATAAAACTTTTTCAATATAAAAAAAAAATTAAATTAGAGAGAGACCAGGATAGATCTATTTCGAGCTTATTAGCTCTCATCAGCTGGCCATACCCCTTACTGGGATTCGAACCAGGGCTATGTTGCATGCTAAGCAAGTAATCGAGCACTTTAGCCAAGCCGGTTCTCCTTATTGCATCAGCAGAGACACGGTATATTAGTATAGGTAATTGTTTCTCAACAACCTGTTATTAGGCCCCAATTAAGGGAGGAGACATACTGTTTCCTTTCCTGCCTTTCGACTCATCACCAGAGATCACCTAGACAGCAAGCCAGGAATTACGTTGTGTGATTTTTTAGATATGTGTGTTAGTTTTTATGAGCTGATCAATAACTTAAATTAGAGAGAGACCAGGATAGATCTATTTCGAGCTTATTAGCTCTCATCAGCTGGCCATACCCCTTACTGGGATTCGAACCAGGGCTATGTTGCATGCTAAGCAAGTAGCCGAGCACTTTAGCCAAGGCGGTTCCCCTTATTGCATCAGCAGAGACACGGTATATTAGTATAGGTAATTGTTTCTCAACAACCTGTTATTAGGCCCCAATTAAGGGAGGAGACATACTGTTTCCTTTCCTGCCTTTCGGCTCATCACCAGAGACCATCTAGACAGCAAGCCAAGAATTACCTATACTAATATACCCTGTCTAAGCTGATGCAATAAGGGGAACTGGCTTGGCTTAAGTGCTAGGCTCCTTGCCTTCCATGCAACATAGCCCCGGTTCGAATCCCAGTAAGGGGTATGGCCAGCTGATGAGAGCTAATAAGCTCTAAATAGATCTATCCTGGTCGCTCTCTAATTTAATTTATTGATCAGCTCATAAAACTAACACACATATCTAAAAAAATTACACAACGTAATTCTTGGCTTGGTGTCTAGATGATCTCTGGTGATGAGTCAAAAGGCAGGAAAGGCCTTGTGGGGGGCGAGTTGGTGGAGGGGGCGCAGCGGTGGCGGAGGAGAGGCCGCTGACTCAGCAGTGACCTTGTGGGGGGATGTTGGCGGTGGGGGCGGCGAGAGAGGCCGCTGACTCAGCAGCGGCCTTTTGGGGGGGGCGTTGGTGGAAGGGGGGGCAGCGGCGGCATTGTCCGGGGGGAGGCCGCTGACTCGGGAGTGGCCTTGTGGGGGGGGGGGGGAGTTGGCGGGGGTGGCAAGAGAGGCCGCTGACTCAGCAGCCGCCTTGTTTGGGGGAGGGAGTTGGTAGAGGGGGGGCAGCGGCAGCAGAGGAGAGTCTGCTGACTTGGCAGCGGCCTTGTGGTGGGGGGGTTGGCGGCATGGGCGGCAGCGGTTTTGGGGGGGGAGTTGGTGGAGGGGGGGCGGCGGCGGAGGAGCGGGAGGCTGCTGAGGAGGCGACCCTCGCAGATATGACGCAGATCACTCCACCGCTTGTGCAAGTGACGTGAGCTGAAAAGCGGATGGGTGGGAGGAGCTGCAAAGGGGAGGCAGGCGAGTGAGCGAGTCACACATAAGAGCTGCAGTTTTACATTTGTGTGGCATGTACCTGGCACCGGTGTGCCATCCACACAATCTGTACGTATCATTGATGCGGCACTTGTAAGGAACGTTGTGTGAACATTTGGTGGCGATCGGTGCAGTACTTTCTGAGATTAGCGGTTTTGAACAAACTCATAGTTACATTTTTATTTATATAGATTGCATATGAGAATGCTTCAGTAGTTGATACCCAGACTGGTATTTTAAGATAATGCTGCCTCTTAATCTTTTTCCAGTTTAAAATCAGGGACTCTCTTACATAGTGTCTTCTAAAGTAACCATGTTCCCTGGCACTCTTATACCACAGAGATGCATGCCAGCCCATTAGTAAATCATGTCCTTCTAATTCTAAGAGCCTAGTATTTCTTAACGTTATCCAATCTTTCATCCACATCAAATTTGTTGCTTGATAATATAATTCCCAATCAGGTAGCCCCATACCTCCCCTTATTTTAGCATCTTGTAAGATTTTTAGCTTTATTCTTGCTTTTTTCCCCTGCCATATAAACTTTGAGACCATTTTGTTTAAATTTTCAAAGTAATCCTTGCCTAATCTAATTGGGATTGTCTGAAATAGATATAAAACCTTTGGTAGGATATTCATTTTTATTGTGGCTATTCTCCCTATCAGTGATAATTGTAAGTTCTGCCATTTTGTTAAGTCTGCTGTTATTTGTTGTTTAAGTTTAGAATAGTTGTCCTCTTTTAATGTACTACATCTAGGTGTCAAGTAAATTCCTAAATATTTAACCCTGCTCGTGACTTTTATTTTCAAAATTTCTGTTAGTTCTTCTTTCTGTCTTGTTAACATATTCTTTGTCAATATTTTAGTTTTATCTTTATTTATTTTCAAGCCTGCTACTTTTCCATAGTCCTCAATTTTTTCTATCAATTTAGATGCAGTTTCAAGTGGTTCTTCAAGAAGAAAGACTAAGTCATCTGCAAACGCTTGCAATTTGTATTGTTCTTTCCTGGTTGTCATTCCCTTTATTCCTTCATCTTCTCTTATCTTTCTATTTAGAACTTCTAATGTTAACACGAAAAGTAAGGGTGATAGTGGACAGCCTTGTCTTGTGCCTCTTCTTATCTCAATGTTATCAGAAAATTCTCCATTTATTATTATCTTGGCAGTTTGTTTGTGATATATAGTATGTATAACCTGTATAAAGTTTTTACCAAATTTCATTTGTTCTAATTGTTGTAGCATAAATTTCCAGCTCACGTTATCGAAGGCTTTTTGTGCATCGAGAAACATCAGAGTCATATTTTTTTCGGGGTGTGCTTCATAATATTCCAATGTATTGAAAATTATTCTTATGTTATCTTTAATTTGTCTTTTTGGTAGAAATCCATTTTGATCTGAATGTATGAAACTATTTAAATATTTTTTAAGCCTCTCTGCTAATATTGATGCAAATAACTTATAATCTGAATTTAGTAGTGAAATTGGTCGGTAATTCTTTATTTGAGTGAGGTCAGCTTCTTCCTTGGGTATCAGTGAAATATATGCTTCTGACCAGGAGTTTGGCATTTTACTACCAGACATAACTTCATTCATCACTTCTAATAAGGGAAGCGACATTTCCTCCAAAGTTTTATGAAACTCCGCTGGGAGGCCATCCGGTCCCGGAGCCTTCCCATTGTTTTGTCTTTTGATAGCTTCTGTTAGTTCCATCATCGTTATCTTTGCATCTAGTATATTTCTGGTATCATCCGGTATGGCAGGAAGTTTAGCCTCTTGTAAGTAGTGTTTAACATCTTGGTCTGTTATGCTTTCTTGTTCATATAGTTTTGTATAATATTCTTGAATGATTTTCTTTTTCTCCTTATTTAAGTAGTGTATTTGTCCCTGTTCATCTTTTAATTGTTGAATCTTCCTTGCTTCTCTTTCTTTCTTTAGTTTGTACGCCAACCACCTGCCTGGTTTATTTGCATTTTCAAAGTAATTTTGCTTTGCAGTTCTAATCTTTTGAGCCAGTTCCTCCTTTTCTAATACATCCATTTTATGTTTGATTAAGTCCATTTTCATTCTAATATCTGTTCTTTGTGGTGAATTCTGTGACTCTTTTTCCAGTGTCTTGTATTCCTTCTCTAATCTTTTACCTGTACATCGTTTCTCTATATTTCTTTTTCTTGTATAATCTATTATTAGACCTCTAGTAACTGCCTTCATTGCATCCCACAGGTTCTGGATAGATGTATCTTCTTTTTTGTTTTCTTTAAAATAACATGCCAATTCTTTTTCCATTTTACATACAAAGTCCTTTTCTTTCAATATTGAGTTATTTAGTGTCCATCTAGATCTAATTTTTTGCCCTTTCCACTTAATTGTCATTGGATTATGGTCTGCCCAGGTACTAGTTTCTATTTCCACTTCTTGGACTAGGTCAGTGGTAGGCAAACTCATTAGTCAAAAGAGCCAAATATCAACAAAAGCTCGACTGAAATTTCTTTTGAGAGCCGGAAGGTGTGGCCTGTTTTGAGGGCGTGGCTCAGCGGTCATGTGACCAGATGGGTGTGGCCAACTTGGAAACTGGTGAAACTCACTTAACAACGGTCTTGCTTAGCAACCAAAATTTTGAGCTCAATTGTGGTCATAAGTTCTCTCATCTCCAACTTTCTTTTCTTTCTTCCCTTCTTTCTCTTTCTCTCTCTTTCTGTTTCTCTCTGTCTCTCTGAGTCTGTCTATCTGTCTGTCTCTCTCTGTGGCTCTTTATCTCTCCCTCCCTCCCTGTCTCTTTCTGTCATTCTCTGTGTCTCTCTCTGTCTCTCTGCCCTCCCTTCTTCTCTGTCTGTCTGTCTCTGTGGCTCTTTGCCTCCTTCCCTCCCTCTCTCCCTGTCTCTTTCTGTCATTCTCTGTGCCTCTCTCTGTCTCTCTGCCCTCCCTTCTTCTCTGTCTGTCTGTCTCTGTGGCTCTTTGCCTCCTTCCCTCCCTCTCTCCCTCCCTCCCTGTCTCTTTCTGTCATTCTCTGTGTCTCTCTCTGTCTCTCTGCCCTCCCTTCTTCTCTGTCTGTCTGTCTCTGTGGCTCTTTGCCTCCTTCCCTCCCTCTCTCCCTGTCTCTGTCATTCTCCGTGCCTCTCTCTGTCTCTCTGCCCTCCCTTCTTCTCTGTCTGTCTGTCTCTGTGGTTCTTTGCCTCCTTCCCTCCCTCTCTCCCTCCCTCCCTGTCTCTTTCTGTCATTCTCTGTGTCTCTCTCTGTCTCTCTGCCCTCCCTTCTTCTCTGTCTGTCTGTCTCTGTGGCTCTTTGCCTCCTTCCCTCCCTCTCTCCTTGTCTCTTTCTGTCATTCTCTGTGCCTCTCTCTGTCTCTCTGCCCTCCCTTCTTCTCTGTCTGTCTGTCTCTGTGGCTCTTTGCCTCCTTCCCTCCCTCTCTCCCTCCCTCCCTGTCTCTTTCTGTCATTCTCTGTGTCTCTCTCTGTCTCTCTGCCCTCCCTTCTTCTCTGTCTGTCTGTCTCTTTGCCTCCTTCCCTCCCTCTCTCCCTCCCTCCCTGTCTCTTTCTGTCATTCTCTGTGTCTCTCTCTGTCTCTCTGCCCTCCCTTCTTCTCTGTCTGTCTGTCTCTGTGGCTCTTTGCCTCCTTCCCTCCCTCTCTCCCTCCCTCCCTGTCTCTTTCTGTCATTCTCCGTGTCTCTCTCTGTCTCTCTGCCCTCCCTTCTTCTCTGTCTGTCTGTCTCTGTGGCTCTTTGCCTCCTTCCCTCCCTCTCTCCCTCCCTCCCTGTCTCTTTCTGTCATTCTCCGTGTCTCTCTCTGTCTCTCTGCCCTCCCTTCTTCTCTGTCTGTCTGTCTCTGTGGCTCTTTGCCTCCTTCCCTCCCTCCCTCCCTCCCTCCCTGTCTCTTTCTGTCATTCTCTGTGTCTCTCTCTGTCTCTCTGCCCTCCCTTCTTCTCTGTCTGTCTGTCTCTGTGGCTCTTTGCCTCCTTCCCTCCCTCCCTCCCTCCCTCCCTGTCTCTTTCTGTCATTCTCTGTGTCTCTCTCTGTCTCTCTGCCCTCCCTTCTTCTCTGTCTGTCTGTCTCTGTGGCTCTTTGCCTCCTTCCCTCCCTCTCTCCCTCCCTCCCTGTCTCTTTCTGTCATTCTCTGTGTCTCTCTCTGTCTCTCTGCCCTCCCTTCTTCTCTGTCTGTCTGTCTCTGTGGCTCTTTGCCTTCTTCCCTCCCTCTCTCCCTCCCTCCCTGTCTCTTTCTGTCATTCTCTGTGGCTCTCTCTGTCTCTCTGCCCTCCCTTCTTCTCTGTCTGTCTGTCTCTGTGGCTCTTTGCCTCCTTCCCTCCCTCCCTACCTGTCTCTCTCTGTTTCTCCCTCCCTCCTTCCCCCCCCCCTCTCTTTGTATCTGTCAGACCCTGATTCCCTCCGTCCGTCTCTCTCTCGCTCTGTGCCTCTCTGTGTCTGTCTGTCACTGTCCACAAAATACCGCGTGGAGGAGCGGCGGGCTCTGTGGTGACGGCGAGGCCTTCCGCTGGGGGAGGGGTGTCCCCTTCACGTTCCTCGTCTCCCCGGATGCCGCCTGGAACCATCAGCAGCCGCGCAGACTTGCCGCTTTTCCATGCCGCGCAAAAGATAGGCGCGTGCAATTATAACGCAAGTTTCCACCGCCACGAACTCTCCAAGATTGTAATTGGGAGGGGCATGCGCGCGCCTATCTTTTGCACGGCATGGAAAAGCGGCAAGTCTCTGCGTGGCTGCGGATGGCTCCGGACGGCATTCGGGGAGATGAGGAACGTGAAGGGGACCTCGCGGACCTCTTTCTTTCTTTCTTTCTTTCTTTCTTTCTTTCTTTCTTTCTTTCTTTCTTTCTTTCTTTCTTTCTTTCTTTCTTTCTTTCTTTCTTTCTTTCTTTCTTTATCTCTCTCTCCCACTTTCTTTTTCTTTCTCTCTTTTTCTTTTTGTCTCTCTCTGTCAATCTCTCTCTTTATCTGTCTCTCTCTCCTCCCTCCACCCATCTATCATTCTGTGTGTGTGTGTGTGTGTGCCTCTCTCTCTCTGATTCCCTCTCTCCCTCCCTCTCTCTCTCTGTCTCTCTGTTTGTCTCTTCCTCCCTCCCCCTCTGTCTCTCTCTGTATGTAAGTCTCTCCTTCCCTCTCTCCCTCCCTCCCCCCCCGGAAGCAGTGGAAAGCCCGGCACACTGGCCGGAGAGCACACGGCCGCCGCCTCCCTCAGCGAGTGGGCGGGGAGAGCACCCGAGGCCGCGGCCATCCAAGCACCGCGGAGGCTGTCCGGGTGCTGCACGCCCACCTCCGTCCCAGCCTCACGTGGCGGCCAGTCCCGGAAAGCACGGCGCAGCGGCCTCTGCAGGCGGCTGTTGCTGCTGCTGTCCCCGAGCCCTGCAACATGCAGCTCCTGCCGTCCGAGCGCACGTTTCCACCAGGTCCCTCTTTGGCCCCTCAGGTCCGGGTCTTCCTCTCTCTCCCCCTCCGCCCGGAGGCAGCGGAGGGCCCGGCAGCAGAGCACCCGGGGCTGCGGCTGTGCTCGAGCCGTCCGGGTGCCAGGCACCCGCCTCCCTGGGCGCACGGCGCACGGACAGCTCCGTCGCAGCCCCGGGCGCTCCCCCCGCCCGTTCGCTCGCTCGTTACAGGGGGAGGCAGCCGCAGGGAAGGCGTCAGGCCGGGGCTCTTTTCTGTCTCCCAGACAGCGCTGGGGGTGAGCTGAGTAGCCTGCTCTTGGAAGTGGTGGCTGTGGCCGATGGGCTTGGTCCTGGCCTCTCGTTCTGTCTGCCCGGGAGACAGAGTCCAGGGAGGAAGATAATGGCCATTTTGGAGACAACGTGTCCAGCGCCTTCCACTCGCACCCGCAGCAGCAGCACCCGTCACTCCCCGTTGCCTTCGGAGGCAAAGGAGACAACCGCTCCTCTTGGTGGGGTGGCCGTGCTCGTGTGCTCTGGCCCTAAGCCTCGTGTCCCCCCTGCAGGGCCAAGCGTGGCTCACCTGCGCTGGGAGGACTTCCTGGGTCTCCCCCAAGGGAGGCGGGCGCGCAGCGGCCGGATGGCTCCGGCGAAGCTGCAACCCCGGGCGCTCCCCCCCACCCGTTCGCTCGCGGGGGGGTGGAGGGAGAGAGGAAGAGCCACACCGAGGGGCCAAAGAGCCACTCGTGGCTCGCGAGCCGCGGTTTGCCGACCACTGGACTAGGTCACTTAGGTCCGAAGAGAGCCAAATCATGTCTATCCTTGAGAATGATAGGTGTCTATGGGAGAAATAAGTGTATTGTTTTTTACTGGGGTTCCTTTCTCTCCAGATATCTTTTAGATTCATTTCGTCTATCATCTTAAAGAAGGACTTCGGTAGTGTTTTCCTGTTAATTTTCGCTGTCCTGGATGCTTTACAATCTATTATCTGGTTTGAGAGTCCGTTAAAGTCTTCTATCATACAGACATCAACATATTCTAAGTCCAGAATCTTTTCATGTAGTTTCCTAAAAAAATCATCCTGTTTCTCATTGGGTGTATAGATCGCTATTAAAAGTATTGTTTTTATTATTTTCCATAATTTCCACCATCAAAATCCTTCCATCTTCATCTGCACATATTTGTTTCGTCGGTATATTATCTTTAATGGTAAATAACCACTCCCCTTTTTTTGGAATCTGCCAATGAAGTAAAATTTTTCCCAAGTTTGGGTTGGGTTAGCAAATGCGCATCTTTTCTTTGAATGTGTACTTGTAAGCAAATAATTTGTGATCTTAATTTTCCTAATTTATGAAATATTTTCCTTCTTTTAATTGGGGAATTAAAGTCCATTTATGTTAACTGTAAATATTGTGTTTTCTTCCATATTTATGTTTTATACAAGGGTTTTGTAGCTCTAGTTGATCTTATTTCTCTTTGTTCTCTGGTTTCTACCCCTGGTAAGGCCTCTCTTTCTATAGCCACTCCACCTACAGCGCCCTCTAATGTCTCCTCTATCGCTGTTAACAATGGATCATCTTCAGTCCCATTGAAATGTTTTCTATAAAAAACGTCTGCTTTTTCTAAGGTGTCTAATCTATATCTCTGTTCTTCCCAGGTGAATATTAAGCCTTCCCGTATGAGCCATCTGAACTGGACACCTTTTCTTATCAAAATTGTAGATATGAATTGATATCTTCTTCTCCTTTCTCTCACTTTTCTTGGAATTTGCTTTAACACCGTGATCTCCTTTCCTCTGTATTCAAGTTTCTTATCTCTTGTTTTCTGTAGTATTTGAAATCTCAAGATTTTTTTAGTAAATCTTACATGTATTTCTCTTGGAAGTGCATTCTGGTCGCGTATCTTGTATTTACTCGGAAGGCATCATCTATTCCATCTCTCACTAATTCCTGGGGCATTTCTAAAATCTCAGCCAACAGTTTTGATATTATTAAAGGCATGTTCTCTCCCTTTTCTTCTATTACATTTTGAAATCTTAGAAAATATTCCGCCCGATCCATTTCCCATCCTATTCCAGTGCTTTCTTTTCCCACATCACTCAGTCTGGATTCAAAGTCTTTGTCTCTTTTGTCTCTTTCCTCCAATTTCCCTTTCATCTCACGTATGGATTCTTGTTGTTTTTCCATGAATTCTTCCTGTTTTACCATCCATTGCTGCATCTTTTCCATTTTCCCTTCTGTCAAAACTGTTTTACTTTCAATATTCTCTATTTTCTTATCTAATGCATCTAATTTTGCCTCTAGTTTCCGCTCTGAGTTTTCCACTTTTCGTTCCATACTTTCCCTTACCATCCGTAACTCTTGCAGAAGTGTGTCAAGTGTTGTAGCTTTTTCCTTTTCTTGCTTTTCTTGATGGAGCATCGTCTGTATTGTTTTTTGCCCTCCTATCGAAGAGGGTGTCGGGGTCCCTGTTGATGAGCCGGCTGGAGTTGTCTTTCTGCTCATGTTTCAAATTTTATTCTTTCTCCTTTGAGTCACCCTTTAATCTACTAATAGAAAATTGGCAGTTTATAGAAAAGGTGATAAAGATTTAGTATATAAATACAATTGTGTGTACATCTGAAAGAAAGAGAGATGAAATAAGGTAAATGTATAGGAAAAAGGAAGAAAAGAGGAAGGAGAATGAAAAAGTAAGAAAGAGAAGGAATATCAAAAGGTAAACATGAGACAAAATAATAACGAGAGAAAAGAAGGAAAGCAGAAGATGAAAAGTAAAATAAATAAATAAATAAGACTCCCTAAAAAATAAGCAGTGAAAACAAAAAGGGAAATAAGAAGGGAAGGCAAAGAAAAAAAAACCAAAAAAAATCTCTTTCTTCTTTTTTTCCCTTTAAAAAAAACGGAGGGAAAGAAAAACAAAAACCAAGTAGTTCCTCAAAAAATAGCTCTGTATATAATTCAAAAATTCAAAAGTTCCAATCTTTAAGCGGAAAGTAACAAGGCTAGTATATGTTGAGGGAAAAAAAAGAAAAAATAAACCTGAAGAGAAGCAATGATGTCTCCTTGAAGCAACTATCTCTGATGGCAATCAGTTCATAATAGTCCAAGATATCCCAGTGGAGACAAAAAGCAAAAAAAAGAAATTTTCCTTCTTGTTTGATATATAATCAACCCAAGGTCAGCCCAACTTCTGCTTAATAGTTCCTCTTATTCACTCTCCCTGTTATTTTGCCAGTCACTAGGGGGAGTTTAAGTAGGTAAATGCAGTTCAGTCTTGTGATCTTAAATAATAAGGTTCCCCTGAGAAAAGCCAACCATCAGTATTTAAGGGAATAGAAGTAAGTTTAAGGTTTTTTTAAAAGAACATTTAAAAAAATAAAAGCAGGTTAACAAGTGTAGCAAGGTATTAAAAAGAATAGTAACTCAGAAGCCAAAAAGAAAAAAAATCAACATCCAGCATTTAACCAAGTAAATCCATTCTGTTCCATTCCACTCCTTCAAGTCGGAGGAAAGAGAAAGGGCTCCGCACCGCCAATACACATACGCTAGTGAAAGTCCAGTTCGGCTTTTAAATAACGAAAAAAAGAAAGTGCAAAACCCAGGATGTTTCCAATTTAAAAAAAGCCCGCCGCTTCACTCAGATTGCTTTGTTTTGATGTAAATGCACTTCTCTTGGTGGTCTCATTATTAACTAAGAACTTTAAAAAAAAAAAAAAGCTCTCACCAAACCACATGCCGATTCTCTGCTTTGTTCTCTCAGGCAGTCAGCTGCTTGGTCCACCCGCCGTGAGGGGGGTGGCACTTAAACACTGGATTGCAGGGGTTTCTCCCTTACCTCCAGAGACTTTGCGGGTGTCTCTGGGATCTTCGGGAATTGCTCTCTCACTCGCCACCTCTACCGGGCGGCTGGGTCTATTTTTTAGACCGATCCAACGTTTAAGGATCAGGGATATTCCAGAGCCCTGGAAAATCCCTGTATCGTGACGACGCCACTGGATGTTCAATAGCCATGTGCTTCCTAATGGGACAGAAGCCCCAATTGCTTATTATTCGAGAACCTTATCAACTACAGAGAGGAATTACAGCCAGCTAGATAAGGAGGCCCTAGCAGCTGTAGCTGGAATCGAATGATTCCATGATTACGTTTATTTATTTATTTTATTTATTTATTCGAATTTATACCCCGCCCTTCTCCTTGTTAGGACCCAGGGCGGCGCACAGGCATTATTAAAACCACAGTAAAAAACAATATACATCATTAAAACATTATTAAATTGTTAAACCCATGCTAAAACCCATTTAAAACCCTGCCAAATTGCAATTTATGTATAAAAAGTCAGAAACGGGGGGCTATGCTAGGCCGGCTTGTTGGAATAAATGTGTCATAAGACGTTGGCGGAAGAGGCGGAGGTCCAAGATAGTGCGAAGGTCGGGGGGTAGGTCGTTCCAGAGGGCCGGGCCCGCCACAGAGAAGGCCCTTCCCCTGGGTGTCGCCAACTGGCATTGCCCAGCCGACGGCACCCGGAGAAGACCCTCTCTGTGGGAGCGGATCGGACGAAGGGATGTATGGGGCAGAGGCGGTCTCGTATGTAGCTAGGCCCCGAGCCATGGAGCGATTTAAAGATGGTCGTCAATACCTTGAAGCGCACTCGAAAGGCCACAGGCAGCCAGTGCAGCTCGCGCAGGAGAGGTGTTAACGTGGGTTTGCCTTGAGGCACCCATAATCACCCGCGCGGCCGCATTCTGCACTAACTGTAGCCTTCGAGTGCACCTCAAGGGGAGCCCCATGTAGAGAGCATTACAGTAATCCAGCCGAGATGTCACAAGCGCTTGAGTGACTGTGCGAAGGGCCCAATGGCTGGTTTTATCACTTAGTGACCAACCATAAACCTCTCTTGGGATTGCTGGCAAAGCCCCCAAATTTTGCATCAGTCCTTTTAATCGAGGACCTGCCTATGCCAATCTCCGCAACGGACATTGCCAGGCACTCCACCACTGACCCTCTGGTATCTGAAGTCTTGGACTGGGTGTGCAGGGGGTGGCCACAAGGGCCAGTTCCTCCCGAATTTCAGCCCTTACCATGCAAAATGGGTGGCAGCTATGGGGACACCAGGTGGCAGCCCCTCCGAGCCTTAAAGCGCCAAGTTTGCATTGCCTGCATGATGCCCATCCTGGCATCCTGCGCATGAAATCCCTAGGGCGTAGCTATTTATGGTGGCCAAAAATGGACCAGGAAATAGAGGACTGGGTCGCCAAGTGCCAACTGTGCCAGTAATCCCGGCCAGCTCCCCTGGCCACCCCTGTCCAAGAGTGAGAGGCACCCCGAGCCCCATGGTCAAGGTCCATCTGGACTTCGCTGGACCATTCATGGGCCAAACCTTTATGGTGTTAATGGACGCCTACTCGAAGTGGGTGGAATTGGCCCTCATGCCATCCACCACTTAGGAGGCGGTCATAAGGGTCCTGGGCAGGCTGTTAGCAGCTCATGGGTTGCCAGACGTTGTAGTGTCCGACAACAGGCCCCAGTTCACATCGGCACCCTTCTAGACGTTTCTTGCCAAGCATGGCATACGCCATGCCCCAACGACCCCGTTCCACTCGGCTGCCAATGGCATGGCGGAACGGACAGTCCAATCAGCCAGAGGCATTAGGCCACCTGGGCCCTTGAAAGTGGCACAATAGGAGTTCCTTCCGGTTAGCCGGAGGCGACGGTCGGGTCTTGGACTCGTCCGCCGCTTGGTTGCTCCGGCGGCGCCTTCGGGGGCAGGGGGCTCTTGCAAAGAGCCCCCACTGCACGGGCGACTCGCGGTGAGTCCCCCCACCTCGACGGCGGTTGGGGGGGTGGCTCCCGCCTCGTCCTAGGCACCGGAGAACGAGTCGCGCGGGGGGGGGGAGTTCCTCTTTCATCCCCTTCGCCGATGGAGAGCCGGAACAGCTGCTGAGATTAAAGACGGGCTGAAAGCCGGGGCTGAAGGCAACGCCGAGGCTCATGGCTACAGAGTGGATTGTGAGTGATTTTAAATTAATGCTTTCAACTTTCACTTTAAAAGAAGGAGGAGGAGGGAGTTTGTAAAACCCCTCCTCGGAAAGGAAAAAAAAGCGGCGTTTTGAAATGTTCCCCAGGCTTGGGGAGGTGGAGAAATCAACATCCGACTTTTAAACTACAAGTGAAAGTCTTTTACTTTACGATTCTCAATGATACTTTGTATCTCTGTCTGGCAACAATTGAAATGAACTTTCACTAGCTCTCCGCGGCTTTCAGAGGGGCGGGGAAGATGGCGTTCCTTTGTTCTCGGCAAGAAATGTTTCCTTTTGAAATTTGCTGACACTCCCTCGTCTTCGGGACTGAACTCTTTAACAGTGGATTGATTTAATTGATTATTAGGACCTTTCCCAGATGTGCCTTCTTTTCTTTTTTTATATTTGATTGCTTTTAAAAATTGTTCTCTCTGGACTGTAAGCAAATTGAACTTTGAATTTGGATATTGACTTTTGCTCTCTCTTCACCTCACGGACTACCTCTCCAACAGACGCCATATTAGTGACAAGAACTTAATACTTTCATTATGGCTTCAAAAAAGCAGCCACATCAACCTAAGATTACTTCAATGTTATCCAAAGAAACAGAGGTGGAAGCTACACAGTTATCAGCAATAGAGGAAACTCTTCAAAACATCATGAAAGAGATAAAAGAAATCCGGAAAGACAATGTTAGCTCAAAATTGGAACTTTTGGAGACACAGAAAGCACTAATGGAAAATAAACAAAGAATTGATGGACTGGAGGGGGGGACGGCTGAGATAAGGGGAGAGATAAAAAATTCTCAAAGGGAAATTGTGGATTTAGCTGGTCATATGTCTAGGATGGATTTTGAAAGGATGTCCTACTTTTTAAGGTTTCAAAATGTTCCTGAAGTTGCCTCTGAAGATTTGAAAGATTTAATGTGTACGATGTTAGCAGATTACACTAAAAAGAGCAAAGAAGATATTTGGGGGGACATCGATCTGATTTATAGAATTAAATTGGACTTCCGGTTCCGGCTCCAGCGGCGACGGGCGAGCCTAGGGTTCGTCCGCCGCTTTGTTTCTTTTCCTGCCCCCCCGCGGGGGCGAGACGCCCCGTTTTTTGGGGGTCTCCCGTAGGGCCGGCTTGCCTGGGTCGCCCCCCCCGCGGCAGTGGGGAAGCGACCCTTGTCTTCGGCTCAGGTGGAGGAGGACATGCTGCGGGGGGTTTCCCCTTCGCCAACGGAGGGCGGCATCGCTTTTTTACCATGGAGAGAGCTGAACGGCTGAGTCGGAAGGCTTCCCGGGGCTTCGGCTGCGAAGGGGAAAGTGAGTGCTTTTAAACATTTTTTTTTCTCTGCTGTCAGCCTGGGCTGAAAGAACTTGGAGGGGGGTGTTTGCTTGTTAAACCCCCCCTTGGACTCAAAGCGGCACTTGAAAATGGCTCCTCGTTGCGAGGAAGCGGATATCTTCAATCCGGACTGTTTGCAGCAAGGGAAAGTGATCTGCGGTTGGCTTTGCAACAAAGTATCTAGGTCTGGCTGGCTTGAAACAATGTTTTTTTTTACTACTCTCTCCTTCTGGCTCTGAGTCTGGGCGGTGGAAGATGGCTTCTCTTTGTCCCTGAATGACTATTTTACTTATGGAAAATTCCCAGCATCGCTTTGTGATTTGGACTTCCTCTTGTTATTAAAGAAGAATATTTTTTTTTGGACTATGTGATTTCTTTTCTGGAGTGCCTTCGTTATTATAATTTTTGATCTGGAAAACTGTTTCTCTTTTGGTTCCTGAACTTTTCACAATCCTGATTTGAACTTCTAGCTCCTGATTTGCCTCAACGGCCCCACCCAAAAAACGCCATTTTAGTGGCATCGACTTTAACAGTGAATCATGGCACAAAAATCAGATCTGGCAGGCTTGGAACTAAGGATGGCTTCTCTTGAATCTGTTATACAAACTTTGGTGCAAGAAATCAAGGCCCAGAGAGAAGAAAACATTAACTTTAAAAAGGAGCTACTGGATACACGGAAACAAGTGCTGGAGAACACACAGAAGAATGAAGAGCTGGAAGGGGGGCTGGCTGGGGCTAAGGGAGAGATTAAAAATGTTACTAATGAGGTTGTAGAAATAAATGGGCATGTGTCTAGGATTGATATGGAAAGGATGACATATTTTTTAAGATTTCAGAACATTTCTGAGGAACCTGGTGAATGTCTCCCTGAACTCATGAGTACAATTATAGCAGATTATTTACATAAACCTAAGGATGAGATCAGAGGGGACATTGACCTAGCTTACAGAATAAACTCTGCATATGCCAGGATAAATGAAGTACCAAGAGAGATACATGTTAAATTTGTTAGAAGGTCAACCAGAGAGGAAATCTTGAAGGTGCAAAGAGGAGGACCGTTGATTTACCAACAAAAGGAGGTTGCCATCTTGAAGCAGATCCCAAGAAAGATTAGAGAAGCGAGAAGGAAATTTTCCTTCTTGTCCAGAAAATTGTTTGATCACGGGATCTGGTTCAAGTGGGTGATGCCCGAAGGGATGCTGGTGTTCTGGGAAGGAGGAAGAGTGAGGATTAAAACAGTTGCTGAGGCGGAAGCCTTTCTTAAAAAACATTCCTCTGTCCTGGGGGAAGATCCAGGGGGGGCAGGGGGGGCCACGGCCCCGCCCGCTGGGGGCCTGGAAGGAGGGATAGAAGACACAATTGCTAAGAGACTTAGATCTAAAAAATAACTTTGCTTTGACTTTTTGAGTAATATTGTATAACATGTGTTCTGGATTTTTGCAAATGACTGACAGCATGGAACTGAGAACTTAGAAATATGTACTTGTTTTCACTTTGTAGTATTATGAAAAATGTTTTTTGTTAATGATTTATTATGAATCCCCGGAAGGGCCGACGACTTCGACGCGAAAGCTCTCAAAATTTCTTTGTATCCCTTACCCTACCCTATTGGAAAAAACTGTAAAACCAATAAAACTTTTTCAATACAAAAAGAATTAACTCAGCATATGCCAGAATAAATGAAGTACCCAGAGAGATACATATTAAATTTGTAAGAAGGTCAACAAGGGACGGGGTCCTGAGAGCACAAAGAGACGGTCCCTTGATATATCAACAGAATGAGATTGCCATCTTGAAACAGATCCCGAAAAAGATTAGAGAAATAAGAAGGAAATATTCCTTCTTATCAAAAAGATTATATAAAAAGGGGGTGTGGTTCAAGTGGTTGATGCCCGAGGGAATGTTAGTGTTCTGGGAAGGGGGGAGAGTAAGGATTGAAACAATTGCAGAGGCGGAAGCCTTTCTTAAAAAACATTCCCCAATCCTGGAGGATGAAAATGGGGGAGCGGAGGGGGCCATGGCTCCGCCCACTGGAGGTCAGGGAGAGGAAGATACAATTGCTAAAAGACAGATCTCACAAATGACTTTTTTCTATATAGTGTAACTTTTATCTGGATGTTTATAGAAATAATGATTGATTGCATGAATATAAAATGATATATTTGTAACTCTTTCCACTTTGTAGGGAAATGAAAAATGATTTGTATTATCTTATTTTTTTTTTGTAAGAAGCCTCGGAGGGGGCTGACACCTCCGACATAGATGTCCTCAAAATATTTCTGTAACACCTTATACCCTTTTCCTATTTTTAAAAATTTTGTAAAAACCAATAAAACTTTTTTTTCATAAAAAAAAAGAAAGTGGCACAATAAACTGTCCCAATACCTTCTGGCACGGCACACAACCCCCTACCTGGTCACCAAACAAAGCCCAGCTGAAAGGCTCATGGGTCGTCAGCTCAGGACCAACCTGGACCGACTGTACCCTAGCTACAACTCAGAACAAGCTCCCAACAGAAGCAGCCCCACCAGAACTTTTGCTGTGG
The DNA here is from genome assembly GCA_039707465.1 of Rhabdophis nuchalis. Lineage (NCBI taxonomy): Eukaryota > Metazoa > Chordata > Lepidosauria > Squamata > Natricidae > Rhabdophis > Rhabdophis nuchalis. The sequence goes on from CM077650.1 coordinate 50,583,458, forward strand.
GAACCCCAGTCTATGCCCTCAATTACGGGGCTGACCCAAGGTGACTGCCTGGTCACATTGTCCAAATAACTGGATCCTACACTTATGGGGTCGAACTTGGTGACGGTTGAATTTGGCGCCGACACATAAATCGGCTCAGAAGGTGGGCCACCGTTGCGATCAACCAATGACCAGAGCAGACTGTTAGCAACTCTGGGTTCAGAACCAGTGTCACAACTCTGGTCCCATAACCAGTGTTAGCAAATGAATGCGGAATAGTGTAATTCACCGGACAGTAAAGAGATACGTTGCTGTAAACATCCTCACGGCCGATTCGCTCCCACAGAGAGGGACTTCTCCGGGTGCCGTCCACTAGACACTGTCAGCGGGCGACACCCAGGGGAAGGGCTATCTCTGTGGCGGGCCCGGCCCTCTGGAATGACCTTCCCCCCGATATTAGGACGACCACGGACCTCCGCTCCTTCCGTCTTAAATTAAAAACTCATCTTTTCTGTCTGGCCGGCCTAGGATAGTCTCTCTGTCTTTGGGGTTTTACTGGGTAGTTTTAGTATAGTTCAGTTTTAATGGGAAATTTTAGCGCAGGTTAGGTTTAATTTGTTTTTAAGAAATGTTTGTATGTATTCATTGTTTTTATTCTACCTGTGCACCGCCCCGAGTCCCCATGGGGAGAGGGAGCGGTTTATAAGTATTAAAATTATTATTAAATTATTATTATTATTATTAAACCACAAACAAACTCAAACAGTGATAGTAAGAAAATAAATAGTCTTTACTTTGTAGCAACTAAAATGCTTCTTCTGACTAACTTCTCAAACAATGATTACAGTCCTACATCAAACAGAGTTTATCTTACAGTCATGCAAACAAAACCTCCTTCTTCTTCAACAGCAATCAGGAAAAACACAGGATCACAAGGAATCGAACAGGGAATGAGCTGCATTCCTGACCTTTATATAGTATAGCTGATACTCACAACCAATCAGATTCAATCAGAATTTAAGACAGTTCTTAAAGCTACGTAACTTCTTAAGAACATAGGCTCATATATATTGTCAACCCAATATAAGGCTGAATATCCTAACAATGATCAATATATATTTACATCCTTAATCCAAAAGCATCACAACACTCCTTGTGCTTTATTGCTCCTTGAGCCTTTGTAAAATGGTCAGCCACATTATTTTCTGACATACAATACACAAGTTTTACCATTTCACTCTTAATACACTCTCTTACATTTAAATACCTAAGATCAGTGTGCTTTGATCTTGTCTTTACAGCTATTATTATTATTATTATTCACATTTATATACCACCCTATCTCCCTAGTCAAGGCGAGAAATGACGAGGGCTTGAGTGACCGTGCGCAGGGCGTCACGATCTAGAAAGGGGCGCAACTGGCGTATCAGGTAAACCTGATAGAAAGCCCCCCTGGCCACGGCCGTCACATGGTCATCCAAGGACAGTCGAGAATCCAGGAGGACGCCCAAGTTGCGGGCCCTTTCCGCGGGGGCTAAAGACTCGCCCCTGATAGCCAGAGATGGAACCAACTGGCTATATCGTGACGCCGGGAACCACAGCCACTCGGTCTTGGACGGGTTGAGTCGAAGCTTGTTCCTCCCCATCCAGACCCGCACGGCCTCCAAACACCGGGACATCACTTCAACGGCATCGTTGGGGTGGTCAGGGGTAGAGAGGTACAGCTGAGTATCATCAGCGTACTGATGGAACTCTACCCCAAAACCACGGATGATCTCACCCAGCGGCTTCATATAGGTGTTGAACAGGAGGGGAGAGAGGACCGACCCCTGAGGCACCTCTGCCCTCCTGCCAACACGAATTGCGACCGGTCGGAGAGGTAGGAGGAGAACCACCGCAGAACGGTGCCTCCCATCCCCAACCCCTCCAGCCGGCGCAATAGGATACCATGGTCAATGGTATCGAAAGCCGCTGAGAGGTCTAATAGGACCAGGATAGAGGAATAACCTCTATCCCGAGCCCTCCAGAGATCATCTACCAATGCGACCAATGCCGTTTCTGTGCTGTACCCAGCTCGGAAGCCGGACTGGCGCGGGTCTAGATCAGTGCTTCTCAATTATTTTCTGTCATGCCCCCCTAGAAAGAAGAAAACATTTCGCGCCCCCCGCGCGACTGTAAATAGTATCATTTGTCTATAAAATTGTTATAAGTACACCTCTGCCGAGGTCAAACGCGCCCCCCTTTACGGAGCCTCGCGCCCCCCCTGGGGGGCCCGCCCCACTATTTGAGAAGCACTGGTCTAGATAGACGGTTTCCTCCAGGTGCTGGGGAAACTGTCGTGCCACCACACTCTCAAAAAGCGAAGGTTGGAGACCGGACGATAATTACCCAACACCGCTGGGTCCAGGGAAGGCTTCTTGAGGAGGGGTCTCACCACCGCCTCTTTCAAGACGGCCGGTAGAAACCCCTCACTCAAAGAAGCGTTCACTATTTCCTGGAGCCAGCCGCGTGTCACCTCCCGGGAGGCCAGTACTAACCAGGAGGGACACGGGTCCAATAAACATGTGGTAGCATTCAGTCGCCCCAGCATCCTGTCCATGTCATCTGGAGTCACAGGGTCAAACTCTTCCCATAAAATGGTCTCAAGACCTGCCTCCACCTGCCCGCCCGGACTATCCTCATTGGAGGCCAGTTCGTCCCGGATCTGAGCGATTTTATCCTGCAGATAACATCCAAATTCCTCTGCATGACCCTGTAGTGGAGCTTCCCGCGGCCTCTGTTGAAGGAGGGAGCGGGTCACTCTAAACAGGGTGGGATGCAATAAGACCGGAGAGATAATTACGTTTCGCCGCTCTTATCGCCACAAGGTAGGTCCGCAAATGAGACCTTACCCGTGTTCGGTCAGATTCGGAGCGAGTGGACCTCCAAATGCTCTCTAGGCATCTCTTTCGGCGCTTCATCACCCTCAGCTCTTCAGAAAACCAAGGAGCCAAGGTAGATTGGCGCCGAGTGAGAGGGCGCAAGGACACGACCTGATCCAGGGTCCCCATGGCCGCATTATTCCAGGCGGCCACTAGGTCCTCAGTCGAGTCATGGGTCAGGGTCTCAGGCATTGGCCCAAGCTCCGTCTGGAAACTCTCCGGATCCATCAGGCGCCTGGGGCGGAACCATCTCTATATCTCTGGTTCCGCCTCCCCGCGGTGGGGTGTAGCGGTTGGGAAATCAACTCGGAGGAGAGAATGATCTGTCCATGACAGGAGTGTGATGACTAATTCCCCTAATCCAAGATCATTCATCCACTGGCCATAGACAAAAACCAAGTCCAGCGTGTGTCCACCGGTGTGAGTGGGGTCGTGAATTAGTTGGGTCAGGTCCATGGCTGTCATGGAAGCCATGAACTCCCGGGCCATCTCCGATGTTTTGCCTATCGATGGCAGGTTGAAATCCCCCATGACTAATAGCCTGGGGGTATCAACCGCCACCTCAGCTATTACATCGAGAAGCTCGGGCAGGACTGCTGATACGCAGCGGAAAGCCAGATACAGAATCAGCAAGCCCAGCTGCCTCCCAGGGCCCCACTTCACACATAGGGACTCACAGCCAGCTATCTGCGGCACTGCAGTCTCCCTCGAATCAAGATTATCCCTTATAATAACCACCACCCCTCCACTCCGACCCTGGGCCCGCGGCTGATGGAATGCCCGGTAACCTGGTGGGCACATTTCCACGAGGGGTACTCCCCCCTCATGGCCCAGCCAGGTCCCCGTAATTCCCACCAGGTCCGGCTCCCCCTCCAGTACCAGATCATGGATGAGGGGGGCTTTGTTGACCACGGACCTGGTGTTACAAAGCATCAGCCTAGGGCCCAGGCCCTGTGATCCCAAACCTCCTGGGATGCGAGAGGTGCCCTGGGGACCGGAGGGCGCAGCCGCTAGCAAACAGTGGGTGCGCCCTCCCATAACCTGATATGGTCCCCGGGTCTCGCCATACCTACCTCTCCCACACACTGTCCTGATGGTGTGGCCCTCTGTAGAACTGACCTTTAGTCCCCCCCCCAGTATCGGACCTAACTTCCTCCCCGTCGGGACCATGGGCCGACCTGGAAATAAAATCCTGTGGGTCCCTCCCCTCAACCAGATTCCTAGTCCCAGGTTACCCTCCCCCCACCCTGGGGCCCCTTAAAAAACAAGTTAAAAAATTCCCCAAAAAACTCCTAAGTTTCCGTTTGCGCCACCTCTCAGGATTTAAAATTCCATCATCGAGGTGGGCCCTCGTTAACGTTGAGGGCCAAACCTGCGAGAGAGGGGAATCTCGCAGGGCGAGGAGGTCCGCTGTAGAGTATATCAAGTCTGTGGGAGTAGAATTCTCGTAGAGAGAGTGTCGTCTTGGTAATGGATATCATCATGGCCCATAGTCAAAGCCGCCGATGAACCGTGTGGAGTCCAGCTATATTGGTAGCCATTTGTATAGCTGCCTGATTGCCTGCTACAGTAATAGGACACCTTACTTTTATACCTAAATCTACCAACAATTGCTTTACACTTATTAAGTCAGTACATAACAGTGACAGGCACGAAAATTCTGCCTCCATTGTAGACAGACTAAGATGCTTCTGTCTGATGGAACGCCAACTTATTAATGATCTACCTAGAAATATAGCAATCCCTGATGTAGACTTTCTTGAGTTGATGTCAGTGGCAAAACTCGCATCTGCGTATGCTGTTAATTCCAACTCCTCTGCCGGTTCCAAATATAATGCATGATGCATAGTATTTTTCAGATATCTCAATATTCTCTTTGCAGCTTGCCAGTGCCTCTCATTCGGTTCTGCACTATACCTCGCCAGTTGATTGATGCTGTAGGCAATATCGGGCCTTGACCAATTGCTGATATACATTAGACTACCTATCAGCGAATGGTATATCCCTCTAATTTAATAATTAATAATTTATTAAATTTCTAAACCGCCCCCTCTCCCCGAAGGGACTCGGGGTGGTGTACAGGAAAATTAAAAACATCTAAAAACATAACGATACATACATAATTAAAATCGAATTAAATAACCCTGTACTAAAATTTATAAAACATTAAAAACTGTATCCCATTAAGACCAAATAAAACTATTTAAATTACAGACTGGGGTGAGGAGCATAAATTAGGCCAAGCCGGCCTGATGGAACAGATAGGTCTTAACTTTTTGGCGGAAGGAGCGGAGGTCCGTAGTAGTTCTAATATCGGGGGGTAGGTCGTTCCAAAGGGTCGGGCCAATCACAGAGAAGGCCCTTCCCCTGGGCGTCGCCCGCTGGCATTGCCTAGTGGACGGCACCCGGAGAAGTCCCTCTCTGTGGGAGCGAATCGGCCAAAGGGATGTATGGGGCAGGATACGATCCCGCAAATAACTAGGTCCTGTGCCATGGAGCGCTTTAAAGATGGTAACCAACACCTTGAAACGCACCCGAAAGGCCACAGGCAGCCAGTGCAGCTCGCGCAGGAGCAGTGTTATGTGGGAGTATCTGGTAACTCCCAAAACTGCCCGCGCGGCCGCATTCTGGACCAGCTGTAGTCTTCGGGTGCATCTCAAGGGGAGCCCCATGTAGAGAGCATTGCAGTAGTCTAGACGGGACGTCACAAGCGCATGAGTGACTGTGCGAAGGGCGTCCCGGTCCAATAGGGGATGCAACTGGCGCACCAGGCGAACCTGGTAAAACGCCCCCGTGGCCGGGTATCCAGGAGGACGCATACGTTGCGTGCCCGATCCACGGGGGCTAGATGTTCGCCCCCTATGGCCAGTGATGGAATCAACTGGTTGAACCGGGGCACTGGTAACCACAGCCACTCAGTCTTGGACGGGTTGAGCTTGAGTCTGTTTCTTCCCATCCAGATCCGCACGGCTTCCAGACACCGGGACATCACTTCGACGGCGTCGTTGGGGTGGTTTGGGGTAGAGATGTACAGCTGAGTATCATCAGCGTACAGATGGTAATCTATCCCAAAACCACGGATGATCTCACCCAGCGGCTTCATATATGTATTGAACAGGAGAGGCGAGAGGACCGACCCCTGAGGAACCCCACAAGTGAGAGGCCTCGAGGTCGACTTCTGCCCCCCTGCCAATACAAATTGCGATCGACCGGAGAGGTAGGAGGAGAACCACCGTAAAACGGTGCCCCTCACCCCCAACCCCTCCAGTCGATGCAATAGGATACCATGGTCGATGGTATCAAAAGCTGCCGAGAGGTCTAATAGGACCAGGATGGAGGAACAACCCCCATCTCTGGCCCTCCAGAGATCATCAACCAACGCGACCAATGCTGTCTCAGTGCTGTGTCCGGGCCGGAAGCCGGACTGGCGCGTGTCCAGATAATCAATTTCCTCCAGGTGACGTGGAAACTGTTTTGCCACCACACTCTCTACAACCTTCACCAGAAAGTGAAGGTTGGAGACCGGACGATAATTTACCAACAATGCTGGGTCCAGGGAAGGCTTGTTGAGGAGGCGCCTCACCACCGCCTCTTTCAAGACGGTAGGCAAGAACCCCTCACTCAAAGAAGTGTTCACTATTTCCTGGAGCCAGCCTCATGAAACCTCCCAGGATGCCAGTACAAGCCAGGAGGGACACGGGTCCAATAAACATGTGGTGGCTCTCAGTCGCCTACGCAGCCTGTCCATATCTTCGGAAGTAACAGAGTCAAACTCCTCCCAGGATGGTGTCTCAAGTCCCGCCTCCGACATTCCCTCCAGACCACTTTTGGTGGAGACCAACTCACTCCGAATCTGAGCGATTTTGTCCTGCAGATACTCCCCAAATTCCTCTGCTCTGCCCTGTAAAGGGGCTTCCCGCGGCCTCTGTTGAAGGAGGGAGCGGGTCACCCCAAACTTGATGATTCCCAGCTAGTGAATAGGGCATACCAATCCAGAGGGTCGTGGGGAGACGCAGGGCCGAGGGGAGACAAGTTTCATCCTCCCGGTTGGTGGCATGTAGCCGTTGGTTACAAACGGTCGGGTGCCACCACCCCCGCAGGCTAGGTGGTCAGAGAGTACAGAGCCAGGGCCTGCGGCTGATGTTTTGCAATGCCAGGTCCGTTGTCAACAAAGCCCCCCTCATTAGTGACCTTGTGTCAGAGGGAGAGCCGGACCTGGCTGGAATTGCGGAAACCTGGTTGGGCCACGAGGGAGGACTCCCCCTCGTTGAAATGTGCCCACCAGGCTACCGCGCCTTTCATCAGCCCCGGGCCCTTGGTAGGGGCGGTGGGGTAGCGGTCATTGTTAAGGAAGGTCTTGAGCCGAGAGAGACCATTGTGCCACAGACTACCGGCTGTGAGTCCCTCTGCGTGAAGTGGGGCCTAGGGAGGCAGTTGGGCTTGCTGGTTATATACCTGGCTCCCCGCTATGTAGCAGCAGCCCTGCCCGAGCTCCTGGAGGTGATCGCTACGGTGGCAGTGGAGACCCCCAGACTTTTAGTCATGGGGGATTTTAACCTGCCATCGTTGGGCGAATCATCCGAGGCAGCTCGGGAGTTCATGGCTTCCATGATGGCCATGGACCTGACCCAAGTAATTTGAGGCCCCACTCACGAGGGTGGACATACGCCGGATCTCATCTTTGTCTCTGGCCAATGGAAGAGTGATCTGGGTATAGGGGATATAGTCATCACGCCCTTGTCATGGTCAGACCACTCACTTCTCCGGCTCGACTTTCCGACCGCTGCTCCCCTCCGTGGGGAGGCGGAACCAGAGTCTCCAATCTGGTAGCGCCCCAGGCGCCTGATGGACCCGGATGGGTTCCAGACGGCGCTTGGGCCATTTCCTGTACCTCTGACCCGTGCCCCGATAGAGGACCTCACGGCCGCATGGAATAGTGCGGCCGTGGGAGCCTTGGATCGGGTCGCGCCCTTGCGGCCTCTCTTGCGGCGGCGAACCACCCTGGCCCCTTGGTTTACCGAGGAGCTGCGGGTGATGAAACGCCACAAGAGATGCCTAGAGGGAAGATGGAGGTCTACCCGATCTGAATCTGACCGGACACAGGTAAGAGCCCATTTACGGACTTACATTGTGGCGCTGAGAGTGGCCAAACGCCATCATTGTGCTACTCTCATAGCATCCACAGAAAACCGCCCTGCCGCCCTGTTTAGGGTGACCCGCTCCCTACTTCAACAAAGGGTGCGGGAAGCCCCGCTACAGGGTAGAGCAGAGGAATTTGTGACTTTTCTGCAGGAGAAAACCGCTCAGATACAGAACGGGCTACCCTCCATTGATGGCCCAGTGGGATGCCACGAGACAGATCTTGTTTGGGAGGAGTTTGACTCCGTTACTTCCGATGATATGGACAGGTTACGTGGGCGACTGCGAGCCACCACATGTTTATTGGACCCGTGCCCCTCCTGGCTTGTACTGGCATCCTGGGAGGTGACACGAGGCTGGCTCCAAGAGGTTGTCAACGCATCCTTAAGTGAGGGTGCCTTGCCTGCTTCCCTAAAAGAAGCGATGGTGAGGCCCCTCCTTAAGAAGCCCTCTTTGGATCCAGCTCTTTTAAACAACTACCGTCCAGTCTCCAACCTTCCCTTTTTGGCGAAGGTTGTTGAGAGTGTGGTGGCACAACAGTTTCCCCGTCACCTGGAGGAAGTTGACTATCTAGATCCGCGCCAGTCCGGCTTTCGGCCCGGGCACAGCACCGAGACGGCATTGGTCGCGTTGGTTGATGATCTCTGGAGGGCCAGAGATGGGGGTTGTTCCTCCATCCTGGTCCTATTAGACCTCTCGGCGGCTTTCGATACCATCGACCATGGTATCCTATTGCATCGGCTGGGGGGGTTGGGAGTGGGAGGCGCCGTTTTACGGTGGTTCTCCTCCTACCTCTCTGGCCGATCGCAATTTGTGTTGACGGGGGCAGAGGTCGACCTCGAGACCACTCACTTGTGGGGTGCCTCAGGGGTCAGTCCTCTCGCCTCTCCTGTTTAACACATACATGAAGCCGCTGGGTGAGATCATCCGTGGTTTTGGGGTAGAATACCATCTATACGCTGATGACACTCAGTTGTATATATCTACCCCAAACCACCCCAACGATGCCGTAGCGGTGATGTGCCAGTGCCTGGAAGCCGTGCGGATCTGGATGGGAAGTAACGGACTTAGGCTCAACCCGACCAAGACTGAGTGGCTGTGGTTTCCGGCTGCCCGATTCAACCAGCTCACTCCATCGCTGGCCATAGGGGGCGAACATCTTGCCCCTGTGGATGGGGCGCGCAATTTGGGTGTCCTCCTGGATCCCCGGCTGTCCATGGAAGATCAAGTGACAGCCGTGGCCAGGAGGGCGTTTTACCAGGTTCGCCTGGTTCGCCAATTGCGCCCCCTATTGGATCGGGACGCCCTGCGCACAGTCACTCATGCGCTCGTGACATCCCGACTGGACTATTGTAACTCTCTCTACATGGGGCTCCCCTTGAGGTGCACCCGGAGACTTCAGCTAGTCCAGAACGCAGCCGTGCGAGCAATTATGGGAACCACTAGGTTTACCCATGTAACACCGCTCTTGCGCGAGCTGCACTGGCTACCTGTCGTCTTCCGGGTGCGCTTCAAGGTGTTAATTATCATCTTTAAAGCGCTCCATGGCTCGGGACCTAGCTATCTGCGGGATCGGATCCTGCCCCATACTTCCTCACGGCCGATTCGCTCCCACAGAGAGGGACTTCTCCGGGTGCCGTCCACTAGACATTGTCAGCGGGCGACACCCAGGGGAAGGGCTATCTCTGTGGCGGGCCCGGCCCTCTGGAACGACCTTCCCCCCGATATCAGGACGACCACGGACCTCCGCTCCTTCCGTCTTAAATTAAAAACTCACTTTTTCTGTCTGGCCGGCCTAGGATAAGTCTCTCTGTCTTTGGGGTTTTTATTGGGAATTAGTATTGCTTAGTTTTAATGGGGAAATTTTAGCGCAGGTTATGTTTAATTTGCTTTTAGAATTGTTTGTATGTATTTATTGTTTTTATTCTACCTGTGCACCGCCCCGAGTCCCCGTGGGGAGAGGGTGCGGTTTTATAAATATTAAATTATTATTATTTAACGGTGCATGCAAATATGCTGTCTCCACATCTAGATGATTGATGACATACTTGTGTCTAGCTGCCCACACTAATGCTGCCCTGAGAGTTGTTGCTTTAAGACTTGGTGCATACACTTCGTCATAATCAGTTACACCCTGATTAAAACCCTGTGCCACCAATCTTGCTTTGTATGTTACCTCTCCTGATACTCCTGTCTTTACCTTATATATCCACTTCGATCCAATTATGTTCTTCCCCTGTGGTATAGCAACAGGCTCGTAAACTCCCAGATTCTTTAATGAGTTCAACTCCTTATCCATTGCAGCTCTCCACACCTTTTGATCGTCTTTTGGGTATGTAGTTAGTTCAGTGTATGTTGCAGGAACCTTAGTTGTCTGATATACCATAGTTGCCTGATAACGCCCAGGTGGCCTGGTTTCTCTCTTCAATCTCCTCGGCAGTTCAGGACTGGATGGGCTCTCTACCTTTATTTGTTCCTGCTCTATTTCCTCCTCTTGAGTAGTATCTACTGTTTTCTCCTCTCCTACATGTGTATTGTCGGTTCTGGTCTCAAAATTTATTTCCTTACCATTCTCCAGCTTATCCCAGTTCAAATGCTCCATGAACTTGGCATTAGCACTGCAAACCATCCTCGTTGTGCCTTTTTGCCAAAACCTGTAAGACTTATGGTTTGCATTGTAACCCACAAAGTTCAATTCTTGAGCTCTACTTTGCCCCTTTTGTCTTAACTGTGATGGTATATGTACCCAAGCAGGTGACCCAAACGTGTGAATATAACTCAGATCAGGTTTTCTGCCATGCCACAATGTATATGGAATTTTACCTGTAGTCGAATTCACTATGTTGTTTAAAATATTGTTTGCACATGACATTGCCTCCCCCCACAAAGCTTTCGGTAAACCTGCATCATTCAGCATGGCTATTACCATGGCTTGCAGTGTTCGACCCCTTTCTCCAATGCGTGCTTTGCGTTGTGGAGCAGAACACTTGTGTTTTATTCCCAGTGTACCTAACATGGTTTTAACCTTGTTATTAACAAACCCCTTTCTATTATCAGTGACTATGGTTACAATCTTTCCCTTTGCTTTTCTCTCGGCAAACCTTATCCAGTTTCTTAACTTTTCAAATGTTTCAGCTTTGTTTTTAAGTAGATATTAAAACATTTTACAGTATATACATGGTTATTTACATTTTCATTTACATCAACAATTTCTTGCTCAGCTCTAAGTTGTTGCCTTTCCACCCGCCGCCTTGACTCTTCTAACAGACACGAAGAAACGTTGGCTAATGTAAGTTCTTGTTGTGGCAGTACTTCAAATGATGTTACTACAACGTCGTAGCTTTCATCCAGTGATGAGAGTAGTATGTACACCTGCTGCTGGTCTGTAAAATTCAGTCCCTTTTCCTGCAACTCTTGAAACATGTCCTTCATGCAGTTAATGTGAACTAACATGTCTCCTCCCTTGCTGAGCTTTGTCCTAAACAGTTTTCTGGTTAAATGTATGTGTGCTCCCACAGTGTCACGAACATACAGTCTCCTTAAGTTCTCCCAGCATCTTGCAGCAGAAACTTCACCCCGAATATAATATAATAATAATAATATTTAATATTTGTAAACCGCTCCCTCTCCCCATAGGGACTCGGGGCGGTGCACAGGAAGAATAAAAAACAATAAATATATACAAACATTTCTTTAAAAAACAAATTAAACCTAAACCTGTGCTAAAATTCCCCATTAAAACTAAACTAAAAAACTTCCCAATAAAACCCCAGAGACAGAGAGACTATCCTAGGCTGGCCAGACAGAAAAGATGTGTTTTTAATTTAAGACGGAAGGAGCGGAGGTCCGTGGTCGTCCTAATGTCGGGGGGAAGGTCGTTCCAGAGGGCCGGGCCCGCCACAGAGAGAGCCCTTCCCCTGGGTGTCGCCCGCTGACAAAGTCTAGTGGATGGCACCCGGAGAAGTCCCTCTCTGTGGGAGCGAATCGGCCGTGAGGATGTATGAGGCAGGATCCGATCCCGCAGATAGCTAGGTCCCGAGCCATGGAGCGCTTTAAAGATGATAATTAACACCTTGAAGCGCACCCGGAAGACGACAGGTAGCCAGTGCAGCTCGCGCAAGAGCGGTGTTACATGGGTAAACCTGGCGGTTCCCATAATTGCTCGCGCGGCTGCGTTCTGGACTAGCTGAAGTCTCCGGGTGCACCTCAAGGGGAGCCCCATGTAGAGAGAGTTACAATAGTACAGTCGGGATGTCACGAGCGCATGAGTGACTGTGCGAAGGGCGTCCCGATCCAATAGGGGGCGCAATTGGCGAACCAGGCGAACCTGGTAAAACGCCCTCCTGGCCACGGCTGTCACTTGATCTTCCATGGACAGCCGGGCATCCAGGAGGACACCCAAATTGCGCGCCCCATCCACAGGGGCAAGATGTTCGCCCCCTATGGCCAGTGATGGAGTGAGCTGGTTGAATCGGGCAGCCGGAAACCACAGCCACTCGGTCTTGGTCGGGTTGAGCCTGAGTCCGTTACTTCCCATCCAGATCCGCACGGCTTGCAGGCACTGGCACATCACCGCTACGGCATCGTTGGGGTGGTTTGGGGTAGATATATACAGCCGAGTGTCATCAGCGTAAAGATGGTACTCTACCCCAAAACCACGGATGATCTCACCCAGCGGCTTCATGTATGTGTTAAACAGGAGAGGCGAGAGGACCGACCCCTGAGGCACCCCACATGTGAGGGGTCTCGAGGTCGACCTCTGCTCTCCTGCCAACAAATTGCGATCGGCCAGAGAGGTAGGAGGAGAACCACCGTAAAACGGTGCCTCCCACCCCCAACCCCCCCAGCCGATGCAATAGGATACCATGGTCGATGGTATCGAAAGCCGCCGAGAGCTCTAATAGGACCAGGATGGAGGAACAACCCCCATCTCTGGCCCTCCAGAGATCATCAACCAACGCGACCAATGCCGTCTCGGTGCTATGCCCGGGCCGAAAGCCGGACTGGCGCGGATCTAGATAGTCAACTTCCTCCAGGTGACGGGGAAACTGTTGTGCCACCACACTCTCAACAACCTTCGCCAGAAAGGGAAGGTTGGAGACTGGACGATAGTTGTTTAATAGAGCTGGATCCAAAGAGGGCTTCTTAAGGAGGGGCCTCACCATCGCTTCTTTTAGGGAAGCAGGCAAGGAACCCTCACTTAAGGATGCGTTGACAACCTCTTGGAGCCAGCCTCGTGTCACCTCCCAGGATGCCAGTACAAGCCAGGAGGGACACGGGTCCAATAAACATGTGGTGGCTCGCAGTCGCCCACGTAACCTGTCCATATCTTCGGACGTAACGGAGTCAAACTCCTCCCAAACAAGATCTGTCTCGTGGCATCCCACTGGGCCATCAATGGAGGGTAGCCCGTTCTGTATCTGAGCGGTTTTCTCCTGCAGAAAAATCACAAATTCCTCTGCTCTACCCTGTAGCGGGGCTTCCCGCACCCCCTGTTGAAGTAGGGAGCGGGTCACCCTAAACAGGGCGGCAGGGCGGTTTTCTGCGGATGCTATGAGAGTAGCACAATGATGGCGTTTGGCCACTCTCAGCGCCACAATGTAAGTCCGTAAATGGGCTCTTACCTGTGTCCGGTCAGATTCAGATCGTGTGGACCTCCATCTTCTCTCTAGGCATCTCTTGCGGCGTTTCATCACCCGCAGCTCCTCGGTAAACCAAGGAGCCAGGGTGGTTCGCCACCGCAAGAGAGGCCGCAAGGGCGCGACCCGATCCAAGGCTCCCATGGCCGCACTATTCCATGCGGCCGTGAGGTCCTCCATCGGGGCACGGGTCAGGGGTACAGGAAGTGGCCCAAGCGCCTTCTGGAACCCATCCGGGTCCATCAGGCGCCTGGGGCGGAACCAGATTGGTGACTCCGGTTCCGCCTCCCCGCGGAGGGGAGCAGCGGTCGGAAAGTCGAGCCAGAGAAATGAGTGGTCTGACCATGACAAGGGCGTGATGACTATATCCCCTATACCCAGATCACTCTTCCATTTACCTGAGACGAAGATGAGATCCGGCGTATGTCCACCCTCGTGAGTGGGGCCTTGAATTAGTTGGGTCAGGTCCATGGCCGTCATGGAAGCCATGAACTCCCGAGCTGCCACGGATGATTCGCCCAACGATGGCAGATTAAAGTCCCCCATGACTAAAAGTCTGGGGGTCTCCACTGCCACCGTAGCGATCACCTCCAGGAGCTCGGGCAGGGCTGCTGCTACATAGCGGGGAGCCAGGTATACAACCAGCACGCCCAACTGCCTCCCTAGGCTCCACTTCACGCAGAGGGACTCACAACCGGTGGTCTGTGGCACAATGGTCTCTCTCGGCTCAAGACCTTCCTTGACAATGACCGCTACCCCACCGCCCCTACCTAGGGCCCGGGGCTGATGAAAAGCGCGGTAGCCTGGTGGGCACATTTCAACGAGGGGGAGTCCTCCCTCGTGGCCCAACCAGGTCTCCGCAATTCCAGCCAGGTCCGGCTCCCCCTCTGACACAAGGTCACTAATGAGGGGGGCTTTGTTGACAACGGACCTGGCATTGCAGAACATCAGCCGCAGGCCCTGGCTCTGTACTCCCTGACCACCTAGCCTGCGGGGGTTGTGGCACCCGACCGTTTGTAGCCAACGGCTACGTGCCACCAACCGGGAGGATGAAACTTGTCTCCCCTCGGCCCTGCGTCTCCCCACGACCCTCTGGATTGGTATGCCCTATTCACTAGCTGGGAATCATCAAGTGTTAAGCCTATGATGCAAAGTGCCCTTTCGTTGTTTTGCTTAAACTCTGCAAGTTTTCTGGCATCTTCGGCATTATCCTCGCTCCAGGCAGTCACATCCGGTGGATTCGCCACAACCTCCCATAGCCCCACTCTGCGCAACAGCAAACTGCACTTGGTGGACCAGGAAATGTAGTTGGTGCCATCCAGCCACCTAATGACTGACAAATTTGGACCCTGGACATCTGCCATCTTCACCAGAGTAGTTTGATGTGTTTTAGCAACTCCTCTATAACTGTAAACCGGTATTTACACTGTGCAGTCTGGGCCCATAACCACTGTTAGCAACTCTGGGTTCAGAACCAGTGTCACAACTCTGGTCCCATAACCAGTGTTAGCAAATGAATGCGGAATAGTGTAGTTCACCGGACAGTAAAGAGATACGTTGCTGTAAACCACAAACAAACTCTAAAACAGTGATAGTAAGAAAATAAATAGTCTTTACTTTGTAGCAACTAAAATGCTTCTTCCGACTAACTTCTCAAACAATGATAACAGTCCTACATCAAACAGAGTTTATCTTACAGTGATGCAAACAAAACCTCCTTCTTCTTCAACAGCAATCAGGAAAAACACAGGATCACAAGGAATCGAACAGGGAATGAGCTGCATTCCTGACCTTGATTATATAGTATAGCTGATACAACCAATCAGATTCAATCAGAATTTAAGACAGTTCTTAAAGCTACATAACTTCTTAAGAACATAGGCTCATATATATTGTCAACCCAATATAAGGCTGAATATCCTAACACAGACCCAGTTCTACCCTGGAGAAACAGCACCCCCAGCAGACATTCCAGCCCAGCCAAAGCCAGTCCAGGCACTCACCACCTAGATTGTTCTCGACGCCAGACTTAGTTGAAGAATCAGGCCTTCCAGTGACGCTCAAGTCTCCTTTGGTGCCATCTGCACAGTCTCCGGGAGTTCCGGAGGACTCTCCACCAGCTCCTTCGACCACTGCCCCAGAACTGAGATGATCAGGGTGGAGTCGACAGCGGACATTGTACCTATCTGATTACGCATGCGCCAACTGGGAGGAGAAGGGTGTTAAGCCCTTGGACTTACGACGCTGTCAAAAAGCATTGCCGGCTGCAGGACTCCCCGGATTGGCTAAGACACGAGCAGCCTTTCAGCGGGAAAATGCAGCCTTCTGATTGGTTCACCCATTTGACAGCTACTACATAAAGAGCTGTCAGATGGCCAATGTTGTTGTTGTCGGTTTGGGAGTTGCCTTGCACTTTGCACTGTCAGCTGTTACAATAAAGGTTGTTTGTTACTGTGCAACCTGCCTCGCCTCAGTTCCTGCCTGCCTAGTTCTCCATACAGAGCAAAATGTTTTAGAGTGCATCTGTTTTTGACAGGAACTGTTAATTTAGGTTGTGAAAAACAGAGTACAAAATGTTACAACACCTCAAGCTCCTTATCAACATGGAACATGTTTGATTAGGACAAATTTCCATGGCACTGATTTTTTTTCCAGCAATAAAAAGCGGGACTGGCTATCAGCATGAAGGACTATAAAACTGCCAATACTTGAAATATTTCCTGACGACAAATTCTCAGTGTGGACTTTATATACAGGTCATCCTCGACTTACAACAATTCATTTACTGATTGTTCAAAGTTACAACGACACTGAAAAAAAGTGACATGACAATTTTTCACAGCTACAACCTTTGTAGCATCCCCATGATCATGTGGTCAAAATTCAGATGCTTGGCAACGAGTTCATACTTAGGACCATTGCTGTGTCTCAAGATCATGTGATCACTTTTTGCAACCTGACAAGCAAAGTCAAAGGGGAAGGCAGATTCACTTAACAAACGGGTTACTAACTTATCAACTGCAATTATTCATTTAACAACTGTGGCAAGAACGGTCGTAAAATGGGGCAAAACTCACTTAACAAATGTCTCACTTAACAACAAATGTATTATTTCCACATTATAGATAGAGCATCATTTTAATATTTTAAGTTGCAGCCAACGTTACATGATTCAAAACAGCTTATGTCTAGGTACAAAATAGTGTTCTGCAGTTAAGCTGTTAGTTTTCATAGTCTTATATATAGTTATAATTTTATACTATGTTATGTTTTGCTGATTTTGAAAGACATGTCCAATTTATTAGAATACTAGCCGTACCCGGCCATGCGTTGCTGTGGCTCAGTCTGCTTAAATGGCCAACCAATCTGTTTGTAGATCTACACCTGCACACACAAACACGTACACACAACCACCGTATAACCCCCAACCTACCTACCTACCTACTGTATTTCTCCCTCTCTCCCTCTACCTACCTACTGTATTTCTCCCCCCCCCTCTATCCACCAACCTACCTACCTACTGTATTTCTCCCTTTCTCTCTCTATGCCTCTACGTACCTACCTACCTAATGTATTTCTCCCTCTCTCTCTATCCCTCTACCTACCTTTTTTTAAAAAATTTTTAATATTTTTATTAAATTTTTTAGACATTACAACAAAATATACATATACAATATTTCACCCTGTGCTGTACATAAGAAAGGAAGATTTGGTTCTTCGGATATGTCCTCACGATCTCCAAAATCCACGTTCTCTGGGTACAGGTATCGAAGCGTCCAAATTTGCAAGCGCATAGTCCACAAATGGTTTCCAAGTTTTCCAAAAAGTATCTTTTTTATAAACACCATTTCTAAATTTAATGTCACATGTCATTTTATCATTTAAAGCTAATTTCCACATTTCACAATACCACTCTTCTATTCTAAAATTCACATCTAATTTCCAATATCTAGCTATTATAATTCTACCCACTATAATCATAATTCTAATCAATTCTTTCTCATATTTTGTTAGTTCTGTTTCCTTAATTATCAACAATAATATAGTTTCTGATCTCAATATTATTCTTTTCTCCATCATTTCAAATATCATTTTCTCCAATTGTTGCCAAAGCTTTTTAACTTTATCACATTTGTACCACATATGTTCATAAGTCCCTAATTCCATATCACATCTCCAACATTTTTTACTAGTTTTTTTATCTATCAACGATAATCTTAATGGAGTCAAATACCATTTCCAAACAACCTTATAGTTATGTTCTTTAATCCTTACAGATAAAATCCTCATAATTCTGCTTTTCCAATTCACATTCCAATCTAAGTCTGATATTTTAATATTGAGTTCTTTTTCCCAATTCATCTTCATCACCATTTGTGGTTTTCCGTCAAAATTTATAATCTTATAAATCTTACTAACAAGTCCCTTTAACCCGATTTCATCTTTCATAATTTGAGATACTAAATGTTCAAATTCAGTTTTATTTCTGCTTATCTTGCAATTTCCCCTTACTTTCTTAGTCCATTTTTCTATTTGTATTTTTTCAAACCAGCCTAAACCCAATTTTTCAATAATTTCTTTTTTCCTTCTCTCATTTCCTAAAATTTTTAGCCAATCTATTATAATTTCTATATTTTCATCTTCTATTACCTTGTCACGACTTATATTGGTTTTAATCGGCCAATTTCCAATTGTCTTCCCCAAAAAAATTATATCCAGAATTAAAGTTTTAACGAATTTATTCCAAATTTTACTCAATCCCTTTAACCAATAGCTATTAATTACTCTTTTTGATTTTGCTTTATCTAAAAACCATGTTGAGCCGAATCTCTTAATATCTTTTAACTCTAAATCTCTCCAATGACTACCTTCACCTTTAAGTATTTTTACCACAGTTCGAATACCATAGGCCCAATAATAATTGAGTAGATTGGGGATTCCCAATCCACCTTCTTTTTGATTTTGATACCACATTTTCTTCAATAATCTGGGTCTCTTCCCACCATTACAAAATTTATCCAATTTCTTCTGATATCCTTCAATATCTTTCTCTGTCAAATTTAATGGTAGCATCTCAAATAAAAAATTAAACTTTGGTAACAACATCATCTTACACATTGCAATTCTACCAAACCAAGACAACTTTATCTTTTTATATTTATCTATCTTTTTCTCGACTTCATTCATCACCACATCATAATTAAGTTTTTTCATTTCTCTAACTTTGAGTGAAAGTGTTATACCCAAATATTTCAATGTATTTTTGATCCCTATCCCAAATTGTTCTTGCATATTCTCCCGCTCATCCATTAATAATTCAGATTTTAACCAATTTACTTTCAAACCTGTCATTTCTTCAAATTCTTTCAAATGCTTGTGTATCTTCTTCAAATCTTTCTCTATATCTTTCAAAATAATCAAAGTATCATCCGCGTACAAGTTTATCTTATATCCCTTGTACCCTTCCAATTCTTCATCTTTTTCTATCATTTTGGTCAAAATTTCCATAACCAATAAAAATAATGTTGGAGACAAGGGACATCCTTGTCTCGTACCCGCTTCCAATTTAATCTCTTCTGTCATTATTCCGTTCACCATCACTCTTGCACTACTTTTTTGATACAATTTCGAAATAACATGTATAAATTTATTACCAAAACCTAATACTTCAATAATTACTTTAATAGTTTCCCATTGTACGGAATCAAAAGCTTTAAAAATATCTAGTGATACTATACCTATTTTATCCCCATTATGTTCAGCTACATCTATAATATTTAATACTCTTCTAACAATGTCACTCATATATCTACCCTTTACAAAACCTACTTGATTATAACTTATATGTCTATCTATAAATCTACTTAATCTATTATTTATAATGGCGGTAAATATCTTTGCATCTTGATTAATTAAAGAAATGGGTCGATAGGACTCAATCCTTTCCAAATCTTTATCTGGTTTAGGGATTATAGATATTACCGTTCTATTCCATGACATCGGAACTTCTCCACCATGTAAAATTCCATTAAATAATTTTTGCAATTTTGGTATTATTATTTCCTTAAATTCTTTGTAAAACTCAGCAGGTAATCCATCTTCGCCTGGAGCTTTCCCTAATTTTATCTTTTGTATTATTTCGTTAATCTCATCTTGTGTTACATCTCCTTCCATCAAGTCTTTATATATTTGGTCAATTTTCACAACATATTTTTCTAAGTGACTTTTCAATTTTTCCGAATCAATTGATTTTTTTGAGTATAATTTTTGAAAAAAATTCCTAACCACTTCACATTTCTCTAATTTTTTATAACATCTTATACCTTTATCATCTATCAAGGATCCAATTTCTCTCTTCTCCCTTTTATTTTTCGCCATCCTTGCCAATAACTTTGAGTTTTTATTACTAAATTCAAAAAAATTCCTATTTAAATATCTTATATTTTTTTTAACCAATTCTATGTCTTCTTCTATCAATTTATTTTTTAACAAGTTCATCTCCTCCAAAAAAATTTTTACCTTAGTAAGTAAAAATTGATTCTCCAATACCTTTATCTGACCTATATCCTGTTCAATTTTATTTTTATAATTTCTATATTTCCTGCTTGATAACTTAATACTTTCTCCCCTAAATACTGCTTTCATCGCATCCCAAACAATTTCAAATTTGACCTCTCCATTATCATTCAATTTCCAACTTTCTTCCCATTTTTAAAATATCCATATTTTATCCTCCTCATTTTTATACAGTTTATCATCATATCTCCAACATCTTCTTTTTTTCTCAAAATTAAAATCTATTTCCATCGTAACTTCTGCATGATCAGAGTCCTTAAAAATTCTATTTTATCCACATTATTCAACAAATCTTTAGAAACCAGAATATAATCAATTCTTGAATATGTATTATATATCTTAGAGTAAAAAGTGTACACTCTTTCAGTTCCTTTCACTTCTCTCCAAACATCCACCACGCCATTTCGAATCATCCATTTATTTAAAGTCTCCCCTTTATTTGCTCCTCCACAACGAGTGGGATTAGTACTATCTATTTTATCCCTAATTAAATTAAAATCCCCAGCCACAATTACTTTCCCTACACTTTCAATTTCCAAGATTTTAGTTATTTTTTCAAGAAATTCTTTTTGTTTCTCATTCGGTAGATATAAATTAACAAGTGTCACTTTTTCCTCATTGATATTTCCCACAATTATTATATATCTTCCTTCATCATCCACAATTACTTGTTTTTTTTCAAAATATACCCTATCTGATATCAATGTTGCAACTCCTCTAGCTTTTGAAGTTCCAAAAGATTTTTCATAAATTTCCATACCCTTTATATATATTCTATTTGAATCTTCAGATTTTTGATGAGTTTCTTGCAAAAATAATATATCTGGTAGGTCCCTTTTAATTTTAAGTTCCAATCGTCTTCTTTTAATCTGATTCCCTGTTCCCTTCACG
Source organism: Rhabdophis nuchalis (assembly GCA_039707465.1). Classification (NCBI taxonomy): domain Eukaryota; kingdom Metazoa; phylum Chordata; class Lepidosauria; order Squamata; family Natricidae; genus Rhabdophis; species Rhabdophis nuchalis. The sequence goes on from CM077650.1 coordinate 50,604,603, forward strand.
TTCCATGTCATTATTTTTATAAAACGCATTTAAGCTGTAACTTTTTTAATCCTATCCCCTCCTCTTCCTTTCCGTGCCCACATCCCAACACCAATCATAAAATAATAATAAAAAAACAAAAAATTACATAAAACACAACAAACAACGAGTAACAATCAATCTTCATCCCCCACATCCTCAATCGGTTTCCGCCTCTACAAAGAGAGTGTGGGGGAGGGGACATGGCAATGGTCGGGTCACTTCTTTCGGGCTGTCTACTTAAATTCAACTCTCAAAAAAAGAAGACAGTGTTAGCTTTTCCCCGCACTCAGCTTCCTGCATTTTTCCAAGATCTTCCTCCTTGTCCACGCTCTTTGTATCGTCACGGCTTTTCTTTTGTTCAGACATTGCCGGTGAAATTTCCTTCCGCTTTAGCCTTTTAGGATCTTGTCCAACAGCCCCTTTTTCTTCTAATGTCGGAGTTTTTACGTGTGTTCCACCCATCTTAAGCATTTGACTTTTAATTTCTGTTATGTCTTCGTCTTTCTCAATCAGTCCAAGCTCGCATAAATATATTACTGCATCTATTTGCGGAGTAATTGTTTGCATTCTCCCTTTATAAAAGAATTTCAACTGTTGTGGCGGTCTCCAATTATATTTAATTCCATTGTCTCTCAAAACCTTTGTAATTGGCTTCAGAAAAAATCTCCACGCTCTTTCATCTCTTGATATATCCTGAAAAACTTAGTTTTCTCCTCAAATTTTGGAACTTCGTCCATCTCTCTTATTTTCGCCATCAATTCCAATTTATCACTAAGATTTGCAAATCTCACAAGTACGTTTCTATTTGAACCATTTTGTCTTTTATAACCAATTCTGAAAACGCTTACCAGATCTGCTGCTGTGAATGTAATTGGTGCATCGAGATCATTCAGCCATTTTAAAACTCTTTGTTTCAAATTATCCACTCTTTCCTCCTGAATTCCTCGAATAACCACATTATATTTCCTTGATTCTTCTTCCAGAAGACAAATTCTTTTATCTTGTTGTTCATTTTTAAAAAAGATCCCTTCGATTTGGTTATCTATCTTTGCTTCATGTACATGAATCTGTTCAATCTCATCTTTAATAAATGTCATTTCCACTGTTTGCTTTGCGAAATTCTCGTTCATTTCTTGCTTTGCTTTTTTAATTTCCAATGTCATATTGTCCATTCTATCTGACAATCCTGATAACTTTTCACCAATTGTGTTTAAAGCCACAACAATTTGTTGCATTTCTGTAGACTGTTGAGCCGCCATATTCAATAAATATTTTAAATTACTACTTTTGCCAAGAGGGTCTTTAATGAAGATTAAGGGACAACAATCCCAAATGAAGCTGAGGCAGCTTTTTACTGCACTCAAAAAAGCCAAATAATAGCTTATAACTCTCAATACATTTATGTAATTTACTTAAGAAAGAAAAACCAAACCTCCTCAGTCTTCCGTTTGAAGGCGTTGCCCAGGGGGTTGTATTTTGCTGCTTCAGCTTAGGCACTTCTCAAACAAAAGTTCAAAAAGCTTGAAATCCACATACCATCCAAGCGATCTTCCCGCTGTTTACAAATTTTGTCTTTAAAGTCCGTGCCTTTGCCTCGCAGCAAAAGAAATGCAGATCGCGGTATTGTTAAGAACAAAGAGCTGCTATTAACTCAACTCGCACATTCGCGACTGCCTATCCGGTCAACCCTCCGTCATTTTCTCACGGTAAACAAAACTTCAAAATTCAAGCGATTCAGGTTGACCTACCAATTCAAAAGTCAATCTGCTGGGTCAGCAGCTCTTCCAATACAACTGTGAAAACGTTTGGCTTCTAACGGTGCATTTTAACCACTTTAATCCACGTTTATCTTCCGTAAAATGCCCTGAGAAATGGAGAGAACGTCCTCACACCACCACGGCCATAACCACGCCCCCTATCCCTCTACCTACCTACCTACCTAGAGAGAGAGGAGAGGCCTTGGCAGGGGGGGGAGTTGGCACCGGCAGTGGCGGAGAGAGAGGCTGCTGACTCGGCAGCGGACTTGGGGGTGGAGTTGGTGGTGGCGGAGGAGGAGAGGCCGCTGACTCAGCAGCGGTCTTGGCAGGTGGGAGTTGGCGGCGCGGGCGGCGGAGGAGAGATGCTGCTGAGGAGGCGACCATTGCGGATATGATGCAGACCACTCCACTGCTTGTGCAAGTGACGTGAGCTGAAAAGCAGCCGGGTGGGAGGCGCCGCGAAGGGGAAGAGTGAGTGAGTGAGGGAAACACACAGAAGAGGTGCAGTTTTACATTTGTGTGGCGTGTACCTGGCACCGGTATGCCATCCACACAATCAGTACGTATCATTGGTGCTGCACTTGTAAGGAATGTTGTGTGAAAATTTGGTGACAATTGGTGTAGTTTCTGAGATTAGCGGTTTTGAACAATCTCATAGTTACATCTATCTATATAAATAAAAATGTAACTCCCCTTCGCAGCTCCTCCCACCCGGCTGCTTTTCAGCTCATGTCACTTGCACGTGCAGTGGAGCGGTCTGCGTCATATCTGCGACGGTCGCCTCCTCAGCAGCCTCCCTCTCCTCCGCCGCCCCCTCACCAACTCCCCCCCACAAAAGGCCGCTGCCGAGTCAGCAGCCCCCCCTCTGCCAACTCCCTCCCCCAAGGCCTCTGCTGAGTCAGCAGCCTCTCTCGCTGCCCCCGCCGCCAACTCCCCCCTCCACAAGGCCACTCCAGAGTCAGCGGCCTCTCCCACGCCAATGCCACCGCCCCCCCTCCGCCAACTCCCCCCCCACAAGGCCATTGCTGAGTCAGCGGGCCTCTTCTCCGCCTCCGCCGCTGCTTGCGCCACCAACTCCCCCCCCACAAGGCCGCTTCCAAGTCAGCAGCCTCTCCTCTGCTGCTGCCGTCCCACTCTGCCAACTCCCTCCCCACAAGGCCACTCCTGAGTCAGCGGCCTCTCCCTCACCAATGCCGCCGCCCCCCCTCCACCACCTCCCCCCACAAGGCTGCTGCCAAGTCAACGCCCTCTCCTCCGCCACCCCCCCTCCGCCAACTACCCCCCCCCCACCAGGCCGCTGCCGAGTCAACGGCCTCTCTCGCCGTCAACTCCCCCCCAAGGCCGCTGCCGAGTTAACGGCCTCTCCTCTGCCACCGCCCCCCTCCGCCAACTCCCCACCAGGCCGCTGCTGAGTCAGTGGCCTCTCCTCCGCCGCCCCCCCTCCGCCAACTCCCCCCCCCCAAGGCCGCTGCCGAGTCAGCGGCCTGTCCTCAGCCGCTGCCACCACCCCCATCTGCCAACACCGCCCCCAAGGCCACAGCTTAGACAGCGGCCTCTCTCTACTCTCTCTTTAGGTAGGTAGGTAAGTAGGTAGATAGGTAGAGGGATAGAGGGAGAAATACAGTAGGTAGGTAGGTAGGTAGGGAGATAGAGAGGGAAAAATACACTAGGTAGGAAGGTAGGTAGGTAGAGGGATAGAGAGAGGGGGGTGAGAAATACAACAGGTAGGTAGAGAGAGGGAGAAATACAGTAGGTAGGTAGGTAGAGGGATAGAGAGAGAGGGGGAGAAATACAATAGGTAGGTAGAGGGATAGAGTGAGGAAGAAATACAGTAGGTAGGTAGGTAGGTAGGTAGGTAGGTAGGTAGGTAGGTAGGTAGGTAGGTAGGTAGGTAGGTAGGTAGGTAGAGGGATACAGAGAGAGAGGGAGAAATACAGTAGGTAGGTAGGTAGGTAGGTAGGTCGGTAGCTAGACAGAGAGAGTAAGAAATACAGTAGGTAGGTAGGTTGGGGGTTATACGGTGGTTGTGTGTACACAGGTTGGGTGGCCATTTAACCAGACTGGGCCATAGCAACGCGTGGCTGGGTACAGCTAGTTTTTATTTATAAGGATAGGATAGGATAGGATAAGGATAAGGATAAGGATAAGGATTAGGATAGGCATAGACAAACAGACAGACAGACAGACACAGACAGACAGACAGACAGACTGACTGACTGACTCACTGACTGACTGAGGCCTTAATGGTTCATTGACAAAGGTGAGGGCTGCTGAGTTTCTGCCTCTGTTGAGTTTCTACTTCTCTTTTTAGGGGAAATATTCTGCCTTTTTAATATTTCCTAGGATAAGAATTTCATTCTTCTTTGAGAGGGGTGAGTGCTAACTTCCTACAATGGTTATGCAGATACATTTGATAATTGAGATCAGATCTTCTAGAACTAGAAGCTTTTCGATAAGAAATTTATTATAGCTTGTATTTGAACTTGCACCAATTGGCCCACTTCAGATAGACTACAAAACATTTGGTAAACAATGCATAAGAATTATGAAGATTATAGGAAAATAAGAATTTGCATGTTAGAGTATTTATATGTCTACTACTGGAACTGTCGGCTCAGAATATTAAATGTTGCAGTTTATTTTAATGTGTTAATACAAGTAATTTTGTACGATAGTAGGGGTGCTTGTATGTTTTCCATTTCATTTTTTAAAATAAATTTATAAATTTTGTTCGTGTGTGTATGTATGTATGTGTGTGTGTGTGCGTGTGTTACGTTTTTGAGCTGATCAATAAATTGGGGCCTTAATTGGGGCCCTAACAGGTTGTTGTGGAAACAATTATATATATATATATATTCGGGGATTTTCCCGTGTATAAGGCATAGAAATGTTATTGCAACGTTTCGACAAGGTCTCACTTGTCATCATCAGGCAGGCTTCAGAAGCCTGCCTGATGATGACAAGTGAGATCTTGTCGAAACGTTGCAATAACATTTCTATGCCTTATACACGGGAAAATCCCCGAAGCCAGCAATACCAGCATACCTACACCCGTGAAAATCTACGAAAACAAATATATATATATATAGATAATTGTTTCCACAACTTCCTGTAAGGGCCCCAATTAAGGGAGGAGACATGCTGTTTCCCGTAGAACCGATTAGGCTGGAGTACTAGGCTTCTGCCTTGGATTCATTACAGCCCCGGTTCGAATCCCAGTGGGGTGTGGCCAACTGATGAGAGCTAATAAGATCGAAATAGATCTGGTATCTGGTATCCCTGATATATCAGCCAATTTACAGGACTCTTAAATGAAGAATAATTATCACAGCTCCTGTGATAATTATATATATGAGAGAATATTATATATATGAGAGAATATATATATGAGAGAATATTATCACAGCTCCTGTTCAAGGTCCCTTTAAGGGAGGAGACTTAACGTCATCCCTCTCTGCCCTTCGACTCAATCTAGAGATCATCCAGACAGAGAACCAATTAGTTTGCTGCTGTGTGAAATATTTTTTTTTTTTTTAGATATGTGTTAGATTTTTAAGGGCTGAAAATAAAGAGACCAGGATGAATCCGGTGCTTTCCAGCCTCATATGCTGGAAAGCACCGGTTCAAATCCCAGTAGAAGGAGTATGGCCAGCTGAAGAAGGCTAATAAGCCTGAAATGTTAGATTTGTAAGGGCTGAAAATAAAGAGACCAGGATGGATCCATTTCAGGCTTATTAGCCTTCTTCAGCTGGCCATACTCCTTCTACTGGGATTTGAACCGGTATATATATATATATATATATGTAATTGTTTCTCAACAACCTATTAGGCCCCAATTAAGGGAGGAGACATACTGTTTCCTTTCCTGCCTTTCGACTCATCACCAGAGATCATCTAGACAGCAAGCCAAGAATTACGTTGTGTGATTTTTTAGATATGTGTGTTAGTTTTATGAGCTGATCAATAAATTAAATTAGAGAGAGACCAGGATAGATCTATTTCGAGCTTATTAGCTCTCATCAGCTGGCCATACCCCTTACTGGGATTCGAACCGGGGCTATGTTGCATGCTAAGCAAGTAGCCTAGCACTTTAGCCAAGCCGGTTCTCCTTATTGCATCAGCAGGGACAGCGTATATTAGTATAGGTAATTGTTTCTCAACAACCTGTTATTAGGCCCCAATTAAGGGAGGAGACATACTGTTTCCTTTCCTGCCTTTCGACTCATCACCAGAGATCATCTAGACAGCAAGCCAAGAATTACGTTGTGTGATTTTTTAGATATGTGTGTTAGTTTTATGAGCTGATCAATAAATTAAATTAGAGAGAGACCAGGATAGATCTATTTTGAGCTTATTAGCTCTCATCAGCTGGCCATACCCCTTACTGAGATTCGAACCGGGGCTATGTTGCATGCAAGGCAAGAAGCCTAGCACTTAAGCCAAGCCATTTCCCCTTATTGCATCAGCTTAGACAGGGTATATTAGTATAGGTAATTGTTTCACAACAACCTGTTATTATTAGGCCCCAATTAAGGGAGGAGACATACTGTTTCCCTTATAAGGGGTAAGGGAGTATCTCAGCGGCCTCTTCACCGCCGCCCATGCCGCCAACTCACCCCCACAAGGCTGCTGCCGAGTCAGTGGCCTCTCCTCCACCGCCACTGCCCCCCCTCCACCAACTCCCCCGCCCACAAGGCTGCTGCCGAGTCAGCAGCCTCTCCGCCGACCCCACCGCCAACTCCCCCACACAAGGCCGCTGCTGAGTCAACAGCCTCTCTCACCGCGCCCCTCCGCCAACTCCCCCCCCACAAGGCCGCTGCCGAGTCAGCGGCCTCTTCTCCACCGCCCGTGCCGCCAACTCCTCCCCACAAGGCCGCTGCTGAGTCAACAGCCTCTCTCACCGCGCCCCTCCGCCAACTCCCCCCCCCACAAGGCCGCTGCCGAGTCAGCGGCCTCTTCTCCACCGCCCATGCCGCCAACTCACCCCCACAAGGCTGCTGCCGAGTCAGTGGCCTCTCCTCCACCGCCACTGCCCCCCCTCCACCAACTCCCCCGCCCACAAGGCTGCTGCCGAGTCAGCAGCCTCTCCGCCGACCCCACCGCCAACTCCCCCACACAAGGCCGCTGATGAGTCAACAGCCTCTCTCACTGCTCCCCTTCCGCCAACTCCCCCCCCTCACAAGGCCGCCGCCGAGTCACAGGGATAGAGGGAGAAATACAGTAGGTAGAGGGATAGAGGGAGAAATACAGTAGGTAGGTAGATGGATAGAGAGAGAGAGGGAGAAATACAGTAGGTAGGTAGGTAGAGGGAGAGAGGGTGAAATACAGTAGGTAGGTAGGTTGGTAGGTAGAGGGATAGAGAGATAGAGGGAGAAATACAGTAGGTAGGTAGGTAGGTAGAGGGATGGATAGAGAGAGGGGGACAAATACAATAGGTAGGTAGGTAGAGGGATAGAGAGAGGGAGAAATACAGTAGGTAAGTAGGTAGGTAGGTAGATAGACAGAGAAAGAAATACAGTAGGTAGATAGGTAGAAGGAGAGAGTAAGAAATACAGCAGGTAGGTAGGTTGGGGGTTATACGGTGGTTGTGTGTAAACAGGTTGGTTGGCCATTTAACCAGACTGGGCCACAGCAACGCGTGGCCAGGTACAGCTAGTCTATATAAATAAAAATGTAACTATGAGTTTGTTCAAAACTGCTAATCTCAGAAAGAACTGCACCGATCGCCACCAAATTTTCACACAACGTTCCTTACAAGTGCAGCACCAAAGATACGTACAGAATGTGTGGAGGGCACACCGGTGCCAGGTACATGCCACACAAATGTAAAACTGCAGGTCTTCTGTGTGTTTACCTCACTCGCTCACTGCCAAGTCAGCGGCCTCGCTCTACTCTCTCTTTAGGTAGGTAGGTAAGTAGGTAGGTAGGTAGAGGGATAGAGAGGGAGAAATACGGTAGGTAGGTAGGTAGGTAGGTAGGTAGGTAGGTAGGTAGGTAGGTAGAGGGATAGAGGGGGGGAGAAATACAAGAGAGAGAGAGAGAGAGAGAGAGAGAGACTGACTGACTGACTCAATTTAGAATTAGATTAAAACTATGTCTCAACACAAAGCTTCTCTAGGATGATTTTGCCCTGCCACGAAAGCCTAAGCTTAGGGGGAGGGTCAATTCCCCTCAGGCAATTCCCCCACTTGAAGAAGAGCAGAAAGGATCTCCAAAACCCAAAACCTTGACTGATTGGCAAATGATGATGCCCAGTAAAGCAGGATATGCAGCACTGGTGGTCCCATGAGTAGGAGTCCCAGGGCTCATTGGGTGTAATTAAAAGAAAATATATGGATTGGTTGGATTGCACATTTGCTAAACTCAATTTGGCCTCACTAAAATAAGAGCTAGGACAGGTTCAAGAACCATCCCTTGGAAATGAGCAGCCTGTAGTCACTTAAAGGCAAAACCATGGTTGTGAAGAATTTTGGGATTTCTGCTTGCTTAAAACCTGTCTGGAACCTTCCAGACAGGTTTTCCCCACAAAGGGGAAGGGCTCTCTCTGTGGCGGGCCCAGCCCTCTGGAATGACCTTCCTCCCCCCCCCCCCCCAACATTAGAACAACCACGGACCTCAGCTCCTTCCGTCTAAAACTAAAAACATATTTGTTCTGCTTGGCCGGCCTAGGGTAGTCTCCCTTCTATGGGGTTGTTAATAATTTTAAATTTTTAACTGGGAATTTTTAGCGCAGGGATATTATTTAATTCGTTTTTATTATGTGTGTATATTTATTGTTTTATTTGCCCTGTGCACCGCTCCGAGTCCCTTCGGGGAGAGGGAGCGGTCAACAAATTAAATTTATTATTATTATTATTATATCTAATATTAATTGGCATGGAAAATTGGACACTGTAAATTTCTTTCCAGAACTTGTGCCCCGACTGCTAGACCTTCATGGTTGAAAGCTCTCTGGGGGTCACTGAAGGAATCCTTCTGTCTCTTTCAATGCCCTTCCATCAGAAAAATTATAAGTCTCCCTGATCTGACCAATTTTAATCTTTTGTCAAAAACATGTGCGTTCCACTCACATGTTTTGAAAAAAAAAAGTAGGGATTGTGGAAAGTTATCACCCATCTCTCTCCCAGGAAAATGAAATGCCCTAGGAAATATTGAAAAGGCAGAATATTACATTTCCCTAGATGTGAAAAGGAAGAAACATGTTTTGTCTCCTGCAGCCTCCTGCCCCCCCCCCCCCTCAATGGGCCATTAAGCAGCCTGAGCTAGTCCACTTTACATAATAAAGAGTTTTCCCCTTCAGCTCCAGAGTCCTGGGATTAAGGTAAAACTGGCCTTATCAAACCTGGAATCAGCCCATGTGAGCCTGGCAACCAATCAGAGTACAGTACTTTACACAGGAACAGGAAACAGATAGGTGGGGCCAAACAGTTGATAAAAAGCCCTGCAAGCCCTTGCTCAGCCCTTCTCTCTTCCTGTCCACCAACATTGAAGCATGCAAGCACCTTTTCTGGTCAGGACTCCAGCCATGTGGTCCTGTCCACCATTAAACCATCTTTCCAAGCAGCCTCCATGTCTCCAGTGTCTTCTTCCCCACTTGGAGCCAAACCCAGAAGGACTTTTCCTTACTACAAGGGGATGCCTCTTTCAGGCCCCAAATGCCTTGGAGATTTAGAATCTAGCAGCATATGGAGAGGCTCTGCTAGCGAAGCTTTATGAGGCAAAAAAAATTGCATAGAAATCAAGCAGCCCTAGGAAAGTCTGTAGTTCTGCCCTATTGGAAGGTGTTGGCACCTTTTTTATTGCCTCAACCTTAGATGGAGTGGGATCAATCGTACAGTAAAGGACATGGATGCATGTGTGTGTGTAGACCTACAACCTCATATACACAAGCACACACATTGAGGAAATTTGAATGGTCGCGGAAGCCCGCGCCGATTGCTGTTTTCATGGTTACAGGGGGAGAGGGGGGACGGAAAGGAACGACTGCAACTCCCACCATTCCTGGGGATTTGATTTCCCAACATGCCCTTCGCTCACAATGACCTTTCCCTTTCCCTGCGGACTGAGCGATCCGCACCCTCTTCCTGGTATATGATCGTTACAGAAAGTTTCGCCTTTCACAAAACGTTCCCCGCAGCCTTTCGCGGAGTCCTCAGGTACGCTCTATGAATCAACTTCCGGTTGAATCCTTTCTCACCCCCGTACCGCTTGTCTCCACCTCGCGTAGTTCGAATTCTCGCGATAGTTCCATGCCGAGGACGGCGGGCAGAGGGAACAGTGGGAGGAGGAAGTGGGTTGGCCCTGGCGCTTGGTGGTGTTGGCCGCCATTTTGCCACGGCGGGTCCGGTTTGCCTCGGCGGGTCCTGGTTAGGGATTCACAGCCGAGTGGGAGGGGTCAGCGGCGAGCCGAACAATACCGGCGGGGGCCACGCACAGGAAAAAGCTGACCGGGAGCTGCTTAGGAGCCACGGATGGCAGCAGATTCTATCTGACCGAGGCGGCGGCGCTGAGGCTGAGGTGGCGGCAGGAGGCGGGGCAGAAGGAGCTTCCTATCCCTCCTCCCCCTCCCACCCAGGTAAGATGGCGGACCGGCTGGGTCTGTAGTCCTCTTGCTCACACCCACCTTTGTGGAGCTGTGCGAGACTCTACGTCGAGTCGGGAGGGAAAAGTGAGGAAACAAGTAAGACCGTCCCCGTGCTCCCTCCCCACCCCCACCTCTAGAGGGCGCGCTAGCGGAAGGAGCGGGAGGACAAAGAGAGCTCACACAGTTTAGCCAACGGCCGCTGCCGGCCTATTACTTCAGCTGTCGCCGTTCTCTCTTTCGCTCCCCCGCCCGTTTCCCTGCAGCTCGTCGTCTTTGCGCGCGTTGCGGATTCGGCCGACCGACCGACCGACCGACCAACCAACCAACAGCTTCCTCTCTGCGTGGGGGAGGGGCAGGTGAGGAATCTTGGGACGAAAGTCAGGGGCGCGTGAGTGGAGGGGTTTGAGGCGTCGTGAGGTGGGAAGTGGGCGGGGATGGGGGGGACAAAGGGTTAAAGAGAGGGGGAGGGAGCGAACGGCGGCGAACTTAGGCTGAAAGAAAAAGAAAAGTGTCCTCGGGCCATGTTCAGAAAACGCGATTACAATCTTGAGTGTTCAGGAAATCCGGTCAGAGAGGATAGAGGGTGCAAAATTGGAGAGCTTTAGTGTTGCAGAAAATCAAGAGAGAGGATTGCGAAATCGAGATAAGCTTTTATTTTTGGCCAAAAGTCCAGGCAGAGATAAGTTTTGCTAGCACCTGGACCAAGACCTATAGAAAAAGCAGGTTCTTATATATCTTTCAAAGAGCAGGTTTTAACACGGAAATACTTACCCCATTTCTATTGGTTACCTTAAGGAATAAAGCTTATAAGTAGTTGGGGACTTACTTCTTTTGTCTTGGTGACTACGTGTCTCTAAGCGAACTTTAGCTGAACCTTGTGGTTTTGTGAGAACTATTGAACTCTGTGGTTAGGCACCCATTTCCCGTTCTTTTGCAAGCTGCAATGGCCTATGTCGCCTTTTAATATAGAAGTAAAAAGGGACCCTAAGAGGCTGTCTAGTCTAGCCTGACCCGGTAGGTTCATGCTTAATGTCCAATTCTCACTTTGCGTCCTGCCTCATTAGGATTTTTTTCCCAGCCAGAGTGATTGCAAAGGTCTCAAGGTGTTTTGAAGGGGGTGTTAAAGGCAATGAAGTGTGAGTTAACTTGGGATAACAGTTGAATAAAGTTTGTGTTGGAGTGGAGAAACTCTTATTTGCTGCATGTGTTGGGGGATATCTCCTTTGGGAGACAGAAAGTTGTGCAGCGGAATGTGCAGCTAGAGAAACGTTGCTAGTAAACACACAAAATAGTATCTCAGACACTGCTAGTAAAAACAAGTAGCTTTACTGGTGTTGTAAAACTAGACTACTGCTTCACAAGCAGTGATAGTCAAACAAAGTCCTTAACAAACAATTGCTTACAGTTGCAACTTACGATTCTTCTTCCTTCAGTCAGTCACAGCAAGCAAACAAGCAGATAGCAATCAGTAGAGAGATCGAGCAGAGAGAGACTATGCACTCTCCTGACTTCCTCTTATTGTGGAGATGATTACAGCTCTAATTGCATTCAAACATCATTAAAGCAACAAGGACCATTTGTCATCATGGAATATATATATTGCCTACCCAACACTAGAAGTATACTCCTAACAGCATGTCATCAACTCAAGTGGAAAGGCTTGCGAGAAGGGGGAACAGTGTATGAACATGGAGCCCAAGGTGGGACGTAAAGAAGATCAAGCTGATAGTGCTGGAAATGAGGGGCTAAATCAAAAGTCCACGTTGGGAAAAAATAACTGTGAAGTGAACGAGGGGGCAGCAACGTTATTTCCAGAGGCAGCTCAGTTAGAGGGGCAGGATCAAGAAATTTGGGGGGATGAGGGTGAATTAAAACCAGGAAGAGTTGATGTGTCTGAAGGAGAAGCAGTGTCAGGTGAGGATGGAAATTATACTGAGTGTGTGACAGAACCAGATCCCAAGAAATTTAAAAAAAGGGGGGGGAATCAAGTGTTGGGAGCAGTTAGGAGAAGCAGAAGAAAAAAACTCCAAAGGGGATAGACCAGTGGAAGAGAAAAGAGCATGAAGAAAAGGATTGTTGAAGAGAGTAGAATTATAGAAATGGATAAAAAAGTTGATTTGGCAAACAGGATCAGAGGGAGAAAGAAGTTCATGCAGATACTGAAGGATTATCCACACAACGTGAATGAGAAGAGCATTAAAGAGGCAGCTGATAGGGAAGGCATGGCATTGGAGAAGGCTGAAGTGTTGTCCCCAATTCGGGTCTGAGCCTGGTGCCGAAGCCAATGATAGACGCCAGACATGAGGTGCAGGTTTTCTGATTGCTTTTTATTGGAGTACTCCAAGGAAAAGGGTTCCTGGTCAAAAGGCCAAGAATCCAGAACAAAGGATTAAGTAAGCTTTATGCATTTTCACTAAAGGAGAAGGGGGGACAAGGTGAGAAAGCAAGACATATCTATCTATCTATCTATTTCTATTCTATATAAATAAAAATGTAAGAGTTTGTTCAAAACCGCTAATCTCAGAAACTACTGCACCAATTGCCACCAAATTTTCACACAACGTTCCTTACAAGTGCAGCACCAATGATACTTACAGATTGTGTGGATCACTCACCGGTGCCAGGTACACACCACACAAATTTAAAACTGCAGCTCTTCTGTTTCCCTCGCTCGCTTCCCTCCCCTTCGTGGCCACTCCCACCTGGCCGCTTTTCAGCTCACGTCACTTGCATGAGTGGTGGAGCAGTCTGCGTCATATCCGCGACGGTCGCCGCCTCAGCGCCTGGTCTCTCCTCTGCCGCTGCCCGCGCCGCCAACTCCCCCCCCCCCCCGCCACCAAGGTCACTGCCGAGTCACCGGCCTCTCTCTCCTCTCTCTCTAGGTAGGTAGGTAGGGAGAGGGATAGAGAGGGAGAGGGAGAAATACAGTAGGTAGGTAGAGGGCTAGAGAGAGAGGGAGAAATACAGTAGGTAGGTAGGTAGAGGGATAGAGAGAGGGGGGGAGAAATACAGTAGGTAGGTAGGCAGAGGGATAGAGAGAGAGAGAGGGAGAAATACAGTAGGTAGGTAGGTTTAACCAGACTGGGCCACAGCAACGCGTGGCCGGGATAGCTAGTCATCTAATAAACGTTTTAGTAATAATTCTACAATTTGTTCTTTTGGTCTCTAGCTGTCCCTATTCCTAAGCCTTGGCTAATGAATACCCCAGGAGTTATCTAATACACATTTCATTTGCTGCAGGCTATCCCTAACTTTTAGCTGAGTTCTGCAAGTTGTCTGTCTACGCATAATTGCTACAAACGTAACACATGCATGTTTCCTGTTGATAAGCATTGCCAGACAGACCCCCCCTCCCAATTACAGTCTGTCTGATTTACTTCCAAGTGTGTGCCATTACCTTGCTTTAGCAGCCAGCCCATCATTCCTCCCCTTTGAATCTGAAAATGATCTAATTTTCCAAGATTCAGCCAACATCAATATCCCTGTAGTGAGAGACCCCGTAGTTTGCTTACAGGTGGAAAGGCAAAGCAGAAGGTATTGTAATGCACAACAGGTGATTAAGAGAACAATGAGTATGCCTGCCAAGGTCATTATTAGGTTCTTAACCAGTGGAAATCAGGCAACCATCCTGTCAGTCAATGCCACCAGTCTTTCCATTCCTTGGTGGTGGTGGTGGTGGTGTTGCAGCTATCTGCAATGTGTGTAGTTCAGCTGTGGAATTCCTCCAATTTGTCCAGAATATGCGCACAGCATTGTTGTTCAAGTAGTGCACACACATCTCCTTAGGATGCCAATATCATATCTAGAGCCATTCTATTCTGAACTGTCATTGTCCGAATGGCTTCTTGTTCTTTTGTTGCAGCAATAAAAAACTCCCCATTCTCAGGTGCACAGCTCTGAGTGTCCATGCAAGGGTTAACTCAGCTCCGCTGCCCATTGGACTGAATTAAAATACTGAGTCCCGCCTTCCTTTCCCATGATCCTTCAGTTTCTTAATTCAGTCCAAGCCCTTCGGACGCATAGCTATTTAGCTTAGCAAAATTATAGATTTAAAAGTCAGAAATACTAGTTTTCCTTCGCAGCCTTCCTTTCTCCAACAACAAGAAGCAGAGCCAACAGGAGCCTTCGCATTGCTGGGAAGCCAGATCGCTCATCGGAGCGGCGCGCTTCTTTTTCTCCCGCAGGGGGGGGTGAACGGAGCCCTTGGAGCCCTCGACATCGCCCTTCCCCCGCTCTTCACCGGCGGGACCGTCCGATTCCTCGGCGGTCTGCCCGGCACCAGGGAGATCTTCCCCAGCCGCCTGCAGCCCCAGAGAGCCGGAAAGCTCCGCGCAGCGTCCCACGTGTAGTGGACTGGGCGCGGCCATCTTGGATTCGCCGGGGGACCAATCAGGAAGCAGCCGGCACCATTTTAAACGGCGTTTTGCCGCTTCTCCTCATTTCGTCTGAGGAAAGCAAGCGGCAGCAGCAGCAGCAGCAAGCAGCGGCTTTTCAAGCAAGTGCGACCCCCAGCCTCAACCGCGGCCACAGCTAGCCACAAGGAGGCCAGAGGACACGATCCGGCTCCCAGCGCGCTCTGCAGCAGCAGCATCAAGACATCAAAGGTCGTATCCCTCGCGCGCCCCCCCCCATCCGCCCATTCCATTGCCCCAGGCACTAAATCTTAGCCATGGAGCACCAGATCATAGCTGAGGGGCCTGAACAGGGGGATGCCACCTGGGAGGAGAGGCCCCTCATTAGGAAGGCGGGCAGGGTTGCTAGGGAGGCCATTAAGGACCTCAGCAGGGGGCCCTACTCCAGGAGGGATGAAGCAGGCCAGGATAAAGCAGAGGCCAGGCGCCATAAGGCCCTGGACCGCCAGTTTGATAGGGCCCAAAGGCAAACCATTGACATAGCACAGGCCCACAGGGAGGCTTCTCCCGAGCCTCCTGGGGGGAGGAGTTTGACCCAGGCTAGGGCCAACCCCACCTATGAGAGGGATCTCAGAGATTTATCCCTGGATCACTCTTCCCTTATCTCCCAATCTCCTTCCCACTCCATGGGGGGTGGGACTGACCTATTCAATTGTGAGATGGAGGGGGATGAGGGGATAGCCAACCCCATCCAGCCTGTAATACAGGAACCTCCGGCACCTATTCCAGAAGGGGTGGGGGGGCGCCCCTCAGAGGACCAGGGCCCGTCTCTCTCGGCTGAGATGAGACAGGTGATTAATGCAGCCATTTCCCAGGGCATTGCTCAGGGGCTCAAAGACCAGGCAGAGGCGCAACCACAGGGGCCCAGAAGTAGGCCACGCTATGCCAGGGCCTCCTCACCCCACCCTTCGGTGATTAGCGCCGAATCCATCAATGAGATAGATGACCTGGCGGAGCCTGAGCTCTCTGAGGATGAGGGCGTGACCCCGGACAAGCCTGCATTTTCGGGCTTGTTCCAACCTGCTTATTTTAAGTCTATCCTTCATAAAGCGAAGACCATCACGCGCATGTCGGTCACATCCTCTTCCTCTCAGGCGACCTCAGATCCCCAGGCCCCTACAGACCCTGAGGACCCCAGCGGGGGCCTCTTTGAGGAATCAGTCACCCCCCAGGACCTGATCCCTGCTCCCCAACTGTTTAGGGACGTAGTTCAGCGCCAATGGGTTCAGCCCGCTTCGTGGACTGCCCCGGGTACCAACGACAAAAAGCTCTATGCTGTAGATCCCAGCATGGAGGAGCTACTTAAACTTCCGGAGGTCGACCCTCCGGTCGCTGCTCTAACATCCAATTCAGTACTCCCACCAGACCTACTAGAAGGCCTTAAGGCAGAGGACAAGCGGACTGAGCGCGCATGTCACAAGACACACCAGGCGGCGGCCTGGGCCATTAAGGCGTCTACCTCGGCCTCATTTTTTAGCAGGGCATCCATAGCCTGGTTGCGCCAACTCCTCAAACGTCTCCCCCAGGGAGATGCCAGACTCCGTCATGATGTTAACAAGATCATGCTGGCAGCAGAATACACTGCGGATGCCTCACTTACCTGAAGCACAACATCAACTGGCTAGAGTTGAGGGCAGTTCGTCTCGCTTTACGTCACCTTCGGTCGGAAGTGCAGGGCCAACACCTCCTAGTCCGGACGGACAACGTAGCGACGAAGGCGCACATCAACCGCCAGGGCGGAACCAGATCCACAGCACTGATGAGGGAGGCCGATGCTCTGGGCAGATGGGCCGAACATCACCTGGGCTCCATTCGGGCCGAGCACATCTCCGGAGTGGACAACGTTCGGGCGGATTGGCTGAGCAGGGCCACCCTGGATCCATCAGAGTGGCAGCTCCACCCAGACCTGTTCCAACAGATCTGCCACAGGTTCGGACTCCCTCTCCTCGACCTATTTGCCTCCCCACGGAACGCCCAGCTCCCACGCTTCTTCACTCGGTACCAGTCGCCGCTGGCGGAGGGAATGGCCGCTCTCACCTCTCCGTGGCCGACCGGCCTCCTGTACGCATTCCCTCCAGTGCCCCTGCTACCACGGGTCATCAGGAAGATCTTGAGGGAGGGAGCGGAAGTCATCCTAGTGGCCCCATATTGGCCACGTCGGACCTGGTTCGCGGACCTTTCCAGCCTCTCCATCAATTCACCTTGGAGGATCCCACCACACGAGGTCTCTCTCTGCCAGGGGGCTGTTCTGCACCCAGAGCCTCAATGGCTCAATCTAACCGTCTGGCACTTGAGAGGGATCTGCTGACCCGGGCCCACTTCTCAGACCCGGTCATACACACCATTCAGGCGGCCCGCCGACCCTCCACCACCAGGATCTACGGAGCGACCTGGCAAGCCTTCTCAAATTGGTGCTCCCGGCGTCAATTAACACCGCTCTCTGTCTCTCTCCCGCACATTTTGGATTTCCTTCAGGAGGGCTTTGAGAGGGGCCTCGCCCCGGCCACCCTCCGTCGCCAGGTTGCTGCCCTGGCCACGGTCCTGTCAGCCGGCTACCTCCAGCCTCTCAGCCGTCATCCCAGTGTGCGGTCCTTCCTCAAGGGAGCAACCAATCTCCGGCCACAGGTCATCCACCGCTACCCCACGTGGGACCTGACCACGGTCCTCAGAGGTCTCTCGGAACCTCCATTCGAGCCCCTACGCTCGAGTTCCCTCCGGCTACTATCATTCAAGACAGCCTTTCTAGTCGCAATTACCTCAGCACGACGGGTGTCAGAGCTAGCGGCGCTCTCGACTAGAGAAGAACTCTGCCGCTTCCTCAGCGACAGAGTAGTACTCCGTCTCGACCCATCGTTTGTGCCTAAAGTCAATTCTTGGTTCCACAGAGCACAGGAAATCGTTCTCCCGAATTTCTGCCCCAAGCCCTCCCATCCCAGGGAGCGTCGATGGCACACCCTAGACGTCCGTCGAGCGCTCAAGCACTACCTCAAGCGCACATCGGCCTTTCGGCGATCAGAGACCCTGTTCCTCTCGTTCCAACCGGCGTCCATGGGTCGTGGGGTCTCCTCGTCTACCATCGCCCGCTGGCTCAAGGCCTGCATCGCCCTCGCATACGAACATCAGGGCCGGACCAGGCCCCAGGGGCTCACGGCCCACTCAACCAGAAGTGCGGCCACCACAGCGGCCTGGGCCTCACAGGCTCCCATCGAGGAGATATGCAGAGCAGCCACATGGGCGTCACCTTCCCTCTTTGTTCGCCATTACAAATTGGACAAATACGCTTCCGCTGACGCTGCCTTCGGCCGTCGGGTCTTGCAAAGCGTAGTTGCTCAAGTCGAGTAGTCACACTGAGCCCATTCGGGCACCCTCCCTAGTGACATTTTGCTTGGGCATGTCCCTTGCATGGACACTCAGAGCTGTGCACCTGAGAATGACCATTGTCTTACCTGAAGGGTCCTTCTAGGTGCACAGCGATGAGTGTCCATTCCCCCCCTAATCTCTCTAGTTGCTTGTCTGATGTATTCACAGGGGATGAATCGCGTGGCGAACACAGTCTCAAGAGGACAGAACTTCATTAAGAAACTGAAGGATCATGGGAAAGGAAGGCGGGACTCAGTATTTTAATTCAGTCCAATGGGCAGCGGAGCTGAGTTAACCCTTGCATGGACACTCATCGCTGTGCACCTAGAAGGACCCTTCAGGTAAGACAATGGTCAGTCTCATTACCTAGGATTTCCTCTACTGCTTGTATATGATACAAGGCATTATTGAGGGACCAGAGCCCACGGGAAAAAGTAAGGGGTTGGTAGTTCTTCAGGTACTGTCTGGATTGTTCAAGGTCCCTATGGTTTCTAATCTTTCTTTCAGGTAAAGTGGGTATAATATAGGTGGGTGGGAAGAGCACAGATACATAACAAATCATATGGTCTCATCTCAACAGTTGTTAAGTCTATTTGTCTTAATATCTTAGCCTTCACACACAGAGACACACCAATCACCTAGTGGTAATAATTGGGTAGCTCCCCTAATTCTAGTGTGGGTAGCTACAAATACCTTTTGGGTAAATTTTCTAATTGAGAGAACACCTATGGGAGATGGCAGTTCTCCTCTCACACAAGTATGGTTCCGGAGACTTTTGATTCCAGAACAATAACTTAAGTCCCAGTTCTTCTACTGAGGAAGTCAAAGGCTGTGCAGTCCAAGAATCAGGAATGGCAGATTGTGGGTATTTCTTCACTCTGGAAGTGATGTATCCAAGATGCCAGGCCTTCCACTTTTAGTGCTTTATGGATGGTCAGAAGCACTTGAAATGGTCCCTTCCACTGCTGATCCAAGGAGGTTGTTGGTCCCCACGTCTTTACAAGCACCCAGTCTGCAGGCTGAAATGGATGCACTGGATTATCTATTTTTCATGGTGGAGGAGGCAGCATCTAGATTGGGTGAGACTTCCTTCCGCTCATTGGAGGGCTGAGTCTGGGTAATTTTCAGGTCCCGCCCCTCTTCACCGGGCATGCCCAGTTTCGACTCAGCCCTCAATGAGGAAGCTGCGTCTTGCAAGTCCTCCAGTCTAGATTGCCTTCGATCAACACCAAAGGAAAAGAAAGAGGAAATTGGCAAGGAAGCCAAACGGTTCAAAGGTGACAGCTCTGCTCCCGCGAAGGCAGCAAGCCTTGAACCGGGCCTTCAAGCCCTTTTAGGGCAAACAGGCCGGCGAGCGCATCCCCACCACAGCGGCCCCCGCTGAAGGGATTAAAGAGCGCTCAGCCATCCGGACACCCGGAAGCCTCCCCGACGCCGCAGCAGCCGCTACCACAGCCTCCTTCTTGGCATCGGCCATCGCGTCAAGACTCCTGTGGCTCAGACAGTGGCAGGCTGACGCCCGTCATAAGTGGAAGCTTGCATCCGCCCCCTTCAAGGGCAACTCACTTTTTGGCAGTTCCTTGGATCCCTTCCTGGTCGAAAACAAGGACAAGCGTAAGGTACTCCCCTCGGCCCCCAAGAGGGGGTTCCACCGCACGAATCCCTATCCCAGACGGTCGCCCTTTCGAGGCAACGACGCAGGATCGTCCTTTCATCCCCAGGACTATGGTTTGTCCTTTTGGGGGGGGGACTTCGGCTCTCAGGGGTTCAGACAGCAGGGAGGCTACTTTCCCAGAAACGGGGGCCCCTGACCGCCCCCAGAGGGGCAGACAGGCCAAGCGGCCTTTCCCGGGGGGGGGACCGCTCCTACCGCCGGAACTAACTACCCGGCTACCTCCTTCCCCATTGGTGGCAGGTTAGCCCAGTTCGCTGACCAATGGGATAGGACCATGTCCGATGTTTGGGTCATGTCCACAGTTAGATATGGTTTGTGTTTAGAGTTTATTTCTTCTCCTCCAATGGGTTTCAAGGCCTGCCCGGTCTCGTCCAATCCGGCACGCCGACGCCTCATGCAGGAGGCCATCCAACATCTGTTGGATATCCAGGCAATAGAGCCGGTTGAATTTATTGACCGCTCCCTCTCCCCACAGGGACTCGGGGCGGTACTCCTTGACCAGCACGGACAGGGGTTTTATTCCATCATTTTTGTTATCCCCAACGTTTCTGGGGGTTGGAGAACTATTTTAGATTTAAAAAGATTAAACAAGTTTATTTGTTACAAGCGCTTCAAGATGCATTCCTTACAATCCATCCTAAGGGGAATCCGGGAGGGAGAATTCCTAGCGTCCATAGACCTGACGGAAGCCTATCTCCACATCCCGATTGCGCCCCAGCATCGACAGTTCCTCCGTTTCTCCTACCAGGGGCTCCATTTCCAGTATACTGCCCTACCCTTTGGGCTCTCATCGGCTCCCAGAGTGTTCACTAAGGTATTAGCAGCCCTCTTGGCCAGCTTGCGGGAGGTTCCAATCAGGCTGAAAGCATATTTAGACGACATTCTCGTTCAGTCCCCCTCTCCCGAAAGGGCACGAAGGGACCTGGCCATCACCATAAAGACATTACAGGGCCATGGCTTCTCCGTTTACATCCCTAAGAGTCACCTTCTCCCCTCTACCCGTTTGGTTCATCTAGGGGCTCTGATAGACACAGTGGAGGGCAGAGTGTTCCTGTCTCAGGAGTGCCAGGAATCTCTTAGGGCCTTAGCGACCTAGGTCTCCGGCCATCCCAGAACCTCTCTAGCCACCCTGACAAAATTGCTGGGAACCATGGTCTCGGCCATAGGCATCGTGCCTTGGGCACGCCTGCATTCCAGAGCCCTCCAATGGTTTCTCTTACCGTTTCAGAAACGGCTCCTGAGCTGTTCCCATAGAGGTCTCCCAGTCCCTCCGGTGGTGGACGTCCCGGGCTATCTCCAAGGGCCGTCTATTCAAAGAGCAGGACATGCTGACGGTGTCCACAACGCCAGCCTGTTTGGGTGGGGGCCCACTTTCAGGACCAGATGGCTCAGGGGCAGTGGGGGCCTGCAGACCTGTCACACAGCATCAACTGGCTAGAATTGAGGGCTATCCATCTAGCCCTCCGCCACTTCCTGCCCTTCCTGAAAGGAGGACACGTCTTGGTCTTAACGCACAATACGTCTGCCAAGGCACACGTGAACCGGCAGGGGAGCACCCGTTCCCTCTCCCTCATGACCGAGGCCAGAAGGTTGGGTCTCTGGGCCGAACGTCACCTCCCCTCCTTAACGGCAGAGCATATCTCAGGGGAGCCGAATGTGCAGGCGGACTGGCTCAGCCACGAGGTGGTAGACAACTCCGAATGGCGCCTACATCCGGCACTGTTCCAGGGCATAGTCAGTAAGTTCGGCCTTCCAGAGGTAGACCTCTTTGCCACCCCCCTCAATGCCCAGCTCCCGAGGTTTTTTTCCCGTTTTCCGTCACGGGTCGGAAGGAACGGATGCGCTGCGATGCCCTTGGCCCTCCGGCCTCCTCTACGCTTTCCCTCCGCTGCCTCTCCTAGACAGAGTTATCCAGAAAATAGTGACGGAGAGGGCGGAAATCATCCTGCTGGCCCCCCATTGGCCCCGCAGGACCTGGTTCGCAGACTTGCAGGCTCTGTCAGTGGCCCGGCCATGGAGGATCCCAGGGGACCAGATTTCCCTCATCCAGGGGTCGCTGGAGCATCCCGACCCACAGTGGCTTCAACTGACCGTATGGCGCTTGAGCGGAGCATCCTGAGACAGAGCAACTACTCTTCCAAGGTCATCCAGACGATCCAGGCCTCTAGACGACCTTCAACAAACCACATCTACGACTCCACATGGCGGGCCTTTTGCAACTGGTGCTCCCCCAGGGCCATACTTCCACACAAGGCCACCATTCCTCACGTCCTGGATTTCCTGCAAGCCGGCCTTGACAAAGGTCTGGCTCTGAACACCATCCGACGGCAGCTAGCAGCCATCTCGTCGGTCTTGACCTGCGGGGGCCTCGGAGCTTTATTCCAGAGGCCCACAGTGCGACAATTCCTGAAGGGGGCTTTGAACATCGCCCCCCCGGCAGTTCACAGGTACCCCTCCTGGGATCTGCCCAAGGTGCTGGACTGTCTCACGGGACCCCCCTTTGAACCCTTGAGGGAGGTCTCCTTAAGACACTTAACCTTGAAGGTCGCCTTCCTCGTAGCCATCACATCGGCTCGTAGGATTTCTGAACTCCAAGCCCTCTCTGTCAGAGAGGAACTGTGCATCTTTCATCAGGACAGAGTAGTTTTACGCCTGGACCCCTCCTTCATTCCTAAGGTGTGTTCCTGTTTTCATCACTCCCAGGAACTAGTGCTGCCGAACTTCTGCCCGAAGCCCGCGCACCCCTTAGAGCGCAAGTGGCACACCTTGGACGTGAGGAGGGCTCTCAAGATCTACATCTCAAGAACCCGCCCATTTCGGGCATCAGAGTCACTCTTCGTTTCCTTCCAACCTTCCTCCCAAGGCAGGAAGGTGACATCAGCGACCATCGGGAGGTGGCTGCGCGCATGCATCGCCCTGGCCTACCAGTCACGCTCCTCCGCGACGCCTCACCGCCCACTCTACCAGAAGTGCGGCCACCTCGGCGGCGTGGGCAGCTCAAGCCTCTCTCCAGGAGATATGCAGAGCAGCCACCTGGGCCTCTCCATCACCTTTCATCAACCATTATAAACTGGACACCTTTGCCTCAGCAGATGCGACCTTTGGCCGCAGGGTCCTCCAAGCAGTGGTCCGAGCTGAGAGACCTAGTCAATTGTGATTCCCGCCCGGGGACACCGCCAGCTTTGGTACGTCCCAATTTAGATGCTGCCTCCTCCACCATGGAAAAAGAGCGTTGGTTCTTACCTGAGACGCATCTTTTCATGGTGAGGAGGCAGCATCTAGCCCCACCCCAGGGGCTACAGGATGCATCAGCTCGTTCCATTCCAGGGAGGGACCAGGAATCGGCCACCTGTATCTGTCTTAACTGTGCCAAAGGTGTCCTGTGACTTATACCAAGACTGGACATTACTCGAATAATTACTGCAAGACGCTTTGAGTCTAGATTTCTTCGTTGAAACTGGGCATGCCCGGTGAAGAGGGGCGGGACCTGAAAATTACCCAGACTCAGCCCTCCAATGAGCGGAAGGAAGTCTCACCCAATCTAGATGCTGCCTCCTCACCATGAAAAGATGCGTCTCAGGTAAGAACCAACGCTCTGTCCAGGGTACTGATTTTCCTGTAGATAATGGGAAATAAAATTCATAACCCCAGCGAGTTGTCTTACATATTGGTACAAGGTCAGTTCGCCCACCAGTGGGATGGACATCTCCCTCTGCCTTTAGGGAGGGATGCGGTTGTCCAAAAAGGGCCTCAAAGAGGCTCAAGCCTATTCGCTTTCGAGGTGCAATGTGAAACCATAACAACTTAAGTGGCAAAGTTTGCAGTGAGGCCAGGTGAGCCTCCTTAGCTAGCTGTTGTTTTTGTAAATCATTACATTTTTTCCCATAGGACTACTTGCCAGGTGGTAGACTGAGTAAAGCTTCCAAGTGATGTTTAACTGTTTACACAAACCTTTGCTCTGAAATATGGGCCATAATCAAATGATATACTATTTGGCAGCCCAAACCTAGGAATAATTTCTTCCAGTAGGACATTTACTACTTCATGCTCTTTATTAGTCCTGCAAACAAAAGCTTCAGGCCATCCTGTGAAGGTACATTCTAGTCCCAAAACATACTTAAAACCTTGCTTTCTAGGTAATTCAGTGAAGTCTATTTCTCAAATTGTCCCTGGGTAGTTGCCTTTAAGTTGGACTCATAGGGGTGGGCGCCTGTCTACTTTTGGATTATTTCTGGCACAGATCAGACAAGCTGCTACAGTTTGGAGATAGCAGAATAGAGGCCCTTGCTTACTACACAGCATGTCATAAAATCTACCAGTGCTCTTGACCCCCAATGTGTGCTAGTGTTGCAGAAAATCAGGAAACTGGGAGAACGAGATCGCGATAAGCCTTTTATTTTTGGCCAAAGGTCCGAGCAGAAATAAGTTTCACTAACACCCGGACAAAGATCCATAGAAAAAGCAAGTTCTTATATATCTTTCATATATATATGCTAATGGCATAACTTTTTGAAGCTAACAAATGTTCCTAAAGTTTAATGCTTGTAGTAGAAAATATGACTGCTTGTTCATGCAGATTTCTACCTCACTGATGTTTATGTCCTAAAATTTATGTCCCTACATCTTTTCTCTTCTCTTATCTATGTCTCTTTTGTGGATTCATACAGTGGTTTGGCTAGCGGGGCAAAATTCGGTTTCCATATTCTACAATACCCTGCTACAACCAAAACCCCTCATAATTGTCTCCTATTAGTTGGCTTTGTCATTAAATCTAATCTTTAAATTTTTCAACACCACTACGCTGTGGGGAATAGACGGCATGAAGTTTCCACTTATTTCCAAGAGCTTAGGAAAAAATTTGTGTCACCTGAGCTGTGAAGTATGGGCCACAATCTGAGGCCATATACAAAGGCACCCCAAATCTTGGCACAATGTCTTTCAGTACACACAAAACCAAGAGATCTCTAAATCCTAATTTCTGGGAAAATTTCCGGGAAATCTATTTGGCACTCAGCCCTGTAGAAGGACTCCCAAAGGAAGTTTCATCCTGTCTTTGGGTTGTTTTGTCACCACAGAGACAGGCTACAGCAACCTGATTCTAACTACCGATCCCCGGAAAAAAACCTCCTCGTACAATTCTTCCGGCAGGTCCCCTGGCCTCCCACCTTTCTAAGAGCTTCAGCGAGGAAAAAATGTGTTTCCTTTTGCATTTTGAAGTTCCTTCTTTGAGGTTTTGAGCCCAATTAATATATGCTTTGTAATTTTTTAATCTTATTACAATGACAATAAAGATGATGATGATGATGATGATGATTATTATTATTTTCATTCCACAAGTTCAGAGATGCCTTTTTGGCCCCCCTTCTCGTCTTCTGTAATTTTTGCCCTAATGTCATCTGCAGAGTGACCAATGAAGATTGTATTGACCATTCTCTTATTTTCTTCAACTTCAGGATCTAATTTGGTATTTTGCTTAAAGATCTGATAATGCATACTAGGAATTCCCCTGGATTTTCATCCTGTTTCTGTTGAACTTGATAGACCTTCCCTAAGTTCTTAACTTTTGTTTGAGTCCTAACAAAACTAAGGTCCAATAGTTTTGCAGCTGAATGGACTAAGGTTCCCAATCTGCTTCTTTCAGTAACCATGTCCAGTCCGGATCTTTTGCATGATCCTTTTGCAAAGGCTTATTCATGGTTCCCTTCACCAGCCTTCTTTTCTCTGGGGTTTATGAAATTTCCATCAGACTTTGTATGTCTGCCCAAGTAGACTGGTGAGTTCAGGAAAAATAGATGCAAAAAGGACATGCATCTCATCTGGATTTCCTCTGTAATTAGGAGTTTGATTTTTCCAATTATATAAATCAGCCATTGAGAATGGAGCATACACTCACATTTTACGCTGCTCCCCCTCAGCTCCTGGCAATAAAATTTCTCTTAGGGGCAATTTGAGTTTTTGTCTCAACTACTCCTTTGGACAGGGTTTGTGGTTCACTTGATCTGTCCCTTCAGGAACCTTTTTTGGTTTCCTTCCTCCTGGCCCCACCTAATGGGTCCATTTGTTCTCTTCTAACCAATATCTGATTCCATCTTTTGTCTCCCTGGGTCTCCTACCCCTTCAGTGTCAACCATTTCATGTCAAGGTTACACATGTGGAAGGCACTGATGTCAGAGACACACACACTCTTTTTTTTAACACTTAAACACATCAACAAAGACAAACATGCAAGCTAAAACAACACAGAAACTAAATGTTCTTGTTGAGACTTTTCTTTTCTCTCTCTCTCTTTCTTTCTCTTTCTGGAGGCTTGTTACTCATCCTGGTAACTGACTATATCTCAGAGTTTTTCTAAGAGTGTTGTATTCTGTCCACTCAGGACTACACACCTTACAACTCTTTTCTCTCTCTGGGGTGTTCAGTGTCTTCTCTGTTGTAATTAATTCTTTGAACCTCCCAGCAAACGCTGGCCTATTTTTAAAGGTCCAAAGTTTTCTATACCTATTTTTTTGGAATCTCCTAGCAGACGCTAGCATATTTTTAAAGATCCAGAAGTATAGAGTAACTTGTATTGAAGAGGCGTTCAAGGAACGCTTCCTTCACCACCCATGTTCTATTTCTAAGACACTGCCACCGACCTGGGGTGCCGAAATATCATGGTCGCCTTCAGAAACTGCGGTGACTTAACCTCCCACACAATTCTAGAGCCTCATTAGGATACGCCAGTTCCTTTAGGAAGGGACGCTATCCCGGGCTCAGGGGGGTGATCGGGCTCCCTCTTCCACTCTCAACGGAGTGGGTCTACAATTCCCACAATACTTGCCTGCAGGCGTCTTCTTTTCTCTCAGCCGGCGTTATTGATGGGCTTATCTTGATCTCGTGGTTCTTGGCCGGTGGTGTTCGTCCAAGTGCCCAGGGAGGGGTCGTGAGTCTCCTTACAGAGAAATCTCTGTCGGCGCCGAAAGGTATGACTAGACGGTCCCATTTGGGCACTTGGTCGGTCCGTGCCGGCCTCAGCGAAATATCGCTCCTTATCTCCAGGCTAAGGCTCGCCATAAATGTTGCAGAAAATCAGGAGACTGGGAGAACGAGATCGAGATAAGCCTTTTATTCTTGGCCAAAGGTCCGAGCAGAAATAAGTTTTGCTAACACCCGGATCCATAGAAAAAGCAGGTTCTTATATATCTTTCAAAGAGCAGTTTTGAACACGGAAATACCTAAACCATTCCTATTGGATACTTGAGGACCAAGCCTTGTAAGGAGTTGGGGGTCTTTACTTCTCCTTTTGTCTTAAGCCATACGTGTCTCTAAATCAGCGTTTCTCAAATAGTGGGGCGCGCCCCCCAGGGGGGGCGCGAGGCTCCGTAAAGGGGGGCGCGTTTGACCTCGGCTGCGCCTGCTGCTCTTGATGCCTCTGGATTTCCCCGTTGGCATCGCCGATAGTCAGGAGCCTCACACCCGGAAAGACCGATACCACCGCCGCCGCCGTCTTGGCATCCCAGGCCCGCTCCGCGGCGGCGGCGGCTGTAGGTAAAGCCCGAAGGCGACTGAGAAAGGCGTCAGAGAAGGAGCGGCCGGAAGCCGTGCCTCTTGAGCACCGCTAGGCTGGACGAGGCAGAAAGCGGACGCGCCCTCTACTGGCCGGCGGGGATAAGGAAGGGGATGCGCTTTTAAAAAAACAATTAAAAATCTGATTTTTTAAAAAATTAAATCGGATGTTTTTTATTTAAACCGGATTTTTTTTGTTTTTATCACATTTATTTTAATAAAATGCTTTTACAGTAAAAAAGGGGGGGGCGCGAAATGTTTTCTTCTTCCTAGGGGGGGCCTGACAGAAAATAATTGAGAAGCACTGCTCTAAATGAACTTTAACTGAACCTTGTGGTTTTGTAAGAACTATTGAACTCTGTGGTTAGGCACTTACTTTCCTGTTCTTTTGCAAGGAACAACGGTCTATGTCTCCTTTTAATATAGAAGTAAAAGGGGCCCTAAGAGGCTGTCTAGCCCAGTAGGTTTCATGTTTAATGTCCAATTCTCACTTTACGTCCTGCCTTATTCCCCCCTTCTAGACTCTATTTTTAACTACAATTGAGTCTAGCCTCTTATTGTGTTTTATTATGACATTTGGCATTGCATATGGCAAGGTTAATATCTCAGGAGTACATATTAGGTAATGCAAACACATAATACGATCAGGTTATGATAATGATACATCTCAGTAAGCAGAAAAAGACAAATACATCATATATCAAACTTAAATCTGTTAAGGCAACTTTTCTAGTCCCCAGGGTGTAAGTTGTACATACATTCCTGTATCTGAATTTTCATCTTCTTTTTTTTTTTTATATTGAAAAAGTTTTATTGGTTTTACATTTTTCTATAGGGTAGGGTAAGGGATACAAAGAAATTTTGAAAGCATTCACGTCAGAGTCGTCGGCCCTTCCGAGACCTCAAAATACACAATAAAAAAAATAACAAAAAAAAGCATTTTTCATAACACTACAAGGTAAAAGCAAGTACATATACCTAAATTCTCAGTTCCATGCTGTCAGACATTTACAATAAATCCAGAAAATATTATACAAAATTGTTCAGAAAAATCAAGGCAAAGTTATTTTTTCGATCTAAGTCTCTTGGCTATTGTATCTTCTTTTTCTCCTCCCTGGCCCCCAGCAGGCGGGGCCGTGGCCCCCTCCGTCCCCCCTGGATCTTCCCCCAGGGCAGAGGAATGTTTTTTAAGAAAGGCTTCCGCCTCAGCAACTGTTTTAATCCTCACTCTTCCTCCTTCCCAGAACACCAGCATCCCTTCGGGTGTCACCCACTTGAACCAAATCCCATGATCAAACAATGTTTTAGACAAGAAGGAAAATTTCCGTCTTGCATCTCGAATCTTTCTAGGAATCTGCTTCAAGATAGTGACCTTTTTGTGTTGGTAAATTAAAGGGTTCTCTCTCTGCGCCCTCAGGATTTCCTCTCTGGTTGACCTTCTAACAAATTTCACATGTATCTCTCTAGGCACTTCATTTATCCTGGCATATGCTGAGTTAATTCTATAAGCTAGGTCAATGTCCCCCCTGATCTCATCTTTAGGTTTTTGTAAATAGTTTGCTAAAATTGTGCTCATAAGATCAGGGAGGCATTCACCAGATTCCTCTAGAACGTTCTGAAATCTCAAAAAATATGTCATTCTTTCCATATCAATCCTAGACACATGCCCATCTATTTCCCCAACCTCTTTAGTAACATTTTTAATCTCTCCCTTAACCCCCACCAACCCCCCTTGCAATTCTTCAGTCTTCTGTGTGTTTTCCAGCACCTGGTTCCTGGTATCCAATAGCTCCTTCTTGAAATTGATGTTTTCAGCCCTCTGGGCCTGAATTTCGTTTACCAAAGTTTGTATAACAGTTTCAAGAGAAGCCAGCCGTTGTTCTAAACTTGCCAGTGCTGTTTCTTGAGCCATAATTATCTGTTAAAGTCAGTGCCAGCCAAAATGGCGTTTTCAGGGTGGGGCTGGTGAGACTAGCCGGGAGCCAAAAGTTCAGATCAAGGTTGGAACGTTGTAAAATTCAGAAACCAAGAGAGAGACAATTTTCCAGCTCAATAGTTATAATAACGAAGGTAATCCAGAAAGGAATCACAAATCCAACAAGAAAAAAATTCTTCATTAATATCCAGAGAGAGTCCCACTTGTAAAGAGACGCTGGGAATTTTCCATGATTAAAATAGTCAGGCAGGGACAGAGAGAAGCCACTTTCCACCGCCCATCTCAGAGCCCAGAGGAGAGAGTAGAAAAATAAATTCTTTATAACCAGCCAGACCTAGAAACAATGTTGCAAGTAGCCGCATACCACTTTCCCTTGTTAGAGACAGTCCAGATTTAAGATTTCCGCTTTCTCTTCCAGAGAAGCCATTTTTAAGTGCCGCTTAAGTCCGAGGGGGTTTTTTTGGAAACAACCACCCCCCTCCCAGTCCGTTCAGCCTGGCTGGCAGCAAGGGAAAAAAAAGTCTTTTTAAAACTCACTCTCCCTCGCAGCTGAAGCCCCGGCGATCCTTCCGATCTCCTCCGCTCAGCCCTCTACATAAAAGTGAATGGCGCCGACAGCCGTTGGCGAAGGGAAAACCCCCCGCAGCATGTTCCTCCTCACCTAGGTCGCGGAGGGGATCGCTCTCCCCACCGCCGTGAGGAGAAACGTCTCCTCCGAGCCGACCCTACGGGAGACCTCCGGTAACCGGAGTGTCTCGCCCCCGTGGGGGGGCAGAAAAGGCAACAAAGCGGCGAGCGAGCCCAAGGCTCGCACGTCGCCGCTGGAGCCGGAACCGGAAGCCCAATTTTCATCTTCTTTGAAGGGGTCAGAGAACCTGACCCAGTAGGTTTCATGTTTAATGTCCAATTCTCACTTTACGTCCTGCCTTACTAGCATGTATTTTTTTTTATATAAATAAAAATGTTAAGTATGAGTTTGTTCAAAACAGCTAATCTCAGAAACTACTGCACCAATCGTCACCAAATTTTCACACAACGTTCCTTACAAGTGCAGCACCAATGATACGTACAGATTGTGTGGATGGCATACCGGTGCCAGGTACACGCCACACAAATGTAAAACTGTAGCTCTTCTGTGTGTTTCCCTCCCCTTTGCGGCCCCTCCCACCCAGCCGCTTTTCAGCTCATGTCACTTGCACGAGTGTCATATCTGCGTCATATCCGTGACGGTCACCTCCTCAGCAGCCTCTCTCTCCTCTGCCACCAGCCCCCCGCCAATTACCCCCGCACAATTCCCCCCCCCCAATTGCCCCCGCACGTCGTGGGTGGCGAGGGAGGCCGCTGACTCGGCAGCGGCCTCTCTCGCCACCCACGACGCCAACTCCCCCCCCACAAGGCCGCTGCCACTGCCCCCCTCCACCGACTCCCCCCCACCCCAAGGCCATTGACTCGTCAGTGGCCTCTCTCGCTGCCCAAGCTGCCAAGTCCCCCCGCCCAAGGCCGCTGCTGAGTCAGCGGTCTCCGCCGCCGCCGCCAACTCCCCCCCCCCGCGCCAAGGCTGCTGCCGAGTCAGCGGCCTCTCCTCCGCAACAGCCCGCACTGCCAACTCCCCCCCGCCAAGGTCGCTACCAAGTCAGCGGCCTCTCTCTCCTCTCTCTAGGTAGGTAGGTAGGTAGAGGGAGAGAGGGAGAAATCTTGACATCTTGACATCTTGACAAACTTGAACATTGGGCACTAATAAAATGAAATTCAATGGCGAAAAGAGTAAGGTTCTACATTTAGGCAACAAAAATGAAATGCACAGGTACAGTATAGGTGGTACCTTGCTCAATAGCAGTAACTGAAAGGGATGTTGGAGTCCTAGTAGACAACCATTTAAATATGAGCCAGCAGTGTGCAGCAGCTGCCAAAAAAGCCGACACAGTTCTAGGCTGCATAAACAGAGGGATAGAATCAAGATTACGTGAAGTGTTAATACCACTTTATAATGCCTTGGTAAGGCCACATTTGGAATACGGCATCCAGGTTTGGTCGCCACGATGTAGAAAAGATGTGGAGACTCTAGAAAGAGTGCAGAGAAGAGCAACAAAGATGATTAAGGGACTGGAGACCAAAACATATGAAGAACGGTTGCAGGAACTGGGTATGTCTAGTTTAATCAAAAGTAGGATTAGGGGAGACATGATAGCAGTGTTCCAATATCTCAGGGGTTGCCACAAAGAAGAGGGAGTCAAACTATTCTCCAAAGCACCCGAGGGCAGAACAAGAAGAAGCAATGGGTGGAAACTAATCAAGGAGAGAAGCAACTTAGAACTGAGGAGAAATTTCCTGACAGTTAGAGCTTGCCTCCAGAAGTGGTGAATGCCCCAACACTGCATGTCTTTAAGAAGATGTTGGATAGCCATTTGTCTAAAATGGTATAGGGTTTCCTGCCTAGACAGGTGGTTGGACTAGATGACCTCCAAGATCCCTTCCAACTCTGCTATTGTATTTATTTGTATTTATTTGTATTTATTTGTATTTATTTAAATATGGTAGATAGATAGGTAGAGGGATAGAGAGAGAGAGGGAGTAATACAGTAGGTAGGTAGGTTGGTAGGGGGATAGAGAGGGAGAGGAAGAAATACGGTAGGTAGGTATGTAGAGGTATAGGAGAGGGAGAAGTACTGTAGGTTAGGTAGGTTGGTAGAGGGATAGAGGGAGAAATACAGTAGGTAGGTAGGTTTAACCAGACTGGGCCACAGCAACGCATGGCCGGGATAGCTAGTTACAGGGTCGAGCGGAAGATTTTGGGAGTTATATGCATGATAAAATCGATCAGATTCGGGACGGGTTGGCCTCCGACTGGATTAGTTCAGACGGGTTGACTGAGGCAGGTCTTCAGAATGTTACCTGGGAGGAGTTCGATCCTGTGACTCCTGAGGACAGGATATTGGGGCGTCTGAGCGCCACCACATTTGATTTTTTTAAATTTTATTTATATTTATATCCCGCCCTTCTCCGCAGAGGACCCAGGGCGGCGCACAGGAAATTTAAAAACATACAGAATACAAAAATAAATACATAATTTAAAATATAGATTAAATTGTCTTATCCTATGCTAAAAACCAAATTTTCAAATCTTCCCCTGGGTGTCGCCAGTCGGCATTGTCCGGCCGACGGCACCCTGAGAAGGCCCTCTCTGTGGGAGCGTATCGGTCTAAGGGATGTATGGGGCAGGAGGCAGTCTCGCATATAACTAGGCCCCGAGCCATGGAGCGCTTTAAAGATGGTCGTCAAAACCTTGAAGCGCACCCAAAAGGCCACAGGAAGCGCAGGATCGGTGTTATGTGGGAGCATCTAGTGGCTCCCATAATCACCCGCGCGGCTGCGTTTTGGACTAACTGTAGCTTTCGAGTGCACCTCAAGGGAAGCCCCATGTAGAGAGCATTACAGTAGTCGAGTCGGGACGTCACGAGAGCTTGAGTGAATGTGCGAAGGGCAGCCCGGTCCAGTAAGGGGCGCAATTGGCGCATCAGGCATACCTGATGAAATGCCCCCCTGGCCACGGCCGCCACATGGTCTTCCATGGACAGCCGGGAATCCAGGAGGACACCCAAATTGCGCGCCCTCTCCACCGGGGCCAGTGTTTCGCCCCCAATGGCCAGAGTTGGAGTAATCTGGCTGAACCGGGGTGCCGGAAACCACAGCCACTCAGTCTTGGCAGGGTTGAGCTTGAGTTTGTTACCACCCATCCAGATCCGTACGGCCTCCAAACACCGGGACAGCACTTCGGCGGCATCGTTGGGGTGGTCTGGGTTGGATATGTACAGCTGAGTGTCATCAGCGTACAGGTGGTACTCCACCCCAAAACCACAGATGATCTCACCCAGCGGCTTCATATATGTGTTGAAAAGGAGGGGCGAGAGGACCGACCCCTGAGGAACCCCGCATAAGAGGGGCCTCGAGGTCGACCTCTGCCCTCCCATCAACACATATTGCGACCGACCAGAGAGGTAGGACGAGAACCACCGCAGAACGGTGCCTCCCAGCCCCAACCCCCCAAGTCGGTGCAATAGGATACCATGGTCAATGGTATCAAAAGCCGCCGAGAAGTCTAATAGGACTAGGATAGAGGAATAACCTCTATCCCGCGCCCTCCAGAGATCATCAACCAACGCGAACAATGCCGTCTCGGTGCTGTGACCGGGTCGGAAGCCGGACTGGCGCGGGTCTAGATAATCAACTTCCTCCAGGTGTCGCGGGAACTGTTGTGCTACCACACTCTCAACAACCTTCACCAAAAAGTGAAGGTTGGAGACCGGATGATAGTTCTCTAATAATGCTGGGTCCAGGGACGGCTTCTTGAGGAGGGGCCTCACTACCGCCTCTTTGAAGACGGCAGGTAAGGACCCCTCACTCAAAGATGCGTTGACAATGCCCTGGAGCCAGCCTCGTGTCTTCTCCCAGGATGCCAGTACAAGCCAGGAGGGACACGGGTCCAATAAACATGTGGTCGCCCTAAGTTTCCTTGACAACGTGTCCATATCCTCGGTGGTAACAAAGTCAAACTCCTCCCAAGAAGGAGCCTCAAGACTAGTCTCGGACAGTCCCACAGGACCACTGACGATGGAGGGTAGCTCATTCCGAATCTGAGTGATTTTCTCCTGCAGATAAATCCCAAATTCCTCTGCACGCCCTTGTAGAGGGGCTTCCCGCGGCCTCTGGTGAAGGAGGGAGCGGGTCACCCCAAACAGGGCGGCAGGGCGGTTATCTGTGGATGCAATAAGGGTGGCACAATAGTCACGTTTGGCCACCCTTATCGCCACTAAGTAAGCCCTAATATGGGTTCTCACTAGTGTTTGGTCGGCTTCGGAGCGAGAGGATCTCCATCTGCTCTCTAGGCGTCTCTTGTGGCGCTTCATCCCCCGAAGCTCCTCAGTAAACCAAGGAGCCTGGGTGATTCGACGCCGCAAGAGAGGCCGCAAGGGCGCGACTCGGTCCAAGGCCCCCGTGGCCGCACTTAACCATGCGGCCACTAGGTCCTCAGTCGAGTTGCGAGGCAGGGTCACAGGAATTGGCCCAAGCTCCCTCCGGAACCTTTCTGGGTCCATTAGAAGCCTGGGGCGGAACCATCTAGGAGTATCCGGTTCCGCCTCCCCGCGGTGAGGTGAAGCGATTGGAAAGTCCAGCTGGAGGAGAGCGTGATCTGTCCATGACAAGGGAGTGATGTCCAAATCCCCTATTCCCAGATCACAGCTCCACTGTCCCGAGACAAAGATCAGATCCAGCGTGTTTCCCCCCTCGTGAGTAGGGCCTAAAACTACCTGGGTCAGGTCCATGGCCGTCATGAACTCCCGAGCTACTCCAGAGGCTTCGCCCGCCGACGGCAAGTTGAAGTCCCCCATGACTATCAGTCTGGGGGTCTCAACTGCCGCCTCGGCTATCACCTCTAGGAGCTCGGGCACGGCTGTTGTTGCATAGCGAGGAGCCAGGTATACAACTGACACGCCCAACTGCCTCCCTAGGCCCCATCTCACGCAGAGAGATTCACATCCGGTTGTCTGAGGGATCGTGGTCTCCTTCGGCTCGAGACCTTCCTTAACCATAATCGCCACTCCCCCACCCCTCCCTAGGGCCCTAGGCTGATGGAAGGCGCGGTAACCTGGTGGGCACATGTCCACGAGGGGTAGACCCCCTTCGTGGCCCAACCAGGTTTCCGTTATACCCACCAGGTCCGGGTCCCCCTCTGACACAAGGTCATGGATGAGGGGGGCTTTCTGAACCACGGACCTGGCGTTGCATAACATCAGCCTAGGGCCCCGGGTCTGTGATGCCTGCCCACCTAGTCTGCGATGGGAGTACGGAGAGTTGGAGCACGTGACCGCCTGTATCCAGCGGCCACGGTCTTCCAACCGATGATGCCCATGGCGCCTCCCCCCGCCCCTGCCCCTCCCTAAGACCGAATCGATGGATAAAACCTCAGTGGAAACGACTCCCCCTCCCCCTTCCTCCGTAATCCTACTTCCGCCTGCCGGCCCCATCGTTTGCCGTCCCCCCCCTGGACTATTTCCCTCTCCCACCCTGGAACCCCCTAAAAGCCGAATCAAATAATTAGTTAGAAAACCCCTCAATCTGCGTTTAGCCCACTTCTCATGACTAATCAGTCCTTCCTCAAAGTGGGCCCTCGATAACGTAGAGGGCCAGCCCTGCGAGAAGGGGAGCTCCCGCAGAGCGATGAGGTCTACACGAGGCTGGCTCCAGGGAATTGTCAACGCTTCTCTGAGTGGATTTTGTTGGCCACCTTGAAAGAGGCGGTGGTGAGACCCCTTCTCAAGAAGCCATCTCTGGATCCGGCTGTTCTGGCCAACTATCGTCCTGTCTCCAACCTTCGGTTTATTGCGAAGGTTGTTGCTAGTGTGGTGGCGCCGCAGCTCCCTCAGCACCTGGATGAAGCTGTCTATCTGGACTCGCGCCAGTCGGGCACAGCATGGAGACGGCATTGGTCGCGTTGGTCGATGATCTCTGGAGAGCTCGGGATAGGGGCGGTTTCTCTTTCCTGGTCCTGTTAGATCTCTCAGCGGCTTTTGATACCATCGACCATGGTATCATGCTGCACCGGTTGGAGGGGTTAGGGGTGGGGGGCACCGTTCTACGGTGGTTCTCCTATCTCTCTGATCGGACGCAGTTTGTGTTGGCAGGGGGGCAGAGGTCGACTTCGAGGCGCCTCACTTGTGGGGTTTCACGGGTCGGTCCTCTCACCCCTCCTGTTCAACATCTATGTGAAGCCGTTGGGTGAGATCATCCGTGGTTTTGGGGTAGAGTTCCATCAGTACGCTGATGATACTCAGCTGTACATCTCTACCCCGGACCACCCCAACAATGCCGTGGAAGTGATGTCCCGATGTCTGGAGGCCGTGCAAGTCTGGATGGGGAGGAACAGGCTTCGACTCAACCCATCCAAGACCGAGTGGCTGTGGCTTCCGGCATCACGGTATAGCCAGTTGACGCCATCTCTGGCTATTGGGGGCGAGTCATTGGCCCCCACAGAGAGGGCTCGCAACTTGGGTGTCCTCCTGGACTCTCGGCTGTCTTTAGAAGAACACATGACGGCCGTGGCCAGGGGGCCTTTTATCAGGTTCGCCTGATACGCCAGTTGCGTCCCTTTCTAGATCGTGACGCCTTACGCACTTTCACTCTCGTCACCTCCCGCCTGGACTATTGTAACGCTCTC
Source organism: Rhabdophis nuchalis (assembly GCA_039707465.1). Taxonomy (NCBI): domain Eukaryota; kingdom Metazoa; phylum Chordata; class Lepidosauria; order Squamata; family Natricidae; genus Rhabdophis; species Rhabdophis nuchalis. Next base: position 50,641,106 of record CM077650.1, read on the forward strand.
TAAATGGGGCTTCCCTTGAAGTGCACCCGGAGGCTCCAGCTAGTTCAGAATGCGGCCGCGCGGGGGACTTTATGGGCCTCTAGATGCTCCCATGTAACACTTCTCCTGCGCGAGCTGCACTGGCTGCCTGTGGCTTTCCGGGTGCGCTTCAAGATACTAGTGACCACCTTTAAAGTGCTCCATGGCAAGGGACCTGGTTATCTGCAAGACCGCCTCCTGCTGCCAAATACCTCCCACCGACCAGTCCGCTCCCACAGAGGGCCTCCTCAGGGTGCCGTCGGCCAGACAATGTCGGCTGGTGACCCCCAGGGGGAGAGCCTTCTCTGTGGCAGCTCCTGCCCTCTGGAATAATAATAATAATAATAATATTTTTTTATTTATAGACCGCCTCCTCTCCCCAAAGGGACTCGGAGCGGTGCACAGGGAAAATAAAAATACTAATATAAAATACATAAATAGGTAAAATATGAATTAAACAAAATTATCCCTGCGCTAAAACCCACTATAACTAAAATTACACTACAATCCCCTAAACCCAATTAAAAAACGGAAGACTAACCTAGGCCGGCCAAGCAGAAGAAGTGTGTTTTCAGTTTTTGATGGAAGGAGCGGACGTCCGTAGTTGTTCTGATTTCGGGGGGAAGGTCGTTCCAGAGGGCTGGGCCCGCCACAGAGAAGGCCCTTCCCCTGGGCGTCGCCCGCTGGGATAGCCTAGTGGACGGCACCCGGAGAAGTCCCTCTCTGTGGGAGCGAATCGGCCGCAGGGATGTATGGGGCAGAATCCGATCCCGCAGATAACTAGGTCCCGTGCCATGGAGCGCTTTAAAGATGATAACCAACACCTTGAAGCGCACCCGAAAGACGACAGGCAGCCAATGCAGCTCGCGCAAGAGCGGTGTTACATGGGTGAACCTCGAGGTTCCCATAATTGCTCGCGCGGCTGCATTCTGGACAAGCTGAAGTCTTCGGGTGCACCTCAAGGGGAGCCCCATGTAGAGAGAATTGCAGTAGTACAGTCGGGATGTCACGAGGGCATGAGTGACTGTGCAAAGGGCATCCCGATCCAATAGGGGACGCAACTGGCGTACCAGGCGAACCTGGTAAAACGCCCTCCTGGCCACGGCTGTCACTTGATCTTCCATAGACAGCCGGGTATCCAGGAGGACGCCCAAGTTGCGTGCCCCATCCACAGGGGTAAGGTGTTCGTCCCCTATGGCCAGTGATGGAGTCCAGCCCTCTGGAACGACCTTCCCCCCGACATTAGAACGACCACGGACTTCCGCTCCTTCCGTCTAAAACTAAAAACACATCTTTTCTGCTTGGCCGGCCTAGGGTAGTCTCTCTCTATGGGGTTTTAGTTGTTTTAACTGGGAATTTTTAGTATGTTAATGGGGTATTTTAGCACAGGTATATGTTTAATTTGTTTTTAATGTGTTTGTATATTGTTTTAGTTTTCCCTGTGCACCGCTCCGAGTCCCTATGGGGAGAGGAGCGGTCAACAAATTAAAATTATTATTATTATTATTATTAACTGGTTGTACCGGGATGCCGGAAACCACAGCCACTCCGTCTTGGACGGGTTGAGTCTAAGTCTGTTACTCCCCATCCAGGCCCGCACGGCTTCCAGGCACTGGCACATCACCGCTACGGCATCGTTGGGGTGGTTTGGGGTAGATATATACAGCTGCGTATCATCAGCGTAGAGGTGGTACTCTACCCCAAAACCACGGATGATCTCGCCCAGCGGCTTCATATATGTGTTGAACAGGAGAGGCGAGAGGACCGACCCCTGAGGCACCCCACACGTGAGGGGTCTCGAGGTCGACCTCTGCTCTCCTGCCAACACAAATTGCGATCGACCGGAGAGGTAGGAGGAGAACCACCGTAGTACGGTGCCCCTCACCCCCAACCCTTCCAGCCGATGCAATAGGATACCATGGTCGATGGTATCAAAAGCCGCTGAGAGGTCTAATAGGACCAGGATGGAGGAACAACCCCCATCTCTGGCCCTCCAGAGATCATCCACCAACGCGACCAATGCCGTCTCGGTGCTGTGCCTGGGCCGGAAGCCGGACTGGCGCGGGTCCAGATAATCAATTTCCTCCAGATGCCACCACACTCTCTACAACCTTCGCCAGAAAGTGAAGGTTGGAGACCGGACGGTAATTAACCAATAATGCTGGGTCCAGAGAGGGCTTCTTCAGGAGGGGTCTCACCATCGCCTCTTTAAGGGAGGCAGGCAAGAAACCCTCACTAAGAGAAGCGTTGACAACCTCCTGGAGCCAGCCTCGTGTAACCTCCCAGGATGCCAGTACAAGCCAGGAGGGACACGGGTCCAATAAACATGTGGTGGCTCGCAGTCGCCCACGTAACCTGTCCATATCTTCGGAAGTAACAGAGTCAAACTCTTCCCACAAAACTGTCTCAAGATCTGCCTCGGGCATCCCACTGGGCCACTATCGATGGGGACTAACTCGCTCTGAATCTGAGCGATTTTATCCTGCAGATAAATCCCAAATTCCTCTGCTCTGCCCTGTAATGGGGTTTCCCGCACCCTCTGTTGAAGGAGGGAGCGGGTCACCCTAAACAGGGCGGCAGGGCGGTTATCTGCGGATGCGATGAGAGTGGCACAATGATGACGTTTGGCACCTCTCAGTGCCACAAGGTAAGTCCGTAAATGGGCTCTCACCTGTGTTCGGTCAGATTCAGACCGAGTGGATCTCCATCTCCTCTCTAGGCATCTCTTGTGGCGCTTCATCACCCTTAGCTCCTCGGTAAACCAAGGAGCCAGGGTGGTTCGTCGCCGCAAGAGAGGCCGCAAGGGCGCGACCCGATCCAAGGCTCCCGTGGCCGCAGTATTCCATGCGGCCACGAGGTCCTCCATCGGGGCGCGGGTCAGGGATACAGGAAGTGGCCCAAGCGCCGTCTGGAACCTATCAGGGTCCATCAGGCGCCTGGGGCGGAACCAAATAGATGACTCAGGTTCCGCCTCCCCGCGGTGGGGTGTAGCGATTGGAAAGTCGAGCCGGAGAAGTGAGTGGTCTGACCATGACAAGGGTGTGATGACTATATCCCCTATACCCAGATCACTCTTCCATTGGCCAGAGACAAAGATTAGATCTGGCGTATGTCCACCCTCGTGGGTGGGACCCTGAATTACTTGGGTCAGGTCCATGGCCGTCATGGAAGCCATGAACTCCCAAGCTACCTCAGATGATTCGCCCACCGATGGCAGATTAAAGTCCCCCATGACTACTAGTCTGGGGGTCTCAACTGCCATCGTAGCGATCACCTCGAGCTCGGGCAGGGCTGCTGTTACATAGCGGGGAGCCAGGTATACAACCAGCAAGCCCAACTGCCTCCCTAGGCCCCACTTCACGCAGAGGGACTCATAGCCGGTGGTCTGTGGCACAATGGTCTCTCTCGGCTCAAGACCTTCCCTAACAATAACCGCTACCCCTCCACCCCTGCCTAGGGCCCAGGGCTGATGAAAAACGCGGTAACCTGGCGGGCACATTTCAACGAGGGGGAGTCCTCCCTCGTGGCCCAACCAGGTCTCCGCAATTCCCACCAGGTCCGGCTCCCCCTCTGACACAAGGTCATTTATGAGGGGAGCTTTTTTCACCACGGACCTGGCGTTGCAGAACATCAGCCTAGGGCCCCGGCACTGTACTCCCTGACCACCTAGCCTGCGGGGGTTGTGGCACCTGACCGTCTGCAACCAACGGCCACGCGCCTCCAACCGGGAGGATAGAACCTGTCTCCCCTCGGACCTGCCTCTCCCTGCAACCCTCTGGATGGGTAGGCCCTCCATGGAAACGACCCGTGTATCCCCCCTCCTAGTGGATCCATCCGCCTCCTTCCACCGTCTGCTGGCTCGGCCCATTCCCTTCTTGCTAGTCTCAACCTGTCTATACCCTCCCCCCTCCCTGGTACCCCGTAAAATGGACAACAATTTACTAACTAAAAAACCCCTGAGACCGCGCTTCGCCCACCTCTCCGGATTAATAAATCCCTCATCAAGGCGGGCCCTCGTTAAAGCGGAGGGCCAGACCTGCGAGAGCGGGGACTCTCGCAGTAATAATAGGTCTACCTTAGAGTACATTTTGATATGAATAAATAATTAAATAAATAATTATGAATAAATATAAAATGCAAGAGATAAAATACATAAATGGGTCATGGGTCATAATTGATTTTAAAAAGGCATCGTTGGCCACACTTTAAAAGATGTAAAATATTATAAATAGATGATAAATATATAAATAGATTTTAAAGTGCATCAGTGAGGAATTTAGTTCGGCTGCTGCGTTCCATAAGTCTTAAAAGGACATAGGTCTTAAAAGATCTTAAAAGGACCATAGGTCGAAAAGGTCTTAGAGGTCTTAAAAGTTGCGTTGTAGAATTTAAGGTCTTTAACAGTTGAATCAAAATCTCAAAATTTGGCGCCATCAGCGCTGGCAGAGAGTCTATCCTCCCAGTTGGAAAATCCTCTCGTGCCCGGAGAGGCCGGTAAGGCCCAAGCCAGCCGCACTTCCTCCTCCCGGCCGGCCGGAGACGCCATCATCCTCCTCTCCGGCCTCGGGCCTGTTCTAATAGGCCTCTCCCACCGACCGATCACCAAAGCCTTGGGGTAGTCTCCCTTCCTCTCCCGTCCGGAGATTCTCCAGCGCCTTCTGGCCACCACAGGCCCGCCAAACGTCCGACGGCCCGGTCAGCATCCACCGCCACCACGAGGACGCCGAGGACGCTGACCTCCGATCCGGCGCTCCCTCCGCCGCCGTCCCGCCGCTAGCCTCCCTTCCGGCGCTCTCACCGCCGTCCCGCAACCATCTCGGCCGTCCTCCGGCCTCCTCAGGCCAGCCAGGCATCCAGCGGCCTGGGCGGTGTCCACCGTTGCCCCAAGGACGCCGAGAACACCGACCTCCATTTCGGCGCTCTCACCACCGCCTCCGCCGCCGCCTCCGCCGCTGGCCTCTGTTTCGGCGCTCCCACCGCCATCTCCGCACCTACAGCCGTCCTCCGGCCGTCTCAGGCCCTCCAGGCATCCCCGGCGCGGCCAGCGTCCACCGCCATCACAAGGACGCTGAGGACGCCGAGGACGCCGACCTCCGATCCGGCCGCAAACCTCACCCTGGAACGACCTCCCCCCTGAACTACACACGATCGCAGACCTACGTCTCTTCCGTCGGGCCCTGAAGACACATCTATTTCGTGCAGCCGGCCTGTCATAGTATTTTAATTGGGTTTTAGTATTGGTTTTATAATAATAGGCCAAACTATTTAATATTTACTAATTTGCTATTTTTAACTTTTGTATGTCCTCTTTTTATTGTGGCTGTTCACCCCCCTGAGTCCTGAGAGGGAGAAGGGCGGTATATAAATTTAAATAAATAAATAAATAAATAAATAAGTAAATAAATAAATAGTTTGTTATAAAAGAATCCTTAGAGGTGTATTTGGTAGAATAAATTTGGTCTCTACCCTCCACCACCCATCATCCCCCTCCTTGCCTCTGATAATTTTAAAATTTGTGGGCTATATTTAATAGTTGATTCCTTTGCATTTAATAATCCTCTTTCCTTTCATAAGGCTCCATGGGCATGCAAGACTCCAAAGGCATATTTGTTATTAATGTTTATTGGCATTATCTAATCCATTCAAATATTTTCCCATCCCCCCTTTTATAGCTTCATAAAGGGGCTTGAAAATAAATCAAAAAATAAGAATCCAATTTCTACAAAAACCAGCCATCCCCCAAGAATCCCAATTGTTTTCTATTAACAGAGGGCTTTAATAGATTGCTTTCCTCTTTAGGCTAACAGTCTCTGCTGTCCTGTAGAGATGCCATACCCTAAGTTTTCACCTCCTGCTGTGCAATTTGGGCTTTTGCTGTTTCAGGCATAGTATAGCCTTTCCTGAAGCCCCAACAAAAGGTATCTCATCCGTAGTCCGAGGAGCGATAGGTCTGTTAAGGAGAGATCTACTGGCTCCTGTATCTATTAACATGTTTAGTTCCCCCAATTTGGACTTCCACAGAGGTATGTTGGGGGAACAACAGCTCCCTGCCCCTGGCCTCTTCACCCTTCTTTTTCTGCTTGCATGGTTTATTTTTATTTTATTAAATTTATACCCCGCCCTTCTCCTTGTTAGGACCCAGGGCGGCGCACAGGCATCTTAAAAACACAAAATACAATAAATATCAAGTAAAATGTAATTAAATTCATTAACCCGTGCTAAAAACCCAATATTAAAAACCCTACCAAATTACAAATTTCCTTAAAAAGTCAGAAACGGGGGGCTATCCTAGGCCGGCTTGTTGGAATAAGTACGTCTTAAGATGTTGGCGGAAGAGGCGGAGGTCCAAGATTGTGCGAAGGTCGGGGGGTAGGTCGTTCCAGAGGGCCGGGCCCGCCACAGAGAAGGCCCTTCCCCTGGGTGTCGCCAACCGGCATTGCCCGGCCGACGGCACCCAAAGAAGACCCTCTCTGTGGGAGCGGATCGGGCGAAGGGATGTATGGGGCAGGAGGCGGTCTCGTATATAGCTAGGCCCCGAGCCATGGAGCGATTTAAAGATGGTCATCAGTACCTTGAAGCGCACTCGAAAGGCCACAGGCAGCCAGTGCAGCTCGCGCAGGAGAGGTGTTACGTGGGTTTGCCTTGGGGCACCCATAATCACCCGCGCGGCCGCATTCTGTACTAACTGTAGCTTTCGAGTGCACCTCAAGGGAAGCCCCATGTGGAGAGCGTTACAGTAATCCAGCCGGGACGTCACAAGTGCTTGAGTGACTGTGCGAAGGGCTCCCCGGTCCAGTAAGGGGCGCAACTGGCGTATCAGGCGTACCTGATAGAACGCCCCCCTGGCCACGGCCACCACATGGTCCTCCATGGACAGCCGGGAATCCAGGAGGACGCCCAAGTTGCGCGCCCTCTCCACGGGGGCCAGTTCTTCGCCCCCGATGGCCAGAGTTGGACTTATCTGGCTGAACCGGGGTGCCCGAAACCACAGCCACTCGGTCTTGGCCGGGTTGAGCTTGAGTTTGTTACTACCCATCCAGATCCGTACGGCCTCCAGACACCGGGACAGCACCTCGACGGCATCGTTGGGGTGGTTTGGGGTGGATATGTACAACTGAGTGTCATCAGCGTACAGATGGTATTCCACCCCAAAACCACGGATGATCTCGACCAGCGGCTTCATGTAGGTGTTGAACAGGAGTGGCGAGAGGACCGACCCCTGAGGAACCCCAAATGTGAGGGGCCTCGGGGACGACCTCTGCCCTCCTGCCAACACCCATTGCGACCGACCAGAGAGGTAGGACGAGAACTACCGTAGAACGGTGCCTCTCAGCCCCAACCCCCCCAATCGGTGCAATAAGATACCATGGTCGATGGTATCGAAAGCCGCTGAGAGATCTAATAGGACAAGGATAGAGGAACAACCTCTATCCCGTGCCCTCCAGAGATCATCCACCAATGCGACCAATGCCGTCTCAGTGCTGTGCCCGGGCCGGAAGCCGGACTGGCGCGGGTCTAGATAATCAACTTCCTCCAGGTGACGGGGAAACTGTTGAGCCACCACACTCTCGACAACCTTCACTAAAAAGTGAAGGTTGGAGACGGGACGATAGTTCTCTAACAGAGCCGGGTCCAGGGATGGCTTCTTGAGGAGGGGCCTCACCACCGCCTCTTTCAAGACGGTGGGCAAATACCCCTCACTCAGAGATGAATTCACAATGCCCTGGAGCCAGCCTCGTGTCACCTCCCAGGATGCCAGTACAAGCCAGGAGGGGCACGGGTCCAATAAACGTGGTGGCTCTAAGGTTCCTCCGCAACCTGTCCATATCCTCGGTAGTAACAAAGTCGAACTCCTCCCAAAGTGTAATCTCAAGACCAGGACCGGACGCCACGACCGGACCACTAGTGGAGGGCAACTCGTTCCGGATCTGAGTGATTTTGTCCTGCAGGAAAACTCCAAATTCCTCTGCTCGACCCTGCAGAGGGGCTTCCCGCGGCCTCAGGTGAAGGAGGGAGCGGGTCACCCCAAACAGGGCGGCAGGGCGGTTTTCCGCGGACGCGATAAGGGTGGCACAATACTCCCGTTTGGCCACTCTTAGCGCCACTAAATAAGTCCTAATATGATCTCTCACTAGTGTTCGGTCAGATTCGGATCGAGAAGATCTCCACCTACTCTTTAGGCGTCTCTTGCGGCGTTTCATCTCCCGAAGCTCCTCGGTAAACCAAGGAGCCTGGGTGACTCGACGCCGCATGAGAGGCCGCAAGGGCGCGACTCGGTCCAAGGCCCCCGTGGCCGCACTATACCATGCGGCCACTAGGTCCTCAGTCGAGCCGTGGGACAGGGACACAGGTACTGGCCCAAGCTCCCTCTGGAACCTTTCCGGGTCCATCAGGCGCCTGGGGCGGAACCAACTCGGTATCTCCGGTTCTGCCTCCCCGCGGTGGGGTGTGACGGTTGGAAAGTCTATCCGAAGGAGAGAGTGATCTGTCCATGACAAGGGTAAGATGACTTAATCCCCTGTTCCAAGATCACTAATCCAGTGTCCAGAGACAAAAATCAGATCCAGCGCGTGTCCTCCCTCGTGAGTGGGGCCCTGAACTACTTGGGTCAGGTCCATGGCCGTCATGGAAGCCATGAACTCCCGAGCTGCCTCGGATGTTTCGCCCGCCGATGGCAGGTTAAAGTCCCCCATGACCATAAGTCTGGGGGTCTCCACCGCCATCGCGGCGATCACCTCGAGTAGCTCGGGCAGGGCTGCTGTTACATAGCGGGGAGCCAGGTATACAACTAGCAAGCCCAACTCCCTCCCTAGGCCCCACTTCACGAAGAGGGACTCACAGCCGGTCGTCTGAGGCACAGTGGTCTCCTTCGGCTCCAGACTTTCCTTAACGATAACCGCCACCCCCCACCCCTGCCTAGGGCCCTAGGTTGATGAAATGCACGGTAACCTGGTGGGCACATTTCCACGAGGGGTAGACCCCCCTCGGGGCCCAACCAGGTCTCCGTAATTCCCACCAGGTCCGGGTCCCCCTCTGACACAAGGTCATTTATGAGGGGAGCTTTTTTCACCACGGACCTGGCGTTGCAGAACATCAGCCTAGGGCCCCGGCTCTGTAATCCCTGACCGCCTAGCCTACGAGTGGAGCACAGGGGGTTGGGGCACGCGATCGCTCGTAACCAACGACCACGAGCCCCAGACCCACGATGGACATCCTGTCTCCCACCGCTCCTGCCCCTCCCTAAGACCAACTGAATGGGACGGCCCTCAACAGAGAAGTGGTTATAGCCACAAGGCATCCACTCTTCCAATATCCTTCTTTTCTGCATATAGCACACTGGTAGGGTCCCAAGGAACCTTTCCTCTTCCATGCCCATACTACTTTCAGATTCCCTGAACCACCTCTTCCGGTATGTCTCCCTTCCTCCCACCTTTTCCTGCTTAAGGGCAGCTGCTAGGAAGATAGCATTTCGGCAAGCCTTCTGAATTTCTTTCTTATTTCTCCTTACCCTCCATTAAACTATCTCAACCAATTCTGAAATGTCTTTTCACAGAGAGGGCGGAGCGTAGCCATGCCGACACAACGCAGGTTCTTGGCTCTAGGAGACCTGCGTTGACCTTTTGCCGGCCCATGGTCCTTAGGTGACCTAAACCGTCCTGGTGGGACGGTGAGGAGGGAGATGAACCTTTGCTGGTCACAGGGGTGCCGCAAACCCCTGCTTTGACCCAAGGGAAGAGCTCTTAAAAGGCGGCAAAACGCCCCCCCCCCCAGGAACATAGGCGTTGGCGAGCTCCAGTAGAATGAAGGAAGAAAGCTGTAGTGAAAGTGCTGACCGGGAAGTATTCTAACTTTACTTTGAAACATTTTGCTTAAAAATCTTTCCTTTTCTTTTCTTTTTTGGTAACTAAAGCCCTTAACTAGAAAGTAAGCGGCGGAAATAATTTATAGGCTCTGAACAGAGAGATTTCCATTTTTTAAAAATATATTTTTTCGAACTTGTGGACTGGAACGTTGTATTGAGGCTTTTTTTCCCTTTAGAAATGATCAGACTTTCTGGTTTCATTTTTACTCTTTCTAATTTTTGATATTTAAAATTTTGAAGCTGGGACTATTTCTACAACTAACTCTGAAGATCTACTGTGTTTTGTTTTGTTTCTTAGAACGTTTTTTTGTTTTAGAACGGAATAAGAATTATATTCCCTTTTTTTTCCCCTACAGAGGAATCTGCTGATTGGAAAATTAAGACTCCTTATTTTTTTTTCCCTTTTTTTTCTTTTTAAGCCACTAGAGGTCGCTGTTTGGTTAAAATGAATTTTAAAGTCACAGCACTTGCTTTTTGAGAACTGGAAAAACTAAAATAAAATAAAACAGGCTACAGTCCAGCTGACAGAGAAAGATTAATTTTTATTATCTTTTGGAACTGTCAACATGGTATTTGATGAGTATGCCCCAGAAAACCAGAGGGTCCTTGTTGAAATTTTAAACTTGGTGAGAGAAACCACTATAAGAATAAACAATGCTTTGGATAGATTTGCATCTAGAATATTAGACTGTGATCAATTGGAAACTCTAGAAATTAAAGAAAGAGAATCAAAGCAGGAAGATAAACAGATATACATCTCAGATGAAATATATGCAGATGGAAAGAAAGAAGAAGGAGAAGGAGAAGAAGATCTTACAGGAGAATTCGTGGAGCTTGTGTTTCTACATGGTTACAAAGGAAAAAAAAGGGGGGGGAGATTTAAAGATGAGCCCAAGAGAGGAAATCTCTTCAGAAGAATATTTGACAACTAAAAACAACCAACACTTAAAGATAGGAACTGGACAGCGGTGTTATTGGAGTGTTACATTGCTCAATAGAATGCGGAAGAAAGTCTATAAAGAATTTGGAAAAACGAAGTTTAAAAAGAAATGGGGGTTTCAAATGGCAAATAATTGGAAAGACAATGGTTAAAAAGGAAGTTGTTATCCTTTGATGATTAACAATCAGTTGGATTTTGTTTAGAATATCATTGAAGGATTATTAGTTAATAACTACAATAAGATTAACAACAATGTTATAGATTATTGATATATAATTATCTTTTTATGTGTTATTGAAGAGCTATTAATATAGAAATTAGGAACTATTCTAGGATAGCGGAATAACTATAATTGATGCTGGTTGATAATGGTAATTTCAATATTGATTATTAATAATTAGATGGTTTGAGAATATCGGCTTCCAGTGACGTCACGACAAGCGGAGCAGGCTAAAGACTTCGGTCTGAAGCCGATTGCTCCGTTTATTGCGTCTGGCGGCTACCTGAAAAGCCGATTCGCGGCAAATAAGGAGCCGTCGCTGGGCAGGAAGCCCAGTGAACAGAGGGGGAGATTTCCAGCCCCGTTCGGACCCTGCAAACTGAAGGTGAGGCTGAAGACATCCCCTAGTGCCAGCGCGCTAAGAGGGCGATAATATGGCGCCCCACAGTTGTTGACAGCTGCTGAAGGGAAAGACCGTGATCCCAGTTCTGACTAACTTTTTCTTTTCGCTGATGCTGATTTGAGAGGACACTGAGGTTTACTACTTAAAATTCCCAAATTACTGATAAAGTGAAGCCAACTTTCAAACGAGTGGCAGGAAATTCGGTGGGGCGGACTGGAGGATTTGCATGACTACAATCAGTTCTCAGACCAAAGACCCTTGGAATTTTGCTAATGTAAAATCTTTGGATATCCGAAATTGACAATTAACGGTGACCAAATATCCGAATTTTTTTTTTTTTTGTAAAGTAATTTTATTGGTTTTACAATTTTATAAGGGTAAGGGTATATAGGGTTAAAATAGAAATTTGTTAGAGCTTTCATGTCAGAGATGGTGGTCATTTCCGATGCTTCATATAAAAACAATTTCAATAAAAAGTAAAAAGAAATACATACATATTGTATCTTAAATCCATGCATTCAATCATTTGTTTTGTTAACATCTAATAAGGAATTACAGTTACATGAAAAAAAAATCACTTTAATGATCAGAGTCTCTTACTTTGATTCTTTTCTTCCCTCCCGCCAGTGGGCAGAGCCACAGCCCCTCCCGTTCCCTCATCTTAGTCCACCAGGATTAAGGGTTATTTTTTAAGAGAAGCTTCCGCCTCTAACATTTATTTTAAATTTTATTCTATCCCCTTCCCGGAACACCAACATTCCTTCAGGCATTAACCATTTGGAGCACCCCCCTTTTTGTACAATTTTTTAAAGAGGAGAAATACTTCTCGGATTTTTTCGGGGGTCTGCTTCAAACTGGCAATTTCTTTTGGTTGATACAACAAAAGCCTCTCTCTCTGTGCTCCCAGGATCCCATCTCTTGTTAACCTTCTTATCAATTTTTTATCTATCTCTGGATGTATCATTTGTTCTGGCATATATTGAAGTTGTATATTCTTTACTTTTTTTGGTACATCCTGCTAAAGTTATGTTTATTAAATCTTTTAAATTATCTGGCTCAGAAGCATTATGAAACCTCAAAAAGCAAATTCTATTTTCAAAATCAATTCTAGACATATGACCAGCCCTGTCTAGATTTTTTTTGCTGTTCCCATCTCTCTTCGTTCATCTCGACCGTCCCACCCTCCAACCCATCAATTTTTTGTTTGTCATCTGTTATTATTCTTTGTGTCTCCAACAGTTCCAATCTTGAGCTTGTCATGTCTTTCCGAATCTGCTTTATTTCCTGCAATATGCTTTGAAACATTCCATGTACTTATGTAAAAGCAGTGGCGGAAGAGTTTTTTCCAGTCGGAGGCTTTCTTGTGGCATGATTTTTATTGTTAAAGATGGCGACTGGTGGGTGAACAGTCTTGCGAGCTCCAAGGAAGGGCAAATTCTTTTAAGTTCCAAACAGATGTTATATAAACTCCAGAGAGGCAATTGTAAAATCCAATCCAAGAAAGAAGGGTACAATGGGAGAGACACTAAGAGTCACTTGAGTTGACTATAGATGTAAATTTCTTGATCTTGTAGTGTTGAAGGAATGTTCAAATTTCAAAGAAAATTTTCCATTGGGAGCAAAGAAGCGCCATTTTTCCGCCGCTTTGGTGTTAGTGAAGAAATGATAAAAACTCCATTTAACCTTTAATGAGTCCCGGATACAAAGTTTCCAAGTGTAATTCCATATATGGTAATACTTTCGCTTTTAGCTAATAGAAAGTCGGATGTTACTTTCTCTCTCTCCCCGCACCCGGGAAGCATTTTAAAACACCGCTTTTTTTTGAGAGGGGGTTTTCTGCAAACTCCCCCCTCTATTTTCCCTTTTCAGAAGTTGAATGCATATAAAAACACTTACAGTCCACCAATCAGTACTGAGCCTCGGTATGATCCTCCAGCTCCGGCACTTCAGCCCGTTTGTTAAAAGTCTGTGGTTCCGACATTCCTTCGGCGAGAGGGCGTTTCCCCCCCGCGATCTGTTCTCCTGCTCCTGGGGCGAAGCGGGAACGACCCCCCCCCCCCGACCGCCGGCGGCGCAACCCCCAAATATCCGAATTTTGGTGTGATTCGATACTTTAGACATTTCCTTTTTGACAATTTTTCTCTCTCTTCATTTTTTTTGACATTTTTGAGTTCCGCTTGATTGCAACAGCTTTTTCCTCTTCCTGCTTATTTCTCAGCTTTCTATTCTGATATTGGACTGCCATCTAGTGGTTGAAAGTGGAATCACGATTATAAAACAATTGTATTTAGCTGTGATAAGTCAATAACTATTGAAGTAATTGTGACTATATTAGGACTATCAAATATTATAGAGTTGGACTGTTAGACTTTGTAATTTGATTTGGAAAATTAGGAAAATTAATTGATTAATTTAAGTTTAATTAGGATAACTGATTAACTGTTTACTATTATTAATTAATATTATTGTGATCTGTAATTATATACTACTTGGTTTAACTAGATAATTAGATAAATTAGATAAGTCAGTTCAGCTAAGTGAGGGGTTAAGCTAAAACTACTATTGGCGACAATGACTACTACTATTAAAAGGAATATACCAACTATATCTAGCTGGGCATCCTCCTCCTCCCCAGCGACAACCAAGAAAGCTATAGAAGATCTCCTGGTAGTAGGCAAAACACCAGCTATGCCTCAAGCTTTACAAGATACTCTACAAGGGATCCAAGATACTTTAGCTAAAAATCAAGAGACAACAGCTAAAGTACTAGAAAATTTGACAGAAAAGGTGGATACATTAACGATGGAGACGCGGCAGATCCACAATAAATTTGAAGAGATCCATGCACACCTAGTAAACCACGAAGAGAGAATGCAAACAGTGGAAGATAATATGACAAAGACGGAACATAAAATAGAGCGCAATGAAAACCAACATCTCATGATGAAAAAAAAGATGCAAGACGAGATCTTATTTTTGGAAATGGACCGTTCCAGATATTTTATACGGTTTCAAAATGTGATAGATAATAATCAAGAAAAAATAGAAGAGGTGATGGAGGAAATTACAGGAGAGATTCTCAAAATTGACCGTTCGGAAGCAACTAGATACATTGATGAAGTATTCCGCATATATACATCTTACGCTCGGCGTCACAAGCTCCCTCGTGAGGTGCACGTAAAATTAACTAAGAAATCTATACGAGAGGAAATTCTCAAGAAATCTAGAGAACAAACCTTTACATACAAAGGAAATGATCTCATAATTCTACCTCAAATACCAAGAAATGTAAGAGAATGCAGGAGGAAATATGACTTTCTTACAACACGCCTCAGGAAGCAGGGAATACGATGCAGATGGTGCCTCCCGGAAGGTTTAACATTTACATGGCAAGATCAGCACATCAAGTTGGCTTCCTTCCAAGAGGCGCATGATTTTTTAAAATTACAACAATCTCTAAATGATCCGGAAAGTGAGGAAGAAGGTGAAGGAACCAAAAGTGAAGAAGACCTAACAATGGAGAAGACGACAAGAAACCCTAATGGTCGAGAGGTGAGGACAGCAGAGGAAGAAAAAACATCAAATGGAAAGACACCACATCACCAGATTGAAACAAGATCAAAGACACAGAAAGCTACAAGTAGATAAAAATGGAAAAGAAGAAATTTGTCTCTGCTCTGTTAATATTAATGGGTTAAATAATCCGTCTAAGAAAAAGAAAATTTGGCTAAATTTACAAAAAGAAAAATATGATATAATATGTCTTCAAGAAGTTCACATAAGGACTGGACTTCCGGCTCTCAACGGTGACAGTAGTGCTTCCAAGCGCTCCTGCCACTTGCTTTTCTTGCTGGCCCCCCCGGGGGCCCAGGGAGTTTGGGTTAACTCCCGGCTGTACGGACGGCTGCGGGAGCATCCGTATCGACGGCGGTCGGCGGAATGCTTTTTCCTGCTTCGTCCCAGGAGCCAAGAGGGCAGAAAGCGAGGGGGGATCCCCTTGCCAACGCTCGCTGGAAATTTAAAGAATAAAGAAGACGGCAGAAATGCCAGAACTGGTGGAGTGCAGTGGGAATCTTCCTGACAGAAAAAGAAAGTGGACTGTGAGTTTTTGATTCTTTACAATTTGATCTAAAACGGAAGAAAGATAGAGGGGGGAGTTTCAGTTTGAAGAAGTCCCCCCTTGCAAAAAGCGGCTGCTGAAAATGCTCTTTAAGTAGAGCTGAGATAAGGGAAAACAACATCCGTGTGTATAACACCTAACAGAAACTTTGTTTCTATTACGGAATTACAGCCGGCAATAGTGTATTGGAACTAATTATGGAAAGGAAACTTTCACTACTCCTTTCCCCTCCCTGAGGCGGGACGGCAAAATGGCGTTTTCTTTGTTCCAGTGGAAAAGTTTTTATTGACTTGTTGCATTCCCTCAGCTGAGTGAAATTGAAAAGACTTTACTATCAAGGTTCTCTCGTGAAACCCCTGGTGTGCCCCAGGTGGAACTCTCCTTATTGATTCCGGATTTACAAGACAATTGACTCTGGGCTTCCTAACAAATTAGAACACTGACTTTGTCTCTTCCTGACGCTGCAAATTTTCACAGACTGCTTCTCCTTGACGCCATTTATATGGTAAACATAAAGCCACAGAAAGTCACAGATGCCTCACAAAAAGAAATCTCCGACCGGGAAGTCCCTCCCAGCTCAGACACCAGCGAGAGCTACCCCACCCCTACAACAAGGCAGAATTACAACAATGTTACAAGGGGCAACAGGAGGAAAAAAGGAGACAACACTTGACGACATAATGAAAGAAATACAAGATATGTGGAAAGCTTTGACAAAAGATATAGGAGATCTAAGAACAGACCTACAGGAGACGCAAAAAGCTACAGTGACCAACCAACAGGGCATCGTTGAATTAAAGGAGAAAGTAGTTGAGATGACAGCAGAAATAAAGGAGCTGAAAAAAGACTCAGTGGAATTTTCCACACATATATCTAAATTTGAATTTGAAAAAATGTCTTTCTTCCTTTGGTTTCAGAACATTCCTGAGAAAGAAGGGGAAAATTTGAGAGATTTAATGGGTGAAATCTTAGCAGACTATGTAAAAAAAAGCAAAGAATCTCTTTGGGGAGAAATAGATTTGATTTATAGAATTAACTCAGCATATGCTAGAATAAATGAGGTACCCAGAGAAATTCATATTAAATTTTTAAGGAAGTCCACACGGGATGCAATACTGAGGGCGCAGCGAGAGGGACCGTTGAAGTTTGAACAAAAAGACATTAATATACTAAAACAGATACCAAAAAGAGTAAGAGAATTGAGAAGGAAATATTTTTTCCTCTCCAGGAAGCTATATGAAAATGGCATCTGGTTTAAGTGGTTAATGCCTGAGGGATTGTTGGTATTCTGGGAAGGAGGTAGAATTAAAATTAAAACAACAGGGGAGGCCGAGACCTTTCTTTAAAAAAATTCCTCAATCCTGGGTGATAAAGAAGAAGGAACGGGAGAAGCCAAGGCCCCGTCCGCCGAGGCGAGGGAAAAGGAGGGTGCAATAGCAAAGAGACTTAGGTCTCAAAAATAAGTAAATTTTTGAAATGCTGTAATTCTTGAAACGGATGCTAATCTAAAACTAGAGATTGAATGTATGAACTTAAAACAAAAAATGTGATATATATGTATTTTTGACCATTTTCTACTTAACAAAATAATTGTATGAAGGCCCGCATGACCCCACCACCTCTGACATGGAAGCTCTACAATGTAAAACAAAACCCCTATACCCTTTTCCTAAAATATAATTTGTTAAAAACCAATAAAAAAAATTTCTGATAAAAAAAAGTTCACATAAGGAAAAGGCAACTTAGGGTTTTGACTTGTCCAAAATTGGGGAAACTCTACGCATCCCTGGCCGACCAAAAGAAGAGAGGTGTGATCGTCTATGATAAAAGAAACTTAATATCAAAACAAATATATGCAGATAATGAGGGCAGAATTTTACTACTGGAAATAAAAATTGGACTCTTAGTTAATATGTATGCCCCAAATGCAAACCAAAGACAATTTTATAAAAAACTGTTAGATAAACTAAACCAATTAAACTATGATAATATCTATGTAGTAGGTGATTTCAATGCAATTGCGGACATAGAGAAAGACTATAAACCAGGATCTAAGACCCCAAGACATAAATTGAAACGGAAAAAAGTACTTCCCCAAACATGGGGAGATCTGAGGGACCAGCTAGGATTAAGGGATGTATGGCGAGACCTGCACCCCTTTGAGAAGCAGTTTACATACTACTCCCCTAGACATAAATCATGGTCAAGAATAGATATGGCTTGGGCATCGACAGTAGCCGCTGAGGAAATCGAATCTCTTGAAATTGGGCCGAATACTTGGGCAGACCACCATCCGTTACTAATGAAATGGGCAATTGTACAGGTTAGGACAAGATGGTCTATGAGAGCTAATCTTATGAAAGATGATAATTTTGTAAAAATGACTCAAAAAGAGCTCCAATACTTCTTTCTCGAAAATAAAAGACAGGATACATCATTAAAGAATATATGGGACACGGCTAAGGCACTAATAAGGGGAGTAGCAATAAAATACACGGCTAGACCAGGGGTCCCCAACCCCCGGGCCGCGGACCGGTGCCGGTCCGTGGCTGGGTGGGAGCCGGGCCGCAGGGTCGTAGAGGAGAAGGAGGCAGCCCCCTGGGCAAAGCGCGCGGGAGAACGCAGTCGGGGCTGTTCGCGCGCTTGAAGTGCACCTCTTCTCCCACCCTTGTCGACGGTGGGACTTCTGGGGGGGCAGGGAGAAAGGGACTCCGCAGCAGTCCTCCCTACCGGCCGCGGTTTCCCTTCCTCCCTGCCCCCACAGAGCTTCCCCAACCGGCATGCCAGCTACTCGTCTTCTTCCAGAGGCTGCGGAGGTTCCTCCCCCGCCCTCCCCACGGAGCCTTCTCAGCTTCTGGAAGGAGCCTGACCGAGTGCACGAGCGACCAAGCGCAGCGGTGGCCGCCCGGGTGAGGCAGGCTAAGGCAAGTGAACGAGTCGAGCCGGGCTGAGGAGACTCCGCGGTGGGGGGGGGGGAACGGGACGGGACGACGACAGACCAACAGAGAGAGGCATAGACACAGAGAGAGACGGGGAGGGAGGGAATCAGAGAGAGTGACACACACACACACACAGACAGAGCGGGAGGGAGAAAGATAGAGTGATTAAGTGCCTGAATGCGAGATAGACAGACACACACACACACAGAGTGACAGAGATGGGCGGACGAAGGAGAGACAGACAGAAAGAAAAAGAGAGAAAGGGAAAGAAAGAAAAACAAAGTGGGAGAGAAAGAAAGACAGAAAAAGAGAAAGAGACAAAGGAAAGAAAGAGAAAAAAAGAAAGAGAAAGAGGGAAAGAAAGAAAGAGACAGAAAGAGAGAGAGAAAGAAAGAGAGGGAGAGAGAAAGAGGGAAAGAAAGAAAAAATGAGAGAGAAAGAAAGAAATAGGGAAAGAAAGAGAAAGAGAGAAAGAAAGAGAAAGAAAGAGAGAAAGAAATAGAGAGAGAAAGAGAAAGAAAGAGGGAAGGAAAGAAAGAGACAGAGAAAGAGAGAGAAAGAGAGAAAGAAAGACAGAAGGAAAGAAAGAAAAAGAAAGAGAGAGAGAGAACTTATGACCACAATTGAGCCCAAAAGTTTGGTTGCTAACCAAGACCGTTGTTAAGTGAGTTTCACATTTTCCAAATTGGCCACGCCCACCCAGTCACATGACTGCTGAGCCACTCAGCCGGTCCGCAGAGTTTTCTTTAAAATGAAACCGGTCCCTGGTGCAAAAAAGGTTGGGGACCCCTGGGCTAGACAATGGAAATTAGAGAAAGAAAAAAGAACGGAATTAATAACAGCACTACAAAAACAAGAGAAGGAAGCCCAGAAAGATTCACAAAATATAAGGGTAAGAGAAAAAAATCTTTTGAGACATAAAATCTCCCTACTAGACCAGAACCAACTAGCAGAAAAAATAAAGAAATGTAGGCAATACCACTTTGAACATGCAAACAAAATTGGAAGATGGTTGACATACAGGTTAAGAAAGGAAACAGAAACAAGAAAAATAGAATCTCTCCAAGATAATAATGGGAAAATGGCAAACACTATGGAACACAAACTAAAAATAGCACAAGACTTCTTTAGCTCGTTCTATGCAGATGAGACACAACAAAAGGAAAAGATTAACTCTTATCTCACAAAACAACATCTTGGAGTAGTTTCTGACACACATAAAAATACATTAAACACAGAAATAACCGAAGAGATAGAAAACGCAATTAGGAAACAGGCAAGTGGGAAAACCCCAGGTCCAGATGGAATACCAGGAGAATTATATAAAGGTATTTGGGAGATCTTAGTCCCACAAATGAAAGATTTATTTAATGAAATTCTGGAAAAAGGGGAAACACCCCAATCATGGACCGAGGCTTATATCTCTCTAATCCCCAAACCTGATTCAGACCTAACCCAAATTAAAAACTATAGACCTATATCACTCTTAAATGTTGAGTATAAAATATTTGCGACAATCCTGGCTGAAAGGTTGAAACCATTTCTATCTAACTATATCCATCAAGATCAAAGTGGATTTTTACCAGGTAGGTACCTGAGGGACAATGTACGGACAATAACTAATTGCTTAGAATATTATGAGGCACACCCAAATAAAGAAATGAGTATGATTTTCCTAGACGCACAAAAAGCATTTGATAGGGTTAATTGGAAGTTCATCACACAACAACTGCAAATTATGGAATTTGGCCCTAAATTCGTCAACGCAGTTCAGGCCATTTATACAACACAATCGGCAAGGTTGCTACTTAATAAGGTCTTATCAGACCGGATCCCAATATGTAGAGGCACTAGACAAGGATGCCCGTTATCACCCCTTTTATTTATTTTGACACTGGAACCCCTCCTAAATATACCGTATTTATCGGCGTATAACACGCACAGGCGTATAACACGCACCTTCATTTTAAGAGGGAAATTTCAGGAAAAAAAATTAAATTTCAAATAAAGAACTTTGAAGCAAAATAAGGGTAGCTCAGAATTTTTTTAATTAATATTATTACCACTTATAAGGTAAATAATGTAAAAGGACAGTAAAAGCAACTGTTTTAACAAAGAAACTTGGATATTCTGTTTTTACAAAAGTTTACTCAGAAATCGCTATCCCCTCCCTTCCTGTCTCTCTTTGTCATTCTCTCTGTGTCTGTCAGATTCTGATTCCCTTCCTCCCTCCCTCCCTCCCTCTCTCTCTCTCTCTCTCTCTCTCTCTCTCTCTCTCTCTCTCTCTCTCTGGCGGGCAGGCAGGAAAGCAAGCAAGGCGGCTGGAGGAGGAGGAGGGGAAGGAGGAGGAGATGACAGCCCCGGAGGCACGGAGCTCTTCCCCGCGGTGGGCGCCTCCTTCTCCGCTGGCAGATAGAGCAAGGTCGAGGGGCTTCCCCCCTTTCCCCACTTCCCGGCTGTTTCGCCGCCGCCACTGCCGCCGGTTCCAGCAGCAGCAGCAGCAGTAGGAGGAGATGACAGCCCCGGAGGCACGGAGCTCTTCCCCGCAGCGGGCGCCTCCTTCTCCGCTGGCTTCTCCCCTTTCCCCACTTCCCGAAACAGCCGGGAAGTGGGGAAAGGGGAGAAGCCAGCGGAGAAGGAGGCGCCCGCCGCGGGGAAGAGCTCCGTGCCTCCGGGGCTGTCATCTCCTTCTCCTCCTCCTGCTGCTGCTGCTGCTGGAACCGGCGGCGGCGGCGGCGAAACAGCCGGGAAGTGGGGAAAGGGGGGAAGCCCCTCGACCTTGCTCTATCTGCCAGCGGAGAAGGAGGCGCCCACCGCGGGGAAGAGCTCCGTGCCTCCGGGGCTGTCATCTCCTCCTCCTTCCCCTCCTCCTCCTCCAGCCGCCTTGCTTGCTTTCCTGCCTGCCCGCCAGAGAGAGAGTGAGTGAGAGAGAGAGAGAGAGAGAGAGAGAGAGAGAGCAGACGGCCGCGGCGCTTCGCTGAGGGAAAAAGAAGACAGCGCAGCCACCTTGAGAACGCGGAGGACTTACGGTTCCCGGGTCCATGTACCTTATATCGGCGTATAACACGCATATCGGCGTATAACACGCATACATCATTTGCCCCCTATTTTCAGGGGGAAAAAGTGCGTGTTATACGCCGATAAATACGGTAGTTAGACAAGAGAAGAGTATTAGAGGACTGCAAGTCAGAGGAGAAGAATACAAAATCCAAGCATTTGCTGATGATTTGGTCTTTGTGATAGAAGAACCTCTGACTTCAGGACCAAAACTAATCACAACAATAGAAGAATATGGAGAGGTGGCCGGTTTAAAAATTAATAAACAAAAAACTAAAATGTTAGCTAAAAATATGACAGGACAACAAAAGGAACAGATACAGAAACTATTGGGAATTGAAATTGTTAAAGTCAAATATTTGGGAATCTGGTTAACTAATAAATGCTCTGCGATTAAAGAATTAAATTATAATAAATTAATAGGCGAAATGACTAAGGAACTTGAAAAATGGAGCAAAATTCCATTATCACTGTTAGGGAGGATAGCTGCTATAAAAGCATACATCCTCCCAGAATAGATATATCTGTTCCAAATGGCACCTGTAAAGCTAAATAAAGAATTTTTTCAAAAGTTAGATCACATTACATTGAAATTTGTCTGGCAGGGAAAAAAATCACGCATAAAAAAGAAAATGCTTGAAGAACACAAACTAAGAGGAGGCTTGGGACTCCCAAACTGGGAGCTCTATTATGCCTCAATTTTAATTTGGGTCAAGGACTGGGTCACCCTAATAAGAGGACGGATATTAACAATCGAAGGCTATGATCTGCTTCAGGGTTGGCACTCATCCCTTTGGCCCAAAAATAATAGACAACCTAAAAGTTTCATCACCCATCACACTAGGGCGACCCTCTTTATGACATGGCGGAAAATTAAACAACTATACACCCAAATCCCAAGATGGTTAGCCCCAATTGAAGCAGTAACCTATCCAACTGTCCACAACCCAAAGAGAAACCTAACATATGGAGATTTGATAGACGAAGGGGGCAACATCAGAACGCGGACAGACTTACAGCTAAGGGGTTGGAAGATAGACTGATGGTCATATACTCAGGCAGTATCTAAATTCAACAAAGATAAACAAGAATTCGGAATGTATTCAACAAATCAAGATATCGATAAGATCCTGTGGGACACACCGACAAAATTTATCTCTAAGGTTTATAAATTGTTACTGCAAAGACATATTGGTGAAGAAATAATTAAAGGTGCCATGATTGCCTGGGGGAGGAACATAGGGAGGAATATTAAATTAGAAGAATGGCAAACAATTTGGGGTAAAACTATGAAAATGACCCTGGCCGCCTCCTCTAAGGAAAACTCATACAAAATGCTTTACAGGTGGTACTTACCACCGGCCCGAATTGCACACGTTTCCAAATTCCTCAGACAGATGCTGGAAATGCAAAACGGCCAGGGGTACGTTGTTTCACCAATGGTGGACCTGTCCAATTATTACTCAACTTTGGAAAAAAATACAAGTCTGGCTCCTGGAAATAATAGGTATCAACTTTCCCCTCAAAACTGATTTATATCTCCTAGGCATTAAGCCAAACGAAATCCAAAATCAAGACTGGTATCTTTTCACTCATATTACAACAGCGACTAGGATGGCCATTGCGCAACATTGGAAAAATATCAACCCACCAACAGAGTGTTTAATTATATCGAAATTTTTTAATTGTGCAGAGTCCGATAAGCTAACATATATTCTAAAAGACAAGTCAAACTCAATTTATGCCCAATCCTGGGAAAAATGGTATATATGGTATAATAAGAGAATAATGGATACCAAAGAAATTAATTAGATAAAATAATGGTGAAATATATACGAGGAATAAACAAGGTAACAGTGAACTTGAGACAATTTCATAGATATATATGTAGACATCTAAGCACAATTGTAAATAATAATTGATGTTAGACTGGGACAAACATATTTCTTAAATTTGAAATTCATTTTGAAATTCTTGAGGCTAAAGGGAGGAGCTTTTGGCAGTGAGGAGGGAGGCAAGGAGAAACATAGAACTACAAGAGAGTAAGCTGCATTATTTCCCCATTTTGAACTTCTTGTGGCTAGAGGGACGAGCTTTTGGCCGAGAGAGAGGGGAGGCCAAGAAACACAGAGGTCTAACATATCTATAAAGCAAAAATAGAAATAATACATTCTAGATTTGTGCGCTTAAGACTGTGATTATATTTTATTTCAAAATGACTGGCTTAGTTCAATGTAATAACTGTTTTGCACCTGTCTTCCGCAGTACTCTTTTCAAATTTGGATACTGTCCCCTTTGCAGACAAATTAATAGATTACATAGACACATCACATATCCTGAATCTGTAATTTGTGCTCTCCAGCAGAAATTAAGTGTCCAATTCGCCCATTCCACCCTGTGGAGATGCCACACTACCAGCTTCCTCTACCGCAAAGATCCCAAAGAAGAAGAGCCGTGTGGACAACTGTGGGATCTGGCAGGGTGAGAGCTGTGAACCACAAACACAAAACTTTTGCTGTGTCCCAGCATATCAGATATAGCGCCCTTGCTGATCTTAATGGGGACACTAAAGTGACAGGTCAAGGTAATAATGACGACTCAAATAAGCAGGGGATTGTGGTCCAAAGTGAAGAACTTACTTCAGAAATGCAAAAGTGTGAATCAGGGATCATGCATCAGTCACACAACAAGAGCAAGGTACCCAAAAAGAGAAGTCACCTTCTGATTGGTGACTCAATCGTAAGAGATGTAAACTTAGGTAAGGATATGGAGGTTTTGAAAGAGGTCAGATGTTTGCCGGGTGCTACAGCCGGCAGAGACGAGGCGTATTCTTAAGATAGTCAAGAATGCAAGTAAGGACTGTGAAGTTGATGCTATTATACATCTTGGCACAAATGATCTGTCCCAAAAAGATGTAGTTTCTGTGCAGAATGATTTCCAGAGTTTGGGGTACGAACTTAGTAGTACAGGTTGTAGGCTTATCTTCTCAGAGGTTATACCAGTATACAAGGAACAAAAAGGAAAGGGCCAGCACATAGCAGAGTTTAATGTGTGGCTAAAGGAGTGGTATAAAAAGGAAGGCTTTGGTTTTATTAGTCATGATGCCTGCAGCTGGTCCAATGATAAACTGTACAAAAGAGATGGTTTGCACCCATCCAAGAAAGGGACTGAGTTACTTGGCATTAAATTCACAGATTTCCTGGCTAAACATTTAAACTGAATAGTGGGGACAGAGAATCAATAGATAAAGAACATTTCTGTCCCCAGCAATCTAAAATTCATAGGGTTATCAGTGCATGTAACATAGATGTTTGTGCGGGTAATAATATCACCACTGCTGTCAAGCAAAACCAAACAATTAACAGTGAGTGCCATACCATGTGCATGAACCATACAAGTGGCAAAGAAATAGGGGCAAAGAGAACCATAGTCAGGCATAACACAGGTTACGTAGACAGTAAACACAGGGTCAATCAAAATGGACTCAAATGTCTATACACCAATGCACAGAGTATGAGGAATAAACGGTGAATTAGAAATTCAAGTAAATGAGGGCAGATATGATATTGTGGCCATTACAGAAACTTGGTGGGATGAAACCCACAAATGGAACATACAGCTAGAAGGATTTAAATTATTTAAAAGAAATAGACCAAATAAAAGAGGAGGTGGAGTTGCACTATATATAAGAAATAATTACATCTCTACAGAAATAGAGCACAACAATGATGAGAACTATCTTGAATGTATTTGGGTCAATATTAAAGGTTGGGGGGGGGGGATGATATTGTCATAGGTCTATACTACAGGCCACCCAACCAAGCAGAGGAAGTGGATGAACTTTTTGCTAACCAGCTAACTAAGGTATGTAGGAAGCACACTACAATAGTAATGGGAGATTTTAACTACCCTGACATCAATTGGGAAACAAACTCTGCACCAAGTGGAAGATCCAACAGGTTCCTAACAAACCTAGCAGACAACTTTGTTTCCCAAAAGGTAGAGAAGGGAACAAGGGGATCAGCAATATTGGACTTAATTCTCACTAACAGAGAGGAAATGATAGAAGGTGTAGAAGCTACAGGAACTTTGGGGGCAAGCGATCATGAAATACTGGAATTCAACTTTATGCAAACAAAAGTAGTAGAACAAAGTCAAGCTAGAGTCTTAGACTTTAAGAGAGCTAATTTCAATAAACTTAGAG
This sequence comes from Rhabdophis nuchalis, assembly GCA_039707465.1. Taxonomy (NCBI): domain Eukaryota; kingdom Metazoa; phylum Chordata; class Lepidosauria; order Squamata; family Natricidae; genus Rhabdophis; species Rhabdophis nuchalis. The sequence continues at coordinate 50,666,869 of CM077650.1, forward strand.
AGAGCTTGGGAAGGATTCCATGGATGAGAATCCTCAAGGGGAAAACAACTCAAGAAGCTTGGGAAATTTTGAAAAATGAGATTATAAAAGCCCAGTCCAGCGCAATACCAATGAAGAAGAAAAATAACAGTTCCCAAAAGAAACCAGCATGGCTGCATAAAGAACTCTCTGACAAATTGAAAGACAAAAAGGATAAATATAAAAAGTGGAAAGAGGGGGACATAACTAAGGCAAAATATCAGCAAATAGCCCGAGCCTGTAAAGATGAAGTGAGGAAAGCTAAGGCTCGCAATGAAGAAAGGCTTGCCAAAAAAGTAAAAAATAAACAGTCCAACCAATCAAAAACAGCACCACAAAAATCAGATTAGGAACACAAGTTGAAATAGGGAAGAAAATGGTAAGTGAGCACCTGTCTGCCCTGGACGAGTTCAAATCACCAGGACCGGATGGATTACACCCCAGGGTTCTGAAGGAACTGGCAGACGAGATCTCAGAACCACTGAACTATATCTTTCAGAGATCCTGGAGCACCGGGGAACTGCCAGAAGACTGGAAAAGAGCTGATGTGGTTCCCATCTTCAAAAAAGGAAAAAAAATAGATCCAGGAAACTATAGACCCATCAGCTTGACCTCAATACCAGGAAAGGTTCTGGAAAAGATAATTAAGCAACAAATAAGTGAACACCTAGAAGCAAACAAAGTAATAGCCAAAAGCCAACATGGGTTTGTCAAAAACAGATCATGCCAGACTAATCTAATTGCATTCTTTGACAAAGTGACAAAATTAGTGGACCAGAGGAATGCTGTCGATATAATTTACTTGGACTTCAGTAAGGCATTTGATAAAGTAGACCATAACCTACTATTAGATAAAGTAGAAAAATGTGGGTTAGACAGCATCACCACCAAATGGATTCGCAACTGGCTGACCAACCGCACTCAACGTGTAGTCCTCAATGGAACTGCATCTACATGGAAGGAAGTATGCAGTGGAGTCCCCCAAGGCTCTGTTTTAGGCCCAGTACTCTTCAACATCTTCATCAATGATTTGGATGAGGGGATAAATGGGGAACTCATCAAATTTGCAGACGACACCAAACTGGCAGGAATAGCCAACACTCCAGAAGATAGGCTTAAGATACAGAAGGATCTTGACAAACTTGAACATTGGGCACTATCTAATAAAATGAAATTCAATTGTGAAAAAAGTAAGGTTCTACATTTAGGCAAGAAAAACAAAATGCACAGGTACAGTATAGGTGGTACCTTGCTCAATAGTAGCAACTGTGAGAGGGATCTTGGAATCCTAGTGGACAACCATTTAAATATGAGCCAGCAGTGTGCAGCAGCTGCCAAAAAAGCCAACACAGTTCTAGGCTGCATAAACAGAGGGATAGAATCTAGATCACGTGAAGTGTTAATGCCACTGTATAGTGCCTTGGTAAGGCCACACTTGGAATACTGCATACAGTTTTGGTCGCCACGATGTAGAAAAGACGTGGAGACTCTGGAAAGAGTGCAGAGAAGAGCAACCAAGATGATTAGGGGACTGGAGACTAAAACATATGAAGAACGGTTGCAGGAGCTGGGTATGTCTAGTTTGATGAAGAGAAGGACCAGGGGAGACATGATAGCAGTGTTCCGATATCTCAGAGGGTGCCACAAAGATGAGGGAGTCAAACTATTCTCCAAGGCACCTGGGGGCAGGACAAGAAGCAATGGGTGGAAACTAATCAAGGAGAGAAGCAACTTAGAACTAAGGAGAAATTTCCTGACAGTTAGAACAATTAACCTCTGGAACAGCTTGCCTCCAGAAGTTGTGAATGCCCCAACCCTGGAAGTCTTTAAAAAGATGTTAGATAGCCATTTGTCTGAAAGGGTATAAGGTTCCTGCCCACGCAGGGGGTTGGACTAGAAGACCTACAAGGTCCCTTCCAACTCTGCTATTGTATTGTATTGTATTGTATTGTAAAAATTAGGGGAGTAGTTATACCCCCGGTATGCCCTTTTCTCCTTCCTCTCGTCCTCTTTTCCTTTCTTTCCTCTACCTATGTATGTCTCTCCCATTACTCCTATCCTATAGTTGTTAAGTGTTTGATTTTATATTTATATTAATAAAGACTATTTTTTTTAAAAAAAAGAGAATATCATTGTACATATATGTATATTTTAGGTGAGAATAGAAAATAGATATTATTAGACGGTACTGTCTTAAAGGTAGGTTTGAAGAAGAAATTTGGAACATTAGATGAGAACTTCGCAGTACTGACATGAAGAAAAATGATGAAACCTTTGATTTATAAAACGAGATTATTCATGAATGATAACCATTTCAGAGACGTATTGAAATTATGTGAGACTGGTCGGTATGCTTTCCAAAGAATAGATATAGAGCGATGACTTTTCCTTTTTATCTTTACTTTTCTGTTTTATTGTGACAATGCCATTTCATACTTTTGTTCAATATATATATAAAAGAAAAAAAACGTAAAAACAATTTGTTGTATTCGGGAAAGTCAGACCGGTTTGCATTGGAGACTTTTGGGATGTTCTGATTGGCTGCGACTTGCTGGCCGTTGGGCGGGGCAAGAGCAGCCATCCGATTGGCTCTCCGTCTGATTAGCATTAGCTGAAATGACCGGCAGCCGGAGAGGAGTTCGTTCGTGTTCTGAGTATGAATAAAGTAGTGTTTTAACAGGAAAGTTTTGACTGCGTCTTTTCCGCTCTGGCAACTTAACACTGGCGACGAAGGTTTGTGATTTTGAACCTGGTTCTCTTTTTTTTTAAAAAAATATGGTAACAGTTCACCCTTTTCCAGAGTTTCGTTCTGACAAGGAAACCTGGGAAGCTTATATGGAGCGTTTTGAATGTTTCCTTCAAGCAAATGATATTGCCGCGTTGCCGGCGGACAGGAAAAGGGGGCTGTTTCTTAATTACTGCGGGCCAGACATGTTTGCAACCGCCAGAGCGTTGGCTGCCCCTATTCCAGTCCACGTCATTACTTGGGACTTACTCCTGTCTAAATTGAAAGGGCATTATGCCCCAGCTCCGTCCAAATTCGCTAGGAGACATTCTTTTCGTCAGAGGCTTCAAGGGGCTTCTGAGTCTATTGAACAATATATGGCTGCCTTACGTGCTGCTGCTGTTTACTGCGAGTTTGTGGACTTAGAAGAGGCCTTGTTGGAGCATTTTATCTCGGGCGTTCGTGATTCCCGGCTACAGCGCCGTTTGTTAGCACGGGCGGAGCTTTCCCTTCAGTCTGCTGTAGACGAGGCTCGCGCTTCTGAAATGGCTGAAAGATCCATTGCAGAGATTCACAAATTTCATCAAGCTGTTATTCGTCCCCCTCCTTCCCCTTCTATCATTTACCAAATGGAGGAGGACGAGTTGTCATCGGAGGGAGAGGAGAAAATTGGCCGCCTCTCACACTCTAGTAAGATCGGATTTCAGCCCTCTCACAGTGGAAAGGGTTGCTCCAGCTGTGGGGGAAAGCATCTGCGTCCTAATTGTAAATTTAAGAATGCTGTGTGCCGCCGTTGCAGCAAGAAGGGCCATCTGGCTGCTGTGTGCCGTGCTTCATCACCGGTTCCTCGATTATCTCCATATGATGTTCCTGAATTTCGCCGGGGCTCCAGACAAGTCACATGTCGTCGGAATTGTTATTACATTGATGGTGATGGTGCCACTGGCCCGGCATGGACTGTCAGTTCAGCGTCCTATCCTGAGGGCGGTAAAATTTCCCTTACAGTTCTATTAGAGGGCCAACCATGTCCCATGGAACTGGACACTGGCTCTGCAAAGACTTTTGTCTTGGGACACTCTAAGGAGGATCGTTCCTGGCGTTTCGCGCCATAAACTCTCAGATTGCCCTGTCAGACTACGGGATTATCAGGGCAATTTAATTCCTATCATTGGGAGTGGGCGTTTCACTGTCCGTTATGGCCAGTTTAATGGCAAATTACCTGTCATTGTTGTGGGCAAACCTTTAGCATCACTATTAGGATTGGATTGGTTCAAGGCGTTAGGTCTGTCCATTGCAGGGATACACTCCGTGTCCTTAACTGATGATTTCACAGGATTAATTCGGGAGTTTGCTGATGTGTTTGATTCAGTTTTAGGGAAATATACCGGCACTCCCATTTCCCTCAATCTTAACCCTGCTGTGGCTCCCATTCGGCTTAAGGCACGCCGTGTTCCCCTGGCATTGAGGGACAAGGTGGACGCAGAACTAGATAAATTGGTGGCCCAGGGGATGTTGGAGCCAATCGATCACTCGAAGTGGGAAACCCCTATTGTGATTCCCATTAAAGCAGATGGATCTATCAGGATTTGCGCCGATTTTAAATCAACGTTAAACAAGGCATTACAAGCGCATCCCTATCCTGTTCCCGTAGTGCAACATGTGTTACATTCCTTGGGGAATGGGAAAGTTTTCGCCAAGTTAGATTTGGCACAAGTGTATCAACAGCTGCCCGTAGACGAGGAGACAGCGCTTGCGCAGACCATAGTCACGCACCGCAGGGCTTTTAAATGCCGCCGGTTGCAATTTGGAGTAAGTGTAGCGCCTGGACTCTTCCAGAGCTTAATGGAGCGTTTGCTCCATGGGCTACCTGGAGTAATACCATACTTCGATGATGTGCTTATTGCAGCCCCTTGCAAAGCGGATTTGGTCGCAACCTTGAGGACGGTGTTTTACAGGTTCCGGAAGGCTGGTTTAAAACTTAAGCGCTCAAAATGCCAATTAGGGGTACCAGCCGTGGAATTCCTGGGATATCTTATCGATGAACAGGGTATTCATCCCACTCCTGCCAAGGTAGCCGCCATTACTAATGCCCCTACGCCTCAGGCCAAAACAGAATTACAAGCCTTTTTGGGTCTTTTAAATTTTTATTCGTCCTTCATTCCCCATAAAGCCTCCGTTGCGGAACCGTTCCACCGTTTGTTAGATTCTGCTACAACCTGGAATTGGACTGACCGCGAAGCTCAAGCTTTCGCGTCCGTAAAAAAATGCTAGTATCATCCGCTGTCCTTGTCCAATATGACGAATGTGTTCCTTTAGTTCTTGCCTGTGATGCCTCTCCTTTTGGTGTGGGGGCAGTACTTAGCCATGCCTATCCAAACGGTATGGAGGCACCAATTGCTTTCTACTCTCGAACGCTGTCCAGAGCTGAAAGGAACTATAGTCAACTGGACAAGGAGGCACTTGCTGCGGTTGCGGCCATAAAACGTTTTCACCATTATTTATACGGCCGGCCTTTCCAATTAGTGACGGATCACAAGCCGTTGCTGGGCATTATAGCCGGTGACCGGCCTACTCCCCAAATTCTCTCCCCACTAATGTCTCGTTGGGTCGAATTATTAACAGCTTATTCGTACTCCCTTGTCTACAGGCCTGGGAAGCACATCGGGCATGCTGATGCGTTAAGTCGTTGCCCTTTGCCATTCTTAGTAGAAGACCCAACCCCTTCATTACCTGTCTTCTTGGTCAATGATTTAAATTTGCCTATTTCTGCTACAGATGTTGCTTGTCATTCAGCTAAAGACTCCGTGATGGCCCAGGTGCTGGATTTTGTTAAAAGGGGTTGGCCCACACAGTCACCAACCCCTGAGTTCGTTCCGTATTTTCGAAGGCGGACCGAATTGTCCGTCTTGCAGGGATGCTTATTATGGGGATGCAGAGTAGTGATTCCACCAGATCTCCGTCAATTCGTACTTGCCCGACTGCATGATAGTCATCCGGGCATTGTACGGATGAAGTCGTTGGGCCGTGGTTACGTTTGGTGGCCGGGCATGGATGCAGACATAGCCCTTTGGGTGCAGCGCTGTACGCCCTGTCAGCAATCACGTCCCGCTCCCGCCATTGCTCCTGTCATGGAGTGGGACCGTCCTCCCGCTCCATGGAGCCGTGTCCATATTGATTGTATGGGTCCAATAGTGGGTCAATTAGTTTTCCTGGTTGTGAATGCTTTGTCCAAGTGGGTAGAACTTATCCCTGTCGGCAGCTCTACATCTGAAGCCACTATAGCCATTCTGAAACGATTATTTTCTACTCATGGGTTGCCCGATACCATAGTTTCCGATAACGGACCGCAGTTCACTTCTGTTGCGTTCCAAACATTCTTGGCTGGTTTGGGTATTAGACATACTTTGGTAGCTCCATATCACCCTGCGGGGAATGGATTGGCGGAACGCGCGGTTCAATCAGCAAAGGAAGCATTAAGCCGTATGGGACCCCTCTCCTGGCCGGACAAAATTGCTACCTATCTTATGGGCCAACATTCTACTCCCTGCCCCCTTACAGGGAAAAGTCAGGCAGAGATCCTTATGGGCCGCCGCCTACGCACAATGCTAGATAGATTACATCCGACCTTTGATGCCACCGCTCCGTTCCCTCCCCATTATCCTAATGTTTTTTGTGTGGGGGAAGGGGTGTATGCGTGTAATTTCGCGGGCGATCCAAAATGGGTACCAGGACGCATAATCAATGTGACTGGGCCCTGTTCTTACAGGGTCCAACTCTCCGATGGCCGTGAATGGCGGCGACATGTGAACCAGCTGCGCCGCCGATCGCTAGAGGCCTCCGGACTGCAGTCCAGTCATGAGTCCTGTGAACGTTTTACTACCATCAGTCGTCCCAATCCACCGTGTTTGGACAACGTGTTGGCAGGAGTTCCCGAAGCGATCTCGGCGCCTGACTTACCTGAACATGTTGTACCATTGGAAGCTCCAGTTGATGTTCAAGTTTCTGTTCACGCGCCGGTTGAAGACCTGGAAGCTCCAGTTGATGTTAAAGTTCCCGTTCTCGCGCCGGCCAAAGACCATACTCCACCCCGAGACGGACACGCCCCAACTCCGGCGGTCTCAGCGCACGAGGCAGAGACCTGCCTATTTGCAGGACTACGCGTGCGCCATCCAGGGGGAAGGAATGTTGTATTCGGGAAAGTCAGACCGGTTTGCATTGGAGACTTTTGGGACGTTCTGATTGGGTGCGACTTGCCGGCCGTTGGGCGGGGAAGAGCAGCCATCCGATTGGCTCTCCGTCTGATTAGCATTAGCTTAAAAGACCGGCAGCCGGAGAGGAGTTCGTTCATGTTCTGAGTATGAATAAAGTAGTGTTTTAACAGGAAGGTTTTGACTGCGTCTTTTCCGCTCTGGCAACTTAACAAATTAATTAAATTGAGTTGAGATATAATAATTGCAAAAATAGATATAGAAATTAATTAAATTGAAGCTGAGAAACAATAATTGTAAAATTAATATGGAAGAAATGTATGGAATTTTGTGATTAATTGACTTTTTTTTTATTTGTAATTTGTAATGGAAGATGGCTTTTTATGTTTTTCCTTTTTGAATATATCTATCTTATTTGTGTTTATTTTTTTCTTTTCAAAATAAATTTTAAAAAATTTATTCCGGGGGGGGGGGGAATGAAATGTCTTTCCACAGACCACCTCTTACTTTCTCCATAGTGAGGGGAGGAGTATCCAGAATGGGTTGACCTCTTCCTCTCATTGGTTGGGCTGAGTCAGATGAGCTCTTTGGGCCACGCCCTGGTCACCAGGTACTACCCAGTTATCGACTCAGCCCTCAACTGGGCTGTTGTGCCATCCTGGAGTTCCTAAGGAAAAAACTAGAGTTTTAACAAAAGAAAGGGAAAAGAAGCACAAATTCTACAATAACTGCCTGAGTGAATATCTGGAGACTCACAGAAAGGCTGGTGGGGCTAGGGGCAGTCGCCATTAGCCCCCAGGGGTGGCACACTGCCTTGGTCACTAAGGGTGACGTGGGTCACTCAGCGAGGACCGCCAGCCGCTCGGCAACGCCGAGCCTTTGCAAGCCTCACCAGAGCACAGCAGAAGCCTGTAGCAGAGCTCTTTTATGAGCCACGCCTTTGCAAGCCTCATCAGACCACAACAGGAGCCTGGAGCAGAGCTCTTTTACGAGCCACGCCTCCAGAAGGCTAATCCCACCGGCTGCAAGAGAAGCGGCAGCTCTTTGCAGCAAAAGCCGTCTTTCAAGCCCCGGATTGAAGCGCCCTTTGAATTTTGGCGCGAATGGCTGCTTTGGATAGCAGGGGACCATGTGCTCCAAGATGGAGGCCCCCTGCTCCTCCGAGGATACAAGCTGGAATCTGGTCCCTGCAGCTATGACCAGCAGCCCTGCCAGAGGCACAGAGGAGCCTCGGAAAAGGTTTGAAACCTCTCCGGAAGCCTCTTCCAGAAAGGGGTGGGGGGTGGGGGTGGCAAGGCCCAAAGCCACACCAAGCAAATTCCTCCTCACCCCTCTGCTCTTGCTAGCTAAGCTCTGTTCTCATGCAAATTTTGTTTCCAGGGCGACTTTAACGACCGCAGGTCAGACTGATTAGAGTGAGAGGGGGGAGAATTTGCAGTCTGCTTCCTAGTGTATCATTTTTAACTGGTTTCGTTGTAAACAGTACATTGGCAGTAAAGATTATTATTATTATTATCATCTGAGTTTGTGAGCACTCTTCCACAGACAAGAACAGGTTTTAATCCCCCAAAGACTAATTCTAAATATGAGAAGCAGAGGCCCTAGGACGCATATGCAAGAGGGCCTGCAAGACTGCAGAGGAAGAATCCCCCCCCCACATGGGAGATACCCATTGACACCCGGGCCTGGGGGGGGGGGCTGCCCAGGAAGGGCAATCACACCCTCCTGCGATGCCACCGGGTTGCCCTCCCCCCAAGGCTGCACATCTGGAGGGGCGGGCACGAGGGCTAGCCAGATGCCACTCAGGCATGAGTGCTAGCAAGATAACAATCTGTACAAATATTGGGACTTCATATATATATCTTTAATTATATTATTTACTTATATTAATTTAATTATATATCTTTAATCCTTAATTGACTGAAAGTGGGATTTCGAGTAGCATTGAGCTGGATGGTTACTCCCCACCATGGGTGGTGACAGCCTTGCCTTAGCCCTTCAGGGACAGCATACTGTTCCACTCAGCCCTTAACAGCCTAACTGTCACTGGGCAGGGCCTTGGTCATTAGGGCCTTGGTCATTAGGGCCTGTTTCAAATGCTTATGCACAATGCCACTAGCCATCTATCGTGGCTTCCCCTAACACAGGTGTGCCCTGCAGCTCCTCACAGAATGGGGTAATGGCAGCACTGTCAAAGCAGCCGCTAGCACCTATACCAGTGATGGCTAACCTTTTTTGGTTCGCGTGCCAAAAGCGGGGGGAGCGCAGGGGGGTCGTGCATGGGCGTGCCACACCGATAATGCTATGTGCGTGATCCCCTGCTTTTGGCATGCTTTTTTAACCCTCCCCAGGCTCCAGAGGATTTCTAGGAGCCTGGGGAGGGTGAAAACAGCCTCCCCCCCCCCACCTCCAGAGGCTTCAGGAGCTTCCCTGAAGCCTCCAGAGGGCGAAAAACGGCCTCAAAAGAAAGCCTAAATCAGCTGGCCAGCGTACACAAGCGCGCTAGTGCTGACAGGGCAACGCCTCGCGTGCCCCAAGAAATGGTTCCACCTTCCACCTGTGGCACCCGTGCCATAGGTTCTCCATCACTGACCTATACGGTCTTTCTCTAAGAGTGCTCAGCGCAGCAGAGACTAATTGACCTAAATTGACTGTTGGAGCAGGGCAGAGGCTGATAGCCAGCAAGAGTTCAGAACGCCAGTGAGTGGCAGGCGGCAGAGTTCTGAGCACCTCAAGCCGCTTGCATTGGTTTGGATTTCAGCCGGCAGGCTCCAGGAAGCTCAGGCTGGGTACATTTGTTTGAAGTTAAGTGTGCGCTGCCCCTCAGCTCCCTTTTTGGCATGAATCGACGTCTTAATAATACAATAGCAGAGTTGGAAGGGACCTTGGAGGTCTTCTAGTCCAACCCCCTGCCTAGGCAGGAAACCTTATACCATTTCAGACAGATGGCTATGCAACATCTTCTTGAAGACTTCCAGTGTTGGAGCATTCACAACTTCTGGAGGCTATTTCTGTTCCACTGATTAATTGTTCTAACTATCAGGTAATTCTTCTCACAGAAATCTCAAGCCGCTAGCAGCAGCACGGACATGAGAAGGGGCCACCTCCTCTCACCTCTGAGGGGGCGGAATGTCATCAGCCTGAAGGAGGCTAAAGATGCCCCCACAGCTGCATCTGGCCCTTGCCAGATGTTTCCCTGAAGGGGAGGGGTGGAAACACCATGGCAAAACCAAACGAAAGCCTACGGCCCAGAGATGAATTCTAGCGACAAAAGCAATTTTGCAACAGGCAGCAAAAACCTCTACTCCAGTTTCTGATAAATGGCTTCACTGGGGCAATGTGTAGGACTTCCCTCCCCTGGGGGAGGGGCGGAGGGGGGTTCCTTACTCCACTTGAGAACCTCCCTTGTTGTTTCAGGGCTTGGGGCTCTGGCCAAGGGTGGCAGTTTCCCCTGCACAGCCCATATAAGGCGACTAGCCCTAGCTTCCAATTTGCAGGGGTAGTAATGCAATCCCCTTCTGACCTAGGTTTTCCCTTTGGGTACACAAACTTTCAGACATTGGGCCAAGGCTCTGCGGCAGGGTTTGCCGGGGTAGTTGGCACCCAGGCAGAGGATTCCCCTGTCTTTCCTGTCCAGGCACAGGATGCTCAGGCCTCAGATTCGAAGGAAGGCTTAATTAGGGAGGAAACCTTCTGTGAGGTGACGGTATGCCACCGGCCACTTCTATCCTTTCTGGTCTCCTCCCACCTTTTTCTATTCAAAAAACCTCTTATTCAAAGCTAACGCCTGGGCCAAATTTGGCAACGTGCCTTGGAGGCAACTGTGCGACCACCAGTGATAGCCGCAGGACTTGTAGTTCTTTGTATTTAAGTCCAATGGCAATAAAGATTATACATACATATATTTGCCGTGGAGGCAGAGGCAGTGCCCACGCCAAAGATCCTTCCTGTTCTGATTAATAGATAATGGGCATCTTCTACTTCAGGCCCAGTGCCCACCTCTAATGGCAGGACACAGGGTTTCTACCACCTAGCACTAAGGCTCTGGTGTCTGCCTTGCACACCTCTGATGATATGCAGGAGTTTTTCAGGCAGTGGCCTGGGTATTAGATGCAACTACCACCGCACCTGTCCCTTTTAATCTTTCTTGTCTGCTCTGCTTTCAGGGTTGCAGCAAGTCCCTACAGTGGACGTCAGAGACACCAGGCTAGTACCAAAACGGTAGATTCAGGGGCAGGCACAGGTTCTCTGTCATCAGAAAGACAGCTCTCTCAGAAAGCTAGCCTCCCAGGTAGTCAGGGAGTGTAGGGTGTCACTAACCACTCTGACCAAACTGTTAGGAACCATGGTGTTGACTTCCGGTTCCGGCTCCAGCGGCGACGGGCGAGCCTAGGGCTCGCTCGCCGCTTTGTTTCTTTTCCTGCCCCCCCACGGGGGCGAGACGCCCCGTTTTTGGGGGTCTCCCGTAAAGCTGGCTTGCCTGGGTCGTCCTCCCCCAGCGGCAGCTGGGAAGCGACCCTTGTCTTCGGCTTAGGTGGAGGAGGACATGCTGCGGGGGGTTTCCCCTTCGCCAATGGCGGGCGGCATCGTTCTGAAAATATGAAGAGAGCTGGCCGTCTGAGTCGGAAGGCTTCCCGGGGCTTCGGCTGCGAGGGTGAAAGTGAGTGGTTTTAAACTTTTTTTCCTGCTGTCAGCCTGTGCTGAAAGAACTTGGAGGGGGGTGTCTGCTTGTTAAACCCCCCCTCGGACTAAAGCGGCACTTAAGAATGGCTCCTCGCTGCGAGGAAGCGGATATCTTTAATCTGGACTGTTTGAAACAAGGGAAAGTGGTCTGCGGTTTGTCTTTGAAACAATGTATCTAGGTCTGGCTGATTTGAAACATTTTTTTTTACCACTCCTTCTGGCTCTGAGTCTGGGCGGTGAAAATGGCTTCTCTTTGTCCCTGAATGACTATTTTACTTATGGAAAATTTCCAGCGTCTCTTTGTGATTTGGACTCCCTCTGGTTACTAAAGAAGAATTTTTTTTTGGGATTTGTGATTTCTTTTCTGGAGTGCCTTCGTTATTATACTTATTGACTTGGAAAATTGTTTCTCTCTTGGTTCCTGAACTTTACAACCCTGAACTGAACTTTTGGCTCCTGACTTGCCTCAACAGCCCCACCCAAAAAACGCCATTTTAGTGGCACTGACTTTAACAGCTAACCATGGCACAAGAATCAGCACTGGCAAGCTTAGAACTAAGGATGGCCTCTCTTGAATCTGTTATACAAACTTTGGTACAAGAAATCAAGGCCCAGAGGGCAGAAAATATCAACTTTAAAAAGGAATTATTGGACACACGGAAACAAGTGCTAGAGAACACACAGAAGAATGAAGAACTGGAAGGGGGGCTGGCGGGGGCTAAGGGAGAGATTAAAAATGTTACTAAAGAGGTTGGGGAAACAAATGGGCATGTGTAGTAACTCCCCAGGACTTTAAAGATTTGATGAACTTTATAGTTAATGAAAGCAGAGACCTCAAAAGAATGATCCAGGAGAAATATGAACAATTGGAAAAAAAAATGCTTGCAATGGCCAAGAGTCTGTCTGAAGTTATCATTAAAATTGATGGGAAAATCGAAAAGCTGTCTTCAGAGGTGGAAGTCAAAGCAAAGGAAACGGATTTGAAATTGGTGGAAATGGAGGGGAATATGCACAAATTGGACAAACAGGTTATTATGTTACAATTTTTGTTAATGGAAAACGCCATTAGACTGAGGGGATTATCAGAAAATCCTAGAGAAGACTTAAGAAAAGTTTCTGCCGATGCTTTGGCTATATTAGTAAAAATGGATCCTGGTGAAATTTATGCTAAGATTGATAAAATTTACAGAGCAAACTCACGTATAGCATTACAAAGGCAACTACCGAGAGATGTTGTGATATATTTTACTGAGAGAAACCTCAGAAATGATATTCTGCAGAAGTCTTTTCACTCCTCTCTCCACATAGCTGGAAAACGGATTGGTGTCTTTAAGGAACTTCCATCAACTATCCTGAAGCTCAGAAGGGATTTTGGTTTTTTGGTGGAGGAGCTGAAGAAAAGAGGGATACAGTACAGGTGGGATGCTCCAATGGGTGTTATATTCAGATATGAAGGGGCGCGGTATTGTTTGAATACTATAGACAAGGCAAGAGATTTTTATTATGAAATACTGAAGAAAAGTGTAACGCCCCCACGTATATCTATACCAACACTAGTAGATCTGGATGGTTCAGAGCAAGATATTGAGATGGAGCAGAAACAATTTGGAAAAGAGATGGAAGAACATACTCAGTTGGATTCCCCTGGGCTTTTTTTAAGCCCTACTCTGGAGGAAATGTCGAAGACTGCTATAGGGGGATCTGTTGGAATGCCAATACGTAAATCAGATGAGCAATGTGAAGCCAGGTCTAGCACCAGACAAATTCAGAAACCGCAGAAGCAGAGGAGGTCTCAATCTCGGCGAGTTAAGAAAGACAAAAGGATTAAAGGACGAAGCAATTAATCAATCTAGATAAAAATATACAGATCTCTGCAATGCTGGTTCTCTTGGATGTGGAAACTTTTTCAGGGTTGAAAACTGGAACCGGAGCATTTGCAGTGGATCTGGTTGTTACCCTATCACGATCTTGGAACTTTATAATCCTGATGAAAAGTCACTCGGGGGTTACCTATGTAAAGGGTTGTTTTTTTTTGTTATTTATGGGGGCAGCTGCTTAAACTGGTATTACAAACAGCTATGGATGGAATGGAAGGAGACCTGAAGAGTTGGACTTATGAACATTGACGCCGAAAGGACTAATATTATGTTAGTGTTCTGGGAAAAAACTTGGGTCGAACTTTGAAATTTTCTTGCAATTTACTGTATCCTTCATGTGATAGGATCTGAAATTTTCCTATACTATTTCTGTTTCCTTTGTGAAGAGAGAAGTAACTTTGTTTTTTTCAAATATTAGAGTAATCTTTACATTTTTTTGTGTTGTTAAGTGGGCAATTAAGCAAATGGAGAGGGGAAAAATAGTAAACCTTTTGAATCAGGAAGGATGTAAACTTAAGCTAGGATATATGGTTTAAGTTTTATAAGTGTTAGGTTATATGATATGGTATTTAGATCTTAAGAATTATTTTCTATGTATTTTAATGTTCAACTAAAAGGGGGTGTTTATGTTGAGTTTGTTATAAGGTTTCTAATGGATTGATTATATACAGAATAAATATCAGATTAGGAAGTATTATGTAGCTTTTAGGTAAGAATGCTTTGATTGATAGGTGAATAGAGTAAATAATATTTGGGATGCTTGGAATTATTAGAGTGGTGTATAGCGGAAGTCAGGGGGGTGGGTTTGAATGGGAGGTGGGGGAGGGCTAGGGTGGAGGGCGGGGTAATATATATGTATGATTAATCTAGAGAGGGGAATAATGGGATATGCCCCTTTTTTTTTTTTCTTAAAGAGAAATTTATATTATGTTTTTTATATCTTTAATTAACTTAGAAGATGGTGTTAATGGGATATTAATATACTAAGAGAAACTTATATTGTGTCTGCTGGGAGGCGAGGGGGTATAATATCTGAATGAGAAATTTATTTTAAGAAAGGGGGTGAGGGGGGGTATAGTATTTGTATGTGATTTATATTACATGTCGGGGGGGTAAAAAGGGGGAAAACTTGTTTGAATAAAACTTTTTCAATTAAAAAAAAAAAGAATGGTCTTCATGGGTTACCGAATTGGGTGGGAAAGAATGTTTTGTTTGTCAGAGGCAGAGGGTGGTGAAAATTCAACTGCCTGAGTTAAAGGAGATTGGGAAAAAGTCTGTAATAGAACAGGTAGAGCTACCCAGGCAGGAACAGGAAATGAGGAAAGAAGAGATACAAGAAATTAATGCCAATTTATCCAATTTATGATTACGATGAAGTATTTGCTCCTAGTTTAAAAGCTACTACATTGCGTGCAGCTTTAGTTTAGTTTAGTTTTAGTTTTATTCAATTTCTATACCGCTCCTATCTCCCCAGTGGACTCAGGGCGGTGCACAGGAAATTAAAAATGACGCAACAAACAGCAATAAATACAGTCGCAACGTTAAAATACAATTAAATTAAAATATTGACTAAAAATGTTAAAATCCACTACCTAATCAAATAAAATTATATCTAATCTAGACTCTAAGCTAGGCCAGCTAGGTGAAAGAAGTGCGTTTTGAGTGATCGGCGGAAGAGGCGAAGGTCCGTGATGGTGCGAAGTTCGGAGGGTAGGTTGTTCCAGAGGGCTGGGCCTGCCACAGAGAAGGCTCTTCCCCTGGGCGCCGCCAGCCGGCATTGACCGGCAGACGGTACCCTGAGGAGGCCCTCTCTGTGGGAGCGGATCGGTTGAAGGGAGGTATGTGGTAGGAGACGGTCCCGCAAGTAACTAGGCCCCGTGCCATGGAGCGATTTAAAGATGGTTACCAACACCTTGGTATGGGCAGCTAAACATAAGTATGTAGTTAACCATTTGGATGTGGAAACTGCATATCTTTGTGCTCCGTTGCAGCATACCATATGAGGAAGCCATTAGGATTTGAGGATAAAGGAAACACTGATTGTTGGATGCTAAAGAAAAGTCTTTATGGCTTGAAACAATCAGGATACGAGTGGAACCAATGTGTGGTTAATGCATTGACTAAGATAGGGTTTAGGGCTGGCATGGCTGATCCATGTCTATTTAGAAAGTGTTAGGATATTCAGCCTTATATTGGGTTGACAATATATATGAGCCTATGTTCTTAAGGAGTTGTGTAGCTTTAAGAACTGTCTTCAATTCTGATTGGCTGTGAGTCTCAGCTCTACCATAAAGCAAGCTCAGAATCACAGCTCATTCCCTTTTCAATTCCCTGTGCTGAGGAGCTGTGACTGAAGAAGGAGGAGGAGGTTTTGTTTTGCATCACTGTAAGATAAACTCTGGTGAAGGATTGTTTTGGAAGTTAGAATCACTGGTCGGAAGAAGCATTTTAGTTGCTACAAAGTAAAGAATATTTATTTTCTTACTATCACTGTTTTAGAGTTTGTTTGTGGTTACAGCAACGTATCTCTTTACTGTCCGGTGAATTACACTATTCCACATTTATTTGCTAACACTGGCTAAGGGACCAGAGTTGTAACACTGGTTCTGAACCCAGAGTTGCTAACAGAAAGGAAAGCGATGGTGTAGTATCGTTGTTACTTTTATTTACTGACGATATAGCATTGGTTACAAAAACTGAGCAAGAGGCTATTAGAATAATTACGCTTTTAAAGAAGCACTTTACTATTAAAAATCTTGGAGAGATTCGTCAGTATCGTTTTCAGAATTGATAAAACCAGGGGAGGGTTTAAACTCTCGCAAACCGAGAAGACAAACCAATTACTAAATTATTTTAGAATGGAATTATGTAAATCAGGGGTCCCCAAGCCCCGGGCCATGGACCGGTGCCGGTCCGTGGCTTGATAGCAACCGGGCCGCAGGGCCGGAGAGGAGGAGGAGGGAGGAGGGGGCAGCCCCCTGGGCAGAGCGCGCACCAGATGCGGGAGAGCGCAGGCGCGGCCGTTCGCGCCGTTGGAGGCCCTAGAGCAGTGGTCAGCTCTTTGGCCCCTCGGGTGCGGCTCTTCCTCTCTCCCTCCCTCCCCCCCCCATGAGGCAGCGGAGGGGCCGGCACGTCGGCTGGGGCGGCTGCAGCTGCCTCCAGTAGCGAGCGGGCGGGGGGAGTGCCCGGGGCTGCGGCTGCCTGGGCGCCGCCGGGGCCGTCTGGGTGCCGGGCGCCCGCCTCCCTCCCAGCCCCGTGTGGCGGGCAGCCCTGGAGGGCGTGCCTCGGTGGCTGTTGGAGGGAGCTGGTGGAGACACGCCCGGCTGTCCTGCCCGATGCGCCTGCTGGGCGACCTCGGACGGCAGGAGCTGCGTGTTGCAGGGCTCGGGGGCAACAGCAGCAGCAACAGCCACCTGCAGAGGCCGTCGAGGCGCGCTTTCTGGGGCTGGCCGCCGTGCGGGACTGGGAGGGAGGTGGGCGTGCGGCGCCCGGACAGCCTCGGCGGCGCTTGGGTGGCTGCGGCCTCAGGTGCTCCCTCCGCCCACTCGCCCGCTCACTGCAGGAGGAGGAGGCAGCCGTGGCCTCCCCGGCCGGCGTGCCGGGCTTTCCGCTGCTTCCGGGGGGGGGGGAGGGAGGGAGGGAGAGACTGACATGCAGAGAGAGACAGAGGGGGAGGGAGGAAGAGACAAACGGAGACAGAGAGAGAGGGGGAGAGAGAGAGACACACACACACACACACAGAATGACAGATGGGTGGAGGGAGGAGAGAGACAGAGAGAGAGACAAAAAGAAAAAGAGAAAGAAAAATAGAAAGAAAAAGAAAGTGGGAGAGAAAGAAAGAAAGAAAGAAAGAAAGAAAGAAAGAAAGAAAGAAAGACCTTATGAGCACAATTGAGTCCAAAATTTTGGTTGCTAAGCAGGACCGTCGTTAAGTGAGTTTCACCACAGTTGGCCAAGCCAACCTGGTCACATGACTGCTGAGCCACTCCCACAAAACAGGCCACACCTTTTGGCTCAAAAGAAATTTCAATCGTGGTACTGTTGATATTTGGCTCTCTTGATTAATGAGTTTGCCCACCACTGCCCTAGAGGGCCGAGTGAGCCGACTCCCCCCCCCCCCCGCGTGCGCATGCGCCGCCTGTTATGTTATGTTCAATTAAACCATGGCAACATCTAATGTTTGCGTAGTATTATTTTAAGCAGATGGTGTTTTGTTATTGTTGTGACTTAGATGAAGTTCAGAGCACATTTTATGACCAATTCATGCAAAACTCCACATAATCCCAAGGGGTTCACATACTTTTTCTTGCAACTGTATGTCGGGGTTAGATCAGCGAAAAGCGAAGAAGCAAGAAGAATCATCAATTGAGCAACTGTAAGCCAACTGTTTGAGTTATAGACTGTATTTTGATTCAAGACTAACTATCACTTGTTTGTGAAGAAGTAGTTTACTTTATTTTTCCACCACAAATAAAAGTCTAATTGTTTTTACCATCGCTGTCTGTGACTAATATTGTGAATATCTAGCAACATATCTCTTGCTGCAATTCCGTTGCACATCTCTCAGTCTCCTAACAGAGATATCCTCAACAATAGTTCCATGTTTTTTTTCTTTTCTTTTTTAAAAAACTTTTAAAAATTTTTTTAACTAGCTATCCCGGCCACGCGTTGCTGTGGCCCAGTCTGGTTAAACCTACCTACCTACTGTATTTCTCCCTCTCCCTCTCTATCCCTCTACCTACCTACCTACCTACTGTATTTCTTCCTTGCCCTCTCTATCCCTCTACCTACCTACCTACCTACTGTATTTCTCTCTATCCCTCTACCTACCTACATACCTACTGTATTTCTCCCTCTCCCTCTCTATCCCTCTACCTACCTAGAGAGAGAGGAGAGAGAGGCTGCTGACTCGGCAGCGGCCTTGGGGGGGAGTTGGCGGGGCGGGCGGTGGCGGCGGAGGAGAGAGAGGCCGCTGACTCAGCAGCGGCCTTGGTGGGGTGGAGTTGGCGCAGGTGGAGGAGAGAGAGGCCGCTGACTCGGCAGCGGCCTTGGCAGGGGGGAGTTGGCATTGCGGGCGGCAGAGAGAGAGGGTGCTGAGGAGGCGACCGTCACGGATATGACACAGACCGCTCCACCGCTCATGCAAGTGAGGTGAACTGAAAAGTGGCCGGGTGGGAGGGGCCACAAAGGGGAGGGAGCGAGTGAGGGAAACACACAGAAGAGCTGCAGTTTTACATTTGTGTGGCGTGTACCTGGCACCAGTGTGCCATCCACACAATCTGTACGTATCATTGGTGCTGCACTTGTAAGGAACGTTGTGTGAAAATTTGGTGGCGATTGGTGCAGTACTTTCTGAGATTAGCGGTTTTGAACAAACTCATAGTTACATTTTTATTTATAGATTATCTTAAGATACATAGATATAGAAGATATAGATATAGATATAGATGTTCATTAATATTCCTTAATAGTTAACTAGAAATATTTTGCCATTTATATCCAACCTAATAAACATACACTCATTCCCATACTTACATACCTACGTATTGGAAAAAGGAAAGGGTGAATTGATTCACTCACCATTGGGTCATTTTCTTTTTTTTTTCTTTTTTTTTTTTAATTTTACAATATTCCACCCAGTGCTATACAAAACGAAAGGAAGAGTTGGTTCTTCGGATATCTTCAATTATCTTTAGGATCTCCAAAATCCACGTTCTCTGGGTACAGGTATCGAGGCATCGAAAGTTCCAAGTGCATAGTCCACAAATGGCTTCCAAGTCTTCCAGAAAATGTCTTTTTTATAGACCCCCTCTCTAAATTTAATATCACATGTCATTTTATCATTTAAAGCTAATTTCCACATTTCACAATACCACTCTTCTATTTTAATATTTACCTCTATTTTCCAGTATCTTGCTATTATAATTCTACCCATTATAATCATAATTCTAATCAATTCTTTCTCATATTTTGTTAATTCTAATTCCTTAATTATCAATAATAATATAGTTTCTGATCTCAATGTTATTCTTTTCTTCATCATTTCAAACATCGTTTTCTCCAATTGTTGCCAAAACTTTTTAATTTTTTCACATTTATACCACATATGTTCATAAGTTCCCAATTCCATGTTACATCTCCAACATTTATTACTGATTTTTTTATCCATCAATGATAACCTTAATGGAGTCCAATACCATTTCCAAACAACCTTAAAGTTGTGCTCTTTAATCCTTATAGACAAAATCCTCATAATTCGACTCTTCCAATTCACATTCCAGTCCGAATCTAATATTTTGATCTTGAGTTCTTCCTCCCAATTCGTCTTATAATAATAATAATAATAAATTCGAATTTATTAACCGCTCCCTCTCCCCACAGGGACCCGGGGCGGTGCACAGGAGGAGCTAAAAAACAATATAAACAATAAATAAAAAAATACATACTTTAAAACACAATTAAACAATATTATCCCGTGCTAAAAATAATTAAAAACCCATTTAAAATACATTTGAAATCTATAGACAGAGAGACTATCCAAGGCCGGCCAGTCGAAAGAAATGGGTCTTCAATTTCGTACGGAAGGAGCGGAGGTCAGTGGTCGTTCTGATATCGGGGGGAAGGTCGTTCCAGAGGGCCGGGCCCGCCACAGAGAGAGCCCTTCCCCTGGGCGTCGCCCGCTGACACAGTCTAGTGGACGGCACCCGGAGAAGTCCCTCTCTGTGGGAGCGAATCGGCCGTGAGGATGTATGGGGCAGGATCCGATCCCGCAGATAGCTAGGTCCCGAGCCATGGAGCGCCTTGAAGATGATAATTAGCACCTTGAAGCGCACCCGGAAGACGACAGGCAGCCAGTGCAGCTCGCGCAAGAGCGGTGTAACGTGGGTAAACCTAGTGGTCCCCATAATTGCTCGCGCGGCTGCATTCTGAACTAACTGAAGCCTCCGGGTGCACCTCAAGGGAAGCCCCATGTAGAGAGAGTTACAATAGTCCAGTCGGGATGTCACGAGGGCATGAGTGACTGTGCGAAGGGCGTCCCGATCCAATAGGGGGCGCAATTGGCGAACCAGGCGAACCTGGTAAAACGCCCTCCTGGCCACGGCTGTCACTTGCTCTTCCATAGACAGCCGGGTATCCAGGAGGACACCCAAATTGCGCGCCCCATCCACAGGGGCAAGATGTTCGCCCCCTATGGCCAGCGTTGGAGAGAGCTGGTTGAATCGGGCAGCCGGAAACCACAGCCACTCGGTCTTGGTTGGGTTGAGCCTGAGTCGGTTACTTCCCATCCAGATCCGCACGGCTTCCAGGCACTGGCACATCACCGCTACGGCATCGTTGGGGTGGTTTGGGGTAGATATATACAACTGAGTGTCATCAGCGTATAGATGGTATTCTACCCCAAAACCACGGATGATCTCACCCAGCGGCTTCATGTATGCATTAAACAGGAGAGGTGAGAGGACCGACCCCTGAGGCACCCCGCATGTGAGGGGTCTCGGGGTCGACCTCTGCTCTCCTGCCCGCACAAATTGCGATCGGCCAGAGAGGTAGGAGGAGAACCACCGTAAAACGGTGCCTCCCACCCCCAACCCCCCCAGCCGTTGCAATAGGATACCATGGTCGATGGTATCGAAAGCCACCGAGAGGTCTAATAGGACCAGGATGGAGGAACATCCCCCATCTCTGGCCCTCCAGAGATCATCTACCAACGCGACCAATGCCGTCTCGGTGCTATGCCCGGGCCGAAAGCCGGACTGGCGCGGATCTAGATACTCAATTTCCTCCAGGTGACGGGGAAACTGTTGTGCCACCACACTCTCAACAACCTTCGCCAAAAAGGGAAGGTTGGAGACTGGACGATAGTTGTTTAAAAGAGCTGGGTCCAAAGAGGGCTTCTTAAGGAGGGGCCTCACCATGGCCTCTTTTAGGGAAGCAGGCAAGGAACCCTCACTTAAGGATGCGTTGACAACCTCTTGGAGCCAGCCTCGTGTCACCTCCCAGGATGCCAGTACAAGCCAGGAGGGGCACGGGTCCAATAAACATGTGGTGGCTCGCAGTCGCCCACGTAGCCTGTCCATATCCTCGGAAGTAACGGGGTCAAACTCCTCCCAAACAAGATCTCTCTCGTGGCATCCCACTGGGCCATGAATGGGGGCTAGCTCACTCTGTATCTGAGCGGTTTTCTCCTGCAGAAAAGTCACAAATTCCTCTGCTCTACCCTGTAGCGGGGCTTCCCGCTCCCTCTGTTGGAGGAGGGAGCGGGTCACCCTAAACAGGGCGGCAGGGCGGTTTTCTGCGGATGCTATGAGAGTGGCACAATGATGACGTTTGGCCACTCTCAGCGCCACAATGTAAGTCCGTAAATGGGCTCTTACCTGTGTCCGGTCAGATTCAGAACGGCTAGACCTCCATCTTCCCTCTAGGCATCTCTTGCGGCGTTTCATCACCCGCAGCTCCTCAGTAAACCAAGGAGCCAGGGTGGTTCGCCGCCGCAAGAGAGGCCGCAAGGGCGCGACCCGATCCAAGGCTCCCACGGCCGCAGTGTTCCATGCGGCCGTGAGGTCCTCCATCGGGGCGCGGGTCAGGGATACAGGAAATGGCCCAAGCGCTGTCTGGAACCCATCCGGGTCCATCAAGCGCCTGGGGCGGTACCAGATTGGTAACTCTGGTTCCGCCTCCCCGCGGAGGGGAGCAGCGGTCGGAAAGTCGAGCCGGAGAAGTGAGTGGTCTGACCATGACAAGGGTGTGATGACTATGTCCCCTGTACCCAGATCACTCTTCCATTGGCCTGAGACAAAGATGAGATCCGGCGTATGTCCACCCTCGTGGGTGGGGCCCTGAATTACTTGGGTCAGGTCCATGGCCGTCATGGAAGCCATGAACTCCCGAGCTGCCTCGGATGATTCGCCCAACGATGGCAGGTTAAAGTCCCCCATGACTAAAAGTCTGGGGGTCTCCACTGCCACCGTAGCGATCACCTCCAGGAGCTCGGGCAGGGCTGCTGCTACATAGCGGGGAGCCAGGTATACAACCAGCAAGCCCAACTGCCTCCCTAGGCCCCACTTCACGCAGAGGGACTCACAGCCGGTAGTCTGAGGCACAATGGTCTCTCTCGGCTCAAGGCCTTCCTTGACAATGACCGCTACCCCACCACCCCTGCCTAGGGCCCGTGGCTGATGAAATGCGCGGTAGCCTGGTGGGCACATTTCAACGAGGGGAAGTCCTCCCTCGTGGCCCAACCAGGTTTCCGCAATTCCTACCAGGTCCGGCTCCCCCTCTGACACAAGGTCACTAATGAGGGGGGCTTTGTTGACAACGGACCTGGCGTTGCAAAACATCAGCCGCAGACCCTGGCTCTGTATTCCCTGGCCACCTAGCCTGCGGGGGTTGTGGCACCCGACCGTTTGCAACCAACGGCTACGTGCCACCAACCGGGAGGATGAAGATTGTCTCCCCTCGGTCCTGCCCCTCCCCACGACCCTCTGAATTGGTATGCCCTCCTGTGGAACGACTCGGGTATCCCCCCTCCTTTCGGGACCTTCCGCTTCCCTCCGTCGACTGCTATCCTGGCCCTTACTATTGTTCACTGCTCCCGCCTCCATCTGTCTATATCCGCCCCCCTCCCTCGAACCCCCTAAAAAAGATAATTTAAATAACTTAAAAACTAAAAATCCCCTAAGGCCGCGCTTCGCCCATCTCTTCGGATTCACAATACCATCATCAAGATGGGCCCTAGATAGATCAGGGGGCCACACCTGCGAGAGCGGGGACTCTCGCAGCAATAGTAGGTTTGCTCTGGTATACATTAATTATAAATAGATGGTTAAAATTTAAATAAATTATGTAGATGGAATTCGGGTGGGTTTTGGAATAAATACAGATGTTAAAAGTCGTTAGCAATTAATTAAAACAGTTCATTACCATTTGTGGATTTCCATCAAAGTTTATAATCTTATATATCTTACTAACGAGTCCCTTTAACCCAATTTCGTCCTTGATAATTTGAGATACTAAGCTTTCAAATTCAGTTTTACTTCTACTTATTTTACATGTTCCCCTTACTTTCATAGTCCATTTTTCTACCTGTATTTTTTCAAACCAATTCAGCTCCAATTTTTCAATTATTTCTTTTTTTCTACTCTCGGTTTCTAAAGCTCTTAACCAATTTACTATGCTTCCTATATTTTCATCCTCAATTACTTTATCCCGACTTATGTTGGTTTTAATCGGCCAACTTCCAAGTGTCTTCCCCAAGAAGGATATATCCGGAATCAATATTTTAACAAATTTATTCCAAATTTTACTCAATCCCTTTAACCAATAACTGTTGATTGCCTTTTTTGTTTTTACTTTATCTAAAAACTATGTAGGACCAAATCTCTTAATATCCTTTAACTCTAGATCTCCCCAATGACCGTCTCCTCCTTTAAGTATTTTTATCACAGTTCGAATATTATAGGCCCGATAATAATTAAGTAGATTGGGAATTCCCAATCCACCTTCCTTTTGATTTTGATACCACATTTTCTTCATTAATCTAGGTCTTTTCCCACCATTGCAAAATTTATCTAATTTCTTCTGATATCCTTCCATATCTTTCTCTGTCAAATTTAATGGTAGCATCTCAAATAAAAAATTAAACTTTGGTAACAACATCATCTTACACATTGCAATTCTGCCAAACCAAGACAACTTTATCTCTTTATATTTATCTATCTTCTTCTCTACTTCATTCAACATCACATCATAATTAATTTTTTTCAATTCTCTAACTTTAAGTGAAAGTGTTATTCCCAAATATTTCAATGTATTTTTAATTCTTATCCCAAATTGTTCTTGCATACTCTCCCACTCCTTACCATTTTTGTTCATTAATAATTCGGATTTTGACCAATTTACCTTTAAACCTGTCATTTCTTCAAATTCTTTCAAATGTTTATTTATCCTCTTCAAATCTTTCTCTATATCTTTCAGAATAATCAAGGTATCATCCGCGTACAAATTTATCTTATATCCCTTGTACCCTTCCAGTTCTTCATCTTTTTCTATCAATTTAGTCAAAACTTCCATAACTAATAAAAATAATGTTGGGGACAAGGGACATCCCTGTCTCGTACCTGCTTCCAATTTAATCTCTCCCGTCATTGTTCCATTCACCTTCACTTTTGCACTACTTTTTTGATACAGTTTTGAAATAACATGTATAAATCTATTACCGAAGCCTAATGCCTCAATAATTACTTTGATAGTTTCCCATTGTACAGAATCAAAGGCTTTAAAAATATCTAGTGATACTATACCTATTTTATCACCATTACTCTCAGCTACATCTATAATATTTAATACTCTTCTAATTATGTCACTCATATATCTACCTTTAACAAAACCTACTTGATTATAGCTTATATACTTGTCTATAAATCTATTTAATCTATTACTTATAATGGCAGTAAATATTTTTGCATCTTGGTTAATTAAAGAAATGGGTCGATAGGACTCGATCCTCTCCAGATCTTTATCTGGTTTAGGAATTATGGATATTACCGTTCTATTCCATGACATCGGGACTTCTCCACCATGTAAAATTCCATTAAATAATTTTTGCAGTTTTGGTATTATTATTTCTTTAAAGTCTTTATAAAATTCAGCAGGTAATCCATCTTCACCTGGAGTCTTCCCTAATTTTATCTCTTGTATTATTTCATTAATCTCATCTTGTGTTATATCTCCTTCCATCAAGTCCTTATATGTTTGATCTATTTTCACAGCATATTTTCCAAGATGATTTTTCAATTTTTCCAAATCAATTGATTTCTTTGAATATAATTTTTGAAAAAAATTCCTAACTACTTCACATTTCTCCAGTCTCTTATAACATCTTGTACCTTTTTCATCTATCAGAGAGCCAATTTCTCTCTTTTCACTTTTATTTTTCGCCATCCTTGCTAATAACCTAGAATTTTTATTACTAAATTCAAAGAAATCCCTATTTAAATATCTTATATTTTTTTTAACCAGTTCTATATCTTCTTCTATCAATTTAGTTTTTAGTAAATTCAATTCCTCCAAACATTTTTTATCTTTCGTAAGTAAAAATTGGTTCTCCAATGCCTTAATTTGTCTTGTGTCCTGTTCCATTTTACTTCTATATTCTCTATATTTCCTGCTTGACAACTTAATGCTTTCTCCTCTAAATACTGCCTTCATCGTGTCCCAAACAATTTCAAATTTAACCTCTCCATTATCATTCAGTCTCCAACTTTCCTCCCATTTTTTAAGTATCCATGTTTTATCCTCCTCCTTTTTATACAATTTTTCATCATATCTCCAACCTCTTTCTTTTTTTCCAAAATTGAAGTCTATTTCCATCATAACTTCTGCATGGTCGGAGTCCTTGAAAATTCCCACGTCTATTCTATCTATATTATTCAACAGGTCTTTAGAGACAAAAATATAATCAATTCTTGAATATGTATTATGTACCTTAGAGCAAAAAGTATACACCCTTTCAGTACCTTTCAACTCCCTCCAGACATCTACCACGCTATTTCGGAGCATCCATTTATTTAAAATTTCCCCTTTATTTGTTTCTCTAAAGCGGGTGGGATTAGTACTATCTATTTTGTCTCTAATTAAATTAAAATCCCCAGCCACAATCACTTTCCCTACACTTTCAGTTTCCAAAATCTTAGTTATTTTATCAAGGAATCCCTTTTGTTTTTCATTCGGTAGATATAAGTTAACCAGTGTCACTTTTTGCTCGTTAATATTCCCTACAATTATTAAATATCTTCCTTCATCGTCTCTAATTACTTGTTTTTTTTCAAAATATACCCTATTTGATATCAATGTTGCCACTCCTCTGGCTTTGGAGGTTCCGAAAGATTTTTCATAAATTTGCATACCCTTTATATTCATTCTATTTAAATCCTCAGATTTTTGATGAGTTTCCTGCAAAAATAATATGTCTGGTAAGTCCCTTTTAATTTTAAGCTCCAATCTCCTCCTTTTTATTTGATTCCCTGTGCCCTTCACGTTCCATGTCATTATTTTTATAAACCGCATTTAAACGGTAGCTTTTTTAATCCTAGCCCCTCCTCTTCCTTTACGTGCCCAGATCCCAACACCAAACAGAAACGACATACAAAAAAAACATGAGACACTACAAACAACATATAACAAACTGTCTTCATCCCCCACCTCCTCAACCGGCACCGCCTCTGCATAGAGATTGTGGGGGAGGGGACGTGCCGATGGTCGGATCACTTCTCACGGGCTGTCTTTTTTTTTTTTTTTTTATTGAAAAAGTTTTATTCACACAGATTTTCCCCCTTTTTACCCCCCCCCCCGACATATAATATAAATCACATACAAATACTATACCCCCCCTCACCCCGTCTTAAAATAAGTTTCTCATTCAGATATTATACCCCCTCGCCTCCCAGCAGACACAATATAAGTTTCTCTTAGTATATTAATATCCCATTAACACCATCTTCTAAGTTAATTAAAGATATAAAAAACATAATATAAATTTCTCTTAAAAAAAAAAAAAAGGCATATCCCATTATTCCCCTCTCTAGATTAATCATACATATATATTACCCCGCCCTCCACCCTAACCCTCCCCCACCTCCCATTCAAACCCACCCCCCTGACTTCCGCTATACACCACTCTAATAATTCCAAGCATCCCAAATATTATTTACTCTATTCACCTATCAATCAAAGCATTCTTAGCTAAAAACTACATAGTACTTCCTAATCTGATATTTATTCTGTATATAACCAATCCATTAGAAACCTTATAACAAGCTCAACATAAACACCCCCTTTTAGTTAAACATTAAAATACATAGAAAATAATTCTTAAGATCTAAATACCATGTCATATAACCTAACACTTATAAAACTTAAACCATATATCCTAGCTCAAGTTTACATCCTTCCTGATTCAAAAGGTTTACTATTTTTCCCCTCTCCATTTGCTTAATTGCCCACTTAACAACACAAAAAAAAATGTAAAGATTACTCTAATATTTGAAAAAAGCAAAGTTACTTCTCTCTTCACAAAGGAAACAGAAATGGTATAGGAAAATTTCAGATCCTATCACAAGAAGGATACAGCAGATTGCAAGAAAATTTCAAAGTTCGGCCCAAGTTTTTTCCCAGAACACTAACATAATATTAATCCTTTCCGCGTCAATATTCATAAGTCCAACTCTTCAGGTCTCCTTCCATTCCATCCATAGCTGTTTGTAATACCAGTTTAAGCAGCTGCCCCCATAAATAACAAGAAAAAAACCCTTTACATAGGTAACCCCCGAGTGACTTTTCATCAGGATTATAAAGTTCCAAGATCGTGATAGGGTAACAACCAGATCCACTGCAAATGCTCCGGTTCCAGTTTTCAACCCTGAAAAAGTTTCCACATCCAAGAGGACCAGCATTGCAGAGATCTGTATATTTTTATCTAGATTGATTAATTGCTTCGTCCTTTAATCCTTTTGTCTTTCTTAACTCGCCGAGATTGAGACCTCCTCTGCTTCTGCGGTTTCTGGATTTGTCTGGTACTAGACCTGGCTTCACATTGCTCATCTGATTTACGTATTGGCATTCCAACAGATCCCCCTATAGCAGTCTTCGACATTTCCTCCAGAGTAGGGCTTAAAAAAAGCCCAGGGGAATCCAACTGAGTATGTTCTTCCATCTCTTTTCCAAATTGTTTCTGCTCCATCTCAATATCTTGTTCTGAACCATCCAGATCTACTAGTGTTGGTATAGCTATACGTGGGGGCGTTGCACTTTTCTTCAGTATTTCATAATAAAAATCTCTTGCCTTATCTATAGTATTCAAACAATACCGCGCCCCTTCATATCTGAATATAACACCCATTGGAGCATCCCACCTGTACTGTATCCCTCTTTTCTTCAGCTCTGCCACCAAAAAACCAAAATCCCTTCTAAGCTTCAGGATAGTTGATGGAAGTTCCTTAAAGACACCAATCCGTTTTCCAGCTATGTGGAGAGAGGAGTGAAAAGACTTCTGCAGAATATCATTTCTGAGGTTTCTCTCAGTAAAATATATCACAACATCTCTCGGTAGTTGCCTTTGTAATGCTATACGTGAGTTTGCTCTGTAAATTTTATCAATCTTAGCATAAATTTCACCAGGATTCATTTTTACTAATATAGCCAAAGCATCAGCAGAAACTTTTCTTAAGTCTTCTCTAGGATTTTCTGATAATCCTCTCAGTCTAATGGCTTTTTCCATTAAAAAAAATTGTAACATAATAACCTCTTTGTCCAATTTGTGCATATTCCCCTCCATTTCCACCAATTTCAAATCCGTTTCCTTTGCTTTAAGTTCCACCTGTGAGGTCAGCTGTTCGATTTTCCCATCAATTTTAATGATAACTTCAGACAGACTCTTGGCCATTGCAAACCTTTTTTTTTCTAATTGTTCATATTTCTCCTGGATCATTCTTTTGAAGTCTCTGCTTTCATTAACTATAAAGTTCATCAAATCTTTAAAGTCCTGGGGAGTTACTACACGAGTTTGTTCCATTGCCTTGCTTTTAAGCTTTCCAAGTTTTCAGGAAGAGAAAAAAAAAAAAAAACCTCTTCAAAATATCAAAATAAGTCAGTAATTATAGCTTGCTCCCCCTTTCCGCATACAGCTGTCCGCTATCAGCCAGGGGTTAAGCAGAGACCAACCACAAATCAATAATTAGACAAGGCAACTAAGTTTCATTTCATTCATCTGGTAGTTAACGCCATCTTGAATCCTTTGTTCTAAGAGATATACCACAAACTTTAATTACTTGCGTTTTAGTTTCCTTTGAGGTACGAAGGCTTGAAATATAGTCTTTCTTGATGGATTGCCTGGAACATATTTTAAAGAGTTGATTACGGCCGTCTAGCTTCACTAATGCGAAGGAATACAGCCGCCTGGAACTAAAGCGCTGAAAAGGGGGGGGCTCTTCTTGCTAGCTCTCCAGAGGCTGTATACCTTCTGGAGAGTTACACAAGAGGCTCAACCCGACAGCGTGAGTTCACCCATAAATTCCTAAGGATTTATGAGTATCCGAGACATTTACGATCTTATAAAAACGCCTCTAACAGGCAGCTGGATTGACAAGCTCGTAAAAGCCTGTCTGCGACAGCCGACGCTCAACCCGGAAGTCCTCTCACGGGCTGTCTTTTTAAATTCCACTCTCAAAAAAGGGAGACAGTGTTAACTTTTCCCCGCACTCAGCTTCTTGCTTTTTAGGATCCTTCTCTTTATCCGCTGCTTGCATTGTATCTTCACGGCTTTTCTTCTGCTCAGACATTGCCGGAAAAATTTCTTTCCGCTTTAAGCTTCTTGGATCTCCTCCAACAGCCCCTTTTTCTTCTAATGTTGGAGATCCTACTTGCATTCCACCCATCTTAAGCATTTGATTTCCAATTTCTGTTAAATCCTCGTCTTTCTCAATCAGCCCAAGCTCTCGTACATATCCTATTGGATCCACTTGCGGAGTAATTGTCTGCATTTTGCCCTTATAAAAAAATTTCAGCTGCTGTGGTGGCCTCCAATTATACTTAATATCTTTGTCTCTCAGAACCTTTGTAATTGGCTTCAAAAAATATCTCCATGCTCTTTCATCTCTTGAAATATCCGGAAAAACTTGAATATCTTTCTCCTCAAATTTTGGAACTTCTCCTAACTCTCTTATTCTCGCCATTACCTCTAATTTATCACCAAGATTTGCGAATCTCACCAGCACATTTCTATTTGCTCCATTTTGCCTTTTATAACCAACTCTAAAAACACTTACTAAATCTGCAGCCGTATATGTAATTGATGCATCCAGGTCATTCAGCCATTTTAAAACCCTTTGTTTCAAATTATCCACTCTCTCTTCCTGAATTCCACGAATAACAACATTATATTTTCTTGCATCCTCTTCCAAAAGACTAATTCTCCTATCTTGCTGCTGATTTTTAAAAAAAATCCCTTCAATCTGGCGATCTATCTGAGCATCATGTACATGAATTTGTTCAATTTCATCATTAATAAGTTTCATCTCCATGTCCTGCTTTGCAAAATTCACATTCATTTCACTCATTTCCTCTTTTGTCTTTTTAATTTCCAATGTCATGTTATCCATTCTGTCTGTCAATCCAGATAATTTTTCGCCAATTGTATTCAAAGCCAAAATGACTTGTTGCATTTCTGAGGGCTGTTGAGGCTGTTGAGTCGCCATATCTTTACAAAGAGGATTAATTCTCTTTTGCCGAGAGGGTCTTTTTAAGGAAGATTAAGGGGCAACCTCCCCAATGAAGCTGAGACAGCGTTTTATTGCATCCAAAGAGGCCAAAAAAAAAAAAAGAGAGAGTTATACTCCCCAGTTCAAATTAGCTTGACATCAACCTCCTCAATCACCCGTTTATGGGCGTTGTCCAGAGAGTTAAGCTCACTGCATTCAGCTGAGGCACCTCACACAAAAGGTTCGAAACTTCAAAGAGTTTACAATCCGCATACAATCCGCATGCCATCCAACCGATCTTTTCACTTATTTACCTATCTTATCTTTGTAGCCTGTGCCTCGTCTCGCAGCAAGAATTGCAGATCGCGGTACTTAACAGAACCAACAAAAACAACTTTCACTTTTAGCTAGCAACTGCCATTTCGGTCAACCCCTCTGTCTTTTCCACACAGTAAACACAGCTTTGAAATTCGAGCAGTCCAGGGTAACCTACCAATTCAAAAAGTCAATCTGCTGGTTCAACAGCCCTTCCGATGCAGCTGTAGACAATTTCGGCTTCTAACGATGCATTTTAAACACTTTTAATCCACATTTTCTTCCGTGAAAACGCCCTACGAAGTGGAGAAAACGTCCTCACCTCATCCGTCCATAACCACGCCCCCCATTGGGTCATTTTCTCCCTCGTCCTCACTGTCATATGATCCGGGCGACTGGTTGTCGTTGCCTGGGGTTCCACCACTTTCGCTTTAGTGGGAAGGGGCCATTGCAGCCTGAAAGACTTTCCTGGACGTGTTGGTGGTCCGTTTGCGCCCTCGTTCTGGTTGTGCCCTCGGTGGTGGGTCTGGCCTTGGCTTTGGGGCTGGGGTTGGGCATGCAGCTGCCATGTGGCCCATCCCTCCGCATCTGTAGCATTTCAGCGAACTTTGAGGAAGGGCTGGTCTCAGAGCCTTCTGTGTGCTCTGGTTCCCCGCCGGCTGGGTGGTTTCAGGTCAGGTTGACCTCTCTCTTGTGTATCCATTTGCTTTGTCATGTCGTTGGCGCGCAGCCCGCTGTAAACTTTTGTTGCTACTCTGAACCACTCAGAGTGTTGATTTGGGATGTCACAGTATGCAGTTACCTGAACAATATCCTTGTCCAGACTTGTTTGGAAAAAATGCACCAGCAGCCGCTGTGGTAAAGGGTAAAGCCTCTGGTAAAGCCTTCCTATGACCCTCCTAAATTCACGGATGTGCTCTTTGATGGCGGCCCCTCTGCTTTAGGTTGCTGAGTTCCTCTTCCGCATATGGGTCTTCCTCCACCTCCTCAAATCTGGCCTCTAGCAGTTGCAGGAAGTCATCTATGCCTTGCAGTTTGGGGTCTCGCCTCTTGTGGAGGGCTGCTAGCCATTCTCTTGCTTCTCCCTCTAGACCCTGTGTGATGGTATTCACCATGGCTTTGAGGGATGGGTAGACATGCCCATAGTGTTCTAGATGGATATCGGCTGAATCAAGGAATAGGGCTAGCTGGTCTGAGTCTCCCATCAAACTTTCCCCTGAATTGGGATGGGTCATATAGCCCTACTCCCCCAGCGTCCTGTCAGCCTCGGTATGCTTGCGCCTGATATAGCTGGTCATCCTCTTCACCCCTAGTTTGGAGAGCGGGAGGGGGTTGTCTGCTCTTGGCAGCCTGCCTTGTGCGTGGGAGTGGCACTGGTTGCCGTTTTGGGCTCCTTCTATCGGGAGGGGGGCTGCTTTCCAGTCTTCATCTCCTCCCTTCAACAGGATCAGATATCCCTCCCCTCTCTTCTAGGCGGCATGATGGCCCCTCATCATGAAGGGTAGCTCGGTAAAGATCCTCCCTCTGTTGCTCCTTTGCACTCCCTCAGGATTCCATCTGGGGCTTTGGGAGCCTGGCTTGTTTCCAGTCCCACCTCCAGTCCACCCTTGCCAGCTTGCTTGAGACCCTTCCCTGTATCTGGGGCTAGGGCAAGAGAATTTCCACCAGTACTTATCTTCTCTTGCTTCTGCTTCTGAGAAAGGCACTGCTACTTGGCATTGCTGCATACCTCCAGCCGCAATCAATCTCCTGTTGCCTGATTTTGCCTCCAAGCAGAGGGGAGTTACCAGGCTTCAGGAAACCCGGAAATCTTTTTTAAACGTCAGTTTTGGCTCTCTGTGAAGTTCCCAGAAGATGACCTAATTAATTTACGAGCCTCGAGACAAAGTTCAAAAGAAATCCAATCATTTATTAGGATCAACATTCTAGCGTTACTTCTGTGGAGCCAAAACTGAAAATCATTTAATGGTGTCTGAACTTTGCCTCTGTGTCCCCTCCCCTCTGCCGAAGTCATAAATCACATTAGCCAACAAAAGGCTGTAGTGGGGTCTAGACATGCACATTCACAGGCCAACTTTGAGATTCCATTCTGACCACAGGTATGCATGGAATTCTCCTCTTATCTCTATGGCAGCTTGATAGTAGTCATCGAGATGCTTTACAAGCTGACATCTGGTTTGTTTACAAAGAAAAAATAACTAAAAGATTGGAGGGATGGGGTGATGGGACTAGCAATCAGATACAACGCAATGTGACTCACTATATGGGGCGAAGGCCCAATTGGTTTGCACATAAAGGGGAGGAAGTTAGCTGAGGATTCATATGGTCCTGCAAGTAGCTCCCATAAGGTGAGTTCCATTTTGGGACATGTTGAAAGAGGAGTGTTAACAATGGCACAGCACGTAACAAATGAGAGAGTACCAGGTTTGGAAGTGGGTGGACAAAGTCTGGCTGAGGTACTGAACCAGGATATGGAGTTAGCAAGGTCAAAGAAAGGTGAGAAATTTTCAAGGTAACTGGTGAAAGAAATTATGCAATGAGTTTAGGGATATTGGATTGTTTTAAGAATTAGTGGAAAAGCAGAGAATGTATAGAGAATAGTGCAGTTTAAGAGCAAAGCTTCGGGTTGAGAGGATGTATATATTTGTTAAAGGAATAGAGAAAGATGGAAGGCCAAAACAATGATATAAGTAACAGAGTATTGACACTTCAGGAACAAAGGGAATGAAATGAGGAAACAAGGATAAAAATTGATCTTGAGAAAATTGGTGAATTTGATCATCTGGGATTTGTGGCTGAGTGGAAGGTAGCTAAAATCTTTCAGAAACGAAGAAAATTGCCTTGAACATTTAGTAGCACCTCAAACAGGTTTTTGCCTTTTTTCATAGGCTTGCATTTGGTAGCTGGTGTTTACATTAAACGTCTCCATCGTAACCTGTAGTCAAGCTATTCCTGTGCTTTCTGCATTACAATCATGGAGAAACAGGATAGCCTTTTGCTAGTGGTTCAAAGAGAATAAAAAAAATAGAGCAAGGCTCTTGTAAAAAGAATAAATGTTTGTAAAAAATGGTATTCTCTGCCCTGGATTGACCTTTTCTTTTCAGGAGTAGTCTTCCCCTAGAAAGCGAAACCCTGGAAGTACAGTCTGAAAAGCAAGTGGAATTCTCATCTCAATCAGGTACAGCTGAATTTTTTTAAAAAAAATGTGAATATGGAAGCAGAGCATTTGTATAGGAAGTACTTGATTACTATATCTTCCTAAAAATAAAGTTAGATGCAGTTTGTTTCTGTATCCCATAGAGGATAAGTCCTCAACTTACAACTGATCACTTAGTGACCATTCAAAGTTATGACAGATTTCTCCCCCCCCCCCCCCCCCCCCAAAAAGTACGTCCCAAATTCGAATTTCTGATGGCCACATTCCCTCTTCCTATTGTCGCATGATTTCATTTTGTTTGCCTGCCTGGTAACCAGCCCACATTTACAACCGTTTGCAATGTCCCACAGTCATGTGAATCCAGGGTGGATTTGATTTAAATCACTGGTAAAAAGGCTTGATTTAAATCAACTCGATTTAAATCATAATTTTTTTCTATTGAAAAAGTTTTATTGGTTTTACAGTTTTTCAGTAGGGTAGGGTAAGGGATACAAAGAAATTTTGAGAGCATTCACGTCAAAGTCGTCGGCCCTACCAGGACATCAAAATAGATCATTAACAAAAAACATTTTCCACACACTACAAAGTGAAAGCAAGTACATATTTCCAAGTTCTCAATTCTATGCTGTCAGTCATTTACAAAAATCCAGATGCACATGTTATACAATATTACTCAAAAAATCAAGGCAAAGTTATTTTTTAGATCTAAGTCTCTTGGCAATTGTATCTTCTATCTCTCCTTCCAGGCCCCCAGCGGGCGGGGCCGTGGCCCCCCCTGCCCCCCCTGGATCTTCCCCCAGGACAGAGGAATGTTTTTTAAGAAAGGCTTCCGCCTCAGCAACTGTTTTAATCCTCACTCTTCCTCCTTCCCAGAACACCAGCATCCCTTCGGGCATCACCCACCTGAACCAGATCCTTAAATCATAATTTTTAAAGAGCAACTGTCATCTCTGTCCCGCAGCGGCTCCTCTGACCCGCTGTTGACTCACGAACAGTCCCAATATTGCAGAATACACAGCCTCATGCTACATAGCTAAGCTCCATTTCATGCTGAATAAACTAAATTATTACTGTATCTTAAAAAGAAAAGTACCTTTAGATAGATTTTTACTCCAAAAGCATTTTATTAAAATAAATTTGATAAAAATCAAAAACATCATCGATTTTTATCTACCCTGTGACTGCCAGTTCCAACAGTTCCGGTATTTACTTCTAATTTCTGACAAAAAAAATGCCCTTTGCAGACAATGGGATTGCTTTATGACCACCAAGTTTGCTTAACAAACCTTGCAAAAAATGTTATGAAATCCAGTTGCTGATGTGGGTGCCTCACAACCATCATGGCATAGGACAGAAATTTGGGGCTCCATTACAGTCATAAATTGAGGGCTATGTATATTAGATTTTGCTTGCTGTGTTATGCACGAGAGCATACTAGGAACTATTGTAGTCAAAAGGCAGGAAATGTATTTGATAAATCTTAACTAACACACACATTGACGTATTCTGAGCACCCTCAAGTTTGGAGCTGCACATTTCCTGATAATGGGAAAACAGGCATTTTCTTGGGAAATTTCTGTTGGAAAAATATGGTGTGGTATCAAAAATTCTCTTTTTGTGTTTTATTACAATTACGGTTACATTTTAAATCATAACATATAGGTAGTTCAACTGATGACCATTGGGAACTTCCGGTTGATGTTGTGGTGAGAATGGCTTGGAAATTAGCGGGCTCTGCCGAGCCCTGCAAAATCCAGCTGGTAATCACTGTCGGGAGACCCCTATGGGGTCATAGCCACCTTGAAGGGGTGGCAAAGGAAGGAGAGGCGCTTTGCTGACCACAAGGAATGTGCAATTTCCTCGTTAGGTTCAATGCAAGATCTCCCAAACGACAGCAGGGTCAAAGTTACAAGCTGGGACCACAAGATTTATGCTGGAGCGGTGCTGTGTGAAATAACTTCCAACTCTTACTCTAAAGACTTAATTTAAGTACAAGAATTTTAAAAGATAATTTCCAAGCGTTAAGGAAGCGGCGACTAGACACATGGAGATTAAAGACTGAAAATTAAGAGACGAAAGAAATGCCCAAGGGAACCTTACAATACAGAAAACCTGGAAAAAAGCTTAAATAAATTGAAAGGGGATTTTTGGGAGAAATTGTTTTGCTTATTTGTTAACCCCCCTGGATTTATCGGATAATCAGCTGTTTTTGACAGACCATTTAATGTTGGACTTGGGAGCAGGAGAGCCATCTACTGGAGGAAGAGAAGCACTACAACACTACAGTGTCGGGCTTCCGGTTCCGCCTTCCAGCGGCGACGGACGAGTCTTGGGGCTTGTCCGCCGCTTTGCTCTTTTTTCTGCCCCCCCACGGGGGCGAGACGCCCCTTCTTGGGGGTCTCCCGTAGGGCTGGCTTGCCTGGGTCGGTCCCTCCCTGTGGCAGCGGGGAAACGGCCCTTGTCTTCGGTCTAGGTGAAGAAGGACATGCTGCGGGGGGTTTCCCCTTCGCCAATGGAGGTCGGTAACGTATGGTGAATATGGAGAGAGCTGGACGTTCGGGTCGGAAGGCTCTCCGGGACTTTGGCGGCGAGGTGAAGAGTGAGTGATTTTAAATATATTTTTGCTGTCAGCCTGGACTGAAAGAACTTGGAGGGGGGTGTTTGTTGTCAAAACCCCCCTCGGATTCAAAGCGGCGCTTGGAAATGGCTCCTCATTGCGAGGAAGCGGATATCCTAAACCCGGATTGTTCTGAAGCAAGGGAAAGTGATTTGCGGCTTGTCTTTTTAAAATGTATCTAAGTCCGGCTGGCTGGAAACAATCTTTCTTTTATTACTCTCTCCTGCCGGCTCTCAGTTTGGGCGGTGGAAGATGGCTGCCCGTGGTTCCTGAATGACTATTTCACTTACGGAAAGTTACCAACATCCCTTTGTGATACGGACTTCCTCTCTCTATTAATGAAAATCTTCTTGGACTAATTGTTTCCTTCCCTGGAGCGCCTTCTTTGCTACAACTATTGATTGTGTAACGTGTTTTCTCTTTGGGTCTTGAACTTTTTTTTTTTGCAATCCTGATTTGAACTTTCTCTTCTCTCCTGAACTGCTTCACCAGCCCCACCCAAAAAACGCCATCTTAGTGACACTGACTTTAACAGCTTACCATGGCACAAAAATCAGAACTGTCAGGTTTGGAACAAAGAATGACATCTATGGAGAATGTGTTACAAGCTTTGGTGCAAGAAATTAAGGCTTTGAGAGAAGATCGTACCAGCTTAAAACAGGATATTCAGGAAACACGGAAGCAAGTGCTGGAAAACACACAGAAGACTGAGGAGCTGCAAGGGGGGCTGGCTGGGGCAAAGGGAGAGCTTAAAAATGTTAATAGTGAGATTGGAGAATTAAATGGGCATATGTCTAGGATGGATTTTGAAAGGATGTTATATTTTTTAAGATTTCAGAACATTTCTGAAGAGCCTGGTGAATGTCTTCCTGAACTCATGAGCACAATTTTAGCAGATTATTTAAATAAACCCAAAGATGAGATCAGGGGGGACATTGACCTAGTCTACAGAATAAACTCTGCATATGCCAGGATAAATGAGGTACCCAGAGAGATACATATTAAATTTGTTAGGAGGTCAACCAGGGAGGGAATTTTGAAGGCGCAGAGAGATGGTCCGTTAATTTACCAGCAAAAAGTAGTTGCTATCTTGAAGCAGATCCCTAAAAAAATTAGAGAGATGAGAAGGAAATTTTCCTTCTTATCCAAAAAATTGTATGACCACGGGATTTGGTTCAAGTGGGCGATGCCTGAAGGAATGTTGGTGTTCTGGGAAGGAGGAAGAATAAGGATTAAAACAATTGCTGAGGCGGAAGCCTTTCTTAAAAAATATTCCTCTGTCTTGGGGGAAGATCCAGGGGGGGCAGGGGGGGCCACGGCCCCGCCCGCTGGGGGCCTGGAGGGAGAGACAGAAGACACAATTGCCAAGAGACTTAGATAAAAAAAAAATAACTTTGCTTTGACTTTTGATTAATATTGTATAACATCTGTATCTGGATTTTTGCAAACGGATGACAGCATAGAATTGAGAATTTAGAAGTATGTACTTGTTTTCACCTCGTAGTATTTATGAAAAATGTTTTTCTTTAACGATTTATTATGAAGCCCTGGAAGGGCCAATGACTCCGACGTGAAAGTTCTCAAAATTTCTTTTGTATCCCTTACCCTACCCGATGGAAAAATTGTAAAAACCAATAAAACTTTTTCAATATCAACACTACAGTGTCAGTACTTTTAGTGAAAGTGAGTCCAATACACATAAAGTCTAGTACACAGAATAGAAGTAAATAACATCTGGAAGGCAGCCTGACCTTGACTCTATGCTAGAAGACGACTTGGATATTTTGAAAATACTTAATGAGATTTTGTTTCCTTTTGAAGATTTCTAAGATGAACTAAATTGCAAATAACTAAACCTTATTAAAACTGGCTGTTGGATTATGGATTTGAAAGATTGGAGAAACCTAGTGGATTAATTTGGTTTGGATTATTAACACTATTTGACAGAACATTCTATGAGATAAAAGAAGAAAGGTGATAGAAGAAGAGAGAAAAGAAGAGTTAAATAAGACTTTAAAATTTGGACAATTGGGAAGATATGTAATTGGAAACCACAAGGCTGTAAATTATTAAAGAATTTTAAAGATTATAAACTTAGGGTGTCAGGTTCCGAAGGAGAAGGATATCAACCAAACCCAGACACTGTGGTTTTCACTGTGACCTCTCCATAACTCTCCATGATTGACTACTACACTCAACCATGGATGTGCGCATGCCGGGGGGGGGGGGAGCCTAAATATCACAAACATTATGAAAGGTGGTGGGAAGCACTGGATGTTAGCTTTGACAAACTGCCATGTGCTCTTACAGTCATGTGCTATTTAGGCTAACCCCCCCCCCCCCATGCATACACGCATCACCTCGTGACTCAGAGTGAAAACCACCCGGCATTCAGTCACGGAGACATATGGAGAGTTCTCCTGTGCGTTGCTTGGAGAATCCAAGCATGGGTTAACTTCTGTCTATCTGCCCAGAGACTGAATTGTAAAAGCTTTGGCCCCGCCTCTTCCGCTCAACTGAGCCCAGTTTTTCAACTCAGTCTAGCCTAGAGAGACGTGTACAAAATCTTTTTACAATGATTGAGTAAAAGAATGTTTCTTTGCTTGGATTATTTTAGCAGTTTGGATTCTAGAGATTTTAAAGGAGCAGGCAACTTCAGAGGAAGCTTCGTCCACCACACAGCTTGCTTCGATCATTCTCAAGCTGCTGGTGAGTGTGCTGGTTTACCCGGTCTGTTGGCAAGAACCGCCACCACCAGACTCGGCAACACCACAGGCAGATCCACAGTCACTGTCCGATCACTCGGACCATACTCAGAGGACTGCGGCTGGGATTACGGCGCTTGGAGGGTTGGCTCACCACTCTCGTGCCATTCTCTCCCTCCTTTCGATCGCCGTGAGGGCCTGTCTGTTGTGTGCACTAGTATCCCTGGTCCGCCGCCGCCACCCAAACAATTAGGGCGGCTCCAGAGTCACTGTCTGATCCATCGTTCACACTCTGAGGACCTCAGTAAGTGTTCTGGTGCTGAAGAGCCATTTTGCTGGTTCGCGCCATTTCTTCTCTAGCAGCAGCGGTGGGTGAGCTACTCCCCTCTCCCCCCCCTCGCTATTCCAATATGGCCACCACTACCCCACAGGATTTCGCGCTAGCCTGCTAATCAGAGATTCCAGTCTGGAGGGACATTATTTGGATTCAAAGAGCGCAACCACATGGCGGGCCCTAACAGTCTGGCCTTATTCAAAATGGCGGAATGCTCAGCAGTGGAGAGCTGCAATCAGGCTGAGTCTTCCCCTAGCCAGCAACAGCTGCATAGGACATGCTCCAGGGAGGCCAAATCAGCCACCAAGGGAGCTCCAAAGAGTGTCAAGCCTCAAGGCTCCTTAACTAGGAAGGATTCCACTGCTTCAGGCAGGGATTACATGAGATGCTGAAGGGCATTAGAAAAACAATTTGCCAAGGCCCAAAGGCAAGTAGAAATAGATAAGCCTCCTTGATCCTCTTCCTAGTTCCAAAGAGTTCGTGTGTGCGTGTGTGTGCAGAGCGATCCTAGATCTAAAAAAGCTGAATGTCCACTTAGCCTACAAACGCTTCAAAATGCAATCCCTACAATCTATCCTGGGTTGCATTCGGGAGGGAGAACTGTTAACATCTGTAGATCTCAAGGAGGCTTATCTCCATGTGCCCATCCACCCATCCCACAGAAAGTTCCTGAGGTTCTATTATGCAGGGCACCACCCTTCCATTTGGCCTATCATCAGCACCCAGAACCTTCACCAAACTGTTAGCAGCAGTCCCAGCACATGTCAGATCAAGGCCTGTGTGGATTCAATGCTATCTGGACGACATCCTCATCCATTCGTCCTCTACCCCCCCCCCCCCATCGTCTCCCCCCCCCTTTTCAGGCAAGGCGGGACCTCCAAATTATGGTCCAGACCCTCCAGAGACATGGATTTTCTGTGAACCTAGAGAAGAGCCATCTTCTCTGGGAGCAGTGATAGACACCAAATTCTGCGAGGTTTTTCTCCCAGGAACGTCGATCCAGCATAAAGGCTCTAGTGGATCGCATCCGGACACAACAAACAGTGCCAGTGATTCTCCTTTCTCAACTTTTGGGAAAGATTATCTCATGCATTGTGATTGCCCATTGGGCGAGGTTGCATGCTTAAATTCTGCAATGGTTCTTTTTTTTATATTGAAAAAGTTTTATTGGTTTTACATTTTTCTATAGGGTAGGGTAAGGGATACAAAGAAATTTTGAAAGCATTCACGTCAGAGTCGTCGGCCCTTCCGAGACCTCAAAATACACAATAAAAAGATAACAAAAAAAAAACATTTTTCATAACACTACAAGGTAAAAGCAAGTACATATACCTAAATTCTCAGTTCCATGCTGTCAGACATTTACAAAAAATCCAGATATTATGCAAAATTGTTCAGAAAAATCAAGGCAAAGTTATTTTTTCGATCTAAGTCTCATGGCTATTGTATCTTCTTTTTCTCCTCCCTGGCCCCCAGCGGGCGGGGCCGTGTCCCCCTCCGTCCCCCCTGGATCTTCCCCCAGGGCAGAGGAATGTTTTTTAAAAAAGGCTTCCGCCTCAGCAATTGTTTTAATCCTCACTCTTCCTCCTTCCCAGAACACCAGCATCCCTTCGGGTGTCACCCACTTGAACCAAATCCCATGATCAAACAATGTTTTAGACAAGAAGGAAAAATTCCTCCTTGCTTCTCGAATCTTTCTAGGAATCTGCTTCAAGATAGTGACCTTTTTGTGTTGGTAAATTAAAGGGTTCTCTCTCTGCGCCCTCAGGATTTCCTCTCTGGTTGACCTTCTAACAAATTTCACATGTATCTCTCTAGGCACTTCATTTATCCTGGCATATGCTGAGTTAATTCTATAGGCTAGGTCAATGTCCCCCCTGATCTCATCTTTAGGTTTTTGTAAATAGTCTGCTAAAATTGTGCTCGTAAGATCAGGGAGGCATTCACCAGATTCCTCTAGAACGTTCTGAAATCTCAAAAAATATGTCATTCTTTCCATATCAATCCTAGACACATGCCCATCTATTTCCCCAACCTCTTTAGTAACATTTTTAATCTCTCCCTTAACCCCCACCAACCCCCCTTCCAATTCTTCAGTCTTCTGTGTGTTTTCCAGCACCTGGTTCCTGGTATCCAATAGCTCCTTCTTGAAATTGATGTTTTCAGCCCTCTGGGCCTGAATTTCGTTTACCAAAGTTTGTATAACAGTTTCAAGAGAAGCCAGCCGTTGTTCTAAACTTGCCAGTGCTGTTTCTTGAGCCATGATTATCTGTTAAAGTCAGTGCCAGCCAAAATGGCGTTTTCAGGGTGGGGCTGGTGAGACTAGCCGGGAGCCAAAAGTTCAGATCAAGGTTGGAACGTTGTAAAATTCAGGAACCAAGAGAGAGACAATTTTCCAGCTCAATAGTTATAATAACGAAGGTAATCCAGAAAGGAATCACAAATCCAACAAGAAAAAAATTCTTCATTAATATCCAGAGAGAGTCCCACTTGTAAAGAGACGCTGGGAATTTTCCATAATTAAAATAGTCAGGCAGGGACAGAGAAAAGCCACTTTCCACCGCCCATCTCAGAGCCCAGAGGAGAAAGTAGAAAAATAAATTCTTTATAACCAGCCAGACCTAGAAACAATGTTGCAAGTAGCCGCATACCACTTTCCCTTGTTAGAGACAGTCCGGATTTAAGATTTCCGCTTTCTCTTCCAGAGAAGCCATTTTTAAGTGCCGCTTAAGTCCGAGGGGTTTTTTTTGGAAACAAACACCCCCCTCCCAGTCAAATTCTGCAATGGTTCTTGTTGGCACATCAGAGATCCGGCAGCAGCAGTTCCAACACCAGGGTTCGGGTCCCACCGAAAGTCCTTCACTCTTTCCATTGGTGGACATCTCGAGCCATGAGGAAAGGATTTATTTATTTATTTATTTATTTATTTATTTATTTATTTATTTATTTATTTATTTATTTATTTATTTATTTATTTATATATATTTATATCCCGCCCTTCTCCACAGAGGACCCAGGGCGGCGCACAGGAAATTTAAAAATATACAAAAATAGAAAAATAAATACATAATTTAAAATATATATTAAATTATCCCGATCCTATGCTAAAAACCAAATTGTTAAAATACCCAATTTAAAACTTTCTAAAAGTCCCCGTGGGAGGTTAGGCTAGGCCGGATACCTGTTCAAAGAGCCCAGCCACATAACCATTACCTCAGATGCCAGTTGCTTTGGCTGGGGTGCCCATCTCCAGTCCCTGGTAACTCAGGGATGGTGGTCTCTGACAGTTAGACAACAACATCAACTGGCTGGAACTAAGAGCGGCACATCTGGTAATTCGTCATTTCCAGGGAAGGATTGCCTGCCGGCCGGCACATTTTATTATTGACAGCCACCAAGGCACATGTAAACAGTCGGGGGGTACCTGCTCCAGGTCTGTCATGGGAGAGGTGGAGAAGTTAGGACTCTGGGTGGAGAGACACATCTGCTGTCAGGGTTCCAAATAGCATCCAAAATTAAATCAGAGTCCAAGGCAAAGTATTGCTCAAAGTTCCAATTTATTAAGAGAGACATGTTGGCACATCTGGTTAAACCTGAATCTGAAAGCTTCCCAGTTTTTCCCACCCAGTTGAAAGTTCATGATCTTGCCCCCACACCCACAAGTCCATCACATGGTCCAATCTTCCACTGCCATGCTGGCAGTTCCACCCATCCAGTTCCAGTCAGGTGCAGAGGTATATACAATACAATACAATAGCAGAGTTGGAAGGGACCTTGTAGGTCTTCTAGTCCAACCCCCTGCATGGGCAGGAACCTTATACCATTTCAGACAAATGGCTGTCTAACATCTTTTTAAAGACTTCCAGGGTTGGGGCATTCACAACTGCTGGAGGCAAGCTGTTCCAGAGGTTAATTGTTCTTACTGTTAGGAAATTTCTCCTTAGTTCTAAGTTGCTTCTCTCCTTGGTTAGTTTCCACCCATTGCTCCTTGTCCTGCCCCCAGGTGCCTTGGAGAAAAGTTTGACTCCCTCTTCTTTGTGGCACCCTCTGAGATATCGGAACACTGCTATCGTGTCTCCCCTGGTCCTTCTCTTCATCAAACTAGACATACCCAGCTCCTGCAGCCGTTCTTCATATGTCTTAGTCTCCAGTCCTCTAATCATCTTGGTTGCTCTTCTTTGCACTCTTTCCAGAGTCTCCACGTCTTTTCTACATCGTGGCGACCAAAACTGTATGCAGTATTCCAAGTGTGGCCTTACCAAGGCACTATACAGTGGCATTAACACTTCACGCGATCTAGATTCTATCCCTCTGTTGATGCAGCCTAGAACTGTGTTGGCTTTTTTGGCAGCTGCTGCACACTGCTGGCTCATATTTAAATGGTTGTCCACTAGGATTCCGAGATCCCTCTCACAGTTGCTACTATTGAGCAAGGTACCACCTATACTGTACTTGTGCATTTGGTTTTTCTTGCCTATATGTAGGACCTTACTTTTTTCACAATTGAATTTCATTTTATTAGACAGTGCCCAATGTTCAAGTTTGTCTAGATCCTTCTGTATCTTAAGCCTATCTTCTGGAGTGTTGGCTATTCCTGCCAGCTTGGTGTCGTCTGCGAATTTGATGAGTTCCCCATTTATCCCCTCATCCAAATCGTTGATGAAGATGTTAAAGAGTACTGGGCCTAAAACAGAGCCTTGGGGGACTCCACTGCATACTTCCTTCCATGTAGATGCAGTTCCATTGAGGACTACACGTTGAGTGCGGTTGGTCAGCCAGTTACGAATCCATTTGGTGGTGCTGCTGTCTAACCCACAATTTTCTACTTTATCTAATAGTAGGTTATGGTCTACTTTATCAAATGCCTTACTGAAGTCCAGGTAAATTATATCAACAGCATTCCTCTGGTCCACTGATTTTGTTACTTTGTCAAAGAATGCAATTAGATTCGTCTGGCATGATCTGTTTTTGACAAACCCATGTTGGCTTTTGGCTATTACTTTGTTTGCTTCTAGGTGTTCACTTATTTGTTGTTTAATTATCTTTTCCAGAATCTTTCCTGGTATTGAGGTCAGGCTGATGGGTCT
This sequence comes from Rhabdophis nuchalis, assembly GCA_039707465.1. Lineage (NCBI taxonomy): Eukaryota > Metazoa > Chordata > Lepidosauria > Squamata > Natricidae > Rhabdophis > Rhabdophis nuchalis. The sequence goes on from CM077650.1 coordinate 50,711,847, forward strand.
ATAGTTTCCTGGATCTGTTTTTTTTCCTTTTTTGAAGATGGGAACCACATCTGCTCTTTTCCAGTCTTCTGGCAGTTCCCCGGTGCTCCAGGATCTCTGAAAGATATAGTTCAGTGGTTCTGAGATCTCGTCTGCCAGTTCCTTCAGAACCCTGGGGTGTAATCCATCCGGTCCTGGTGATTTGAACTCGTCCAGGGCAGACAGGTGCTCACTTACCATTTTCTTCCCTATTTCAACTTGTGTTCCTAATCTGATATTTGTGGTGCTGTTTTTGATTGATTGGACTGTTTTATCCCTTTGTGTAAAGACAGATGCAAAAAAAGAGTTAAATAGTTCTGCTTTCTCCCTGTTGCTTATCATCTTCTTGCCATTTTCTCCCAGCAGTGGACCAATTGTTTCCTTAACTTTTTTCTTATTTTTAACATGTTGGAAGAAGCTTTTTTTGTTATTTTTTACTTTTTTGGCAAGCCTTTCTTCATTGTGAGCCTTAGCTTTCCTCACTTCATCTTTACAGGCTCGGGCTATTTGCTGATATTTTGCCTTGGTTATGTCCCCCTTTTTCCACTTTTTATATTTATCCTTTTTGTCTTTCAATTTGTCAGAGAGTTCTTTATGCAGCCATGCTGGCTTCTTTTGGGAACTGTTATTTTTCTTCTTCATTGGTATTGCGCTGGACTGGGCTTTTATAATCTCATTTTTCAAAATTTCCCAAGCTTCTTGAGTTGTTTTCCCCTTGAGGATTCTCATCCATGGAATCCTTCCCAAGCTCTCTCTGAGTTTATTGAAATTAGCTCTCTTGAAGTCTAAGACTCTAGTTTGACTTTGTTCAACTACTTTTGTTTGCATAATGTTGAATTCCAGTATTTCATGATCGCTTGCCCCCAAAGTTCCTGTAGCTTCTACACCTTCTATCATTTCCTCTCTGTTAGTGAGAATTAAGTCCAATATTGCTGATCCCCTTGTTCCCTTCTCTACCTTTTGGGAAACAAAGTTGTCTGCTAGATTTGTTAGGAACCTGTTGGATCTTCCACTTGGTGCAGAGTTTGTTTCCCAATTGATGTCAGGGTAGTTAAAATCTCCCATTACTATTGCAGTGTGCTTCCTACATACCTTAGTTAGCTGGTTAGCAAAAAGTACATCCACTTCCTCTGCTTGGTTGGGTGGCCTGTAGTATAGACCTATGACAATATCATTCCCCCCCCAACCTTTAATATTGACCCAAATACATTCAAGATAGTTCTCATCATTGTTGTGCTCTATTTCTGTAGAGATGTAATTATTTCTTATATATAGTGCAACTCCACCTCCTCTTTTATTTGGTCTATTTCTTTTAAATAATTTAAATCCTTCTAGCTGTATGTTCCATTTGTGGGTTTCATCCCACCAAGTTTCTGTAATGGCAACAATATCGTATCTGCCCTCATTTACTTGAATTTCTAATTCACCCTGTTTATTCCTCATACTCTGTGCATTGGTGTATAGACATTTGAGTCCATTTTGATTGACCCTGTGTTTTCTGTCTACGAAACCTGTGTTATGCCTGACTATGGTTCTCTTTGCCCCTATTTCTTTGCCACTTGTATGGTTCATGTACATGGTATGGCACCCACTGTTAATTGTTTGGTTTTGCTTGACAGCAGTGTTGATAATATTACCTGCACAATTATCCATGTTACACGCACTGATAACCCTATGAATTTTAGTTTGCTGGGGACAGAAATATTCTTTATCTATTGATTCTCTGTCCCCACTATTCAGTTTAAATGTTTAGCCAGGAAATCTGTGAATTTAGTGCCAAGTAACTCAGTCCCTTTCTTGGATGGGTGCAAACCATCTCTTTTGTACAGTTTATCATTGGACCAGCTGCAGGCATCATGACTAATAAGACCAAAGCCTTCCTTTTTACACCACTCCTTTAGCCACACATTAAACTCTGCTATGCGCTGGCCCTTTCCTTTTTGTTCCTTGTATACTGGTATAACCTCTGAGAAGATAAGCCTACAACCTGTACTACTAAGTTCGTACCCCAAACTCTGGAAATCATTCTGCACAGAACCTACATCTTTATGGGACAGATCATTTGTGCCAAGATGTATAATAGCATCAACTTTACAGTCCTTACTTGCATTCTTGACTATCTTAAGAATACGCCTCTTGTCTCTGCTGGCTGTAGCACCCGGTAAACATCTGACATCTTTCAAAACCTCCATATCCTTACCTAAGTTTACATCTCTTACGATTGAGTCACCAATCAGGAGGTGACTTCTCTTTTTGGGTACCTTGCTCTTGTTGTGTGACTGATGCATGATCCCTGGTTCACACTTTTGGTGTAGAGACAAAGAATGACCTTGGCTTCTAGAAAGGAATTTTATTTTGGCTACATAGCATTTAACTCCGTACTATCCCCCCTCCCATTTTCCCACAATAGAAACGGCATAGTGGAATAATAGAAAGTGTGGCAGGCCAAAGTTCCAAAAGGAATATGGCTGCAGGCCTGACAGGCAGCCTCTCCTCGGAAGAAAAGCATTTCCTGAAAAGAGAATAATGTAGGGGTTAACATAAGCAGAACTAACCACCTCTTCCCCCCCCTCGGGGGGGTCTTTGGTTTATCGCCGCCCTGGGTCCTTTGCAGAGAAGGGCGGGATATAAATGTAAATAAACTAAACTAAACTATCGGGAAACCTATCATGGAATTGTTTTACTAACTTACCAGCTTTTACATTCTAACTTTTTAGCCAAGTAGCTTCAGACAAAGGGTACCCCTTCCAATGCACTAAGTATTGTATGACCTCTATACATCCTAGAGCAGTGATGGCAAACCCATGGCACGGGTGCCACAGGTGGCACACGGAACCATTTCTTAGGGCACATAAGATGTTGCCCTATCAGCTCCAGCACACATGTGTGCGCTGGCCAGCTGATATAGGCCTTCTTTTGAGGCCATTTTTCACCCTCTGAAGGCTTCAGGGAAGCTGCTGAAGCTTCTGGAGGTGGAGGGGGGGAGGCTCTTTTCACCCTCCCCAGGCTCCTAGAAAGCCTCTGGAGCCTGGGGAGGGTGAAAAAAGCACGCCAAAAGCAGGGGGTCATACACATAGCATTATGCGTGTGGCACGCCCACGCACAACCCCCCTGCGCTCCCTCCGCTTTTGGCACGCGAGCCAAGAAACGTTAGCCATCACTGTCCTAGAGTCTAAAATTTTCTTCACTACATAGTGTGTTTCATCCTCTATCACTACTGGAGGAGGGAGAGGCTGGGTGGATGGTCTTATGCTGGACCCAACCACTGACTTCAGTATGCTGCAATGAAAGACTGGATGAATTTTCCCTAGAATTCTGGGCAGACTGAGCTGAACCGTAACTGGGTAAATTATTTTCACTATTGGGAATGGACCCAGAAATTTTGGGCCTAATTTCTTGCTAGGCATTTTTAACTTTGTGTATTTGGTAGACAAGAAAACTTTATCCCACACACGGAAGGGGGATTGAAGCGAGCGGTGCTTATCAACTTGTTTCTTGTACTCTTCTGCTGTTTCTGCCAGAGCTTTTTTCATATTTTCCCACCCCTTTTTAAGAGCGTCCATCCATTCAGTCAGAGATATGGAAGAGGGGGCGTTCTCTGGGCAGTTCAAGCATGGGAACAAATTCCATGCCACTGGTAACTTGAAAAGGAGTTAATTTTGGAATGAGAAGAAGGATGTTTGAGCTTGCAAGCAAGTCTGCCAATGTGCATTGGTTAAATGAGATTGAGGTCAAGACCACCAGGTTCTCAACTTGGTGTTGCAGATCAGAAGGTTCATGAGGAAGGAAGTCCTAGCCTGATGACTGAAAGGCAAAGTCCTGGTTTGTTTACAAAGAACAAATAACTAAAAGATTGGAGGGATTGGGTGATGGGACTAGCAATCAGATACAACGCAATGTGACTCACTATATGGGGCGAAGGCCCAATTGGTTTGCACATAAAGGGGAGGAAGTTAGCTGAGGATTCATATGGTCCTGCAAGTAGCTCCCATAAGGTGAGTTCCATTTTGGGACATGTTGAAAGAGGAGTGTTAACAATGGCACAGCACGTAACAAATGAGAGAGTACCAGGTTTGGAAGTGGGTGGACAAAGTCTGGCTGAGGTACTGAACCAGGATATGGAGTTAGCAAGGTCAAAGAAAGGTGAGAAATTTTCAAGGTAACTGGTGAAAGAAATTATGCAATGAGTTTAGGGATATTGGATTGTTTTAAGAATTAGTGGAAAAGCAGAGAATGTATAGAGAATAGTGCAGTTTAAGAGCAAAGCTTCGGGTTGAGAGGATTTATATATTTGTTAAAGGAATAGAGAAAGATGGAAGGCCAAGACAATGATATAAGTAACAGAGTATTGACACTTCAGGAACAAAGGGAATGAAATGAGGAAACAAGGATAAAAATTGAACTTGAGAAAATTGGTGAATTTGATCATCTGGGATTTGTGGCTGAGTGGAAGGTAGCTAAAATCTTTCAGAAAGGAAGAAAATTGTCTCTGGACATCCTCTTCATAAGGATGGAGCACATATCCAGAGCTGCCAATGTGCAGGCGAACTGACTGAACAGAACCACCATAGACCATTTCGAATGGCGCCTGCATTCGGACCTTTTCAAACAGCTGTCCTAGAGATTTGGCCAGCCAAACGTGGACTTATTTGCCCAAACAGAGAACACCCAGCTACCAAGGTTTTTCTCCAGGTTCATGATGCCAGGGGCAGAAGGCATCAACGCTCTTCGCAGCCCTTGGCCTCAATGACTCTTGTACGCATTTCCTCCCCTTCCCCTCATCTCGAGGGTGATCAGGAAGGTTTTAGTGGAGGGGGTTGGAAGTTCTTCTTGTTGCTCCCCATTGGCCCTGACGTCCTTGGTATGCGGACCTGGTCAGCCTCTCTGTATCACGACCCTGGAGGATACCCCAGGACAGGAGCTCTCTCAGTCAGGGGGACTTGGTCCATCTGGAGCCTCAGTGGCTCCAGTTGACTGTCTGGCACTTGAGAGGGACATCCTGAAGAGGGACAGATTCTCCGGGAAGGTGATACAGACTATCCAGGCCTCCAGAAGGTCTTCGACTATCCGTATCTATAACGCGACCTGAACAGCATTTTGCAAATGGTGTTCTAGGGGACACATTGACCCCATTTCGGTGTTGGTTCCAAAGATCCTAGACTTTTTACAGGAAGGACTAGATAAGGGGTTGTCTCCCAACACACTCCGCAGGCAGGGGCCCGCTTTTTCCACAGTTTTGACGTGTGACGATCAGCAATCCCTTACTCAACATCCAAGGGTGCGGAGTTTTCTAAAGGGAGCAGCTAACCTGAAGCCCCCTGTGGTACATCGGTACCCCATCTGGGAGCTTTCTATAGTATTACAAGCCCTCACCTCTACGCCATTTGAGCCGTTGAGGATTTTATTTATTTTATTTATTTTATTACATTTATATCCCGCCCTTCTCCGCAAAGGACCCAGGGCGGCGCACAGGAAATTTAAAAAACATACAAAAATAGAACATAAATAATTTAAAATATATATTAAATCCCAAACCTGTGCTAAAACCAATTATTAATTAAAACCCAATTTAAAACTTTTCTACAGTCCCCATGGGAGGTTAGGCTAGGCCGGCTTGATGAAAAAAGTATGTCTTTAGACATTGGCGGAAGAGGCGGAGGTCGGTGATGGTCCGGAGTTCAGGGGGTAGGTCGTTCCAAAGGGCAGGGCCTGCCACAGAGAAGGCTCTTCCCCTGGGTGTCGCCAGTCGGCATTGTCCGGCCGACGGCACCCTGAGAAGGCCCTCTCTGTGGGAGCGTATCGGTCTAAGGGATGTATGGGGCACGAGACGGTCTCGCATATAACTAGGCCCCGAGCCATGGAGCGCTTTAAAGATGGTCGTCAAGACCTTGAAGCGCACCCGAAAGACCACAGGAAGCCAATGCAGCTCGCGCAGGATTGGTGTTATATGGGAGCTTCTGGTAGCTCCCGTAATTACCGGCGCGGCTGCGTTTTGGACTAGCTGTAGCTTTCGAGTGCACCTCAAGGGAAGCCCCATGTAGAGAGCATTACAGTAGTCGAGACGGGACGTCACAAGAGCTTGAGTGACTGTGCGAAGGGCAGCCCGGTCCAGTAAGGGGCGCAATTGGCGCATCAGGCGTACCTGATGAAACGCCCCCCTGGCCACGGCTGCCACATGGTCCTCCAAGGACAGCCGGGAATCCAGGAGGACACCCAAATTGCGCGCCCTCTCCACGGGGGCCAATGTTTCGCCCCCAATGGCCAGAGTTGGAGTAATCTGGCTGAACCGGGGTGCCGGAAACCACAGCCACTCAGTCTTGGCAGGGTTGAGCTTGAGTTTGTTACCACCCATCCAGATCCGTACGGCCTCCAAACACCGGGACAGCACTTCGACGGCATCGTTGGGGTGGTCTGGGGTGGATATGTACAACTGAGTGTCATCAGCGTACAGATGGTACTCCACCCCAAAACCACGGATGATCTCACCCAGCAGCTTCATATATGTGTTGAAAAGGAGGGGCGAGAGGACCGACCCCTGAGGAACCCCACATAGGAGGAGCCTCGAGGTCGACCTCTGCCCTCCCGTCAACACATTGCAACCGACCAGAGAGGTAAGATGAGAACCACCGCAAAACGGTGCCTCCCAGCCCCAACCCCCCCAGTCGGTGCAATAGGATACCATGGTCGATGGTATCAAAAGCCGCCGAGAGGTCTAACAGGACTAGGATAGAGGAATAACCTCTATCCCGCGCCCTCCAGAGATCATCAACCAACGCGACCAATGCCGTCTCGGTACTGTGACCGGGTCGGAAGCCGGACTGGCGCGGGTCTAGATAATCAACTTCCTCCAGGTGTCGCGGAAACTGTTGGGCTACCACACTCTCAACAACCTTCACCAGAAAGTGAAGGTTGGAGACCGGACGATAGTTCTCTAATAAAGCTGGGTCCAGGGACGGCTTCTTGAGGAGGGGCCTCACCACCGCCTCTTTCAAGACGGAAGGTAAGGACCCCTCACTCAAAGATGCGTTGACAATGCCCTGGAGCCAGCCTCGTGTCGTCTCCCAGGATGCCAGTACAAGCCAGGAGGGACACGGGTCCAATAAACATGTGGTCGCCCTAAGTTTCCTTGACAACCTGTCCATATCCTCGGTGGTAACAAAGTCAAACTCCTCCCAAGATGGAACCTCAAGACTAGTCTCGGACAGTCCCACAGGACCACTGTCGATGGAGGGTAGCTCATTCCGAATCCGAATGATTTTCTCCTGCAGATAAATCCCAAATTCCTCTGCTCGCCCTTGTAGAGGGGCTTCCCGCGGCCTCTGGTGAAGGAGGGAGCGGGTCACCCCAAACAGGGCGGCAGGGCGGTTATCTGCGGATGCAATTAGGGTGGCACAATACTCACGTTTGGCCACCTTTATCGCCACTAAGTAAGCCCTAATATGGGTTCTCACTAGTGTTCGGTCGGCTTCGGAGCGAGAGGATCTCCATCTGCTCTCTAGGCGTCTCTTGTGGCGTTTCATCCCCCGGAGCTCCTCAGTAAACCAAGGAGCCTGGGTGATCCGTCGCCGCAAGAGAGGCCGCAAGGGCGCGACTCGGTCCAAGGCCCCCGCGGCCGCACTTAACCATGCGGCCACTAGGTCCTCAGTCCCTGGCTCCTGACCTTTAAGGTCACCTTCCTCGTGGCCATTACATTGGCCAGGAGGATCTCTGAGCTGGTGGCTCTTTCATGCGTGAGGACCTATGCATTTTCCACCCGGACAGGGTCATTCTGCGATTGGATCCATCTTTCATTCCCAGAGTGAACTCCACAGGGCCCAGGAGGTCATTTTGCCAGATTTTTGTCTGGGACCCAGTCACCCTCTGGAAAGACGATGGCGTACTTTGGATGTCAGAAAGGGCCTCCGCAGATACATCAAAAGGACTGTGTCCTTTTGACGGACAGAATCCCTGTTCGTCTCACTCCAACCTGCATCCATGGGCAAGAACGGGACGCCATCCACCGTGGGGCGCTGGTTGAAGGCGTGCATTGCAATGGCCTACGAACATCAGGCAAGACCAGTGCCAAGCTGCATAATGGCTCATTCAACCAGAAGTGCAGCCACTATGGCCTCTTGGGCAACACAGGCATCGATTGAGGAAATTTGCAGGGCAGTGACCTGGGCTTCCCCATCGCCCTTTATTAAGCATTAAAAGCTGGACATGTTCGCCTCAGTCGAGGCGTCGTTTGGGAGATGAATGCTACAAAATGTTCATTCTACCTTGGGGACCCTGGACCAGCCTGTTTCCCGCCCTTGAGGCATTGAGCTTGGGTATGTCCCATGCTTGGATTCTCCAGGCAGCACACAGGAGAAGGAACGTTGATCTTACCTGACACATTCATTCTCTGTGCACTGCAGGAGAATCCAAAACACCCTGGGGCCTTCTGGTCCAGCATCCAGGTGTGGTCGACATCATCAAAGATACAACATGTACTAGTAGTCTACGCCTTTGTTGAAAAACTGGGCTCAGTCGAGCGGAAGAGGCGTAGCCAAAGCTTTTACAACTCAGTCTCTGGGCAGATAAACAGAAGTTAACCCATGCTTGGATTCTCCCACAGCGCACAGAGAATGAACATGTCAGGTAAGACCAATGTTCCTTCTCAGCTAGATCCCTCCCAGCTGCTCTGCTCTGTGGAGGGAGGAAATCCCCAGCTGGCAAGTCCTCCGCTGGCCAGGGCAACTCTTTCGCATTCCAGGCAACTTCCCAGCCCAAATGGTAGCTCTGGCCCTGTTGGCTCCCCGGAGCTAACATAGGGGATTTGGAGATGTAACTATGGGATTGATTGAATTCTATTAAAGAGGAGTTTTTTCTTAATATTGAGAAGTTGGAATCATAGAGGTATACTGAGTAATTTTTATTAAATTGTTGCAAAGTGGATTTACAGGGGATAATAGAGGTAAATGAAGAAATAATTTTGATGCTCAAAAGCATGCATGAAACAATAAAAACATATAAAAAATCAAAAAGAGTTATAAGATTCCAAGAAAGAAAGATAAAAGGGTGATTAAAAAGTCAATAAATGATGGAACTTCAAAAAGGCTAAGAGATTATGGATAATGAGAAAATACATTAATAAAATGGAAAAATAGAAAATACAAATAGGGAAAATAGTAGCATATGTATTAGCAGATAATAGAATCTGTTATAACTAAAAATAAGCTAACATATTTTTTGGACTATAAGACGCACCCAGGTTTTGAAGAGGCAATTTTTTTTAAAAAGTAGGTAGGTAGAGGGATAGAGATGCAGAGAAAGAGAGAGAATACAGTAGATATGTAAGGAGAGAGAGAGAGTAGCTAGGTAGTTAGGTAGGTGTTCTGTCCCACGGGCTGAATCACCCCGCACACACAGGCTTGGCTGCTTGCCACTGCTTAATTACGAGATAAGCGAAGACTTTGGCTAAGAGCCCAGATAACTCACGTAATTCCAAGCACGACTAGAAGTCTCAGGTTTTCTGAAATACTAAAGTTCAATCGGTTGCTTCCTGCAAATGTCCCCTCCCAACGTCTCACCTATAAGCTCTCTTGGGAGGGGCCACTCAGCAACCACCTGGTTCTAATCATGGCCTGCGAGCCTGCCTTCGATGTAATTGCTGCCTCCGCCTCTCAGCCCTGCTTACTCTGGCATCATGGACAAACTGCGTTTGATCCTCCCCACTGCTCCATGACCCAGGCGCCTCCTGGTGGCCAACCAGCCTCTCTGGTTCCTGCTCTGAACCTGAGCACTCCCCAAGATCTCCCTCTTCCTCCAGAGCAGACTCATAGGGCTCTTCGCTAGAAGAGTCCATCAGCAGCTCATCCGGAGCCGGCTGGGCCACAACAGCTAGGTAGGTAGATAGAGGGATAGAGAGGGAGAGAAAGAGAGAGAATACAGTAGGTAGGGAGGGAGAGAGAGTAGGTAGGTAGGTAGATAAAGGGATAGAGAGAGAGAAAAATAGAGAAAGAAATACAGTAGGTAGGGAGAGAGAGAGGTAGGGAGGTAGGTATATAGGTAGAGGGGGGAAAGAGAGAAATACAGTAGGTAGGGGGAGAGAGAGAGAGAGAGAGTAGGTAGGTAGGTAGATGTTTCCAGGTGTGTTTATCCATGTGCTGGAGAAGGAAATCGCTGACAATCTGTAGCACCTAAAACTTTGTTTCTTCTAGCACAGCACTTGACCAATATAATTCTCAGCAACCACTCTAACAGCTTTACGAAAGGAAAAAAAAAAGTTTTTGCACTCTGCAAACCTCCCGAAAATGGCCCGTTTTTTGCAAAAACGGCTCCGTTTTTCCCCAAATAAAAGGCATGAGTAGCCTTGGGGGAGGGGCTTGCAGAGTGCTTCCGGGGGGGGGGGGGGGTTCCAAAAACTAGCAAAAATGGCCTGTTTTTTGCAAAAATGGGTCATTTTTTTGTCAATAAAATTGCTTGCATAGCCTTATGGAGGCTTATAGACTGCTCCTGGGGGCTGGGTGAGGGGGCAAAATTGAGCAAAACATGGTCCGTCTTTTTGCTCATTTCTGCCCTCCCCAGCCCCCAGGTGCTCTCTGAAAGCATTAATAAGGCTATGCACAGCCATTTTGGCGAAGGGGGCAGGGCTTCAGGAGGCAAGACATGCTGTATTTGGTGTATAAGACGCACCCAGATTTTCAGCCTGTTTTTAGAGGAAAAAAGGTGTGTCTTATACTCCAAAAAATACGGTAAGATTAGTGGGTGAAAGTTTAGGATTAGGTAATCTAATTGTATTATTACCATATTTTTCAGAGTATAAGGCGCACCTTCCCCCCCCCCCATCCCCCAGCAGCACTCTATTAGCCTCCATAAGGCTATGCAGGCAATTTTATTGACATAAAAAAAAAATGCTCATTTTTGCCCCCCACCCCCACCCCAAGGCTATTCATGCCTTTTATTTTTAAAAAATAGGGCCCGTTTTCGCGAAAAATGGAAGGCTGTTTAGTTACCGTATTTAGAAGGAAATCGCTGTAGCACCTAAAACTTTGTTTCTGCTGGCACAGCACTTGACCAATGTAATTCTCATCAATCCCTCTAACTCAGGGGTTCCCAAACTTGGCAACTTTAAAACTTATGGACTTCAATTCCCAGAATTCTCCAGTCAGCTATGTTCACAAGCTATGCTGGCTGGAGAATTCTGGGAGTTGAGATCCACAAGTCTTAAAGTTGCCAAGTAACTATACAGCCTTCCGAAAGGGGGGGGGGAAGGGGGGGGAGGTTGCACTTTGCAAACCTCCCCAAAATGGCCCGTTTTCCGCTTTATGGAGGCTTATAGAGTGCTGCTGGGGGCTGGGTGTGTGTGTGCAAAAACAGCCCATTTTTTGCTCATTTCTGCCCTCCCCAGCCCCCAGGAGCTCTCTGGAAGCCTCTATAAAGCTATGCACAGCCATTTTGATAAAGGTGGTGGGGTTTCGGGAGGCAAAAAAATGCTGTATTCGATGTATAAGACGCACCCAGATTTTCAGCCTCTTTTTAGAGGAAAAAAGGTGCGTCTTGTACTCAGAAAATTACGGTACTTGGCAACTTTAAGACTTGTGGACTTCAACTCCCAGAATTCTCCAGCCAGAATAGCTTGTGGACATAGCTGGCTGGAGAATTCTGTTGGTTCCTTTCTAAGGATTTGTGTTTTAGCTGCTTGTCGTCTTTATTCCACGCTCCTGGAGCCCTTGAGGCCAGGGAAGCTGTCTCTCTCAAATGACGCCGGTCATATACCGGTGAGGTCACTTCATCGCTTTCTCTCTTGGAGCCGCGGTTGGGAGTCGGTTCACCGCTCCCGCGCCGGCCGTTGCTCCACGATCAGCAGTGTCCCTGTGTTCACCTGGGGGCAGTTTGGAATCGGGGCGCCACTTGTTTCTCCTTGATTGTCGAGGCCGCCCGGTTTGCTCACCAGCGCGTGCGAGGCGAGCTTTGCGGCTGCGGCCAATGCCACTTGGAGACGGACACTTCCTGCATTTCGAGTGGAGGCCTGTCAGCCCATTTAAATCTCGCGCGCCCGGATTGGCTTGCGGCAGCCATTTTGGAGCTTGTTTTGTTTTTGCGCTCAAACCAACGGACCAGGGCGTGGCTTCAGCTTTCTGCCCACGCTGGCGCCGCCTTGCCTGCTCACCAGCTCCACAGAGGTCAGTTCGCCACCATTCTTTCGGAGCACGCGGTTGGTTATTTCGGCCTACCTGCCTTGATTTCGATCAGCAATTTGCCTTCTTTAACAGTGAGCTTGAGCCTTTTCAATACTAACTGTTGCAATGGCAGATCATTCCACTGCCGGGGGCAGCGCAGGAACTTCCTCCTCCCCTCCACTTTCCTCCGATGCCACCGGGCCTCTTCAGGGGTGGGTAGAGCCACCACCAGGGCAGCTAGCCAGAAGGCCCACACGACCTCCGCGACACCTGACAAGGCTGCTAAGCGCGCAGATAAGTCTAAACCGGGATCCAAGTCCACCTCCACCTTCAGGCCACCTCCCACCTTATTGCCCGAAAGGCCCTCTTCCCCACGTTTGTCTGGGATTCAGGGTTGGTCCCCAGACCTCACTATTCCCCAAGGGTTACCTGCTGAGGTGACTGCATCAGGCCTTCTGAGATCGTCTGGTCCATCTGAGACCAGCCTAGGGCCTGGGCCTTCTCGATCAGAGGCCTCGGCTACATTTACCCCCACTGCAGCTGGCCTTAGGCAGGAGGACAATTCGGAACTTGATCTCTCCCCTGGGCTCAGGGATATGATTGCAGCTGCCATTAGTAGGGGGGTAGATGCAGAGTTACAACGTAGGAGTCATCGGCTCAGGACCCTGGCCCCCTCTAGGGAGTTGTCTGCCACTTAGGCCGATCCCCCTTCCCCCCTGCCTTCGGCTTATAGCGAAGGCTCTGTGCTGGGGGAGGAAGGTGAAATTATGGAACTGGAATTATCAGATGATGAAGGCCTAGTCCAGGATGCAAGCCGTTCGTCTGGCCTGTTCAAACAAGTTTTGTTTAAATCCTTGCTATATAAGGCAAAGGCCACTACCAACATGGGGGGAGCAACCACTCAGACCAGTACCGCAGTGGGCCTTGACCCCACAGAGCGTTTACAGGAACAGGAGGTTATTCCTTCTCCCAAATTGTTTTTGGATGTTGTCCAAAAACAGTGGGCTCAACCAACTGCGGTTACTCCGCCCAGCAATGGTGACAGGAAGCTTTATACTTCCGCAACAGACCTGGACAATCTCCTTTAGTTTCCTACTGTAGATCCTCCAATAGTAGCCTTGGCATCGCCAGCTCTGATTCCATCCGAAATTTCGGAAGACTTGAAAGCTGAGGACCACAAGGCTGAACTGGTCATACGTAAAACCCACCAGGTGGCCGCTTGGGCATTGAGGGCCGCCACAGCGGCCTCATTTTTCAATAGGACTTCTCTGGTCTGGCTAAGGCAGCTTCAGGATAGATTGGCCCCTGATGATTTCCGCCTCCACCAGGATGTTAATAAACTGGTGGCCACACTGGAATTCTCCTCGGATGCCACGCACAATGCGGCCAAATTCTCTGCTCGAGCTGTAGCATCTAACATAGCTTCTTGCCGTCTACTGTGGCTCCGCCATTGGCAGGCGGACTTACGATCCAAATGACGGCTTGCCTCCACCCCCTTTGAGGGCGGGTCCTTCCCTCAGTCAACAGGCGCACGGATAGAAGACAGCAACCTTATTCCAGGAGGCAGCCGTTTCGCACAGGCGACTCAGGACACACAGCTGTACCATACACTCCACAGTATAACAGGTCTTTTCCCCAGTCTCAGGATAGACCCCAAGACCAGTCGACTGCTAGGGACAGGGGCAGACAACACAATCAGCAGCAGGCCCAGGCTCGCTGGCCATTTCGTGGCTCCAGCAACCGGTCCTCTCGTAGATACCGGTGACTCGCATGAGGTAGGCCCTATTGGTGGGCGTTTAACAGCCCTTGCCCACCAATGGGAAGCCATGACTTCAGACACCTGGGCCCTCCAAACCGTGAGGCTGGGCCTCACTCTAGAATTTCTTGCCATTCCCCCTAGGTGTTTCATCAGCTGCCCGGTTCCCAGGTGCCAAATAAAGAGGTGCCTGATGGACGCAGAGATTCACCACCTCATCTCGATCAATGCCATAGAGCAGGTACCACCAGGGCAAGCAGGACTAGGGTTTTATTCCATACTTTTCTTAGTCCCCAAAACCTTGGGAGGATGGTGAGCCATCTTAAACTTGAAAAGGCTCAATTTCTATCTAAAATACAAAAAATTCAAGATGCAATCCCTCAAAAGCATCCTAGCGTGCATTCGACAGGGCGATCTACTCACCTCGATCGACATTAAAGAGGCTTACCTGCATGTGCCGATACATCCGGCCCACCGAAGATTCCTGCGCTTTCACTTTGCGGGGCACCATTACCAATACCGCGCCCTACCTTTCGGCCTCTCGTCGGCCCCTTCACCAAATTACTGGCAATCATTGCAGCCTCCCTGAGGTCAATACCCGTAAGGGTAAATTGTTATCTAGACGACGTCTTGGTCTTGTCCTCTCGTGCCCAAGCCTGTCGCGACCTGCAGTTGACAATCGACACGCTGCAAGATCATGGCTTTGTGCTGAACTTCCCCAAGAGCCGTGTAGACCCAACAACGTCCTTGCTTCACCTCGGGACCGTCATCGACTCAGAGCGGTGTGTGGTATCCCTCTCTCAGGAGTGGCAACGGAGCTTCCATGTCCTAGTGCGCCAGGTCCTCCACCAGAGGTCTCCCTCCCTCGCAGTGCTTTCCAAGCTTCTCAGGAAAATGATATCTTGCATAGACATTGTGCCTTGGGCAAGATTTCACACACGATCCCTTCACTGGTTTCCTCTCCCCTTCCAGAGAGCTCACACCAGCCACTCCCAAATCGACCCGTTTACCGACCAAAGTGTCCCTGTCTCTCCACTGGTGGCTATTGTCCCGGATACTCAGGGGCTGCCTCTTCAAGGAACCGGAGTGGATTGTCATCACCACAGACACGAGCCAATTCGGCTGGGGAGCCCACGCTCTGGATCAAATGGCACAGGGTTGTTGGAGCGCCAGAAGCTGAGGAACAGCATCAATTGGCTGGAGTTCCGGGCAATTTGTCTAGTCCTTCGCGAATTCCGGGACCTAGTGAAGTCCAACCATGTGCTAGTTCTCACCGACAATGTGGCCTCCAAGGCACATGTCAACCGCCAAGGGGGCACGTGGTCCAGGGCTCTGATGGCGGAGGCGGAGCGACTTCATCACTGGGCAAAGATCCACCTGGCATCGATCCGAGCAGAACACATCTCGGGCACCGCGAACACCAAGACGGATTGGTTGAGCAGGGCCATGGTGGACCAGGCAGAGTGGCAGTTGTACCCGACCCTATTCCAGGAGCTCTCCCGCTGCTTCGGGCATCCGCAGGTGGATCTGTTCACTCACCCCAACAACACTCACCTGCCGCATTTCTACACCAGATACCAAGTGCCAGGAGTGGAAGGCATCGATGCCCTTCGCAGTCCCTGGCCAGAGAGCCTCCTGTATGCCTTTCCGCCACTACCAATTGTACCACTGGTCATCCAGAAGATACTGGCGGAACGGGCAGAGGTTCTGCTAGTCGCACCAATGTGGCCGAGACATCCCTGGTACGCCGATCTTGTCCACCTTTCGATCGCATGCCCATGGAGGATTCCGGACGATCGGATTTCCCTCTCACAGGGTGCCCTCGTCCATCCGAATCCACAACCGTTAGAACTAGCCGTGTGGCATGCGAACGGACTATGCTGAGTCATCAGCACTTCTCGGACAGAGTCATTACCACTATTCAGGCCGCTCGACGGCCATCGACGACCCACATTTATGAAGCAACCTGCCGTGCTTTCTGCAGATGGTGTCGAACATCTGGAGCTGACCCCACCGAAGCAACTATACCTCAGGTATTGGATTTCCTACAGACTGGCATCGACAAGAGTCTCACACCCAATACCAGTTCTCCCCAAGCAGCGCACAGGAGAACGACTGTTGACTTACCTGAACGGTCCTTCTATGTGCGCTGTGAGGGGAATCCAAACCCGCCCTCAGCTTCGGCTGTCTGGGCCTTGACTTTACCTTCCGGACTTACTTACCTGACTTATCTTTCACCATGGTAGAGAACTTTTGCATCTCAGATCAGCTGAGCCTTCGTACAAAACTGAACCAGTCCAGTCAGAGGAGGCATGGCCTACAATTACTTAACTCAGTCTTTATGCTAATGGACAAAGTTAACCCATGCTTGGATTCCCCTTACAGCACACATAGAAGGACCATTCAGGCAAGTCAATGGTTGTTCCAGAAGTGGATGCCCGGGTGGCCAGCCTTGCCTCTCCCTCAGTGGTTGTGACGGGAGACATTTCCAATTGCCTGAAGGTAGAAGATAGGAAGGCGGAGCTGGTCATGCGCAGGACATTCCAGGCGGTATCTTGGGCGATCAGGGCTGCCACTGCAGCCTCCGTTTTCAACAGGACCACCCTGTTATGGCTGGAACAGGTTCAAGACAGAACACCAGCATCGGATGTTAGACTCCTGCAGGACATTACGAAACTACTGGCGGCCATCCAATTTTCAGCGGATGCCACACTAGATGCAGTAAAGTATTCCTCCAGAGCTTTGTCTTCCTCAGTGACCTCCAGACGACTGCTGTGGCTGCGAAACTGGCAAGCAGAGTTCCGGGCAAAATGGCACCTGGCGGGCAAGGAGTACATGGGAGACAAGCTATTGGGTCCTTCCCTGGATCCCATCCTCATGGAGGACAAAAACAAGCGGAAGGTCTTCCCGTCAACAGCTAAGCAATCCGACCACTGCCCAGCACCCTACTCCAGGAGGCCGTCTAATAGACCTCCCGAGCAGGAGGACCAGCAGTCAAGGTACTCGGCACCCAGATTCTCCACAGGGGGATAGACAGTTCCCTAGGGACAGGGACAGGTACCTGCAACCCGGTAAGCGCCCCTTTCGAGGGGGAGGCGGCTGTCCCTTCTGCAGAAACAAGTGATCTGGGCTCGGATCACCCCATCGGCAGCCATCTTACCTTGTTTGCGGACCAATGGGACACCATCACCACGGATGCTTGGATCCTTCAGACAGTCAGGTCCGGCCTCAGGCTGGAGTTTCACTCTCGCCCCCCGAATAGATTCCGGGTCTTTTCCTCCTCCAAGAACCCGACCAAGCGCACCCTCATGCTCAAGGCCATCCAGCATCTACTGGAGATCAGAGCAGTAGAGCTGGTTCCGGCGGGGGGAAAGGGCTCAGGATTCTATTCCAACCTCTTCATAGTCCCCAAGAGCTCTGGGGGTGGGTGGGTGGAGAGCTATCCTGGACCTTAAACTCCTGAATTCCAGGCTAGATTACTGCAAATTCAAGATGGCCTCCATCAGCTTCGGGAGGTGAAGCGCCACAAGAGACGCCTAGAGAGTAGATGGAGATCTTCTCGCTCCGAAGCCGACCGAACACTAGTGAGAATCCATATTAGGGCTTACTTAGTGGCGATAAGGGTGGCCAAACGTGAGTATTGTGCCACCCTTATTGCATCCGCAGATAACCGCCCTGCCGCCCTGTTTGGGGTGACCCGCTCCCTCCTTCACCAGAGGCCGCGGGAAGCCCCTCTACAAGGGCCAGCAGAGGAATTTGGGATTTATCTGCAGGAGAAAATCACTCGGATTCGGAATGAGCTACCATCCATCGACAGTGGTCCTGTGGGACTGTCCGAGACTAGTCTTGAGGTTCCATCTTGGGAGGAGTTTGACTTTGTTACCACCGAGGATATGGACAGGCTGTCAAGGAAACTTAGGGCGACCACATGTTTATTGGACCCGTGTCCCTCCTGGCTTGTACTGGCATCCTGGGAGACGACACGAGGCTGGCTCCAGGGCATTGTCAACGCATCTTTGAGTGAGGGG
Source organism: Rhabdophis nuchalis (assembly GCA_039707465.1). Lineage (NCBI taxonomy): Eukaryota > Metazoa > Chordata > Lepidosauria > Squamata > Natricidae > Rhabdophis > Rhabdophis nuchalis. Next base: position 50,729,792 of record CM077650.1, read on the forward strand.
TCCTTACCTTCCGTCTTGAAAGAGGCGGTGGTGAGGCCCCTCCTCAAGAAGCCGTCCCTGGACCCAGCTTTATTAGAGAACTATCGTCCGGTCTCCAACCTTCACTTTTTGGTGAAGGTTGTTGAGAGTGTGGTAGCCCAACAGTTTCCGCGACACCTGGAGGAAGTTGATTATCTAGACCCGCGCCAGTCCGGCTTCCGACCCGGTCACAGTACCGAGACGGCATTGGTCGCGTTGGTTGATGATCTCTGGAGGGCGCGGGATAGAGGTTATTCCTCTATCCTAGTCCTGTTAGACCTCTCGGCGGCTTTTGATACCATCGACCATGGTATCCTATTGCACCGACTGGGGGGGTTGGGGCTGGGAGGCACCGTTTTGCGGTGGTTCTCGTCCTACCTCTCTGGGCGGTCGCAATATGTGTTGACGGGAGGGCAGAGGTCGACCTCGAGACCCCTCTTATATGGGGTTCCTCAGGGGTCGGTCCTCTCGCCCCTCCTGTTTAACACATATATGAAGCCGCTGGGTGAGATCATCCGTGGTTTTGGGGTGGAGTACCATCTGTACGCTGACGACACCCAGCTGTACATATCCACCCCAACGATGCTGCCGAAGTGCTGTCCCGGTGTTTGGATCTGGATGGGTGGCAACAAACTCAAGCTCAACCCTGCCAAGACTGAGTGGCTGTGGTTTCCGGCACCCCGGTTCAGCCAGATTACTCCAACTCCGGCCATTGGGGGCGAAACACTGGCCCCCGTGGAGAGGGCGCGCAATTTGGGTGTCCTCCTGGATTCCCGGCTGTCCTTGGAGGACCATGTGGCGGCCGTGGCCAGGGGGGCATTTCATCAGGTACGCCTGATGCGCCAATTGCGCCCCTTACTGGACCGGGCTGCCCTTCGCACAGTCACTCAAGCTCTCGTGACGTCCCGTCTCGACTCTTGTAATGCTCTCTACATGGGGCTTCCCTTGAGGTGCACTCGAATGCTACAGCTAGTCCAAAACGCAGCCGCGCGGGTAATTATGGGAGCCGCCAGATGCTCCCATATAACACCGATCCTGCGCGAGCTGCATTGGCTTCCTGTGGCCTTTCGGGTGCGCTTCAAGGTTCTGACGACCATCTTTAAAGCGCTCCATGGCTCGGGGCCTAGTTATATGCGAGACCGCCTCCTGCCCCATACATCCCTTAGACCGATACGCTCCCACAAAGAGGGCCTTCTCAGGGTGCCGTTGGCCGGACAATGCCGACTGGCGACACCCAGGGGAAGAGCCTTCTCTGTGGCGGGCCCTGCCCTTTGGAACGACCTACCCTCTGAATTACGCACCATCACCGACCTCCGCCTCTTCCGCCAATGTCTAAAGACATACCTTTTCCAACAAGCCGGCCTAGCCTAACCTCCCACGGGGACTTTTAGAAAGTTTTAAATTGGGTATTTTAACAATTTGGTTTTTAGCATAGGATCGGGATAATTTAATATATATTTTAAATTATGTATTTATTTTTCTATTTTTGTATATTTTTAAATTTCCTGTGCGCCGCCCTGGGTCCTCTGTGGAGAAGGGCGGGATATAAATATATATAAATAAATAAATAAATAAATAAATAAATAAATAAATAAATAAATAAATAAATAAATAAAATCAAGTCCATCCTGGAGGGGATCAGGCAAGGGGACTTCCTAGCCTCAATCGACCTCACTGAGGCTTACCTGCACATCTTGATTGCTCCTGACCACCGTAAATTCCTTAGATTCTCTTACGGGGGAACCCATTACTAATACAGGGCCTTGCCCTTCGGTTTGGCCTCCACCCCCAGGACCTTTACCAAGGTCCTAGCAGTGGTAGTGGCTCATCTCCGGACCGTTCCTGTCCATTTGTTCTGTTATTTAGATGACATCCTCGTGCTAGCTGACTCGGCAGCCCGAGCCACAAGGGACCTTGGGCTCACTATCAGCACCCTAAGAGATCTGGGGTTCTCGATCAACCTCGAGTAGAGCCACCTAGTTCCTACCACTAGACTCCAACACCTGAGGACCATCATTGACTCCTGGGAGGGGGAGGTTTTCCTCTCACAGGAACATAGGGACAGCACTGTGAAATTGATTCTAGAGATTCGCAGGAATCGATCTGTTTCCGTAGCTTCTCTTTCCTGGCTTCTCGGCAAATTCATCTCCTGCATCGGGATAGTTCTCGCCTTCATGCCAGAGAACTTCAGTGGTTCCTCCTTCTGCATCAGAGGGACGGAACCAGCGAGGCAGCCTTCAAGGTACCAGTGACCCCCCAGGTACTCCTGTCCCTGTGCTGGTGGATGTCCTCAGCCCTGGACAAGGGCTCCCCATTCAGGGAACCAGACAGGTTAGTCCTAACTACAGATGCGAGCCTGTTCGGCTGGGAGGCCCACCTGGAATCCCAGCTGGCCCAGGGACGCTGGACGCAGACAGACCTGAGGAAGAACAGCAACTGGCTAGAGCTCAGAGCAATTCACCTGGCTCCCCGTCACTTCAAGGAGACGGTCTCCGACAAGCACATACTGGTCCTGACAGACAACATGGCAGCCAAGGAACAAGCAAGGGGGCACCCACTCGGTGGCCCTCCGCAACGAGGCAGTACGACTGGGGAACTGGGCAGAACGACATTTCCGATCAATCCGAGCAGAACACATCTCCGGGACACAGAATCATCAAGCGGACTGGCTCAGCAGAGAGACAGTGGACCATGGAGAGTGGCAACTTCACCCCAGCATATTCGAGTGGATCTGCCGGAGGTTCGGCCAGCCGACTGTGGATCTGTTTGCCTCCCTATTGAATGCCCAACTTCCAAGATTCATCTCTCGGTTCCCGACACAAGGAGCGATGGACATTGACTCTCTCTGCTGCAGATGCCCTCCGGAGCTTCTCTACGCCTTTCCTCCCCTCCCCCTCATTCCTGGGACGCTGAGGAAGATAGTGCTAGAGAGGGCAGAGGTAATCCTGGTAGCCCCCTATTGGCCATGGCGCCCCTGGTTTGCGGACCTAATGGACCTGTCTATCCAGCCTCACTGGAAACTTCCCTGGGGGGAGGTAACCCTGCTCCAGGGGACGCTAGAGCACCCAGAACCAGACTGGCTCCAACTGACCGTCTGGCACTTAAGCAGGAACAATTAAGGGAGGCCCAGTTCTCCTCCAGAGTCATCAGGACCATTGAGATTTCCAGGAGGAGTTCCACCACCCGCATCTACGATGCGACCTGGGCCTCCTTCGTGTCCTGGTGCCAGGCCACTTGCCTAGAGCTGCCTTCAGCCTCAGTCCCTCAGGTCCTGGATTGCCTCCAGGAAGGACTGGAGAAGGGCCTGGCCCCCAGCACTCTCCGCAGACACGTATTGGCCCAGACAAGTATCGACCCTGGCCACCGTACTGGGGGGTGGGTGGGGGGTGCAGCCACTGTCCCAGCACCCCATCATCAGGAGGTTCCTCAGAGGAGCCGCCAACCTGCGACCCCCAGTCATACACTGCTTCCCCACCTGGGACCTTCCCACAGTTCTCCAGGCCCTCATGGAAGCACCGTTCGAACCCCTAAGGGAGGTGAGCCTTTCTGCACAAGGTCAATTCCCCCTTTCACAGGGCCCAGGAGATTGTTCTCCCAGACTTCTGCCCCTCTCCCTCCAGGGAAAGGGAGAGGTCCTGGCACCGGCTTGACGTCAGGAGGGCACTGCGCATCTACCTCAAGTGCACGGCAGCCACCAGACGTTCGGAAGCCCTCTTCGTATCCTTCCAGCCTTCAACTAGGGGAGCCAAGGTCTCCCCAGCCACCATCAGCAGGTGGATCAGGCTGACCATCTCCAAGGCCTACGAGGCACAAGATCTCCCGGTGCCCGAAGGCATCACTGCGCACTCCACCAGGAGCGCAGCCACCTCAGTGGCCTGGGCCACCCAGGCTCCGATCGAGGACATATGCAGGGTGGCGGCATGGGCCTCTCCCTCTCCCTTCCTCAGACACTACCGGTTGGATGCCTATGCATCCGCAGAGGCATCCTTTGGGAGGAGAGGTCTCCAGAGAGTTCTTGAACCTAGGGAGGTCTCAGGCCCTAGGAACCCTCCCATGTACACCAGCTTTGGCATGTCCCAGATGTGACTCCTCCCACGCCCCACTTCGGAGACTGTCAGTTGGTCTTACCTGAACTGCATGTCTCAAAGTTGGCGTGGGAGTAGTCACTTCCCGTCCGTTAGTGTGCCTAGCGCAAAGGGGCCTGAGTCAGATACGCCAGTCAGTCAGGGATCAGGGAGGGAATTGGGGGGGGGGGGATTTCCCTGTTCCCTTCCTTCCAGGTACAATGTGACTGGACCATCGGTTAATCTGGAGAGTCAGAGGAGGAGCAGAGGGCGTGTATTACCTCAGTCTCTGGGCAGATGGGCTGTGTTAATACCCAGATGTGACTACTCCCACGCCACCGGCCTAGAGGTGGAGCTCTCGCCTCCCAATCAGGAGGTTGTGAGTTCAATCCTAGGTAGAGGCAGATGTAGCGTCTCCTGCTTGGGCAGGGGGTTGGACTGGATGACCTGCAAGGTCCCTTCCAACTCTGTTAATCTGTTAACCTTCGATACATGCAGTTCAGGTAAGACCAACTGACATTCTCTCTCTCTCTTTCTCTCCCTCTCTATCCCTCTATCTAACTACCTACTTTTTTTAAAAAATGCCTCTTCAAAACCTGGGTGCGTCTTATACTCCGAAAAATACGGTAATATTAATAGTGTGTTAAAGTATATTGTAAATTTAAACTTTTAAGGATTAGAAATTGTGATGATTTTGAGATATATTCCCGGGATTGATTAAATTGTGTTAATAATTGGCTTTATTAGTAGTCCTAGACATTTGGGATATTGAAATTATGGTGGAACTAAATTTTTCTAAAATATTAAATATTAGTAATTTAGTAGGGGAAAACAAATACAAGGTGCAAAGGAATTAATGGAAAAAATGATAAAGAATTATAAAGAGAGAATCGTATCATAGGAGTTGGAAGACTAGGATTATGCATACTTATTTGTATTATTACTGTTAGCATTGTTTAGAAAAGATTTGACCCAGTCAATACACTGTCCACACAATATGTATGGTGTGAAAAGAAAATTGCAAATAAAACATGAATTCAAAAAACCCAAATCTGATGACCATTGACCGGTCCTCATACTTACAACTAGGTCATGTGATTGTCATTTACAACCATCTTCCCAGGGGTCTTCCAATAGGCAAAGTCAATGAGAAAAGCCAGATTTGCTTAACAACTGCATGATTTGCTTAACTGGCCAAAAAGGTTGTAAAATTTAGTAACCATCTTCAAAGCGCTCCATGGCAAGGGACCTGGCTATCTGCAAGACCGCCTCCTGCTACCAAACACCTCCCACCAACCAGTCCGCTCCCACAGAGAGGGCCTCCTCAGGGTGCCGTCGGCCAGGCAATGCCGGCTGGCGACCCCCAGGGGGAGAGCCTTCTCTGTGGCAGCTCCTGCCCTCTGGAATGACCTACCCCCTGACCTATGGACAACCACGGACCTGCGCCAGTTCCGTCGGGCCTTAAAGACCTATCTGTTTCGTGCGGCCGACCTGGCGTAGTTTTTTTTTAAATTGTTTTAGTTTTTAAATTGTTTTAGTAAGGGTTTTTTAACAGGCTTTAGATCAGGCCAATCTATTTAATATATTTTTAATTGTATTTTTAATTGTATTTTATGCTCTATATTATTGATCTTATTATTGCCTGTACACCGCCCTGAGTCCCGCAAGGGAGAAGGGCGGTCTAAAAATTTAATGAATCCTAAATCCTAAAATCAGGTGGAGTTCACTTAATGACTATATTGCAGTGATGGTGAACCTTTTCGGCACCGAGTGCCCAAACTGGAATGTGTGTGCATGCGCGTGCCGGAGCACCAGGAACCCAAAGACCAGCCAGCCAGTGCACATACATGCACCAGCCACCTGGTGTTTGGGTTTCCAGCGCACACATGCACGCTGGCCAGCTGGCCTTTGGGTTTCTGGTGCATATGCACCGGAAACGCAAAGAGCAGCTGACGACGGTGCGCGTGTCCATAGAGATGGCTCTCTGTGCCACCTCTGGCATGCGTGCCATAGGTTCACCATCACGGCTATATTGCTTAGCAACAGGAGTTCTGGTCCCAGTTGTGGTCATAAATCAAGAACTACATATATTGGCTTCCGGTTCCGGCTCCTGCGGCGACGAGCGAGCCTAGCGCTCGCTCGCCGTTTTGTTGCTTCTTCTGCCCCCCCACGGGGGCGAGACGCCCCTTTTTTGGGGGTCTCCCGTAGGGCCGGCTCGGCAGGGACGCCCCCCCTCACAGCGGTGGGGGAGGCGACCCTTTTGCCGCGGCCTAGGTGAAGGAGAACATGCTGCGGGGGGTTCTCCCTTCGCCAACGGCTGTCGGCGCCATTCACTTTAATGAAGAGGGCTGAGCGGAAGAGATCGGAAGGTCTGCCGAGGCTTCAGATGCGAGGGAGAGTGAGTTTAAAAAAAGACTTTTTTTCCTTGCTGCCAGCCAGGCTGAATGGACTGGGAGGGGGGTGTTTGTTTTCAAAAAAACCCCCTCGGACTTAAGCGGCACTTAAAAATGGCTTCTCTGGAAGAGAAAGCGGAAATCTTAAATCCGGACTGTCTTTAACAAGGGAAAGTGGAATGCGGCTATTTGCAACATTGTTTCTAGGTCTGGCTGGTTAAAAAAAAATTTATTTTACTACTCTCTCCTCTGGGCTCTGAGATGGGCGGTGAAAAGTGGCTTCTCTTTGTACCTGCCTGACTATTTTAACTATGGAAAATTCCCAGCGTCTCTTTATAAGTGGGACTCTCTCTGGATATTAATGAAGAATTTTTTTCTGTTGGATTTGCGGTTCCTTTCTGGATTACCTTCATTATTATAATTATTGAGTTGGAAAATTGGCTCTCTCTTGGTTCCTGAATTTTACAACGTTCCAACCTTGATCTGAACTTTTGGCTCCCGGTTAGTCTCACCAACCCCACCCTGAAAACGCCATTTTGGTGGCACTGACTTTAACAGTTAATCATGGCTCAAGAAACAGCATTGGCAAGTTTAGAACAACGGATGGCTTCTCTTGAAACTGTTATACAAACTTTGGTAAACGAAATTCAGGCCCAGAGGGCTGAAAACATCAATTTCAAGAAGGAGCTATTGGATATAATAATAATAATAATAATAATAATAATAATAATAATAATAATAATAATAATAATAATAATAATAATAATAATAATAATAAATTTTATTTGTTACCCGCGCTCTCTCCCCAGGGGACTCGAGGCGGGGCACAGGAAAATTAAAAAACAGTAAACACAACAGAATACATAATTTAAAATCACAATTAAACAACAAATCCTGCGCTAAAAACATCTATAAAAAACTAAAAAACTCCCTAAAACCCCTAAGCACTAAAACCTAAAAACCCCAGGACAAGGAGGCTATCCCAAGCCGGCCAGACGGAAAAAGTAGGTTTTCAATTTAAGACGGAAGGAGCGGAGGTCCGTGGTCGTCCTAATATCGGGGGGAAGGTCGTTCCAGAGGGCCGGGCCCACCACAGAGAGAGCCCTTCCCCTGGGTGTCGCCCGCTGACATAGTCTAGTGGACGGCACCCGGAGAAGCCCCGCTCTGTGGGAGCGAATCGGCCGTGAGGATGTATGGGGCAGGATCCGATCCTGCAGATAGCTAGGTCCCGAGCCATGGAGCGCTTTAAAGATGATAATTAACACCTTGAAGCGCACCCGGAAGACGACAGGTAGCCAGTGCAGCTCGCGCAAGAGCGGTGTTACATGGGTAGACCTAGCGGTCCCCATAATTGCTCGCGCGGCTGCATTCTGGACTAGCTGAAGCCTCCGGGTGCACCTCAAGGGCAGCCCCATGTAGAGAGAGTTACAATAGTCCAGTCGGGATGTCACGAGAGCATGAGTGACTGTGCAAAGGGCGTCCCGATCCAATAGGGGGCGCAATTGGCGAACCAGGCGAACCTGGTAAAACGCCCTCCTGGCCACGGCTGTCACTTGATCTTCCATGGACAGCCGGGCATCCAGGAGGACACCCAAATTGCGCGCCCCATCCACAGGGGCAAGATGTTCGCCCCCTATGGCCAGCGATGGAGTGAGCTGGTTGAATCGGGCTGCCGGAAACCACAGCCACTCGGTCTTGGTCGGGTTGAGCCTGAGTCCGTTACTTCCCATCCAGATCCGTACAGCTTCCAGGCACTGGCACATCACCGCTACGGCATCGTTGGGGTGGTTTGGGGTAGAAATGTACAGCTGTGTATCATCAGCGTACAGATGGTACTCTACCCCAAAACCACGGATGATCTCACCCAGCGGCTTCATGTATGTGTTGAACAGGAGGGGCGAGAGGACCGACCCCTGAGGCACCCCACATGCGAGGGGTCTCGCGGTCGATCTCTGCCCCCCTGCCAACACAAATTGCGATCGGCCAGAGAGGTAGGAGGAGAACCACCGTAAAACAGTGCCTCCCACCCCCAACCCCCCCAGCCGATGCAATAGGATACCATGGTCGATGGTATCGAAAGCCGCCGAGAGGTCTAATAGGACCAGGATGGAGGAACAACCCCCATCTCTGGCTTCCAGGAAGCAAACGCTGGAAATTACACAGAAGACTGAAGAATTGGAAGGGGGGTTGGTGGGGGTTAAGGGAGAGATTAAAAATGTTACTAAAGAGGTTGAGGAAACAAGTGGGCATGTGTCTAGGATTGATATGGAAAGAATGACATATTTTTTGAGATTTCAGAATGTTTTTGAGCAACCTGGTGAATGCCTCCCTGATCTTATGAGCACAATTTTAGCAGACTATTTACAAAAACCTAAGGATGAGATCAGGGGGGACATTGACCTAGCCTATAGAATTAACTCAGCATATGCCAGGATAAATGAAGTGCCTAGAGAGATACATGTGAAATTTGTTAGAAGGTCAACCAGAGAGGAAATTTTGAAGGCGCAGAGAGGGAACCCCTTAATTTACCAACAAAAAACGGTCACTATCTTGAAGCAGATTCCTAGAAAGATTCGAGAAGCAAGACGGAAATTTTCCTTCTTGTCTAAAATTTTATTTGATCATGGGATTTGGTTCAAGTGGGTGACACCCGAAGGGATGCTGGTGTTCTGGGAAGGAGGAAGAGTGAGGATTAAAACAGTTGTTGAGGCGGAAGCCTTTCTTAAAAAACATTCCTCTATCCTGGGGGAAGATCCAGGGGGGACAGAGGGGGCCACGGCCCCGCCCGCTCGGGGCCAGGGAGGAGAAAAAGAAGATACAATAGCCAAGAGACTTAGATCTAAAAAATAACTTTGCCTTGATTTTCCTGAACAATTTTGCATAATATTTTCTGGATTTTTTGTAAATGTCTGACAGCATGGAATTGAGAATTTAGGTATATGTACTTGCTTTTACCTTGTAGTGTTATGAAAAATGTTTTTTTTTTGTTATTTTTTTATTGTGTATTTTGAGGTCTCGGAAGGGCCGACGACTCTGACGTGAATGCTCTCAAAATTTCTTTGTATCCCTTACCCTACCCTACAGAAAAAATGTAAAACCAATAAAACTTTTTCAATATAAAAAAAAAAGAACTACATATATTCAGCTACTTTTTGCAAAGATACAGAGATGAGAAAGTGGTGAGCTATGAACAAAACTGTTACTACAATTTTCAGAGCTATGGAACAGCACAGTAATAGTAAGCCTTGATTTTTAAAGCACTCATATGTTCAGAGAGCTACGCAGGCAGCCAAATTAAATGAAAAAACAAATACAGATTTCTTAAAACCTGAAAGAGAAGTAACAATGTATTTTGGGAGAGAAACTTTCAAATTTTAGAATAATCCCCAAACAATGAAGTTGGCTTTACAGAGAGAGTGCATTCACTTTTAGGACCTTTTCCTACACTTTTTTCCAATTACATTAAATGCTATTGGCAGAAGTCAAATTGTTTTGTCTTGATTGGTTAATTGTACTTTAAAAAAAAAAAAGCTCTTTGGTATGTGCATCAGTTTTTAAAGATTTTCAGTTTGGCTGCAATTGTTAAATGCTGATTTCTGTTCATGAATTTCTTCAGCTAATCCTGAGTCAGGCAGTCCTGAGCGCAGACTGGGCTGCCAAAGAACCCAGGAGCTGGACGGTTCGTCCCAGTGGTTGACTGACCAGAATGAGGCCGGTTCGCAACATGCACTGGAACAGGACGCCAGCACTACAACCTCAACAGAAACTATTGGGACGAGAGGCAAAGAGCAAGAGCGAATTAAAATGCAGACCAGTCCTCCCCGACAGCACCACATGCTGCACGCACAGGTAGAGTTGGAGGTGAGAAGCACCCATGTGCAAATCCCTCTGGATTAGCCAAGTCTATCTGTGGATTTTCAGTGATGATTAAGATAATGTGAGGGAGCAGCTTTTTGGCAAACCAAAGGAAGTTCTTCTCTGAGATGTCACCTAGACTTATTTCTGGAGTTACTATATTCTAATGATTGAGGGCACTGTGATAATCCTTGCTGTTGATTTCTCCTTCCTTCCATGCCTTTCATATTATATTGCGTGCTTCAGGCTACATCAGACAAAATGACAGGCAGCAATCCAGTGTCACCAGCCTCTTCAGGCTCACCTGCCTCAAGTGGGAGCATCTCACCATCACATCTCACCTACAACTCCTCTTTGGACAGTCACCTAAGTTTTGTTGGTCCCAAGTCTCAGAACAGAGCCCTGGTATCATCTGGGATGTACATCTCCCCTGATCCTGCGAGCATGTGGGACAAGACACATGCAGAGATTGCTGAGCAGGCAAAGCATGTAAGCTCTTGTCCACACCATTGGACCATTTTAGCCATCTTTCTATTGGGCATAAGCATCTGCAATCTAAAATAGTAGGGTAACCCTGAAGATAGTAGGGTAGCCCTGAGCCTTTCAGGAAGCATGTGAACGAACTACCTGACTTGGATACTCTGTTTTAGGAAGCAGAAATTGAGAATCGCATTGTAGAAATGAAGAAGGAAGGATTCTGGTCTTTGAAAAGGCTTTCAAAGGTGCCTGAGCCAATTCGGCCCAAAGTGCACTGGGATTATCTTTGTGAGGAAATGCAGTGGCTCTCTGCTGACTTTGCTCAAGAACGTCGCTGGAAGAGGGGTGTTGCCAGGAAGGTGGGTTCTGGCATCTTTAAACTGTCCTCCAGATTTTTTCAGCTGGTTTGCATCCATTCCTATCTTTATACTTTTTAGAAGCAAATATTGTGTAATGGAATGCTTCTTAACTGTTTCATGGCTCCTATGGGATTTCTGGTGTTTTGTATAACCTAGCAGTTAAGTGATGTAATTGGTGCTATTTCAACTGGCTAGTGCACAGTATGCCTATAAGATTTCCCTCCAGAAAACTTCCAACGAACTAATGTTTCCTAAAATACGGTCCAGGATAAGGTGGAAAACATGGCCACATGTGATGGATTTTGGTCACTTGGTCTTTCTCCTCTGTGGCATATAGGTTGTGCGCATGGTGATCAGGCACCATGAGGAACAGAAGCAGAAAGAAGAACGAGCCAAACGTGAGGAGCAAGCCAAGTTGCGACGCATTGCTTCTTCCATTGCCAAAGAGGTCAAGCAGTTCTGGAGCAACGTTGAAAAGGTGTGTGAAACCCTTGTCCAGAGTCAGGAAAAGTGTGTGTACATCTTAATAGCCTAAATCAGGGGTGTCAAACTCGATTTCATTGATGGCCGCATCAGGGTTGTGTTTGACCTTGGGGGGCCGGGGTGTGCATGGCCAGGGTGAATGTGGCCAGCTTGACGTCACTCATGTCGGAGGGACCTGTGGTGGCCAAATGCTAAGGCAGGACTTTTCTCAGACCTTCCTTCCTTCCTTCCTTCCTTCCTTCCTTCCTTCCTTCCTTCCTTCCTTCCTTCCTTCCTTCCTTCCTTCCTTCCTTACTTACTTACTTACTTACTTACTTACTTACTTACCTTCTTTTTCCTTCCTTCTCCTTCTTCCTTCCTCTTGTCTTATTTTTCCTTCCATGCTCTCTTCCCATTTTCCCATCTTTTTCTTTGTCTTTCCTCTTTCCTTTTCTCATTTCCTGTCCCTGCTCAAATGCAAAAGGGGAAACATTTCTTCTTTTCTTTTGCTTTTAGTTTGTTTTGCTAGCCCTCTGCCAGCAAAAACGGAGCCCGGGGGGGGGGGGGGGCTGCATACAGCTCCCCAAGCTCCATTTTCGCTGGCAGAGGCACTGCAGGCCGGTCCTTTACTGTTTCCAGGGCGTCTCCACAGGCCAGATCTAAGCACCCCGTGGGCCTTGAGTTTGACAACCCTGGCCTAAATAGATAGGCAAACACATGCCAGCCCATATTCCATGTCATATTAAATTTATTCTTATTTTATGTGTCTAATCAAAAATGTTCAAAATGTATGCATGAAATATCTGGTCCTTTACACCATAGTGTTACTTTTGCCTATTATTATAGCTATATTCCACCATCCCTCCAAAAACTCAAGGCAGTGCATGTATGGATTTCTCCTCATTTTTATCCCAACCATCTCCATGAGACAGGCTGAATTAGGGGATAGCCACTCCGTAAGTTCCCATTGTCAGATAGGTTTATATTCTCAGTCCAAGTTCAAAACCACACTGGCCTACTCTTAAAATTTGCACTGTAGATATTGTCCTAAGGTAATTGGATTTGTTTTTATTTTTTAAAATCTGATGAACAGAATAACAATTGGAAGGGACCTTGGAGGTCTTCTAGTCCAACCCCCTGCTCAAGCAGGACCCTATAACATTCCAGACAAATGGCTATCTCTTCTTATTTGAAAAATGCTTTTGAACTGTGAGAAGTCAAACCTGTTTTTGTATTCTCATGTTTGCAAAGGAAAGGGTGGCTGTAATTATGCGTAATGCTATTGAAAGTGCATTGTAGGACTTGAATGAATTTAATTCAAGACTGGATTCCAGCAGTATAATATTCTGCTGAAGATGCAGTTTGGTATTTCTTAACTTAAGCCACTCACAGTCATCTCAAACTGTGAGATGGGAAGCATATAAACTTAATAAATAAATAAATAAACTTCAGGTTGTGCAATTCAAGCAGCAGTCACGTCTGGAGGAAAAACGGAAAAAAGCACTGGATCTGCAGCTGGATTTTATAGTGGGCCAGACAGAGAAATATTCTGACTTGCTAACTCAAAGCCTCAATGAGACTCTGCCAGTTCCCAGCAAGACCAGTGGCTCCCATGCTGGCTCTACTGCTTCTAGTCCACCTCCTCCTGCTCAGCTCATGGAAGATGAAGGTCAGTTTCCTCAACTCTGTTCTTTGAGCTTGCCAATTCCTGACCCACTTAGTATGGCTTCTATCTCAAATCACACCTTCCCACTAAAGGCATTTGCTTTGTTAGAAATGGTATTCGCTTCCCAGGAATGGGGTGTGGGATTTCAATGTCCATTCCCGACCCCCAAATCTAGAGTTGGTTTTGTGATTTGAAAGGCATTGCAGCTGATCCTTTTTCTCTGGCAGATGGGGATTTTCAACCCCATGAAGAGTCAGATGATGAGGAGACAATTGAAGTTGAGGAACAACAGGAAGGGAATGATTCAGAAACACAGCTGTGGGAGATTGAGCTGCTAAAGCAGGAAAGTGAGCTGCCCTTAGAGGAGCTACTCCAGACATTACCACCCCAAATCTTAGAAAATTCCTTCAGTGTATCTCCTTGTGCCTCCAGCTCTGACAAAGAAGAAGAGTGTGAGAGTGAAGAGGAAGCTGAGCACGAAAGTCAGACCTCTCAGACACTAAAGGTATCCTTCAAGTCAAATCTTGAGCTGGGAAGGTAGGGTGCTATGTATTTATAGGCTGGGATTAAAAGAATCCAATCTCTCAGTTTTAAAAGTCATACTGTGCTGTGGTGGTTAGAATGCAGTAGTGCAGGCTAATTCTGCCAATGCCAGCAGTTTGATTCTCACCAGTTCAAGGTTGACTCAGCCTTCCATCCTTGCAAGATTGGTGAAATAAGGACCCAGATTGTTGGGGGTAGTATGCTGACGCTGTAAACCCCTTAGGGCTCTGAAGAGGTACAGTTGCAAGAAAAAGTATGTGAACCCCTTGGGATTACGTGGAGTTTTGCATGAATTGGTCATAAAATGTGCTCTGAACTTAATGTTCAATTAAACCATGGCAACATCTAATGTTTGTGTAGTATTATTTTAAGCAGACTGTGTTTTGTTATTGTTGTGACTTAGATGAAGTTCAGAGCACATTTTATGACCAATTCATGCAAAACTCCACGTAATCCCAAGGGGTTCACATACTTTTTCTTGCAACTGTATATAAGTCTTAAGTGCTATTGCTATTTAACTGGTACCCACAATTGCTATTTGCCAAGAAGCATCAATTACATTTATTTATTTATTCATTTATTTATTTAAATTTATATCCCGCCCTTCTCCACAAAGGACCCAGGGACATATGCAGCTTAAAATAGAAAGTTTTTGAAAATGAAGGGGATCTCTTTTTAAATTTCAATATTCTGACCTACTGTCATATGCCCATGTGCAACAGAGAGCTTTCTGTCTCTTGAAGCCTTTCTCCCCCCCCCCTCCCCCCTTCTACTCAGCAGGAGAAACCCAAATCTGACACTCACAGGAATAAGAAACCTTGGAAACCTGATGAAGATGATGAGGAGTTTACAGCCAATGAAGAAGAAGGTAAGCATGCTATTTGGGGTCATGAGTTGACTGAACGTAATGAGAATCGGGATGAGGTTAGGATTGTAATCCAGTAACATAGGAAATCCTTTCTCTCCCAGCCGAAGATGAAGAGGAAACAATAGATGCTGAAGAAAAGCTGGAAGGAAATGTAGATCACAGCAAAGAACTGGATGATCTGGCCAAGGAAGGTTCGAACAGAGATTGTAGCTTGGGATAGCAAATGGGGATTAGGAGTTGGATTCCATGATCCTTCAGAACAATAATTACTGAATTGTGTTTCTGAATGTTTGCTGGACCTATGAACCATAATTCCTAGAATTTGGTGAAGCGACAAGGGTCAGATTAAGCACCAACACAGTATTGTATGTCTTGGAGTACTTCTTCCAGAAAAAAAGTGTTGTCACAAATCTAATAATCTAATAAACTTTTTATTAACTTTATTGAGCTGGCTCTTTTTTCCCCTTCAATCTCTTTTTGGAAACAAGGGGAAAATGACTTTACTGACTAAAGTTTAGAAATTGGCTAATTTGAACACATGGAGTACCAAAGGGACATAAAGCATCTGAATCTACTCAAATTGGTAGTCAGGGTTAAGTCATAGCCTCTAGTTGCAGTTGATAAGTCATTTCAAAGTTTTCCCACTTCAGAAAGGGAAGATGACTTCAACATAAGTAAAGCAGCAGATGGGATCGGAGAAATCAAACTCCTTTAGGTTCCATTGGCCCTAACACAAGTTTTGTTTTGGACTTCATAGGTGAACTGCCAATGGAGGAGTTGCTGCAGAAATACGCTGTTGCTTATGCTTCAGACTTTGAAGAGGAAGCATTAGACACTTCATCAGAGGCATTGGAGCCTACTAGTTCAGAGTATGAGGAGGAATCAGAGGAGAAAAATAGCACTAGTCACTCAGGTATAGAAGAAAGAGGGAGCGGCCCCTGTAAATATACGGCTATAGTTATTCCTGTATTTCGGGGTTGAACAACTGAAGATGCAGATTGCACCTTACTATAATTGATGCTGGTTAGAACTGTTGAGAGTTGACATTTTACAATGTTTTGGGGTGAAAAAATACTTCACCATCCCTGATATAAATGTTTTTGCATGATATTGAAGCTGAATGGATTTTTGAACTGTTCAGACATTTCACCCTAGTTCTCCAAATCGATAGCTTGCAAAAATGTGTTGGATTTGTCTTAATGAAAACAGGGGCTTGCGATGAGTGTTTTCTTAGGTAGAAAAGCAATATATAGTTCTAAGCCATTGTAAATCATTGATTGAAAGCAGCCAGCTGCTTGGTCTGGGGTCTAGAGCACATTTGGTCCAATAGTTAATGGGCTTATGTAAGTACAGCTTGGTCCAGATGTTGCTGATTTTGCCTCCAGATTCCACAGAAGAGATCGAAGAAAGTGAGCAAGAGGAAAGTGAAGTAGAGGATGCCCTTGAGGAGGAAAGGAGGGAAGCTTCAATAATCCAGGAGGAAGATTTTGGCGTTGAGTACCTGTTGAAGCAGGATGATGATAATGGCGGTGAAGGAGACAATGATTCAGCTCCAGCCCCAGGGCCAAAAAAAGAAATCACAGACATTGCAGCAGCAGCCGAGAGCCTGCAGCCAAAAGGCTATACCTTGGCAACCACACAGGTGAGTCATTTCTGTGGTCAGCCAATTAGGGAGGAAATGAAATAAAACAGACGAATTATATTACCATTCTCCCTTGCAGGTTAAGACACCAATCCCCTATTTGTTGCGTGGAATGCTGCGAGAATACCAGCACATTGGCCTCGATTGGCTGGTTACCATGTATGAGAAGAAGCTCAATGGTATCCTGGCTGATGAGATGGGTCTTGGTAAAACCATCCAGACAATTTCCTTGCTGGCGCATCTGGCCTGTGAAAAAGGTGGGCAAATAGCTTGGAGACAGCCCTGATTATTTGGGCACGAAGGAGATCAGGGAGATGGATTCCACATAAGAAAAAAGCCACAGCTGATGTTGTGCTAAGTTCATATTGGGTACTAATGTCCACTGGCACCCTTGGTAGAGTAGCTAAGCTAGTTGCTCTGTACCTGCAATTGATCCTTCCCAGTGGCTCATAATATATTAAATAACAGATCTGTAGAATTTAGTGCTCGGGTGTCATACTCACAGTGTCATGTTGCCGTCAAGTGACGTTTTGCGACATTTTTCCCATTCACGGAGCTGGGGTGGGCGTGGCCTGCATGTGACACATCCGGCCTGCGGGCCGCCAGTTTGACACCCCTGATCTAGTGGGACAATTCCTGTAGGTCAAGTAGAAACGTCCCAGTATCACTTGGTGGTAGTACTAACAGAGTTGCACATACCTCCCCCCGCCCCCGGCTTCCTAATCTTTCTCAGTATACAACATTCATCAGGGTCATCAGAGTGGTTCTCCATACCAAATTCAAATTGAAAATGTCAAGACATTTAGTTTAATACAATACTTCTTGGAGCAACCAGGCATGTGTAATTGGGAGGCCTGCAGGTCTCAGGAGTCCAGTGAGATCTTGAGATGGCTCTCGCTGATCTCTTGAGTGTGGTATTCTTTTTAAAAACTTTTTACTATGACTTGTTTTGAAATATTTACGGTATACAGATAGTCCTCAACTTTAGAACAGTTCGTTTAGTGACTGTTCGAAGTTATAGCGGCACTGAAAAATTGACTTACAACCGTTTCTCACATGTCCGCTGCAGCGTCCCCATGTTCACATAATCAAAATTCAGACACTTGGCAAATGACTCTTATTTATAATGGTTGCAGTGTCCCAGGATCATTTAATAACCTTTTGCGACCTTCTGACAACTAAAGTCAATTGGGAAGCCAGATTCATTTAACACCTGTGTTACTAAATTTACAACTGCAGTGATTCTAACTTCACAACTGTTGCAAAACTCAGTTGTCTCACTGAGCAACAGAAATTTTGAGTTCAATAATGGTCACAAGTCGAGGACTGTGTGTATGTGTGTGTTTTGCTGTATACCACCTAGGGTCATTTCTTGTGAGATGGATGGCCATATAACTTTAATAAATAAAGAAATTGTTGAATTGATCGAGCCTAAATGTGTTTCCTTAGGTAGGTGTTCCTCACTGGCTCTTTTTTTTAGTGGATGGGGAATTTCCTCTGTAAAAAAGTATTAATGACCCCAGTGATAATTTAGCATGCCAGAGTCTTTAGTGGTCCTTAAAAATCAGGGTGGGGAATGAGCCTGTGTTGAAATAGTTCCCAAAACCCTATTGGCTTTAGGAGACAATGCATGGGATTAATTCAAAAGAACATTGCTAGTTGGTGTTATGGCCATCCCAAGTATGGTATGTTTTGAATTGACTGGGAAGAAAATTTGATTTTTTTTTTTCATATGATCTGCTTGTGATGGTATTGCCATCTTGTGGTAGAACTGAATGTATCCAGAGGACATGTATGGCTGGGGAATAAGGTGAAGAAGTGACCTTTGTCTTTAGAGACATAAACATTTCTGGGGTATACAGTAGTGGCCAAATTGTGGAAACCTTTTGGGAAAAGTGTATTTTTGAGGTTTGATGGCTGATAACACCCCTTTCTCCAGTGCACTGCTAAAAGAATCCAAAGGAATGGGTTAATATCGGTCTGCTTGCCTAGAGACTGATTTGAATTAACGTGGCCACGCCTCCCCTTTTCACTCTGCTCATCAGTTTTTCAATTCAGTCTGCACATTTTCTCTACACCTTTGTGATTTATTCCTTTGGATTTTCTTTGCATAGCACAGGTATTTTTCTTTCTTTCTCCTATTATTATGTTTTATTACTGTTTTAGCCTTGCAATTCGGCGGGAGGCTGGTTTGTCCGGTCCGCCAGCAAGAACTGCCGCCGGGGACTTGACTTCCGGCTACCGACGGCAACGGACGCGTTTTCGGGCGCGTCCGCCGCTTGCTACTCTGGGGGGCCCCCTGGGGGGCACAGGGAGTTTGGGTTAACCCCCTGCCATACGGGTGGCTGCGGGAAGCCCCCGGCCTGACGGCGGTCGGCGGGCCACTTTCCTGCTTCGCCCCAGGAATCGGAGGGCAGAAAGCGGGGGGGAAAGCCCTCTTGCCAATGTTAGCTGGAAATGCTGGAAATGAAGAAGACGGTGGAAATGTCAGGGACGGAGGATCACGCCGAGTCTCCTGATAAGATGGATTGGCAAATGTGAATTGTGAGTTTTGTTTTTACATTCAATCGTTTTAAAGAAAGAAGAATAGAGGGGGGAATTTTAATCCCCCCTCGTAAAAGGCGGCAATAGAAAATGCTCTCTACAACAGAGAAAGAGGACTAAAATGCCAACTGAATAAAAGAGCAGCTAAAAAAAAAAAAAATTCTACTCCCGGAGTTACAGTTGCAACATTGTAGCCGGGTCTCTTTGCAACAAAAAAGAACTTTCACTCTTACTTCTCTTACTGCGGTGACGTTGGAAAATGGCTTCTCTTTGTTCCCGGCTAGAAAACTTTTTCCTGACCACCGGAGCATTCCTCCAGAGTTTTAAGATCGCAGGACAATAAATTAATATTTGAAGCCTCTCCCCAAAAGCCCTCGGTGCCTCTCCTGATACGTGGATCCTCTTTTTTCTTTTTTTTCCTCTTGGTTTGGACATTAAAATTAATTCTGGACTTTGATGGAACTTTGATTTGGCTTCTCCCTCTCCCGGATATCTCGGACTTTTCTGACTGTTTGCTTCTCTGGCGCCATTTTCTACTGCAAAAACTTAAATTTACAACAATGGCTTCAAAAAAGCCGCCATCCAGAAAGTCCTTTTCGGCTTCAGCCTCTACCCGATCCAGCCCAAGCTTACAACAAGGAAAAATTACTACAATGTTACAGAAGGAAACACCTGGGGAAGGTGATCAAGACCTATCAACGAGCGAGATGCTTCAGAGCATTATGAAGGAAGAGCAGGAAATTGAAAGGACATATTGAATTTAAGAATAGAACTGTTGTAGACACAAAGAAACACAACGGATAATAAGCAAAAAATTGAAGTGTTAGAAGAAGGAACAGTTGAGATTAAAGAAGAGATGAAGGAAATACGGAAGGAAAATACAGAAATTTATGGGCACATGTCAAAATTTGAGTTTGAAAGAATGTCTTTTTTCCTGAGGTTCCAGAACGTGCCAGAGACGGAGCAAGAAGATTTAAAAGATATAATGAGTACAATCCTAGCGGATTATACCAAAAGAAATAAAGAGCAGCTCTGGTGGGATATGGACCTAGTTTATAGAATTAATTCAGCATATGCTAGAATAAATAATGTACCAAGAGAAGTTCATATTAAGTTTTTAAGAAGGTCCACGAGGGATGAGATACTGAGGGCACAACCGGGGGGGGGGGGGGCTGAAATACCAAAATAAAGACATTACCATTTTGAAGCAAATCCCAAAGAAAATTAGAGAGATAAGAAGGAAGTATTCCTTTTTGTCCAAAAAATTGTTTAAAAAAGGGAGTTGGTTCAAATGGTTAATGCCGGAAGGAATGTTGGTTTTCTGGGAGGGGGGCAGAATTAGAGTTAAAACTGTAGAGGAGGTGGAGGCCTTCCTTAAGAAACATTCCCTACTCCTGGAAGACGAAGATGAGGGAACGGGGGGGGGGGGGGCCATGGCCCCGCCCATTGGCGGGAAAGAGAAAGAAGAAAAAATAGCAAAGAGACTCAGATCACAGAAATGAATGGACTTTGAAAACATTACTGTAACCTGCGAAAAGGGATGGCAGGAAAAACAAATGATTGAATGTATACATGTTGAAATGTGATATATATGTATCTTTTGCCAATTATTTTCTTTTTTAATATTGAATTTTTATGAAGTATCGGAGGTGACCACCATCCTCCACATGGAAACCATTAAAATGTTTACTTTTTTACCCTATTTTACCCCTTTTCCCAAAAACATTGTAAAACCCAATAAAATTGTTTTTAAAAAAAAGAACTGCCGCCGGGGTATTTCCCCTTTAAAAGGATTGTTTTCACAGCGGCGTTTTACTGCCCGATTGATCGGGCTAGCTGCTATCAAGCCGTTTTTATTTCTGAGGGCCGTGAGTTTCAGTGACTGAATTTCACCCTTGAGCACCAGGATCGCTGGTTTTGTAGGGAGGTTTTTCCCCTGATTCCCCATGCTCATTGGGTAATAGGATAGGGATTGTGGACCACGCTTCTATACCACCATCGGGGGCAGCGGTCTCTCCCGATAGTTCGCCCTTAAGGGATCCCCCCCCAAGCAGGGTGGGAAGGGCTATAACTAGAAGTGCAGCCACCAGATCAAAGGCTTCTACCTCATCAGCGGCCGCTGATAAGGAGGCCTCAAAGAAGCAGCGGCCTTCGGCCAAAAAGGCCTCCAAGGCCCCTCCCTCTTCCAGGGCGCCCTCTTCGCCCCCGCCCTTGTGGCAAGAGGATTTGTCCGTTTTGTCTCTTCAAGGCTCCCCCTCCAGGATAGCCAAGGACTGGTCCCCAGATAACAACCATGTGCAAGGCCTTTCTGCCGAGGATGTGGGCCTGGGCCCAGGTTCTACGCCCAGTGCTTCGGGCCTCAGTGTTGTGCTGACTTTCCAGGCCAGGCATTCCACACCCGAAACCAGGCGCTCTCCGCCTATGGCCACTTTTACCCCCACAGCTGCGGGGCTCCGTGAGGGAGAAAACCAAATCCTGGATCTCCCCAGAGATTTCAGGGATCTCATTTCAGCCGCTATCTCCCAGGGAGTTGACTCAGAACTTAGGAGGAGGGCTAGACACTCCAGAGCATCTACTAGGCCCACCTCAGCCCCGACATGAGACCCCCCTTCTCCCATCCATTCTACCCACAGCGAGGATTCGCTCCTGGGTGATGAAGAGCTAGGTGACCAAGAGTTATCTGATGATGAGGGGGCTCCCCCGGACATCCCCATCCCTGGGGGCCTTTTCCGGCCTGCGCTTTTCAAGTCCTTACTGTTTAAAGCTAGGGCCACAGCCAACATGGGCAAGAAGGATACCCCAGTGGAACCTTCGCTTGGTCTAGATTCCATGGAGCGATTATTCTCAGAACCCGTTCTGGAACAGGAGGTTATTCCATCCCCCAAACTGTTCCTGGATGTAATTCAACGGCAGTGGTCCCAGCCTGCTGCGGTGCCCCCACCCAGCAATAATGGCTGTTTGGCCCCGGGTCAGACCTCGAGGGGATCCTCCAGTTACCTACCGTGGATCCGCCTGTGGAGGCATTGACTTCCCCCGCCATTGTTCCCTTGGATGCGTCAGAAGGGTTGAAGGCAGAGGACCACAAAGCGGAGCAAACCTTCTGCAAATCGCACCAGGCGGTGGCCTGGGCGATTTGCGCAGCCACTGCTGCGTCCTTTTTCAATAGGACTTCTCTGGTGTGGCTCCGACAGTTGCAGTCCAGGCTGGCGCCTGAGGACATGCGCCTTCACCAGGATGTCAATAAACTGGTGGCGGCCTTAGAGTTCTCCGCTGATGCTACCCTTGCAGCAGCTAAGTTTGCATCCCGGGCGTTGTCTACCACTGTCACTTCCCGCCGCCTCCTTTGGCTCCGCCACTGGCAGGCGGACATGCGCTCCAAATAAAAAGAAAATGCTCCCATCCACTCAACGGCAGGCGGACCGTAGGTCCCAGCCTTACTCTCGCCGGCAGCCCTTTTGAGGGGATTCGGGGTCCACCGGGCCCCAGTACCCCAGGCCCTACTACCAGGGTTCAGATCGAAACCAGGATAGGTCAGGTTTCAGAGACAGGGGCAGGCAGATTTTAGATCATGGGATTTTAGTAAATTTAAATTGGGAATTTTAGCGCAGGGATAATTGTTTAATTTGCCTTTTAAGTATTTATGTATATTTATTGTATTTTTAACTTCCCTGTGCACCGCTCCGAGTCCCCCCGGGGAGAGGGAGCGGTCTATAAATTAAATTTATTATTATTATTATTATTAACAGCAGTCCCAATCCAGACGAGGTGGCCGCGGCTCCGGTTACTGGCCCTATCGTCGGTACCACTGACTCCTAGGTTGGTATTCCCATTGGTGGTCGACTTACACACTTCGTCGAACAAAGTGTGTAAGTGGGAACAAACAACCTTGGACGCTTGGGTTCTCCAGACCATATAGATCGTCCTCACTCTAGAGTTTCTTTCCACTCCCCCGAGAAGGTTCGTCAGGTGTTCTTTCCCAAGGTGCTCAGTCATGAGGGCTCTCCTGAACACCGAGATCCAGCACCTTCTCACACTGGCCGCAACATCATCTCCTCCAAAGATGTAATCAGAACCCAGTCATCACTTCTGTAACTGCCACTGGGCTTCCATGAAGGCAGCATAATCTGAGGGTAGCAGAGATACTTGATCCTAAAGCGGTGTCACATCAATGCTTCATATAGATATAGATATATAATGGAGGCAGAGGTTACTAGCACATGCCTCCCTGTTGAGCAGAACTTCAAATTTCTGCTTTGTTGCAATCAAAGTATTGAAGATGAAAAAAAGTTAACATCTTGCATCATCGTAGATCTGGAGAGTGAGCTGTTTGTCCTCACTGCAGTGTCACAGGCCATCAAGATTTAGCAGGGCCAGTCTCAGGCTAGATTAGACGTTCTTCTCACACATTAGCTTACAATCAGGAGTCACTTGCTAGATTTCAGTTTATAGACAGCAAATTTAAGAGGTCATCTCAAGAAACAGCAAACCTCCTCTCCTAAGATAGGATTAAACATAGGACAACCAAGTATACAGTTCTTTTACAAAAACATCTCATGTGCCACATATGGAGTCTCCCAGTGTTGTAACCCAACTTCATCGTATAATACAATTCTATTTAATAAGATGTAAAAGAAACAAAGGCAATCTTTCATACATTCATCCAAGGAATCAACTCGAAGTTTTGATTCCACTGAACAAATCTTGTTTCTACTTCGTTTATTGCCAATCAATTCCCAATTGTCCCATTATCTGCCATACAACATAAACCTGTATTGCTATTAATGGCTTCAATTAATTTACCTCCGGGTATTACCGACTTCAATATAATCTTGACAGTCATTTGAACATTTACTCTTGCACATCAGCCAAACATTCAGTCAAATGACCCCCTGTCCAAGCATACCATTGCAGACAAATGGCTATCCAATGTCTTCTTAAAGACTTGCATCTAAAATCTGTATAAATGTTTCCTACTTCCTGCTTCATTATTCATTATTCAACAATATTAAAGCTTATTCTAAAGAAACACTTCACACATTAGCATTAACCAACCAACTTCCAAGAGGCTCACATCAGCCAATTAGATCAACCAACTTCCCGGCTTTTAAAAACCTCTCAAATGTATACCTATTAACTACTACATATATCCACCAAGAAACAAATTACCCATCCTGGTATCATATTGTATATCATATACTGAATACTGGCATCATCTCAATATTCAGAGCTATCCTCAGGATACCTATCCACACAAAAATCAAAAGCCAACGGTTCTATTTTGAGGGAAAATAATGCCTGTGCGCTGTGCTCTCAGGCACTATATCAAACGGACAGCATCCTTTCTACGTTCAGAGGCCCTCTTTGTCACCTTTCTTCCTGGTTCCATGGGCCAGAAGGCTTCTTCCACAACTATTGGGAGGTGGTTGAACGCTTATATTGCCAAGGCGTATGAAGTGCAGGGCCATCTAGCACCCTGACACATCACAGCCCACTCGACACGCAGTGCAGCCACCACCACGGCCTGGGCCACACAGGTCTCAGTGGAGGAGATTTGTAGGGCAGTGACGTAGTCATCTCCGTCACCCTTCATCAAACACTACAAACTACGTCAATGCTTCGCCGGAAGCAGCCTTCGGACGTCAGGTACTGCAGGCGGTTCACTCAGACAATGGCTCTCTGGACTGGTCATCTACCCGCCCTTAGGTCAATATGCTCAGGCATATCCCATTCCTTTGGATTCTCTTAGCAGCGCACTGGAGAAAGACCATTGTACTTGCCTGAACGGTTGTTCACGGTGCACTGCATGAGAATTCAACCCCGCCCTTCGTGAGTTGATCCAGCGTTGTAGGGCAAAGCGGTTTCGAGGTTAGGAGGGCATCTTATGTGCTTTCATCTCTCGAAATGGCCATGCCTTTAATTGAAAAACTGATGAGTCAAGTGAAAAGGGGAGGCGTGGCCACATTAATTCAATTCAGTCTCTAGGCAAGCAGACCGATATTAACCCATTCCTTTGGATTCTCACGCAGCGCACTGAGAACAACCGTTCAGGTAAGTACAACGATCTTTTTTGCAGTAGTACCATAAAAGTATATATCAATGGAAAGATAATTTAATCAAGAATGTAATGCAACAAAGTTTGTTCAGTTATCTGTATTCTATTAAAAGTTATAGCCAAATAATCAGAAAAAGGAAGCACAACTTGCTTAGGTTGATATCAGGTAGCTTTCCTTCATCTGATTGAAGCCAATGAGCATGAGTGTTTAGAGAGCCAATCGGGTGTCATCTTGTTTTGGCAATGAGCCAATCAGATCACAGTAGGATTCAGTTATTGATGTCATGTATTGAAGCTCAGAGGAGGATAATTGTCAATGTGTTATGTGATCGCTATCAAGTTGGTTGGGGTTTTTTTTGTGTTCTTTCATTTAGTGAGCTTGAAAAACGTAATAAAATTAAAGTAATGGTGCAAAGAGTTGACTGGTCGCCCAGAAAGCAATGTAAAATAGTATTAAGTGAACAAGGCTACAGTTATAAAGAAATTAGAAGAAGAATTGGTGGAAACTTAACCAATGGTGGCATTTCTAAGTTTTTGAAGAGGTATAAGGAGACTCACTCACTACAAAACCATACTGGTAAAGACAGGAAAAGGTGCACAACAGCAAGTGATGATAGAAGAATTAAGAGACTGTGCCTACGTGACAGAAGAAAATCATCTGGGTGTATACAAGATGAAATGGCGCAATGCAATGTGAAGTTGAGGTCAAGGACTGTTCGATGCAGACTGCAGGAATTTGGCCTAAAATCTAGAAGTCCACAAAAAAAGCCACTTTTATCTCTCAAACAAAGGTTGAAAGGACTAAAATGGCTAAAACCTATGTTACGTGGACAGAGGATATATAATTTTACGGTACTACTCCAAAAAAAGTGGTGTTATTAGCCATCAAACCTCAAAAATACTGTACACTTTTCCCAAAAAGTAGTGGCACAATTTTGGCCACTACTGTAATGTTTGTTTGCTCCTGCAGGCAGTTGGGGTCCTCACTTGATCATCGTTCCTACCAGTGTGATGCTCAACTGGGAGATGGAAATCAAGCGCTGGTGCCCTAGTTTCAAGATTTTAACATATTATGGGGCACAGAAGGAGCGTAAGCTGAAGCGACAGGTGAGAGTTTTCAAGCACTCTCAACTGGTTTTGAACTTTCCTATTCTTCAGTTACGCATAAGAAGATTACCTTTTGCTTTATCATCTTGTGTGTCTAGTATCTGGTATTTGTAGATATACTAAATGTAGGGTAAGTAGGAAATGTTCACATTAATGCTGTTTCCTAGTAGTTAAAGCTGAAAATAATTACTTGCAAGGGATTGGACACTGACATCAGTGCCATCTCAGAACCGTGTATCACAGTTCTAGAAACAGCAAGCACACTTGACCTTGTGCGTAAGGCATGCAGAGAAAGTTGTATTACGGTGGTAGACTTAGGAACACAAATCCCACTCATTGACATGAGGAGCAATTTTATTTAAATGTTTCTACTAGAAAAATGGTAGCAGGCAGTTAATAAGGGACCTCTCTTACTAGCCCTGTTGTAATTCCTTCACTGCCTCCTTTTAGGGTTGGACCAAGCCCAATGCCTTCCATATCTGCATCACTTCCTACAAGTTGGTGTTGCAGGATCACCAGGCCTTTCGACGCAAGAATTGGAAATATCTGATCTTGGATGAGGCTCAGAACATCAAGAACTTCAAATCCCAACGCTGGCAGTCTTTGCTCAACTTCAACAGGTGAGGAGAGATACAGTGTTTTCCTCAGCATTGAATAGATGCCTTTTGTTTCAGAAGTTTTCAAATTTGTGTCTTGCTTGTGTTCTAGCCAGAGGCGGCTACTGCTGACTGGGACGCCTCTCCAGAACAGCTTAATGGAGTTGTGGTCCCTCATGCACTTTCTGATGCCTCGTGTCTTCCAGTCACACCGTGAGTTCAAGGAGTGGTTTTCCAACCCCTTGACGGGCATGATCGAAGGCAGCCAGGAGTACAATGAGAATTTAGTCAAAAGACTGCACAAGGTGAGCATTGTGGAAGGAGAGGAGGGCCCTTTGCAAGGGACTGTTTTTATTTATTTATTTTATTTTAATTCGATTTATATCCCGCCCTTCTCCACGAGGGACCAAGGGCGGCGCACAGGAATTTAAAACATATATAACAAAATCTACAAAATTTAAAAGCATATTAAATTAGACAATCCTATGCTAAAACCAAATTAAAACCCCAATTTCTAAAATAGCCCCAGCGGGAGGTTAGGCTAGGCCGGCTTGCTGAAAAAGATGTGTCTTTAGACACTGGCGGAAGAGGCGGAGGTCTGAGATGGTACGAAGTTCAGGAGGGAGGTCGTTCCAAAGGGCAGGGCCTGCCACAGAGAAGGTTCTTCCCCTGGGTGTCGCCAGACGGCATTGCCCAGCCGACGGCACCCTGAGAAGGCCCTCTCTGTGGGAGCGGATCGGCCGTAGGGAAAGTTGAAAGGGCCGTGTTGAAAGTGGACAGAGATTGACTTAACTGGATAAGAAAAGATCTGGAACAGAACATGTTCTTCTTTGTCATCCTCCCAACAGGTGCTGCGTCCCTTCCTCTTGCGAAGGGTAAAAGTGGATGTAGAAAAGCAAATGCCAAAGAAATATGAGCATGTCATCAAGTGCCGTCTTTCCAAGCGCCAACGTTATCTTTACGATGACTTCATGGCCCAGGCTATGTAAGTATACAAAGCTAGTTACTTTATTATACTAGGCTTCTTGGATTTTGTGAGGAAGTGTGGGCCTCACAGAACAGTTGGCTGGTCATTGAAGGACTGTAGACCATGGTGTTTCTCCAGCTTTTGTTTTTCCAGCTCCACACCACAGCAGTGTTTACGACTTTTGAAACTGATTATTTTGTTCCTTGGCAACTATGGGCATAGCTGATTATATGTGGCTGTCACCCTTTCAGCACCAAGGAGACGTTGGCCACAGGGCACTTCATGAGTGTCATCAACATCTTGATGCAACTCCGCAAAGTCTGCAATCACCCCAATCTTTTTGACCCACGGCCAATCCACTCGCCATTTATCACGGAGGGCATCTGCTTCAACACCGCCTCCCTCGTCTTGCATGCTCTTGAGTATGACCCTTTCAAGGCAGGTGCCTCCTCTGATCTTTTGGAAGGGTGGAATTGCTCCATTTGGGGGTGTATCCAGGTGGACAGGGGACAACTGCTTTTGAGACAAGGGGGGGGGATGCAAAACTAAAAGAAAGCATCCTGATTTTATTGCGTGTGAATCTTAACCTCTTATAGAATGTGGACTTGGGCATTTTTGATCTGATCAACTTGGAAGGCTCTGTGTCCCGTTATGAAACAGACACATTCCTGCCCAAATGGAAGGTGACAAGGAAAATAATTGAAGAGATTGCTGAGTCCCCAGACCCACCTCCCAGACCCAAGCCAGTCAAAATGAAAGTGAACAGGTACTTGCAATTCTCTCTTCTCAAGAGGCTTCATTGCATCATAGCCATACTTTTTCCTTTGGACACAAACTTGCCAGCTCTGAAGGATTTGGGTTTTCTGACCTAAAGGAAATGTTAATATTGGGATTATTCTAGTGGCAATTATGCAGCAGAATATGTGCTATTAGTTAAGGTGCTCTGCATTCGTTATCCTGACTTTCAATTCTGAGTATTGCCTTGGCTAGAATAAATATTATGCAATAATCTTGGCTGAGAACTGTCTGGTGGGGACTATTACATCTCTCCATCTCTGGAACTGTCCCCATCAGACAGTTCTTAGCCAATATTTTTTTAATTGCATAGTGGAAGAAAGGGACTATCCATTGCTCTATGTCATCTCTTTCAGGATGCTGCAGCCAATGCTCAAGCCAGAAAATAGAACAGTACTTCTGGTGAACAGCCCTCAACCCACAACCCCTCTACAGAGACTAATAACTCCTGTGCTTCCGGAACCTCTGACACCTGCTCTAGCTCCTGTATCACACACAGGCTCAGTATTGTCAGGGCCTTTGCAGCCCACCACGCTCCCTGACTCAGTGTCTCTCCCTGTGCCTATCCCGATGCCTCCTTCACCTGTGACCATGTCAGTACCAGTGCAGCCTCCTACCAAACCACAGACCCCAACTCTAGTGCCTCCTTTGAGCCAGAACAACCCAGCTGCTGCTCTGCTGCAGATCAAGGCCTCTGTTCCTCAGGGTGAGGTTCGGAATTTTTTGGGGAATGAGGAAAGGGGATAGTGTGGGAGGTTGAGTTCTGCTGCTTCTTACCTTCATGTTTACTTTTAAAGTTGTTTGCGTGAAATGTATCTGCACCTCTTGAGCTTATTTTGAAGTAGAAATAATAGGTTCTCCTGTGCGCTGCTTAGGGAATCCAATCATGGGTTAACTTTGTCCATTAGCCTTAGAGACTGAGTTATGTAAATGATGACCACGCCTCCTCTGACTGGGCATGCTCAGTTTTTTAACACAGTCCAGCTTGAAAGAGACCAAAATTTGTTCTCTCTAGGTTAGTAGACAAATTTATACTCATTTTACCTTGGATTCCTTTCTCGTTGCCTGAGTTAAAGCAATTTGTGATTGTTTCTAAGTGCTTGTGCTTCGTTGATGGTATTTTTCCCTTCCTGAGGGCTTTCGTAGCCAAAGGAACCTTTGGGATCATAATACAGTGCACACGCTGTATTTAACGCTCATTTCAAGGCTGGTTCGCTGCCTTAAGCTTCGGACCAGGGTTGGGGGCTGGTTCGCTGCCCCCCCATCCACCCCCCACCCCCCCGCGCGCTAGTTTGTGGGGGCAGGATTTGCTGCACAGCGAGACCTGGCCTCCTGCGGTGAGTGGGATCTGCGCTGCTGCCTGGGGATCGCTATCACCTCCAATATCGTTGCCCAGTTCGCTGGGGCCCTTGGCGATTTCGCGCTTGTTGTATTTTCCTGTGTGCTGCTTTGGGAAATCCAAAGCATGGGTTAAACCAGTCCTCTAGCCTAGACACTGAGTTATTAAAACTGTAGACCACGCCTCCTCTGTCTGGGCATGCTCAGTTTTTTATAACTCAGTTCAGCTTAAAGACACACAATTTTCCTCTCTAGGAAAACTTGACAACAATGGGTTTAATTATTTATTTCTTATTTATTTCTTATTTCTTTGAGTTTGTGTTTAAAAACCTTCGTTTGTTTTATGAAAAGTTTGGAGACTTCTGCGATTCTTCACTGTACGTTTTGCGTTGGATTTAGCTCCTGGAGGCTTCCGTGGCCCAGGGAGTTGGGGGTTTTGCCGTTCTTCCTGGCCAGGCTGGTTCGCCGCCTGCAAGTTCCTCCCGTGAATTGAGGCTGGTTCGCCGCCTGCATATCAGGGAGCCAGCCGCGTTTGTTATTTGAAGCGGCAGGGAACCTTTTGGGCGCCACGCCTTCGCGCTTTTCCCTGCCCCCCCCCCTCTCCCGCCGGCCTCCGTTTCTTCTGTGCGGCGTTTGGAATGGATTCTAAGGCTGGGAGAGCCTTCTCTGGTGAGGCTGCCTTTTCTCCACTCCGGATTTGGCGCGCGCTTTGGAAGCGGCCATTTTGGGTCGCGTTTTGAATCTGCCGGCGTTTCTGCTGCTGGAGGCAGCCATTGGCCATGGGCTTTCGCGCCAGGTTTTCTGCCTGCGCAGGCGCGATTGGGGTTTTTCCCCTCGAGGAGCCACATTGTCTTGCCTGTAGTAGAAGTGGACGGTTCGCCTCCTCTGTCTCTGCGCTGGGAATCTGTAGGCCTTGCTTCGGCTGGCTAATTGTAGCAAATTTCTCTATTCGTTTCAGGGCTGAGCCTTTTCAAATCTCTCCTTATGGCTGAGCAACAGGCAGTTAACGAGGGTGCTGGTCCCTCTTCCCTCCCTTCTCCACCCTCTTCTTCTTCGAGGGCGAGTAGATCGGCCACCAGGGCCTCCTCCCTCCCACCGCGTGGTTCGTCCGCGGCTGCGGGGAAGGCCACAAGGAAGGGAGACAAGGGGAAGGCTAGTACTGCGGCCCGCGTGGCCCCCCGGTGATTCATCCTGAACTCCCCCCCTCCCAGTTTTACCCGAGGTATTGCCCCAGGCGCGTGGGTGGTCTCCTGATGTTTCCATGGAGATGGGAGATCAATCTGCGGGGGTGGTTTCCCAGGATCAGGATCCTTCGGGCCTAGCTCCAACCACTTCTAACCCCAGGCCTTTGAGGCCTGGAGTATCAGCCACCTTCACTCCCACAGCTGCAGGGCTTAGGCCTGAGGAGGAGTCAGGGGAGGCCCTTCCCCCCAGCATACGCAGCATGATAGCTGCTGCTAGTTCCCAGGGGGTAGATGCAGAAATGCAACGCAGGGCCCCTCGCCCTGCACCTTTGGCCATGCCCAGGGAACTTTCGGTTTCACTTGCAGACCAGGCCTCGCCTGCGCACTCTGACTACAGTGATGGGCTTGAGCTGATTGAGGAGGGGGAGATACCCGACCTTGAACTTTCTGATGATGAAGGT
This sequence comes from Rhabdophis nuchalis, assembly GCA_039707465.1. Lineage (NCBI taxonomy): Eukaryota > Metazoa > Chordata > Lepidosauria > Squamata > Natricidae > Rhabdophis > Rhabdophis nuchalis. The sequence goes on from CM077650.1 coordinate 50,761,183, forward strand.
CTGGATCAGGGATCTTCCCTGCATACTGGATTATTTGCCCCGGGCCTGTTTAAGTCCCTCTTGTTTAAGGCCAAGGCCTCCACCAACATGGGAGGGGCTTCTGCTCAGGCAAGCACAGATGTGGGATTGGAGGCTACTGATCGCCTCTTTGCAGAACAGATCAGGGAACAGGATCTCATCCCCTGTCCCAAGCTGTTTATGGATATGGTTCAAAAGCAATGGGAACAGCCCACCGCTGTTTCTCCGCCCAGCAACGGTGAGAGGAAGCTGTATGCTTCCACATACGAATTGGACACGCTTTTACAATTTCCAACTGTTGATCCACCAGTGGCAGTTTTGGCTTCTCCGGCCTTAATTCCTTCTGAGATTTCGGAGGGCCTCAAGGCAGAGGACCGCAAAGCGGAGGTGGTCATTCGCAAGACGCACCAGGCCTCCGCCTGGGTCTTGAGGGTTGCCACGGCAGCATCCTTTTTCAATAGGACTTCCTTGCTCTGGTTGAGGCAATTACAGGCTAGATTGGCCCCTGAGGACCTCCGTCTTCACCAGGATGTTAACAAGCTGGTGGCGGCTCTGGAATTTTCAGCGGATGCCACGCTCACAGCGGCCAAGTTCACTTCTCGAGCGGTGGCATCTAATGTGGCCTCCCGACGCCTACTTTGGCTCCGCCATTGGCAGGCGGATGTCCGTTCTAAGAGGCGCCTGGCTTCCACCCCTTTCAAAGGGGATTCTCTTTTTGGTGCCGTGCTTGATCCCATTTTAATTGAAACTAGGGATAAGAGGAAAGTGCTTCCTTCGGTAAATAGGCGTTCGGACCGGAGGACCCAGCCCTATTTTCGTAGGCAGTCCTTTCGGACCGGGGATTCCGGGTTTACCGCGGTGCCTTATACCCAGCAATACACCAGACCATACGTGCCTACGCAGGACAGAGGTCAGGACCGTGCCGCTAGCAGGGATAGGAATAGGCAGCAATCCAACCAATTCCAGGCTAGGCGGCCATTTCGGGGCTCCGGGAATCGGTCCTTTCGCAGGTACCGATGACTCGCACGGGGCGGGCCCTATTGGCGGGCGTCTAGCGTCCCCTGTCGTCGGCCCCGCGAACTTTCACCAAGCTTCGGGCGGTTGTTGCAGCTTCCCTGAGAGCAGTGCCCGTACGGGTCAATTGTTATCTGGACGACATCTTGCTGCTTTCGTCTTCCCGGGACCAAGCCTTCCGCGACCTGCAGCTCACCATCGACGCCCTCCAGGTTCACGGGTTTGTTTTGAACTTCCCAAAGAGCCATTTTCGTCCCACCAGATCCCTTCTGCATTTGGGGACGGTCATCAACTCGGACAGCTGCATCGTGTCCATTTCACAGTAGAGGCGTCAAAGCATACAACGCCTGGCAAATCAAGTGCTCCGGCAGAGGTCACCTTCCCTAGTCATCCTTTCCCAGTTACTCGGGAAGATGATATCGTGCATCGACGTAGTTCCCTGGGCGCGATTCCATGCCCATCCGCTCCTGTTGCTGATGCCTGTTCAAGAAGCCGGACCGTATCGTGGTGACAACAGATGCGAGCCTGTTTGGATGGGGCGCACACTCCAAAGGCCGCATGGCGCAGGGCAGGTGGACTCCTCAGGAGCTGCGGAACAGCATAAACTGGTTGGAGCTTCGAGCCATTCGTCTGGCCCTTCGAGAATTTCACCCTGTGATATGTGCGTTGCACGTTCTCATTCTCACAGACAATGTGGCCTCCAAGGCGCATGTGAACCGCCAGGGGGGCACTCGGTCCAGGGCCCTGATGCAGGAGGCGGAGCATCTCCATCATTGGGCGGAGAGGCATCTACTGTCTCTCCGTGCAGAACACATATCGGGGATCTCCAATGTCCAGGCAGATTGGTTGAGCAGGGCCACAGTAGACCAGGCGGAGTGTCGACTCCATCCCTCCCTGTTCCAGTTCCTGGTCCACCGGTTCGGCCAACCCCAGGTGGACCTCTTTGCTCAACCGTACAACGCACAGCTGGCACGATACTTCACCAGGTTCCTGACTCCAGGAGCAGATGGCACGGACGCTCTCCGCAGTCCCTGGCCGGCGGGCCTTCTCTATGCGTTTCCACCACTTCCGCTGGTTCCAATCGTCATCCAGAAGGTCATAGTGGAAAGGGCAGAGGTCTTACTTGTTGCACCAATGTGGCCCAGACGTCCGTGGCCCCTCGTTCATCCGAATCCACAGCTCCTGCAGCTAGCCGTATGGCATGTGAGCGGGCGTTCCTATTAGAACAACATTTCTCGGACAGAGTCATTGATACGATTCAGGCGGCCCGCCGACCATCGACGAACCGCATTTACGAGGCCACTTGGTGCGCCTTTTGCACCTGGGGCCGCGCGTCGGCCGTGAACCCCTTGCGGGTGTCAGTGCCACAGGTCCTGGACTTCCTACAGATGGGACTGGACAAGGGGCTTGCGCCCAACACGCTTTGTCGCCAGTTTGCAGCCCTATCCACAGTAATATCATGTGGTCGTTCCCGATCACTGGCTCGTCATCCCAAGGTGCGTTCCTTCCTCAAGGGTGCTACTAACATCAGCCCGCCAGTGGTGCACCGTTATCCGACGTGGGACTTGTCCCTCGTTCTTCAGTCTCTCACCTCAACTCCATTTGAACCGATTCAGACTATTAGCCTTCGCTTGTTGACTTTAAAAACCGTGTTTTAGTGGCCGTTACATCTTCCCGACGGGTATTGGAACTGGCTGCCTTGTCAGTTCGGGAGGATCTCTGTATCTTTCATCCCAACAGAGTCGTTCTTCGTCTTGACCCTGCCTTCCTGACAAAGGTCAACACCATTTTTCATAGGGCGCAGGAGCTGATCCTGCCGGACTTCTGCCCTCACCCCTCTCGGCCTCAAGAGCGTCAGTGGCACAACCTGGACGTTCGTAGGGTTCTCCGCCGTTATATCAAGAGGACGGCCTCTTTCCAGAGATCGGAGGCTCTATTTGTTTCGTTTCAACCTGCATCCATGGGCCTGAAAGTATCCTCCAACACGATTGGGCGCTGGTTGAAGGCGTGTATAGCCCTTGCTTATGACAGCCGCTCGAGACCGGCTCCTAGAGGGATCATCCCTCATTCGACCAGAAGTGCTGCCACGTCGGCGGCCTGGGCGACCCAGGCGTCAGTGGAGGACATTTGTAGAGCTGCGACGTGGTTGTCTCCGTTGCCTTCCATACGTCACTACCGGATTGACTCTTATGCCTCAGCAGAGGCTGCCTTTGGGCGGAGAGTGCTTCAGAGAGTTGCCACCGCAACTGCAGCTCCTGACCAGCCTCGCTCCCGCCCCTAAGGGTTACTGCTTTGGCATGTCCCATGCTTTGGATTCCCCAAAGCAGCACACAGGAGAACGACCGTTGACTTACCTGAACGGTCCTTCTATGTGTGCTGCGAAGGGGAATCCAACCCCGCCCGTTCAGCTTCGGCTGTTCAGGATCCTTGACTTCTACCTGTCGTGATTGTGACTGTCACCGGACTTGTTCTTTTTCCGTTCGGAATTCTGCGTTCTAGACGGCTTCCCTTCGTGCAAAAAACTGAGCATGCCCAGACAGAGGAGGCGTGGTCTACAGTTTTAATAACTCAGTGTCTAGGCTAGAGGACTGGGTTTAACCCATGCTTTGGATTCCCCTTCGCAGCACACATAGAAGGACCGTTCAGGTAAGTCAACGGTCGTTTTGGCTGGAGTCTTGCGAGCGGCTTTGCAGCGGTTTGAAATTCGTGCCATTTTGAATTTCATGCCCTTTCTACATAGCGGTGGCCATTTTGGGTCCACTTTTGGCACCGAAACTCCAACAAGCAGGGCGTGGCTTACAGCTCCCGCCCAAAGTTTCTTCCTTCGCAGCTTGGCTTTGGAGAGGGTTGGTTCATTGCCTCATTCCTCCTGCCACGCGGTCAGGCCTTGCTTTGGCTGGCCAGCTTCACTGCTTAATTTCAGCATTATTGAAGGACGTGAGCTTGAGCTTTTTCAATTCCCTTCAAGTCTAGTTCAGTCATGGCAGATAATTCCTCCGTTGCAGTCCATGCCGGTCCCTCTGACCCTCCCCCACCCCAATCCAGTGCCAGGGCAGGTAGGGCCTCCACCAGGTCAGCCAGCCATGGGGCACGCGCCTCTTCCGCAGCGCCAGAGCGGGCAGCCAGGCGCAGGGACAAGGGGAAGGCAAAAACGGGGGCCTCTGCATCCAGGGGCCCCCCAGCTCCATTGCCTGGGGAAGTTTCTCCTGCTCCCCTCACTAATTTACCACCGGTGAGGGAATGGTCCCCGGAACTTCCCAAGGCACAGGAATCTTCCTCTGGGGAACCTGAGGTTAGGCCTTCTCCCTCCTTGGAGCCTCCGGACATCAGTCCAGCACCCGGGCCTTCTGGTTCCAGCCCTTCAGCCACGTTTACTCGCACGGCAGCAGGCCTCAGAGCAGAGGATGGCTCTGGCCTTAATCTTTCTCCTGGGCTTAGGGATATGCTAGCAGTGGCTATATCCCAGGGGGTAGATGCTGAGTTGCAGCGCAGGAGCCAACGCCCCAGGTCATCAGCTTTAACCAAGGATTTATCGGTTTCTCCTGGTGACCCCCCCCCCTCGCCCCTCCCCTCTGTTTACAGTGAGGGCTCTGGGCTTGGCGAGGAGGGAGAAATTCCGGATATCGAATTGTCTGATGATGATGGTCCAACACAGGACAAGCCTACCTCATCTGGCCTATTTAATCCGGCCTTATTTAAGTCACTCCTATACAAGGCCAAGGCCACCACTAACATCGGTGGAGCTTCCAGCACTGCAGTAGGGCTTGAGTCTACAGGGCGTTTCTGTGCAGAGCAAGTTCAGGAACAAGAAATGATTCCATGTCCCAAACTCTTCATGGATAGTCCAGAAGCAATGGACACAGCCCACCACAATTTCCCCGCCTAGCAATGGCGATAGGAAACTCTATGCTTCCATGCCAGAACTGGATGGCATTTTGCAATTCCCAACTGTGGACTCCCCAGTGGCGGCTTTGGCATCCCCAGCCTTAATTCCTTCTGAAATTTCGGAGGGATTGAAGACAGAGGACCGCAAGGCCGAGTCTGTTATACAGAAAACGCACCAGGCAGCTGCCTGGGCCTTGAGGGGCGCCACCGCGGTGTCCTTCTTTAATCACACATCCTTGGTCTGGCTGCAGCAACTTCAAGCCAGGTTGGCCCCAGATGACTTACGTCTCCACCAGGACATTAATAAACTGGTGGCAGCGTTGGAATTCTCCTCGAATGCCACCCTCAAATTCGCATCTCGAGCGGTTGCATCCAACATGGCCTTCCGTCGCCTCCTTTGGCTTCGCCATTGGCAGACTGATGTCCGCTCTAAATGGTGCCTGGCCTCTACTCCCTTCAAGGGCGGTTCCCTCTTTGGGGCCGCCCTGGACCCAATTCTGATTGAAACTAGAGACAAACGGAAGATGCTCCCATCTGTGGCTAGGTGCACTGAGAGGAGACAACAGCCTTACTACAGAAGGCAGTCCTTTCAGGGGGCGGGACTCAGGTTTCACTACCGCCCCCTACACCCCTCATTATAACAGGCCTTACACGCAGGCTCAGGATAGGGTGCAGGACAGGTCATCCACCTGAGATAGAAATAGGCAGCAGCATCACCAGCAACCTCAATCCAGGCGGCCATTTTGTGGCGGCAATAACCGCTCCTTTTGCAGGTACCACTGACTTGCATGAGGTGGGTCCTATTGGCGGGCGACTAACAGCCTGAGACCACAACCTCAGATGCTTGGGCTCTTCAGACCGTTAGGCTGGGCCTCACTCTGGAATTTCTTTCCATTCCCCCAAGACGCTTCATCTGCTGTCCGGTGCCCAGGTGCCACACAAAAAGGCACCTGATGGACGCCGAAATCAACCACCTCCTGGCAATCAATGCCATAGAAGCAGTTCCACAAGGACAGGAAGGACTCGGGTTTTACTCGATTGTATTCCTGGTCCCCAAGGCCTCGGGCGGATGGAGAGCCATCCTGGACTTGAAAAAGCTCAATTTCTTCCTGAAATACCAAAAATTCATAATGCAATCTCTCAAAAGCATTTTAATGTGCATCCGCCAGGGCGATCTGCTGACCTCGGTAGACATAAAGGAAGCATACCTCCATGTGCCCATTCACCCGGCACATCGCAGATTCCTTCGCTTCCACTTCGCAGATCACCACTTCCAGTACCGTGCTCTGCCTTTTGCGCTCTCTTCAGCTCCATGGACGTTCACCAAGCTGATGGCGGTTATTGCAGCTTCCCTGAGGTCCATACCCATACGGGTCAACTGCTATCTCGACAACATTTTACTACTCTCATCGTCCCGAGAGCAGGCCCTTCGGGATCTCCAGATCACAATCGACGCTCTTCAGAGTCACGGCTTTATCCTGAACTTTCCCAAGAGTCATCTGCATCTGACCATGTCCCTGCTTCACCTCGGGACGATTATCGACTTGGAGAGATGCACAGTGTCACTGTCCCAGGAACGACGACAGAGCCTACAACTCTTGGTGAGTCAGGTGCTGTGCCAGCGATTTTCCCGCCTCCTCAAGGGGTGTCCTTTCAAGGAACCGGACTGCGTGATCATAACGACAGACGCCAGCCTGTTTGGGTGGGGAGCCCACTCCAAGGACCAGGTAACACAGGGACAGTGGACTCCCTAGGAACTGCGAAACAGCATCAATTGGCTGGAGCTTCGGGCGATACGACTAGCCCTCTGCGAGTTCTGCATGTCAACCGCCAAGGGGGCACGCGGTCCAGAGCATTGATGCAGGAGGCGGAACGCCTACACCACTGGGCGGAGAACAACCTCCTGTCGATCCGGGCAGAACACATTTCCGGCGAGTCAAACACACAAGCCGATTGGTTGAGCAGGGCAACAGTGGACCAAGTGGAGTGGCGTCTCCACCCATCCTTGTGTCAGGCCTGTTTCTTCGTTGACTCAGGAAAGATCACACTTAGACATTATTTTGAAATGTTAAGGCTACTTTTACTAAGTTACGAGAGCGTACAGACCAAGTAAAGCTGAGAATGAATAGTTTAGGCGCGAACAGAAAGTATTAAGCTTAAGCCCATCCCAATCCCCAAACCCCCCCTGTGCATTGTCCAATATGCAGCCATCTCCAACATCAGGTGGGCAGGTCTTCACCATCCTGGAATGCAGGTCCGTTAGCAGGAGATAACACGAAACATCAACATTGTCCACCAGCAGAACACATTCACCCCAAACCCCCCACCCTCCCCGTTTCCATGGCAGCGAAGCCAGAAATAGCGAGACTGACATCCGGACCTCCTCCAGGAACAGCGGGAAATCTAGGGCAGCAATAGGCATACGAGGGGCTACACCTGAAAGAGAAGAAGGGAGAGACAAAACAACGGAGAGGAGAAAGAAAAAGAGTCAAGGTTTGTGTGGATACTTGGCATAAAACTGGCGTACCAGTTTAGGAGCTTTGAGATGCTCCCTATCCACCCATTCGTTGTGAGAAGGGGGGAAATCTTTCCACATGACTAGGAACTGAGTTTTATTCCTGCGAATCCTGGAGTCCAAAATGTCCCGCACCTCGTAATGATGATGACCATCCACCAAGGTAGGCGTAGGAGCATCAGGCAATCTTTTGCGGAGATGAGAGGTATGAGCAGGTTTCAGTAAGTGAACATGGAATACAGGGTACAGCCGCCGATAGGTCTTGGGGAGATCTAAACGGACCGACACAGAGCTGATAATTTTGGTGATCGTGAAAGGTCCAATAAATTTGGGACCCAGCTTCTTGCATTTTTGGGGGCTATCCAAATTTTTGGTAGATACATAAACCTGATCACCAACTTTGTAGGAGGGAGGTACTGCCCGTTTCTTATCAGCGTACAATTTGTGCGAGTCATGGGCATCGTTTAAAGTTTTCCGGAGAAGCGGCCAAACAGAAGATAGTCGAGAGGACCATTCAGATAGAGAGGGAACTGTCACCGAGACGTGAGGCAGTTCGGGTATGGGTACAAAGTCCTGTCCGTAGATGATTTCAAAGGGGGTCATATTCGTACTGGAGTGAACAGAGTTATTATACGCAACTTCGGCGTGTATGAGAAGATCAGCCCAATCATCTTGCTGGAAATTAATAAAACAGCGTAAGTACTGTTCGAGGACGGAATTAACCCTCTCACAAGATCCATTCGTCTGAGGGTGGTAGGCGGAGCTTAAGCTTTGGGCGGAGCCAATTAGTCTCAGAAACTCCTTCCAAAAATGGGAAGTAAATTGGGTTCCTCTATCGGAGATGATGCGTTGCGGGACTCCATGAAAACGATAGATATGGGAAACGAAAAGTCTAGCCAGAGATTTGGAAGAAGGAATCTTAGTACAGGGGACAAAATGAACTTGTTTAGAAAACAGATCGGTAACTACCCAGATAACGGTATAACCCTGACTGGGTGGAAGATCAACTATAAAGTCCATTGAAATTTCCTTCCAGGGCCTTTCCGGGGTAGCCACAGACTGGAGAAGACCCTGTGGCTTACCCGGCGCACGTTTTGAGGCCGCACATACAGGGCAACTGGCAATATACGATTCAACATCTTTCTTCATTGATGGCCACCAGAACTGTCTCTTGATAAGATGAATAGTTTTAACGAAACCGAAATGACCAGCTAAACGTGAGTCGTGTGCTCGTTGCAAGACAAAAGGACGTAATGTAGCAGGAACATATATTTTAGAACCAATCCAGGGAAGATCGTCTCTGGTAGTACAATCACCAGAATGAGCCGAATACCAATCATCAGTAAGTAATTCATCCTTAATACGAGCAATTAGGTCAGCAGGTGGAGTAGTCTGGACAGTAGTTTGGGCTATATTAGATACTGGAGTAGCAGGTAAAGTGAGTGGCATTATCGGTTGTACAATGGTGAGCTTAGATACATCATATTGAGGCAATCTGGAAAGTGCATCAGCCATAAAATTTTTCCCCCCAGGAATGTATTTGAGGTGGAAATTGAAACGATGGAAATAATGAGACCAACGAAGTTGCCTTGGGGACAATTTCCGAGAAGAGGTAAGAGCTTCCAAATTTTTATGGTCCGTCCAGACCTCGAAAGGATGTGGGGCACCCTCAAGAAAATGTCGCCAAGTCATGAGAGCCCACCGAACAGCAAAAGCCTCCTTTTCCCAAATCGCCCAACCGCGTTCGGACGCAGTGAGTTTCCGAGATGTGTAAGCACAGGGTTGTAATTGGCCATGTTGATTGAGCTGTAACAGGACTGCGCCTACCGCGACATCACTAGCATCCGCCTGAATCACAAATGGGGAATTCACATCTGGGTGTTTAAGAACAGGCTCAGCCGCAAACAACCGTTTAAGCTTTTCGAAAGCGGCCTGACATTCCATCGTCCATTTGAGAGGGGTTCCAGGACGAGATTTGCCTTCGCCTTTTGTTTTCAGAAGGTTTGTAATGGGCAAGGCAATATCAGCGAATGACGGAATAAATTGGCGGTAAAAATTCGCAAATCCTAAAAAACTTTGCAATTGTTTACGGGTACGGGGAGGGGCCCACTCCGTCACTGCCTTGACTTTAGCAGGATCCATTTCAACTCCCTCAGAGGAGATACGGTAACCCAAATAGTCAATTCTTTCCTGGTGAAACTCACACTTAGAGAGTTTGGCATAAAGTTCAGCGGAACGCAACTTATTTAATACGGAGCGCACCAGTTTAACGTGCTCGTCGTGGGTTTGCGAGTAGACGACGATGTCATCAATGTAAACAATTACTCCCTTGTAAAGGTGCTCGTGGAGAACCTCATTGATCAGTTGCATAAACACTGAAGGGGCACCTTGAAGACCGAAAGGGAGGACTTTGAACTGGAAACATCCGAGTGGACAGTTAAAAGCTGTCTTCCATTCGTCCCCCTCTTTGATCCTGACCCTGTAATATGCTTCACGTAAGTCCAGCTTCGTAAAAATCTTACCGGTAGCCAGGTGAGCAAGCATGTCCTTCATGAGCGGAAGGGGGTAAATATTGTGTTCACAAATGGTGTTGAGATATGAATAGTCCTGTATTAATCTTAGAGTGCCATCTTTCTTTTCTCGAAACATAACTGGTGCAGCTACACGGGGCCTAGCTGGTTCAATGAAACCCCTTTGAAGGTTTTTATCGATGAATTTACGTAATTCCTCCATCTCCCGTGGGGTCATTGAATACATACGAGGTTTGGGTAATTGGACCCCAGGAAGAAAATCAATTGAACAGTCAGTAGCCCTATGAGGAGGAAGGGAATCACAAGATCTTTCACTGAAAGCATCCTTTAGGTCCCAATATTCTTTGGGAATTTTCTCTTCACCTGGTATGACCTCGGGTGATGGGAAATCCAATAAATGTGCAGCAGATTCAATATGGGGGGGTGGCTGATGGCGCGGGGGTTGATCAGTTTCTGATGGAAGAGAGGTATCTTCCGGGAGGGATAAAGGAATGCGCACCCAACCTTCCTTCCAGTTTATCAGAGGATTCCATTTTCGAAGCCAATTGACCCCCAAAATTACAGCATTATCGGCAATGGCAGTTACAATAAAGTTGATGGTCTCAGTATGGCCTGTGCCTATAGAAACATGAATTGGTTCGGTGATAAAAGATGCTGGGGTTCCCCCAGCTACAGAACCATCCATTTGGCAAAAGGCTATGGGAGTTTTCAGGGTCTTAAGGTGAAAACCCATCGAAGACACGATGTCTTGGCTTATGAGACATTTTGAACACCCAGAATCAATGAGAGCCTGCACATCGCATGTACGACCAGTAGATGGAGCTAAAAGCTTTAAATTAATATAAAGGGGCCCGGAGCGATGACTCACCAGATTGTCGTCAGAAGAGTCTGAAGACGCCTCCCAATCGTCAGGGCCAGCAGCGGGCTGGTCAGCAGAGAGGTTGGTGGGCTCCACCCCACTCATAGCCGGTTTGGCGCGCACAGTTGGCGTTCTAGGTTGTTTCCGGTCCAAGAAAGAAAGTGGGCGTGGAGGTGGTTTTGATCGGCATTTGTCTGCCCAGTGCCCCTCCTTCCCACAGCGATAACAGCTGCCTGAACGAGGCTGGGTTGTTCTCCCCTCCCCCTTTTGCATGCGTTTCTCCCTCGCAGGGGGGTGAGATTTGGGGCTATCTTCCTGTGCTTTTTTCTCCAAGCGGACCGGATCCTGCAAGTGGGCATGATCCAACTCGACATCCGAAGCTAGATCTATCCAGTCATTCAAAGTTTCGGGGCGAAATCTGTTCACACATGTTTGATAAATATCTTTATTCAGCCCTTCAATATAAATGTCCATTAGGGCTTGTTCACTATAACCAATCATAAACACAGATAGCTCCTGGAAAATTTGCGTGTAAGCCTGAATAGACATGTCCCCCTGCTGCAAACTTTTTAGTTTCATTTTTGCTTTCCTGTCAACACGGGGGTCTTCAAAACGCCTTCTAAGAGCATTCATGAAACGATCGAAATCGCGTAGTGCCGGTGAACGACAATTATGTAATGAAACTAGCCAATTAGAAGCTTGATCTTCTAGGGTCATAGATACAATTCTGATTTTGATTTCATCGTCCAAATCAGCTGCGTAAAACTGCATGTAATTATCAACGTGAATTAGAAAAAACGCCAGTTTGTCGGCACTTCCGTTGTATTTCACACCCAAAGGAGGCAGTTTTGCAAGTCGGCGGGGGTTAATGGGGTTGGCTTCCCTTCCAGCCTGAGGGGTGGGGGAGGGAGTTGTTCTCCTGCTTTGCCTGGCAGAAGCTGCCTCTCTTCGCAATTCCCTGCCGGCCTGAGGAGGGGGGGATGGTGTTGAAACCCTGCTTCGTCTGCCCGGAGCTGCCTGTGAACCTCTTGGCTGTGGGCGATCCGCCTCCCTCCCCCAGATTTTTTCCAGGGCTAAATTTTTCTCATCTGCCTGGCGGAGTAGGTCCTGAGCCATCTCCCTTAGTTCCCGTTCTTCTCTTAGGAGCTCCGGAATGACTTTCTTTGGGGAAATTCGACGCCTGGAGACGTTTACCCCACTCATTCCAACCCCTTCAGACCAACGTTTAGGTTTGACTGATTCTTCAGCAGGCAGATTTAGATCTAGGCCAGCCAAACCTTCCATCACTGACCTGATCCCTTCAGATTGAGCAGGAGGATGCGATGCTTCAGCTCCCAAAATGGTTTCAGGCAGGACCTCCACCAACGGAGGCTCCTCTTGTGAAGGGTCCGTCATCAGGGCAGGTTTTTGGTTTTGTTGATTCTCAGCTTAATGTCAGGCCTGTTTCTTCGTTGACTCAGGAAAGATCACACTTAGACATTATTTTGAAATGTTAAGGCTACTTTTACTAAGTTACGAGAGCGTACAGACCAAGTAAAGCTGAGAATGAATAGTTTAGGCGCGAACAGAAAGTATTAAGCTTAAGCCCATCCCAATCCCCAAACCCCCCCTGTGCATTGTCCAATATGCAGCCATCTCCAACATCAGGTGGGCAGGTCTTCACCATCCTGGAATGCAGGTCCGTTAGCAGGAGATAACACGAAACATCAACATTGTCCACCAGCAGAACACATTCACCCCAAACCCCCCACCCTCCCCGTTTCCATGGCAGCGAAGCCAGAAATAGCGAGACTGACACCTTGTTTCAAGAGCTGTCTCGCCATTTCGGCCAGCCTCAGGTGGACCTGTTTGCCTAACCTCACAACACTCACCTGACTCACTTCTTCACCAGGTATCAGACGCCAGGAGCGGAGGGCACCGATGCTCTCCGCAGCCCTTGGCCGCAAGGACTTCTTTACTCCTTCCCTCCTCTGCCTCTGGTGCCAGTAGTCATCCAGAAGATTCTGGCGGAGGGAGCAGAGGTCCTACTTGTGGCCCCAATGTGGCCCAGATGCCCGTGGTACGCCGATCTCGTCCATCTGTCTGTCTCACGGCCATGGCGATTCCCAGATGACCGGATCTTCCTGTCGCAGGGGTCTCATGTCCATTCGAACCCCCAATTCCTGCAGTTAGCCGTGTGGCATGTGAATGGTCTCTTCTAATGTGACAACATTTTTCTGACAAAGTCATCACCACGATTCAGGCAGCCCGCCGCCCGTCCACAAAACGTATGTACGAAGCCACCTGCCGGGCCTTCTGTAGGTGGAGTAGGATGGCTCAAGTAGATCCTCTCACAGCCACCATACCGCAGGTATTAGACTTCTTGCAAATGGGCTTGGACAAAGGTCTCACACCCAACACTCTTCGACGCCAGGTAGCGGCCTTGTCTACGGTGGTTGCTGGAGGCCGAATACGTTCACTTTCACAGCACCCCAGTGTTTGCTCCTATCTTAAAGGGGCTTCCAACCTCAGTCTGCCGGTAGTCCATCACTACCCTATGTGGGACTTGTCCCTGGTGCTTAGGGCTCTCACGTCCTCACCCTTTGAGCCCATCCGGTCTATCAGCCTCAGATTATTGACTTTAAAAACCGTCTTTTTGGTTGCCATTACATCGGCTAGGAGGGTTTCCAAACTGGCAGCTCTCTCCGTCCGCGAGGACCTCTGTATTTTCCACCCTAACAGAGTCCTCCTCCGACTAGATCCAGCATTCCTGCCAAAGACTAACACACTATTCCATAGGGTGCAGGAACTCATTCTGCCAGATTTCTGCCCACGCCCGCAGGGTACTGTGTCGCTATGTGAAACGGACAGCATCGCTTCGGCGCTCGGAGGCGCTTTTCGTGTCTTTCCAACCATCATCCATGGGACATAAGGTATCTTCAAGCACCATAGGCCGATGGATAAAAGCGTGTATTGCCCTTGCATACAACAGTTCATCCCAACTGGCTCCTAGACATATCATTTCTCATTCTACCAGGAGCACGTCTACCACAGCAGCCTGGACGACACAAGCTTTGGTAGAGGACATTTGTAGGGCGGCTACTTGGTCATCACCGTCACCGTTCATCCGACACTACAAAGTTGACTCATTTGCCTCGGCGGAGGCATCATTTGGGCGGCGAGTTCTTCAGAGGGTCATGTCATCATCTGCGGCCCCTGATCAGCCTGGCTCCCGCCCCTGAAGTTTCATTGCTTTGGCATATCCCATGATTGGATTCCCTAAGCAGTGCACAGGAGAACAACCGTTGACTTACCTGAACGGTCCTTCTATTTGTGCTGCGAAGGGAATCCAAACCCGCCCTCAGCTTCGGCTGCTCAGGGCCCTGGACCTTTCTCACTTATTTCTGTGCTCCTCACCAGACTCTTCCTGAAGTATTCTACAAAAATATTACGTCTCTTCGACTGGCTGATCCTTCGTACAAAACTGAGCATGCCCAGTCAGAGGAGGCGTGGTCATCATTTACATAACTCAGTCTCTAAGGCTAATGGACAAAGTTAACCCATGATTGGATTCCCTTCGCAGTGCACATAGAAGGACCATTCAGGTAAGTCAACAGTCATTTTCTTGTTGGACTTTTAAACAAGTAGCCCTTTTGGTTGCAAAATTATTTTGGTATTGGGGTCACTTATGGTAGTATCTTAATATTTTAAATAGAGCTGCAGGTCTCTAACCTTGTTCTCTTTTTTCCCCCCACAGTGCTGCCCATGGCAATGACTGCAGCTCAGCTGGTCCCAAATGCTCCCCGACTTCTCCTCTCACCACCTCCTGTTTCTCCTACCACAACCACCACCTCCTCCCTTAAGGCTGCACCAGTCCCAGTCCCAATGGGGTATCAGCCCCCAGTTAACAGCTTGAGTGCCACCCCAGTGCAACAGCAACCACCCATTAATACTTTGAGTATCACTTCTGTCCAACAGCAGCCCCCTATCAGCACCCTGGGCATTAGTCCTATGGCTCAGCAACCACCCACCAACTCCCAATCCATTAATACACTTAGCATATCCCCCATTAACACTCTGGGGGTGTCCCCTGTAGGGGGGCAGCAGCCTCCACCGACCAACACTTTGGGCCCAGGACCTGCAGGCACTACTGGTCAGCAATCCACCAGCTCCATTGGGGGCATGGTGAAGCCCATGAACATTCATTCTGCTATACCTACCTTGCCTGGATACAACTTTGCAGCAGCAGCTGGAGGTGTGCAGCAAAGGTTTTTGCTGTCCCTGGATATGCAGGCACGATTGCCTTGTAAGTATTAAGAAGCCAGCAAAACACAGGCAGCTGCCATGATGGTTTGAAAATCTAATCTTTTTTTTTCCCCACTGCAGCAGGTGAAGTAGTCAGCATTGGGCAACTTGCCTCGTTGGCTAATCGGCCTCTTCAAGGTGCCCCAGGCAATAAACCCCTCACATTCCAGATCCAAGGCAACAAGCTTACCTTGACGGGTACCCAAGTTCGCCAGGTCACTATGCCTCAGCCAGCCCAACAGCTGCCAAGTAGGTAAACCCCAGTCCTTAGCAGCCTCAATGACTCCCTTGTCCTCTGTCTTGAATAAGACAGATTTGGGTAAACTTTGCTTATGGTAGAGCGCAGCAGAGCAGAGTAGAATAAATAGGGAATGGGAATGGAATTCTTTATTGGCCAAGTGTGATTGGGCACAGAAGGAATTTGTCTCTGGTGCATAGGTTCAATCAACGTAAACCATAAGATACAAACAAACAAAATTATAAACATAAGAAGCTAGGGTAGTGATGGCTAACCTTTTCCGGACTGAGTGCCCAAAGTGCGCATGCATGTGTGAAAATGCACACGTGTGCGCACCTGAACCCCAAAATACAATTCGTGTGCAGGACGCATGCACGCACAGGCTCCCACGCATGCCCCCCACATGTGCGCTGCAGAGACATGACGGCCAGCTGCCTGGCAGGAGGTGCGCACACATGCGTGGCAAAGCTGAACTGGGGCGACAGCTCGCATGCCCACAGAGAGGGCTTTGCGTGCCATAGGGTCGCCATCATGGAGCTAGGGAAATAGGTAATAGGAAACATGAGAAGGATAATAGTAATACTACCCTTCTCCTCTTTCCAATGTTTTCTTATTAAGCTAAACATAATTATTTAGGTTAATAATGTTTTATTAGACTGAGATCCAGCAACCTGAGCCCTAATACAAAATAGTGGCCTGGGAACCAGGTACCTCTGAGCACTCAGTTCAGGGATTTGTTTGCGCTTTAATACATCTGCCATACATATCAGAATTTTAGCTGGGGGGAGGGGGGTTATTTGTTGTCCCTTGAAATCGGAAGACTTGTTTTGTTCAAAATTAGCAAAAGGATATTAGGTCCTCATGTACATTCTAGTCATCCTTGGCTTAGGATCTTTTCAGCATAAGAAACAGTCCTGCATGATGTGTGTCTTAAACATCCCATGAAACATACTTAAAAACATACTTATTTCATACTTAAAAACATACTTATTTCATCAAGCCTGCCTAACATAGCCTCCGCTGGGACTAATATTAGACAGTTTTAAATGGGGGATTTTAATTTGGTTTTAGCGCAGGTTTTGTCTCATTTAATAGGTTTTTAAATTTATGTATTTTGTACTATTTTGTATGTTGTTTTAAATTCCTGTGCGCCGCCCTGGGTCCTGTTGGAGAAGGGCGGGATATAAATTGAATAAAATAAAATAAATAAATAAATAAACAGCATTAAACTTTGCACTTCCCATTTAAAATGAATTGCTCTACACAGGAATACAGGTTGTCCTCGACTTACAAGAGTTCATTTAGTGACAGAAGTTACAATGGCACTGAAAATAGTGACTTATGACCATTTTTCATGCTTATGACCACTGCAAAATCCCCATGGTCATGTGATTTACATTTGGAAGCTTGACAACTGGTTCATATTTATGATGGTTGCAGTCGTCTTTTTGTGACCTTCTGTGACCTTTTGTGACCTTCTGACAAGCAAAGTTGGTGAAGCCAGATTCACTTAACAACCGTGTTAATGATTTAACAACTGCGGTGGCTCATTTAACAAATGTGGCAAGATAAGTCGTAAAATAAGGCAAAACTCATTTAACAAATTTCTCACTTAACAATATTAATTTTGGGCTCAATTGTGGTCATAAGGGGGACTACCCATACTTTCTTCCTATTATTTAATGCCATTTATGGAAGAGAATGGAATCATCTGAATTAATAGATCCACAGACAAGATTAAATGCTTACAAGATTAAATGCCTCCTGTTAAGGGAAACTAATAGTGGCAGGCTGTACTGGAGATAATGTTGAAAGGGAAATGAAGGGGTAGATAGGGTTTTTTATTGGAGCACTCCCTCTAAGCTCCTGGTGTCTCTGTGAGTCATCCGGTGACCAGAGGGATAGAACAAAACTAGAGCCTTGACTCAAGAGGACCACTGCTTCTTAGTGGGATCTCTCAAGGAGGACTTACAGATGTATTTAAAACATTACTACACATTGTAGACAGAAAAGACAACAGAACGGGCAAGAATTCTCCTTCCTTTCTTTCTCTCCAGGGAATGTGGTTCACTTGGTGTCTGCTGGGGGGCAGCACCACATAATCAACCAGCCAGCTCAAGTGGCTTTGATCCAGGCTATGGCCCAGCAGGCAGGGCAGAACCCAGTTGGTGTGCAGACTGTTCCAGGCCAGCAGCTTCCTACCATCCTGCCAGTCCCAGCTACCAGCACAACTGTTCCACCTGCTGCTTCCACAGCAACAATCAGTGTCCCTATTGCTGTTACTCAAGGTCAGTACATCACTGCATCCTAGATTTTTCCTTCTGGCTTGTGAGGGAAAAGTCATTTAGGAAATGGGTTTGGGGACATTAAGCCCCTTTCTGCAGCTGTGGTTGCCCTCCACCAGCTTTCCTTTCTGGTGACTGAGGCATGCTTTGTCTTGAATTACATCCCCAATCGTCTTTGTCTTTTGGCAGTCATCTTTTTTTTTTATAATGTTTATTGAATGTTTTAATCTTTAAAAACAGAAAAAAACAAGAAAGAACAAAACATACATAACAATATATAGTAATTTTACAGCCTTCTGTATCGGCTTTCCTGCTTAGCTTTTATAGTTCTCCATTCTGCATTGTCTTCCTATTGCTTTTACCTACCTATAATATAACAACAGTAGTATTAACACTTATAATAATATTCATTATTTATATCACCATATATTTATATTCTCTATTTTCTGTTTTGGCTTCTGTTTTCTAGCCACTTATAAATTTTATTCCATACACTAGCTGTACCTGCCACGCGTTGCTGTGGCCAAGTTTGGTTAAATAAAAAGTTTCCCCTTATACACCCTCTCAGCGACCCCCTTCCTTCTCTGCCTCGGTTTCACCTCCCTCCCCTCCCTCTCTTACTCTACCTACCTACCTACTGTATTTCTCTCCCCCCCCCCCACTCTATCCCTCTCCCTATCTACCTACCTACTGTATTTTTCCTCTCTCCCTCTATCTACCTACTTACCTACCTAGAGAGAGAGGCCGCTGACTCGGCAGCGGCCTTGTAGGGGGGGAGTTGGCGGAGGGGGGGTGGCGGCGGCGGCAGAGGAGGAGAGGCCACTGACTTGGCAGCGTATTTGTGGGGGAAGGAGTTGGTAGAGAGGGGGCGGTGGTGGGGGAGAGGCCGCTGACTCGACAGTGGCCTTTTGGGGGGGGGAGTTGGCGGGGGCGGCGAGAGAGGCCATTGACTGGGCAGCGGCCTTGTGGTGGGGGAGTTGGCGGAGGGGGGGAGTGGCGGCGACAGCGAAGAGGCTGTGAAGGCGGCGACTGTCGTGGCTAGGACGCAGACCTCTCCACCGCTCGTGCAAGTGACTTGAGCTGAAAAGCGGCCAGGTGAGAGGGGCCGCGAAGGGGAGGGGGGTCGAGTGAGCGAGTGAGGGAAACACACAGAAGAGCTGCAGTTTTACATTTGTGTGGCATGTATCTGGCACCAGTGTGCCATCCACACAATCTGTACGTATCTTTGGTGCTGCACTTGTAAGGAACATTGTGTGAAAATTTGGTAGCGATTGGTGCAGTAGTTTCTGAGATTAGCGGTTTTGAACAAACTCATAGTTAACTTTTTATTTATATATAGATTATAGAAGTCCGATTCTTCTCTTTCTTTTAGTTCTATTGTTATTTTGTCCATCTCTGTGCATTCAAGTACTTTTCTGATTATAGTTTCATCTGTGGGTTCATTTTTCTAACTCTATATTATGGCCAAAATTTCTTCCCCAGCTAATCATTGTCTCCTTTACCATCTCTTCCTCCATTTTATATTTTAAAAGAAAATTATATAATCTAGTAATCTAGTAAAATCTTGTTTTAATTTGTAAATAGGGCCACCATTCCATATTTATTTTCAGATCTTGTACTGATTTTAGTTCTCCTTTTTCATCTAAGAGTTCTGCATATCTTACCATTTTACTGAGATCTTTAGTGTTTGGATATGTCATTGCCTCCATCCTGTGCTTCCTGTGGTCTTTCGGGTGCGCTTCAAGGTTCTGACGACCATCTTTAAATCGCTCCATGGCTCGGGGCCTAGTTACATGCGTGACCGTCTCCTGCCCCATACATCCCTACGGCCGATCCGCTCCCACAGAGAGGGCCTTCTCAGGGTGCCGTCGGCCGGGCAATGCCGTCTGGCGACACCCAGGGGAAGAGCCTTCTCTGTGGCAGGCCCTGCCCTTTGGAACGACCTCCCTCCTGAACTTCGTATCATCTCAGACCTCCGCCTCTTCCGCCAGTGTCTAAAGACACATCTTTTTCAGCAAGCCGGCCTAGCCTAACCTCCCGCTGGGGCTATTTTAGATAGTTTTAAATTGGGGTTTTAATTTGGTTTTAGCATAGGATTGTTTAATTTAATATGCTTTTAAATTTTGTATATTTTGTTTTATATGTTTTAAATTCCTGTGCGCCGCCCTGGGTCCCTTGTGGAGAAGGGTGGGATATAAATCGAATTAAAATAAATAAAATAAAATCATTGATAACCAGATTGGGATTTTCACATAATGGTTTTTTTTTATTTTTTCCCAGACCTTAAACAGGGCATCCCTTACTATGTGTCTGTGGAAGTAGGAATGAAATTGTAACAGTTTTAGTCCAGTTTCTAGGGGTTCCTCTATGATAAATGCTAGATCGTCTGCAAAGGCCTGCACTTTGTATTCCTATGTTCTAATTTTCAATCCCTTTATGTCTTTGTTCTGTCTAATTTGTAACATCAATGTCTATTGAGACGATAAATAACAGGGGGGATAGGGGGAATCCCTGTTTTACCCTTTTGGTTATGCTGAAATCTTCTGTTGCTTCCCCGTTTAGTATTAATTTTGCCCTCTGACTCGAATATATTGCTCTGATCATCCCGATAAATTTCTCACCGAAAATCATTACTGTTAATTGATTTATAAGAAAATCCCAATTCAGGTTATCGAATGTTTTTTGTGCATCAATAAATATCAATGCTGCTTGTTTTCCTGAATGTATCTTGTAGTATTTTAATATGCCTGTGTGTCTGTTGGGTAAAAATCCATTTTGGTCTGGGTGTATGATTCCGTTTAGTATATTTTTAATTCTTTCTGCCATTATTGTCATAAACTTTTTATAATCCGCATTTAGCAGCGAGATTGGCCTATAATTTTGGATCTTTTGTTTTTCAGTGTTGTCTTTGAGAATGAATGTTATTAGTGCCTCCATCCAGGATTTTGGTGTCTTAGCTCGTTCCAGTACTTCATTATACATTTCTAATAATATGTTCTCTAATGATTTTTGCAATTCTTTATAAAATTCTGCTGGAATTCCATCCCGGCCCGGGGTTTTATTTTTTTGTTTTTGGATTGCCCTTTTTAATTCTAGCCTTGTTATTCTCTCATTTAATGTTTCTTTTGTTGTTTCTGGTAGGGATGGAAGATTCCTTTTCTGTAGGTATCTTTTAATGTCCTCCTCTTCTATTTCCTCTCGGCTATACAGTGCTTGAAAGTATCTTACTGCTATACTTTTTTTCCCCTTCCTTTTGGTGGTGTATCACCCCTTCATTCTCTAGTTGCTCTATTAATTTCTTTTTTTTTTTTTTTTTAGTTTATAGGCTAGCCATCTCCCCGGTTTATTGGCATTTTCGAAATAATTTTACCTACCTGATCTTAATTTTCTGGGCCACTTCTACTTGTGTAATTAAATTTAATCTATGTTTAATTATTTCTTTTTCTTCTTTAGCTTCTTTGTTTTGAGGTTCTTTCTGGAGTTTATATTC
Source organism: Rhabdophis nuchalis (assembly GCA_039707465.1). Taxonomy (NCBI): domain Eukaryota; kingdom Metazoa; phylum Chordata; class Lepidosauria; order Squamata; family Natricidae; genus Rhabdophis; species Rhabdophis nuchalis. The sequence goes on from CM077650.1 coordinate 50,782,302, forward strand.
TAATTTCCCCAGTTTCTCCTGGAGCTCTGTATATCGTTTCTTTTTATCTTTGTTTCTTCTTATTGTATATGCTATCGTAATGCCTCACACATAGGCTTTAGTTGTATCCCATAGGTTTTGAATGGTTGTCTGTTCATTCCAGTTTTTCTTTAGGAAAAATGCTAATTCTTTTTCCACATACTGGACATAGTTCTTTTCTTTTACAACCCTCTGGTTCATGGTCCATCTTTTTCTCCTTTTTGCCTCTCCTTTCCATTTGATTGTTAAAGGTTATGGCCCACCCACATGTTCAGTGTTATTTCTACCTCCTCTACCTCCTTCTCCATTTCTGGATCCATCCACACCATGTCAATTCTGGACCATGAATTATGGGGGTTTGAAAAGAATGTGTATTGACTCTTCTGTGGGTTGATTTATCTCCATACATCTTTTAGATTTAATTATTGGGTCATTTCAAAGAATGCATTTGGTAGTGTTCTTTCATAATTTTTATTATTATTCGTTTTATAGTCTTTCTTTGGATCTACCACCGCATTGAAGTCCCCTAATAGGCGTATGTTGTCCGATTCCAGTTCTGCAATCCGTTTATGTAGTTTACTGTAGTATTCTTTCTGGTTCGTGTTTGGTGCATATATGACCGCAATTAGTACTCTTCTTTGTTTTATTGATACTTCGATTAATAACGTTCTTCCCTCTTCATCTGCGTATACCTGTTTAGGTTTCAGCCAGTCCTTTATATATACTGCAATTCCTCTTTTCTTTGTATCAGCCAGGGCCAGATGTAATTTTCCTAACTTTGAGATTCCAAAATACTACCATTTCCTTTTTTAATATGAACTGCCTGTAGACATGTGATGTCCATGTTTTGTTTTTGGAGTTTAGAAATTGTTTGTCTTCTTTTTATAGGTGAATTTAGTCCATTGATATTGACCGATGTTAATTTCACTTCTTCCTCCATCCTGTTACTTGTTTGTCACCTTCGTTCCTCTACTTAGTTTTGTTTCCCTTTGGTTTCTTGTCCTCACTCCTTCTCTTTTCTGAACTTCTGTTTCTCTTCTCTCTCACTTCTTGGTCTAATTCTTTTTCCTCCGTCAGCTGTTCCTCTTGGTTTTGGGTTTCCAACTCCTCTCTGCTGTCTGATTCTCCCTCTATGTAATGTTCATAGAATTCCTGGGCTTTATCTATGATGTCAATCCTTATTTTCTTATCTTGCCAGGATATTAGCATGCCTTCCGGTGTCAACCAGCGAAACATTATTATATATTTTATCAGTTGTGTGGAGGGGAATTGGTAAGTCCTTCTTTGCTCTCTGATTCTCTTTGGTATCTGTTTAAGGGTTATGACTTCTTTTCCTTTATGGACCAGCTTTTTGTCCCTTGTTCTTTTATAAATTTAATCTCTGACAGCTTTTTTTGCAAATCTTATATGTATTTCACGGGGCAACCTATATCTTCGTGCATAATTAGTGTGCACTCTATAGATTTCATCGATATTGTTCCTCAGTTCACTTTTGTCCATTTGCAGTTGGTCAGCTAGAAGATCTTCTGCTCATTTTTAGCTATTGTTTCCTGAATCTTCCCCATTTTATCATCCAATTTCTTTATATCATCTTTCACTTCCCCTAGATCGCCTTTCATTTCCTCATGATTTTTGGTTATTGATTCTTGTGTTTTTATCATAAATTCCTGAATCATGTTTAATGAGGCATGTTGGCTTTGTAGGGTTGGTGCAGATCCTGGTTTTTCACTGCTCGGCTTGTCTGTTAGCCTCTGTCCTGCTGGAGAGGCTATCATTGGCAGCGTTTTCTTTACAGTTTTGGTAGCTGTGGATGTGTTTGCCATCTTTAGCTTTTGGAAAAAATTATTCCACAATACCATAAGTTTTCAATCTTTCACTCTAGGTCTTTCCCTTCTGCTGTCCCTCTTTTTTAAAAAATCTGATAGTTAACAATAGTAAAGTAATATAAGTCACTGATTAAATCCAATCCTTAATATCAATTTTCTATAGACAGTTATCAATTAAATCACAATTATAAATTATTATATTTGTAGTTAATTATTATGGATTGTTTTAACTTAACTGTATTAAAGAGGGAGAGGGAGCAAAGTAGAGAAATAAATAAATATTTATAATATCTATAAGATTGTTAAATAGTCTATTGCACCTTTTTACTATATAATAAATCTACTAAAAGTTCATAAATACATAAATAGGTATATGCAATCAATTAAATTAATTGAAGGTTACTATTAATCAACAATTCCTGTTTTAAAGCTAGATAAATTTTCTAATATGCAGTAATAAAGGAAGTGGCTATAAATTCTATCCTGTTTTAAATATGCTTGAATCTTTATTAAATATATGTGGAGTATAGATATATAAGATATATAAAATGTACAGCTTATAAAATATTAAATTCTTTGATCTAAAGATCACCGTGGTAAATATAACAATATTTAAATACCATAAATAATGTAGAAATATCAGAAGTATACAAAGCTGGTTATAAATGAGTCCAATCCAAAGTCCTATGTTGGGAATACCACAGTTCTTATTTCTCGATCTCTCTACTTCCTTGCAACTTCTCTGTTCTCTGTGCTTCAAAATGACTGCTGTCCTCAAAATTGCAGTCACTGTACTTTCTCTTTCTTTTCTTCCGCCTTTGTCTCTTCTATTGCAAAAGGAATCTGTTCTTTCCTTCTTTCTCAATCCGTTCACCACCCACACAAAACTCTCAATTTATATCACCATAGAGCCAGCCTCAGAAATCAGTAGAAATTCTCCACTTAGCAACTACAATCACTTTGACTCTACAGATTCTGTAATTCGTCTTCTTAGCCTTTCTGCTCCTCACCGAGCAGGCGACATTTGTTCCCTCTTTGGAGACTCACTTAATTGCTCTATTGTAAATTCCACCAACTTGGAGAAGTGTCTCAGAGTTTCAAGTTATTTAACACTGTCCACTATACTTCTGCTGCTTCTCACTTTTTACTCCCTCCACCATTAATCAGGCTGTCACATCTCCGGACCAGGCTGTGACCAAGCCATGACAGCTGGTCTCTTCCATGTCGGATTTCAGGGATTATACCCTTCAGAACGGGAGATTGCTCTTCTCTCCGTCACCGCTGGATTTTCCCCTCTTTATCGCTGTCCCCTCCAAGACTCATCTTCTTTCTATGCCTTCTTTACGTTTCAGTTTTCTCCCTATTCCAATAAATAAAATACAGGTAGTCCTCGACTTATGACCAAAATTGAGCCCATAATTTAGGTTGCTCAGTGAGAAATTTATTAAGTTAGTTTTGCCCCATTTCACAACTTTTCTTGCCACGTTGGTTAACTGTATCACTGCAGTTGTTAAATTAGTAACATGGTTGTTAAGTGAATCTGGTTTCCTCATTGACTTTGCTTGTCAGAAGGTCGCAAAAGAGGATCACATGACCCCGGGTCACTGTAACCATCATAAATGTGAATCAGTTGCCAAGCATCTGAATTTTGATCACATGACCATGGGAATGCTGCAGTGGTCATCAGTCACTGTTTTTAAGTGTCGTAACTTTGAATGGTCACTAAATGAATTGTTTGTAAATTGAGGACTACCTGTAGTAAACAGTAATAACCAAAAATAATTCTGCTTCACAATCGAGCCACAACCCAGCCTCTCTTCTCTGTCTTTGTTTCTTACAGTGCCATCCTCAGCAGTGAACAGTTCTAGTGTAGTGAAGATTGTTGTACGTCAGGCTCCTCGAGATGGCTTAGTATCCCCATCACTTGGGCCACAGCATCCGCCCATACGTCCTGTGATGCCAACAACTGCCAGTACTTTACCTGGCCTTCCAACAACCCTCCTGGCCCAGCAAGCCCCACTTCCTATGAACCAAGCCTCATCAGTTAGGTTGCCCAACCAGCCACTGGGCCCAGCGAAGCCACCTGCACCAGCTCCCCTCCAGACCCTGGTGAGACCCATGCTGCGAAAGATACAAGCTTCCAACCCCAACCTGGAGCAACAGCTGGGTAAGCATGTCTTAAAATTACCGGGTGGGATTGCGGGTATCTTAAGAAAATTTGAGTGTTGGATCCCAGTGCCAGGTTCAAATTGATATTTTTTAAATGATATTATATAGAAAAGAAAAATCAAGGAATATGTTTATCTGCTAAAACAATTTTCTATTTTTATGCAGATAAAATGACTGATAGTAGTTCATGTAATAAAAAAGGTTAACCAAATAAATTAGTATATTAGAGAAGATGCAAGTGAAATATGGTTAGGAGTGGAACATTTTGGCTGATCTATGAAACATACCATCTGCATGTAGCAAAAACATTCACTTTTACCTCTCCTAATGTGACTACTGATTTCAGAATTTCTAATAGTACATGTAAACAGTTCTAAAGCTAAATTGAAAAGAAACAATGAAACAGGGTGTCCTTGATGAGGTGCATAACATAATATTACCCTCTGAAAATACCCCAAATTAATATAAACTTTTATTTAAATCTGTGTAGGCTATAAACCAGTGGTGAAAACTAAAAATTTTCCCTACCGGTTCTGTGGGCGTGGCTTGGTGGGTGTGGCTTGGTGGTCATTTGACTGGGTGGGGGTGGCCAAGTCGTCATTACTTCTTTGCCCTTATGGCCTTCAAAAAGAAAATCTAACAATTATTTCATGCATTTAATACTTAAACAAGAATAATGAAGAATACTTATGTAAGAATACTTGCATAAGAGCAATAAAAGTGTTGTCCTCAATCTCACTTCTTTGCACCATTGATAATAGTGACCTACAAAAGGAAGATATACCATGATATACAAATTTAACCATTTAATACTTAAATAAGAATAAAAGAAGTACACAAAACAATAAAAGAGGTACACAAACTTACATACAAGTGTTAGTGGTCTTTCACTTTAAGATGTTTCCACATCGATTTCTCATTGGCACTCTCCTCACTTCCGCTTTTCTTGATCTTGAGTCTGGGATCATCAGCTGAGCGATGGTGTTCTCGTAGCCACTTTCTCACTGCAGGAATAGGGTCCCATTTTGGAAGAGGTAGACCAGTAATATTGATTGTCATGTGGTTGGTTAAATTAGAAATGGTAAGGCAACTTCTGCTCTCTGAACATATGAAGTTCATTTTCAAGAAACCCCTTTCCGCTTCTGCAGAACTGACAGCAATTGTTCTGACAATATCTTTTGCTTTTTTAACACTGTCAGGAATTGCATAGTTCTTCGAATCTTTTAACACATTCTCCAAAAAATCTCTGTAGTTGTTGATGTTAATGTTGTAATTGAAAATGTCACCAAATATGCACAGTTGTTCCTCAGCTGCTGTCCATGGAACTACTACTTCTGAAAAATCCCAGTACTCTGGCACCAAAAAATGTAGAAATAGTAATTTATTTGTGGTGTCTTGCAATTGGCTACCTGTTTTTAAATGTTCACACTCCATTAATCTTTCCTGCAAATTTGTTATGATGCTTCTTAAAAGTCTTTCCCGGTGAAGTCCAACAAATCGATGATTCTACCAAGTAGCCTGTGGGAGGAGTCACTGATGGGTTATTTTCACGTCCAATCTGCCCAGAGACTGAGGTTAAAGTTGAGACCACTCTCCTCTGCTTCCTATGCATGGCTCCAGTTTAATCTCAGCCTCGGCCCGAAAGAGTACTGTATTTGCTGGCTCTTCGAATTGGATTTGAGAATTTTTTTTAATTTTTTTTTTCCTTTCTGCTCCTACCTATCCTGATCCTCCCACCTCCCTCTCCTTGAGTCTCCATCTGTGGTGTGATTGTGTGCATGAGCTGTGCTTTGTTGCCGTTGTGGGAGCCCCCGAACCTCTAGATGATCACAGTGGGGCTCCGAGCCGCACACCATGGGGCGCTGAGAGCCATGACCCCCTTTTACATCTGGGGGGGGGTGGGGGCGTCGCCAGTGTGAAAGAAGGCTCCTGGAGGAGCGACTCGATTGGCGCTTGCTCGGGCATTGGACAGCATGGTCAGCAGTCGCCATTTTGGGGAGAGCAGCCATTTTGCGAGACGCATGTGGCTGGAGCGCAAGGATTGGCGCTCCTACTACAGCTCGCTGCAGGCACTCCAAAGCCGGTGCCGGGAGGCAGCCTCTTGGGCCAGTACTCCGCCATAGCACTGGGGAGGGCCCCCAGCTGTTCAGCAGGGCCGTGGTTTCGAGCTGTGGATCGTCTCCATTGCTTGTGTGGGCATGTCAGTTCAAAGGGAGCTCCGAACCACATGCAGCAGCCCCGGAATGCATATTGATCCAGGAGGGCAGAGGTGGTGAAGACAACTCCTGTGAGTACTGTGAGGGGAGAAGGCGGAAAATGGTGGATGCCACGAGGCGCGGGGGAATGGCTGCCCCTGGATCACCAGGTGATTCCGATCCGGGCGAGGGGAACTCCTGGGGGGTTGCCCCTTTAACAAGAGGGAGGTCCACTTCTAAGAAGAGCACCTCCAAGTCATCGAGGAAGGGAGGTGCCAGCAAGCAGCAGGAATCTGGAGTTAGAGTCACCAGGGCTGCTGGCAGGAACAATAGGGACAGCATCAGCCCCTCGCCATCCAGATCACGTTCCCCCCACAGGCTGTCTCCGTTGGCTGAAGCCCCACATCGTTCTGGTTCCCTTCGAGGGTCAGTCAGAGAGGACAGCCCCCTGTCTCCCACTCTTTCTCCTGCGCAGTCTGCAGGTCTCCTTGGGGGATTCCTTTGGCCACCTGGCATCCATCTCCATAAGGCCTCGTCTGGCCCCACAATCTGTAGCCTCTAGGCCTGAATTGGAGCCTCCATGCCTCTCCCCAGCCTTTCCAGAAATCCCTGAGAGTTTTCAGAATGTAATTACTCAGACTATTGCTCAGGGGATCGCCTCGGGGCTACAACAAAAATCGCAGACTTCTAGACGAAGTTCTTCTCGTGGGACCCCACAAGGTCATCCAGACCAACCCGGCACCTTGACTGCCCGAGAGCACAGATCAGTTTCCCCTTCAACTGCCAGTGAGGGGTCTGGCTTGGAAGAGGAGGGACAGAAAGACATTGACTTTTCTGAAGATGAGGACTCCCAGGTTCCTGAAGCACCTACTATTGTGAGTCTTTTCCCTCCTGCCTTGTTTGGTTCCTTGCTGTGCAAAGCCAAGGCCATGGCAGATCTGGGAAGCACCCCGGCTTCTGCCCCAGCTCCTGCCACCTCTAGTACAAGTGGGGGGAGAAAGAAAGGACCTTTTTCCCAGCCTCAGGTGGAAAAGGAGGAAATCCCTACTCCAGATCTTTTCCTTGAGGTGCTCAAAAATCAGTGGGTTAAGCCCAGGACATTCCTCACACGTGGGGGAAATGATCTCAGATTTTATAATCTTAACGCTATCTTTGCACAAGCTTTGCAGGTTCCAATGGTGGATCGTCTGGTGGCTGCTCTGGCCTCCTCATCTGCGGTGGTAACAGGGGACATCGCCAACTGTCGAAGACGGAGGATAAGGCGGAACTAGTCCTGCGCAAGACCTTCCAAGCTGTAACATGGGCGATCAGAGTGGCTAATGTGGCTTCCTTTTTCAATAGAACCACCTTGCTCTGGCTGGAACAACTCCGTGATAGAACTTCTACTTCTGACATTCGACTGTTGCAGAATTAAGAAGCTGATGGCGGCTATCCAGTTCTCGGGGGACGCCACGTTGGATGCAGTTAAGTACTCTTCTAGGGCTCTGTCCTCTTCCGTGGCGTCCAGGCGTCTCCTGTGGCTTCACAATTGGCAGGCGGAGACCAGATCAAAATGGCATCTGGCAGCGGCTGAGTATGTGGGAGACAAGTTGTTCATTGCTTCCCTTGACCCCCATTCTAGTAGAACAGTGGTAGTCAACCTGGTTCCTACCGCCCACTAGTGGGCGTTCCAGCTTTCATGGTGGGCGGTAGGGGTTTTGTCTGATACTGAAGCACTTTCCTTTTTTTAATTTAATTGACTTCCCTACTTTATAAATCACCATTACTGTGGAATCGGTGGGCAGTTAGAAAATTTTACTACTAACAGAGATACAAAAGTGGGTGGTAGGTATAAAAAGGTTAACTACCCCTGTAGTAGAAGACAAAAATAAGTGCAAGGTCTTCCCTTCCACGACCAAGTGTTCAGATCAGCGCCTGGCACCTTACCCCAGGAGACCCACCTATCGGCCTCCTGACCAGGACTTCCACCAGCCAAGATATTCTGTCCCCAGATACCCCAGGCAGGGGGACAGGCAATACTCTAGGGACAGGGACAGGTACCAGCCAACCCAGTAAGTGTCCCTTCCGAGGAGGGGGTGGCTGTCCCTACTGCAGAAACAAGTGATTCAGGCTCGAATCACCCGATTGGCGACCGCCTTACCTTGTTTGCGGATTGCTGGGACTGCATCACCACTGATGCCTGGGTCCTTCAGACAGGTTTGGGTTGAAGTTTAAGTTTATTAGTTTTTTATACCGCCCTACTCCCGAAGGACTCAGGGCGATGTACAGCCAAAGTAAAACAGATATATAAAAATTAAAAACAGTTTAAAAAGCATATTAAACAATTTGGCCTCTCTTAAAATTAAAAACCAAACAAACCCCGATTAAAATTAATAAAAATTCGTGTTTAAAAATTCATTTTTATGCCAGCCCGGCTTCTTGGAGAAAAAAGGTTTTGAGAGCACAGCGGAAGGTGCGTAAGTCAGGGATAGTTCTTAATTCAGGGGGCAATTCGTTCGAGAGGACAGATGCTCCCACGGAGAAGGCTCTCCCCCTGGGTGTCGCCAGTCGACATTGTTTAGCCGATGGCACCATGAGGAGACACTCTCTATGGGAGCATACTGGCCGGTGGGAGGCTCTCGGTGGCAGAAGGCAATCTCGTAAGTACCCAGGTCTTAAGCCATGGAGCGCTTTAAAGATAGTAACCAACACCTTGAATCTCACCCGGAAAACCACCAGAAGCCAGTGCAGCTCGCACAGGAGGGGTGTTACATGGGAGCGTCGCGTCGCCCCCATAATTACCCGCGCGGCCACATTCTGGACCAGTTGGAGCCTCCAGGTGCTCTTCAAGGGGAGCCCCATGTAGAGAGCATTACAGTAGTCCAGATGGGAAGAGACGAGGGCATGAGTGACTGTGCGCAGGGCATCCCGATCCAGGAAGGGACGCAACTGGTAGATCAGGCGAACCTGATAAAAAGCCCCCCTGGCGACAGCCGTCATATGATCTTCCAAGGACAACTGTGCCTCCAGGAGGACACCCAAGTTGTGAACCCTTCCTGTGGGGGCTAAGGTCTCACCCCCCATAGCCAGCGATGGAACCAGCTGACTGTAACGGGACACCGGGAACCACAGCCATTCAGTCTTGGAGGGGTTGAGCCTGAGCCTGTTCCTCCCCATCCAGATCCGCACGGCCTCCAGGCACTGGGACATCACGTCAAGGGCAACATTGGGGTGGTCTGGGGACAAAATGTACAGCTGCGTATCATCAGCATACTGATGGAACTTTACCCCCAAACCCCGGAAGATCTCGCCCAGCAGCTTCACATAAATGTTGAACAGGAGGGGCGAGAGGACCGACCCCTGTGGTACTCCACAAGTGAGGCACCTTGAGGACGACCTCTGCCTCCCCGCCAACACAAACTGCGAACGGTCAGAGAGGAAGGAGAACCACCGAAGTACAGTGCCCCCCACCCCTAACCCCTCCAACTGCTGCAGCATGATACCATGGTTGATGGTATCAAAAGCCGCTGAGACGTCTAATGGGACCAGGACAGAGGAACAACCCCTGTCCCGAGCCCTCCAGAGATCATCAACCAATGCGACCAATGCCATTTCCGTGCTGTACCCAGGCCTGAAACCCGACTGGTACGGATCAAGATAGACCGCTTCATCCAGGTACTTGGGAAGCTGTCGTGCCACCACACTCTCAACAACCTTCGCCACAAAGCGAATGTTGGAGACTGGACGATAGTTTGCCAAAAGCACCGGGTCCAGGGAAGGCTTCTTGAGGAGGAGCCTCACCACCGCCTCTTTCAAAGCGGTGGGGAAGAAACCCTCTCTCAAAGAAGCGTTGATAATACCCTGGAGCCAGCCTCATGTAACCTCCCGGGTGGCCAGCACCAACCAGGAGGGACATGGGTCCAATAAATATGTGGCAGCACTAAGCCTACACAAAATCCTGTCTACGTCCTCGGGAGTCACAGGGTCAAACTCCTCCCAGATAACATTCTCAAGACCCGCCTCCATCACCCCATCTAGCCCTACCCAGTCAGAGTCCAGCCCTTCCCGAATCTGAGCAATTTTGTCTTGCAGGTATTGTACAAAATCCTCAGCTTTACCCTGCAAGGGGTCCTCTCGCGCTTCCATATGTAAGAGGGAGCGGGTCACCCTAAGCGGGGTGGCTGGGCGATTTTCTGCAGACGCAATAAGAGCAGAAAAATAATTAAACTTTGCCGCTTTTATTGCCACTAGGTAGGTCTTGATATAAGACCTCACCAGTGTCCCATCAGATTCGGAATGGCTGGCCCACCAACTGCTCTCTAGGCGTCTTTTCCGATGCTTCATCTCCCTCAGCTCCTCAGAGAACCAAGGAGCCAACCGGGTTCGGCACTGGATCAGACGCCGCAAAGGCACGACACAGTCCAGAGCCCCAGCAGCTGCCCTGCCCCATGCGGCCACCAGTTCTCCAGCTGAGTCATGAGCCATGGTTGTCATGGAGGCCATGAACTCCCGAGCTGCCTCCGATGCTTCACCGACAGATGGCAGGTTGAAATCCCCCATGACTATAAGCCTGGGGGTACTAACCGCCACCCCGGCAATCACGTCGAGCAGCTCGGGCAGGGCCGGCGCCATGCAGCCGGGAGACACGTACGTGGTCAGCCAGCCCATCTGTACCCCACAACCCCACTTCACAAGGAGGGACTCACATCCTACTGTCTGAGGTACAGTGGCCTCCCTCGGGCACAGACCCTCCTTTATAACGACCGCCACCACCCCTACCCTGAGCCCTAGGCTGATGAAACGTGCGGAAGCCTGGTGGCCACAATTCTATGAGAGGAAACCCTGGCCCAACCAGGTCTCCGTAATACCTGCCAGGTCCACTGCCCCCTCCTGCACAAGATCACAAATGAGGGAGTTAGAGTTCCATTCCCATCCTCCGAATAGATTCCGTCTCTTTTCCTCTAGGAATCCACTCAATTTTTTTTTTTTTTTTTATTAAATTTATACCCCGCCCTTCTCCTTGTTAGGACCCAGGGCGGCGCACAGGCATTATTTAAGAACACAAAATACAATAAATATCTATTAAAATGTATTAAATTAATAAACCCGTGCTAAAACCCAATATTAAAACCCTTGCCAATTATAAATTATTTTCTTAAAAAGTCAGAAATGGGGGCTATCCTAGGCCGGCTTGTTGGAATAAATACGTCTTAAGACGTTGGCGGAAGAGGCGGAGGTCCGAGATAGTACGGAGGTCGGGGGGTAGGTCGTTCCAGAGGGCCGGGCCCGCCACAGAGAAGGCCCTTCCCCTGGGTGTCGCCAACCGGCATTGCCCCGTCGACGGCACCCGAAGAAGACCCTCTCTGTGGGAGCGGATCGGACGAAGGGATGTATGGGGCAGGAGGCGGTCTCGTATATAGCTAGGCCCCGAGCCATGGAGCGATTTAAAGATGGTCATCAGCACCTTGAAGCGCACTCGAAAGGCCACAGGCAGCCAGTGCAGCTCGCGCAGGAGAGGTGTTACGTGGGTTTGCCTTGTGGCACCCATAATCACCCGCGCGGCCGCATTCTGTACTAACTGTAGCCTTCGAGTGCACCTCAAGGGGAGCCCCATGTAGAGAGCGTTACAGTAATCCAGCCGGGATGTCACGAGCGCTTGAGTGACTGTGCGAAGGGCTCCCCGGTCCAGTAAGGGGCGCAACTGGCGTATCAGGCGTACCTGATAGAATGCCCCCCTGGCCACGGCCGCCACATGGTCCTCCATGGACAGCCGGGAATCCAGGAGGACGCCCAAGTTGCGCGCCCTCTCCACGGGGGCCAGTTGTTCGCCCCCAATGGCCAGTGTTGGACTTATCTGGCTGAACCGGGGTGCCGGAAACCACAGCCACTCGGTCTTGGCCGGGTTGAGCTTGAGTTTGTTACTACCCATCCAGATCCGTACGGCCTCCAGACACCGGGACAGCACCTCGACGGCATCGTTGGGGTGGTTTGGGGTGGATATGTACAACTGAGTGTCATCAGCGTACAGATGGTATTCCACCCCAAAACCACGGATGATCTCACCCAGCGGCTTCATGTAGGTGTTGAACAGGAGTGGCGAGAGGACCGACCCCTGAGGAACCCCACATGTGAGGGGCCTCGGGGACGACTTCTGCCCTCCTGCCAACACCCATTGCGACCGACCAGAGAGGTAGGATGAGAACCACCGTAAAACGGTGCCTCTCAGCCCCAACCCCCCCAATCGGTGCAATAAGATACCATGGTCGATGGTATCAAAAGCCGCTGAGAGATCTAATAGGACAAGGATAGAGGAACAACCTCTATCCCGTGCCCTCCAGAGATCATCCACCAACGCGACCAATGCCGTCTCGGTACTGTGACCGGGCCGGAAGCCGGACTGGCGCGGGTCTAGATAATCAACTTCCTCCAGATGTCGGGGAAACTGTTGAGCCACCACACTCTCAACAACCTTCACTAAAAAGTGAAGGTTGGAGACGGGACGATAGTTCTCTAATAAAGCTGGGTCCAGGGATGGCTTCTTGAGGAGGGGCCTCACCACCGCCTCTTTCAAGACGGTGGGCAAGGACCCCTCACTCAGAGATGAATTCACAATACCCTGGAGCCAGCCTCGTGTCACCTCCCAGGATGCCAGTACAAGCCAGGAGGGGCACGGGTCCAATAAACATGTGGTGGCTCTAAGGTTCCTCCGCAACCTGTCCATATCCTCGGTAGTAACAAAGTCAAACTCCTCCCAAGATGTTATCTCAAGACCAGCACCGGGCACCTCGACCGGATCACTAGTGGAGGGCAGCTCGTTCCGAATCTGAGTGATTTTGTCCTGCAGAAAAACTCCAAATTCCTCTGCTCGACCCTGCAGAGGGGCTTCCCGCGGCCTCAAATGCAAGAGGGAGCGGGTCACCCCAAACAGGGCGGCAGGGCGGTTTTCCGCGGACGCGATAAGGGTGGCACAATACTCACGTTTGGCCACTCTTAGCGCCACTAAATAAGTCCTAATATGGTCTCTCACTAGTGTTCGGTCAGATTCGGATCGAGAAGATCTCCACCTACTCTCTAGGCGTCTCTTACAGCGTTTCATCTCCCGAAGCTCCTCGGTAAACCAAGGAGCCTGGGTGACTCGACGCCGCATGAGAGGCCGCAAGGGCGCGACTCGGTCCAAGGCCCCCGTGGCCGCACTATACCATGCGGCCACTAGATCCTCAGTCGAGCCGTGGGACAGGGACACAGGTACTGGCCCAAGCTCCCTCTGGAACCTTTCCGGGTCCATCAGGCGCCTGGGGCGGAACCAACTCGGTGTCTCCGGTTCCGCCTCCCCGCGGTGGGGTGTGACGGTTGGAAAGTCTATCCGAAGGAGAGAGTGATCTGTCCATGACAAGGGTAAGATGACTAAATCCCCTGTTCCAAGATCACTAATCCAGTGTCCAGAGACAAAAATCAGATCCAGCGTGTGTCCTCCCTCGTGCGTGGGGCCCTGAACTACTTGGGTCAGGTCCATGGCCGTCATGGAAGCCATGAACTCCCGAGCTGCCTCGGATGTCTCGCCCGCCGATGGCAGGTTAAAGTCCCCCATGACCATAAGTCTGGGGGTCTCCACCGCCATCGCGGCGATCACCTCGAGTAGCTCGGGCAGGGCTGCTGTTACATAGCGGGGAGCCAGGTATACAACCAGCAAGCCCAACTGCCTCCCTAGGCCCCACTTCACGAAGAGGGACTCACAGCCGGTCGTCTGAGGCACAGTGGTCTCCTTCGGCTCCAGACTTTCCTTAACGATAACCGCCACCCCCCCCACCCCTGCCTAGGGCCCTAGGTTGATGAAATGCACGGTAACCTGGTGGGCACATTTCCACGAGGGGTAGACCCCCCTCGGGGCCCAACCAGGTCTCCGTAATTCCCACCAGGTCCGGGTCCCCCTCTGACACAAGGTCATTTATGCGCATAAATGACCTTGTGTCAGCGTTCGCTCATGCGCAAGGCTATTTGGCATCTGCTGGATATCCGAGTGGTAGAGCTGGTTCCGGAGGGAGAGGAGTTGGGCTTCTATTGTAACTTGTTTGTAGTTCCCAAAAATTCGGGTAGGGGTGGAGAGCGATCCTAGTCTTGAAGCTGTTAAATTCTAGGCTGGTATATTGCAAGTTTAAGATGTTGTCCCTCAAGTCCATCCTTGAGGGGATTAGACAGGGCGACTTCCTGGCATCCATTGACCTCATGGAGGCATACCTCCATATCATGATTATTTCAGAGCACTGCAAGATCCTCAGGTTTTCTTATAGAGGGGTCCACTATCAACACAGGGCTCTCCCTTTTGGCCTGGCTTCAGCTCCCAGAACCTTCACTAAGGTGCTGGCCCTGGCAGCAGGACATCTCTGTTCCGTGCTGGTCCGCTTGCAGTGCTACCTTGATGATATCCTAGTTCAAGCAGCGACTGCGGACCTCGCTGAGGGTGACCTGGGTCGCACAATTAATACCTTGCAGGCCCTGGGGTTCTTGATCAATTTCGAGACGAGTCACCTGGTCTCCACACTAGTCTTTAGCATTTAGGCACAGTCATTGACACACTGGAGTGTGAGGTGTTCCTTTCCCGGGAGCGCAAGGACAGTATTGTGGGGTTCATTAAACAGATTCGCAAGGCACATTCTGTTCCCGTGGTTCTTCTCTCTCGGCTCCTGGGCAAGTTCATCTCATGCATCTCGATAGTGCCATGGGCATGCCTCCATGTCAGGAAGCTGCAGTGGTTGCTGCTTCCACGCCAGAGAGATGGGACGAGCGATGCCCTCTTCAAGATCCTGGTGTCGTCCCAGGTATTCCTGTCCTTCCATTGGTGGATGTCCCTGGCACTAGCCAAGGGTTCCCTGTTCAGGGAGCCAGACAGGTTGGTCCTGACAACGGACGCAGGTCTTTTCGATTGGGGGGCCCACCTAGAATCCCAGATAGCCCAAGGCTCGTGGACACCCTCAGATCTACAAAAGAACATAAATTGGCTGGAACTCAGAGTGGTACACCTGGCACTTTGCCACTTCAAGGGGACAGTCAAAGGTCAACATGTCCTGGTTCTGATGGACAATGTTGCTGTAAGGCCCATGTCAACAAACAAGGGGGCACTCTCTCGCTGGCACTGCAAGACGAGGCAGTGCAGCTAGGAAACTGGGCAGAGCGAAATCTTCTGTCAATTCGAGCAGAACACATTTCTGGGGTGGAGAACCAGCAGGGAGACGGTGGACCATGAGGAGTGGCAGCTGCATCCCAGCATTTTTGAGCAGATTTGTCGGAGATTCAGTTGGTCAACAGTGGACCTCTTCGCCACCTCGTTGAACGCCCAAGTCCAGAACTTCATCTCATGGTTCCCAGTTCGAGGGGCAGTGGACGTCGGCGCCCTGCATTGCAGATGGCCGGCGGGCCTTCTCTACGCCTTTTCCCCCTCTCCCTCTCCTTCCTGGGGTTCTGAGGAAGTTAGTGCTAGATTGGGCAGAGGTGATTCTGGTAGTGCCCTATTGGCCATGGTGACTCTGGTTCGCAGACCTGGTGGGGCTGTCAGTCCTTCCCCACTGGAGGATTCCACGGGGGGAGGTGGCTCTGCGCCAAGGGAACCTGGTCCATCCGGAGCCTGAGTGGCTTCAGCTGGCCGCTTGGCGCTTGAACAGCAACAATTGAGAGCAGCCCATTTTTCGGCCAGAGTGATCAAGACAATTGAGGCATCCCGGAGGCAATCTACTACCCACATTTGGGGGTGGGGTGGTGGTGTAATTTTTTATTTATTTTGAACAAACACAGATAAAACAAACATAGCTGAAAAAACATAAGAAGCTATCTTCCATTATAAATTATAAAAAATGTGTCAGTGAATCACAAAGTTCTATGTGTTTCTTCCATAGTCATTACTTGTTTTTCATGTCAATTATTACAATTATTATATCTCAACCTTAATTTAATTGATTGTTTTTACATCCTTTTGTATGTAAAGTAAAAGTATATAATGGCATTCTATTAATAAGACAAACAAAGACCGGCCACACATAACTTCTGTGCATCTCTAAAATGATTATTATTCATAAATAATCTCATTTTATAAATTTTAAATCAGAATATTCATCATATACCTTAATATCAGTACACCAAAATTCTCATCTAATATTCCAAATTTAGTCTATCTTCTTCTTCAAACATGTCTTTAAAACACAACCACCTAATGGCATCCATTGTCTATTCCCAACAAACATACACATATACTTACAATAATATTCTAAAACCATCTAACTAATTATTAATCATCAAAATATAACAATTTTCATTATCAGCCAGTGTCAACTATAATTATTCTGTTACTCTTAATATAACTCATAATTTCTATGCTAGTGATTCTTCAATAATATCTAATACAGTCTTAAATTTGTTTATATCTAATCTCATATTCATAGATTTCTACAAATACATAGATACATAGATATATATCATTAAACTGTAACATTATTATTAGTTGCTCTTATTGTAAATAACTATTGATTAACTAATAATCCTTCGATGATATTCTAAACACAATCTAGCTAGTTATTAATCATCAAAGGATAACAGCTTTCCTTATCAGCCAGTGTCCTTCCAGTAGCGAATTGAACTTATCTCTTTTGCCATTTGTGGCCCCCGTCTCTTTTTATTCTTCTTTCCAGGTTTTTTATAAACTTCTTTTCACACTTTATTGTCCAATATAACTCTCAAATAATACCGCTGTCCAGTTCCTATCTTTACATGTTGTTTGTTTTTAAATGTCAGATGTATTTCTGGAGAGGTTTCTCCTCTTTCATCCATCTTCAAATCTTTTTTCCCCCTCTTTTCCTTGATAACCAAGGTGAGGCTCAGATTCCTCAAATTCTCTTTTAAGTATTTCCTTCTCTATATTTTCTCCTACATTTAATCCATTGGTATCTTTATCTTTATCTTCGACTAAAATGAGTATGCCACAAGAGACGCCTAGAGAGAAGATGGAGGTCTAGCCGATCTGAATCTGACCGGACACAGGTAAGAGCCCATTTACGGACTTACATTGTGGCGCTGAGAGTGGCCAAACGCCACCATTGTGCCACTCTCATAGCATCCGCAGATAACCGCCCTGCCGCCCTGTTTAGGGTGACCCGCTCCCTCCTTCAACAGAGGGTGCGGGAAGCCCCCTTACAGGGCAGAGCAGAGGAATTTGTGTCTTATCTGCAGGAGAAAATCGCTCAGATACAGAACGAGCTAGCCCCCATTAATGGCCCAGTGGAGTGCCACGAGGCGGATCTTGTTTGGGAGGAGTTTGACTCCGTTACTTCCGATGATATGGACAGGCTTCGTGGGTGACTGCGAGCCACCACATGTTTACTGGACCCGTGTCCCTCCTGGCTTGTACTGGCATCCTGGGAGGTGACACGAGGCTGGCTCCAAGAGGTTGTCAACGCATCCTTGAGTGAGGGTTCCTTGCCTGCTTCCCTAAAAGAGGCCATGGTGAGACCCCTCCTCAAGAAGCCCTCTTTGGATCCAGCTTTATTATCTAACTATCGTCCTGTCTCCAACCTTCCCTTTTTGGCGAAGGTTGTTGAGAGTGTGGTGGCACAACAGTTTCCCCGTCACCTGGAGGAAGTTGATTATCTAGACCCGCGCCAGTCCGGCTTTCGGCCTGGGCATAGCACCGAGACGGCATTGGTCGCGTTGGTGGATGATCTCTGGAGGGCACGGGATAGAGGTTGTTCCTCTATCCTTGTCCTATTAGATCTCTCAGCGGCTTTTGATACCATCGACCATGGTATCTTATTGCATCGGCTGGGGGGGTTGGGGGTGGGAGGCACCGTTTTACGGTGGTTCTCCTCCTACCTCTCTGGCCGATCGCAATTTGTGTTGACGGGAGAGCAGAGGTCGACCTCGAGACCCCTCACATGTGGGGTGCCTCAGGGGTCGGTCCTCTCGCCTCTCCTGTTCAACACATATATGAAGCCGCTGGGCGAGATCATCCGTGGTTTTGGGGTAGAGTATCATCTCTACGCTGATGATACTCAGCTGTATATATCTACCCCAAACCACCCCAACGATGCCGTAGCGGTGATGTGCCAGTGCCTGGAAGCCGTGCGGATCTGGATGGGAAGTAACGGACTCAGGCTCAACCCGACCAAGACCGAGTGGCTGTGGTTTCCGGCTGCCCGATTCAACCAGTTGATGCCATCTCTGGCCATAGGGGGCGAACATCTTGCCCCTGTGGATGGGGCGCGCAACTTGGGTGTCCTCCTGGATACCCGGCTGTCCATGGAAGATCAAGTGACAGCCGTGGCCAGGAGGGCGTTTTACCAGGTTCGCCTGGTACGCCAGTTGCGCCCCCTATTGGATCGGGACGCCCTTTGCACAGTCACTCATGCTCTCGTGACATCCTGACTGGACTATTGTAACTCTCTCTACATGGGGCTCCCCTTGAGGTGCACCCGGAGGCTTCAGTTGGTCCAGAATGCAGCCGCGCGAGCAATAATGGGAACCTCTAGGTTTACCCACGTAACACCGCTCTTGCGCGAGCTGCACTGGCTACCTGTCGTCTTTCGGGTGCGCTTCAAGGTGTTAGTCATCATCTTCAAAGCGCTCCATGGCTCGGGACCTAGCTATCTGCGGGATCGGATCCTGCCCCATACATCCTCACGGCCGATTCGCTCCCACAGAGAGGGACTTCTCCGGGTGCCGTCCACTAGACTTTGTCAGCGGGCGACGCCCAGGGGAAGGGCCTTCTCTGTGGCGGGCCCAGCCCTCTGGAACGACCTTCCCCCCGATATTAGGACAACTACGGACCTCCGCTCCTTCCGTTTAAAATTAAAGACACATCTTTTTCGCCTGGCCGGCCTTGGGTAGTCTCTTCTAAGGTTAGGGGTTTTAGGGGTAGTTTTAGTTTAGTTTATGGGTTTTTAGCGCAGGACTAATTTAATTCATTTTTAATTTTGTATTCTGTCTGTGGTTTTATCTGTATTTTTAATTGCCTGTGCCCCGCCTCGAGTCCCTTTGGGGAGAGAGAGCGGGATATAAAATTAAAATTATTATTATTATTATTATTATTATTATTATTATTATTATTATTATTATTATTATTATTATTATTATTATTATTTATCTTCCTCCTTTTCTTCTTTCTCTTTAATTTCTGGAGTCTCCAATTGGCCATAGCTTGATGTAACAGACAAAAGTTTGTCCAGCGCGTTATTCATTCTTCTAGTATTTTGTTTCAGTAAGTTTAAAATTTCAGCCAAAGCATTCTGATTTTCTGAAGTATCCTCTTCAAAGTATAGAACCATGTTGACAAATCCAAAAGGTGATAAAAGTTAGTTCTCACTGCCACCTGGTCTTTGGCCTGTTTTATTTTTGGTGTTTTCAGTTATCAAAAAGCAGCTGCTGTAAACAACTCATGCTTGTAACCTTGACATTCATAAAAACCAACCAGTGACCTCCAGTGGCAACAAATTTTCACTTTTTAATACGTCCTGTTCTTTGTTGTTAAGAACAAAAAAAATAGAAAGTATAGTTCTTGTTTAGTTTTAAGAATACGCAATAAATCTTCAAAAGTAATTATAGAAATAATCCCAGATTCAAAATTTTAAGTAGCAAAAAATAAAAAGAAAAAAAAAAGAAACCAGAAATAGTCCAATCACTTTCAAAGGAAAAAAAAAAACCTTGCTCTGGCGCTTCAATCCACAGTTTCAGAAAAATATATTAAAAAAGGAAACCTCTCAGTTCAAAGCATATTAAAATTAATTCCGCCGCTTACTTCATAATTAAAGGCTTTAGTTACTAAAAAAAGAATTTCTTTAAGCAAAATTTTTCAAAAAAAAGTTAGAATACCTTCCCGGTCAGTACTTTACCTTTCAGCTTGCTTGCTTCCTTCCTTCGGAGCTTGCCGACACCTTTGTTCCCCGGGGGGGGGCTGCCTTTTTGATGCCTTGTAGGAGCTCTTCCCTTGGGTCAAACGGATTTGCGATAACCCTGTGACAAGCAAGGCTTTGTCTCCCTCATCAACGTCCCTCCAGGACGGTTTAGGTCACCTACGGACCAAGGGGCGGCAAAAGTTCAATGCAGGTCTCAGAGCGCTGAGATCCTGCATTGTATCAGCATGGCACAGCTCCGCCCTTCCCTACTACCCACATTTATAATGCGACTTGGTCCTTCTTTGTGTCCTGGTGTCAGTCCACACAGGTGGATCCGGTGTAAGCTTCAGCACCACAGGTGCCCAAGTTCCTTCAGGATGGCCTGGAGAAAGGTCTATCCCACAATACCCTCAGGAGACAGGTTGCGGCTTTGGCCACAGTCCTGGAGGGGGGAACTCCCGCTCCCTAGCACAGCACCCAGTCATTAGGAGGTTTCTTAGAGGGGCTGCCAATCTCAGGCCCCCTGTGGTGCACCAGTTTCCCACATGGGACCTTCCCACGGTGCTTCAGGCTCCCTTCGAGCCTTTGAGGACGGTGAGCCTTCAGGTTCCCACCTTTCTGTTCTCTACACATTGCTTGGGAAACTGATATCTTGCATAGGTATCGTTCCATGGGCTTGACTGCACGCACGCCTTCTCTAATGGTTCCTCCTTCCACATCAGCGGAGGCACAGGGGGGTTCCGGACATTACAGTGAGACTGACTTCCAGGGTGACCCGATCTCTTTACTGGTGGACCGCCTCCGCCTTGCGGAAAGGCTGTTTGTTCAGAGAACTGGACCGGATCACGATCACGAATGACGCCAGCTTGTACGGTTGGGGCGCTCACACCCATTCCCGAGTTGCCCAGGGACACTGGAGCTCCCAGGATTTGATGAACAATATAAATTGGTTGGAACTCCGGGCAATCCATCTCGCCCTTCGGGAGTTTGGCAACATAGTGGTGAGGTGGGACGTTTTGGTCCTGACGGACAATGTAGCCGCCAAAGCGCACATCAACCGCCAAGGGGGCACGCATTCCCAGAAGTTGATGCTGGAAGCTCAAGCGCTTTGCCTGTGGGTGGAGTCACACCTCCTATCTATTTTATTTTATTTATTTTATTTATTTTATTTTTATACCGCGCCTATCTCCCCGAAGGGACTCAGGGCGGTGCACAGGAGGTAAAAAAGCGAAAATACAAACAAATAAGTAAAAAGCAAACATATAATAAATAAGACTACGAACAATAAGATCTGATTAAATTAAAGTGTCCTGTGCTAAAAAATTCCCTAAAAATTCCCCGCAAATTAAAATCAATTTAGAACAATTTAAGACTCAGTCTGTGGAGATACTCTCGGGGGCTAGGCTAGGCCGGCTAGGTGAAAGAAATAGGTCTTCAAACATTGGCGGAAGAGGTGGAGGTCCGTGGTGGTCCGGAGTTCGGGGGGTAGGTCGTTCCAGAGGGCTGGGCCCGCAACAGAGAAAGCCCTTCCCCTGGGGGTCGCCAACCGGCATTGCCCGGCAGACGGCACCCGGAGAAGTCCCCCTCTATGCGAGCAAATCGGCCGAAGGGATGTATGGGGTAGGAGATGGTCTCACAAATAACTAGGCCCCGTGCCATGAAGCATTTTAAAGATGGTTATCAGCATTGTCAAGGAATTTGGGATTTATCTGCAGGATAAAATCATTCGGATTCGGAATGAGCTACCCTCCATCGACAGTGGTCCAATGGGATTGTCCGAAAGAATAAAAAAAAATAAAACAAAAAAAATAAAAATCGCCGCCCTGGGTCCTTTGTGGAGAAGGGCGGGATATAAATGTGATTAATATATATATATATAGGTGTTGAACAGGAGTGGCGAGAGGACCGACCCCTGGGGTACCCCACACATGAGGGGCCTCGAGGTCGACCTCTGGCCCCCCTGCCAACACCAATTGCGACCGACCGGAGAGGTAGGAAGAGAACCACTGTAAGACGGTGCCTCTCACCCCTAACCCCTCCAGTCAGTGCAATAGGATACCATGGTCGATGGTATCAAAAGCCGCTCAGAGGTCTAATAGGACCAGGATAGAGGAACAACCTCTATCTCGGGCCCTCCAGAGATCATCCACCAACGCGACCAATGCCGTCTCAGTGCTGTGCCCAGGTTAGAAGCCGGACTGGCGCGGATCCAGATAATCAATTTCCTCCAGGTGACGGGGGAACTGCTGTGCCACCACACTCTCTACAACCTTGCCAGAAAGTGAAGGTTGGAAACCGGACGATAATTTATTAACAATGCTGGGTCCAGGGAAGGCTTCTTGAGGAGGGGCCTCACCACCGCCTCTTTCAAGACGGTCGGCAGGGACCCCTCCCTCAAGGAAGCGTTCACAATTACCTGGAGCCAGCCTCGTGTAACCTCCCAGGATGCCAGTACAAGCCAGGAGGGACACGTGTCCAATAAACATGTGGTGGCCCTCAGTTGCCTCCGCAACCTGTCCATATCATCGGAAGTAACAAAGTCAAACTCCTCCCATAATGCTGTCTCAAGACCTGCCTCGGATAGTCCCTCTAGACTACTTTCCATGGGGGTCAACTCGTTCCGGATCTGAGCGATTTTATCCTGCAGATACTCTCCAAATTCCTCTGCTCTGCCCTGCAAAGGGGCTTCCCGCGGCCTCTGTTGAAGGAGGGAGCGGGTCACCCCAAACAGGGTGGCAGGGCGGTTATCTGCGGATGCGATAAGAGCGGCACAATAATTGCGTTTGGCCACTCTTATCGCCACTAGGTATGTCCTCAAATGGGATCTTACCTGTGTTTGGTCGGATTCGGACCGTGTGGATCTCCACTTGCTCTCTAGGTGTCTCTTGTGGCGTTTCATCACCCTCAGCTCCTCGGAGAACCAAGGGGCCTGGGTGGATCGACGCCGCGTGAGAGGCTGCAAGGGCGCGACTCGGTCCAAAGCCCCCGTGGCTGCACTATACCATGCGGCCACTAGGTCCTCAGTCGAGTCGCGGGTCAAGGTCGCAGGTAGTGGCCCAAGCTCCGTCTGGAACCTCTCTGGGTCCATCAGGCGCCTGCGGCGGAACCATCTTGGTATCTCTGGCTCCGCCTCCCTGCGGTGGGGTGTAGCGGTCGGGAAGTCAAGCCGGAGGAGAGAGTGATCAGACCATGACAGGGGTACAGTGGC
The DNA here is from genome assembly GCA_039707465.1 of Rhabdophis nuchalis. NCBI lineage: Eukaryota > Metazoa > Chordata > Lepidosauria > Squamata > Natricidae > Rhabdophis > Rhabdophis nuchalis. The sequence continues at coordinate 50,805,568 of CM077650.1, forward strand.
TAAATCCCCTACTCCTAGATCACTCATCCACTGGCCAGAGACAAAAACTAAATCCAGTGTGTGTCCTCCATCGTGAGTGGGGTCCTGAATTACTTGGTTCAGGTCCATGGCCGTCATGGAGGCCATGAACTCCCGGGCTGCCTCGGATGTCTCGCCTACTGATGGCAGGTTGAAATCCCCCATAACTAACAGTCTGGGGGTATCAACCGCCACCTCGGCGATCACCTCAAGGAGCTCGGGCAGGGCTGCTGATACGTAGCGGGGAGCCAGGGCGGATCACATCTCCAGTGCCTCAAACCTACAGGCAGATTGGTTGAGTCGCGAAACGGTGGACCAGGCGGAGTGGTGGCTCCACCCGGACTTATTTCAGGAACTGACTCACAGATTCAGCATGCCAACGATGGATCTATTCACTTCACGGACGAACACCCACCTGCCTCGGTTCTTCAGCAGGTTCCAGACTCCCTCTCAGTTTTTGATAGATTTTTTGAGAATCTCTCTTTCCCATCTCCCTTTATTTCTCTCTTTATTTTTGGCTAATTTCTTTTTTGGTTGCCCTTTTTTCTTCTCTGCTTTCTTTGTGCCTTTACCCCATTGAGTTTTATTTTCCATTTGTACCTTGTTAATTGCTTGTTCATTTACATTGATTGTCTGTTTCCCTTCTGTCTCCACTTTCAACAATTTTTCTGATTCCTTTTCTACCTCTTAGTTACCTTTTAATGTTGCTTGTGCACTTTTTAACATTTCCAACAACTCCTCTAACATCCCACCCTCCGTGATCAAATTTAATACACTTTTAATATTTGTATATTTTACCACAATTAATTTAGTCCTTCTTCTTAGTTCTCTTTGATATCAGATCCCAAGATAATCCAATCCTTTTCCAAAGTCCAAAAGTTCTATATTTTCTTCCAGTGTAAACAAAATAAAGTCAATTAAAAAAACGGACCACACTCTTCTTCTTTTCCTTTGTTCCAAGATAGTATTATGTCTCCTCTCTCCAGTAGGTGGCTTTTATTGTTCCTTTATGTAATCAGATCACTAATTTGTCAGGGCAGGGCTTGATGTTGCGACGACACAACATGCAATCCTGGAGCTCCAGGATTGCTGTTGATATCTCTGTTGCTGGATGGTCCTTTTGGACCTAAACTGTTCTGAAGGAATGGTGATAGAGAAGAGCATGTCCTGCTGATCTTAGGGACATCGCAAAGTCCCTGATGGATCCAGGAGAAAGCTCTTTCTGCCAGCTACAAGAGAAGCAGTCAAAATGGCTGCAGAAGGTCAGGACAAGCCTCTGAAACAGAAGCAGCACAGGAGAGACAGTGTGTCGAAATGGTGAGAAGATTTTTTATTATTAGAGAAGAGAAAACCCAAAAGACTTGGAGTTAAAATAAAATTGAAGACAGAAGAAAGTTAGCAGCAAATTAACCCTGGTTTAAAACTACGTGTTATCTTTTCTACTTTAATTTTGTGTTTTCTATGGATGGACTTCTTACAAATTTCTCTTACTTTTAAACTGGACTGGTCTTTTTTTTCCTTCTTCCTCTATACTTTTCCCATTTTTTGCATTCATGGATTAAAAATTTCTTGCCTCATAAGGATCAGATCGTAATCTTTAAACATCCCCCCCCCTTCTCTTCCCGCGTTCAGAGTTTACAAAGGAAGGCAAAAACAGAGGGAAAAGATGTAACACTGCCATGTAGAGGCTTGGCTACATGTGATATTATAAAGCTATAGGCTTTGTTTACTGAAAGGACCAGTGGAAAACTTTGGTGTATACAGGTGTTCCTTTGAAGGAAAGAGAAAGCTTTGAGCTGAAAAATTTCACTGAACTTGTTTGAAGCCTAGCAAAAGTCTTGGATGTTTTGGCAGTGTTTATAATCTGGAAAAATGGCGCAATATGAAGAAGAAAAGGAACCAACTTTGCAAAGAATTTGGTCAGAAATTCAAAAACTTTTAATAACCACAGAGAGAATTGAAAAGAGACTTGAAATTATAGATCAAAATACAGAAAGTACGGAGACAATGATGAAGTTTGAGGACAGAGCTCAAAAAACCACAGAGACTTATGAAAGTGATAAGAAAATTGTTGACACTGTTGACACTGACAGCAAACTGAGAGTGAAGGGAAATGACAAGTGTGAAATACAGAAAGGAGAGATCGATGAACTGGACCTTTATTTCAGATGTCAAAACATAGATGAAGAAAGGAGAGAAAATTTGGCAGAAATAATGAGCAATCTCGGCAGAAGCACTAATGATAACAAAAGTTTAGCTGATAAAAGGAGCAGACGAAGGGTTTTGAATCCTTATAAGACATGCAATGAACAGCAAGTTCTTAAGTGAAGTCCATATAAGACTTGTTAAGAAAACACTTAGAATACAGACTTTACAAATGGCAAGAGATATTTATAAAAGATAAATAATTCTATATAGAATAGAATATAAAGATGTAATATCATTGGATGGTTTCAGGATGATGCAATGAAATGCCATAATATAAATTTACTTCAAATTTAATATGTTTATGTTGAAAGGATGTAATAATAGCTAGGCTTAATGGATGTTTAATGATTATAACAATTTGTATACATGTATATTAGATGGATGATACTAATAATGGGAAAAATGGAATTGAAAATTACTAGAGAATGTTATAAATGCTAAAATAATAGAATGACTTAGAACAGGATATAAAAAAATAACTATTATTGGATATATTGAAGATCAAACAAAGGAAACATAATAACAATGTATACAAAGATATTTGACTGACAATATGTGAATTATGATAAAGTTCAAGCGATGACTATGGAAGGGATGCAGAAAGACCTTGCAACCAATCGACACACTGTATGTAGTTGAAGAGGTTTTTATGTTATATGTGTTGTGTGTTTGTGTTTGAATTTTTTTTTTTAAAAAAAGATCACTAATTTGTCAAATCTTGATGGTAGTTGAACCAAAAGTTCAAAGTCCATATTCCAATTTTCCTGAAATCCCCCCCCCCTTTTTTTTTTTAGCTTTAGGTTTTTCCAATTCCAAATTTATTAACAAAGCTCTTCTTGGTCTCAGTACTCTCTCACCAATAGCTTTCCCCTCCTTTCTTTCCGTATTCCGAGTGACGTTTAGCCTCTAGCTTAGCTCCGGAAAATTTTTAAGCTCCAAAATTTGTTTCTCTTACTCTTACATCAGCCAATCTTCCTTCGGATCAAACACTCCTTCTGCTTCTTCACACCTGTACAAATCTTGTTCCAGATGCCCCGTCTCCAGAGCAGTCATATGAAGATGGTTGCCACCCCCACCGCCAATCTCCAGAAAGCTTTGAATTGGACCTGCTGGGGAGCTTGCCTCGCCCCCCACAGGCATCTGAAACACCTCTCCTTGTGCCCCATCCCTTCAGGACGGTTCCAACGGGTTTTTGCATAGCTCGGCAGAGCTCGCTATTTCCCCAGCCGTTCTCTACGGGGCGCTCTGGGTCCTCCCCCAGGCCAGCTATTTCTAACGCCTTATCAGGCACGGGGCACTCCGGTTCCGGGTGGCATAACTGCACACTCTACGTGGAGTGCTGCAGCTTTGGCGGCCTGGTCATCCCAGGCCCCGTTTGAGGACATCTGTTGGGTGGCTGCTTGGGCTTCACCTACACCATTTATTAAGCACTATCGGCTGAATGCATATGCCTCCGCTGAAGCCTCCTTTGGTTGGAGGGTTTTGCAAAGGGTTTTGGAAGCCCAGCCTTCCCCTGCTTCTTAGTTCCCTCCCTTGGTAAGCAGCTTTGGCATCTCCCAATCCTGGACCCTTCCACAAGCTCCTACAGAGAATAGCAGTTGGTCTTACCTGAACTGTATTTCTCATAGGCTTCTGGAAGGGTCCACCCTAATGTAGGTTCTGTAGGTCTTAGGGGTAGTGTGTGTGGCTGGGGAGGCGGGTGCCTTTCCCTTTTGCCTTGTTTACAGGTTTTCCATGGAGCTGCGACCTTCGTTGAAAATGGAGACAGGCACAGGAAGCAGAGAGGCGTGGCTTGAAAATTAACTTAGTCTCTGGGCAGATTGGATGTGAGAATAACCCAATTCTGGATCCTTACACAAGCCTACGAGAAATACAGTTCAGGTAAGACCAACTGCTATTCCCAGATCTACTCCATTTTCAGTTTGCAACTCTATCAATTCTTCTATGCTTGAAATTGGTCTACATGCTTTTGCCAGGCCGTAAACAGTTTTGAACATTTTAGAAGTGGTGTCTAAACACTTTCCAGGTATCTTCTCCATTGCTTTTGTTATGGCATCCTGCTGCCCTTGTTTGACATTGTCTCTACAAATGGTGCGTGATTTTGATGTGAAATGTTCTCTCATTTTCTTCCGTAGAGACGCCTGCTGCACTCAATATTGAAATGCTTCCATTCTTTGGACACATGAATACCGCTCTCTGTTGCAAAGTCATGTTTCGCACAGTACTTGCAACCTAGTTTCTTGTTTGACACATCCAATCCCGGATACTTTTCTTGGAAGTTGCTGTACTGCTGCAATGTCCAACAGTCAGGGAGAATGATTTCAATTTCGGGTTCGAGTGACTCAATGCTTGGCTTGCTGCTTTCTCCGAGTTCAAGTTCAAGTGGTGGAAGTGGTGGTGCTTTGGATCATCCAAAGTCAATTCTGATGGTTGTTGTGACAGTTTTGGTTTCTTGGCCAAGAAACGGACCAAAAATGTGTTGCCTTTTCATCCTTGCTGGTAAAGGCTGCTACTGCAAAAGGAAGAGGAAAAAAAACTTTGTTAGCTGAGGACCAGTGATGGGAGCAATGCAAAAGCACACAAAATACAAAAACACAAGAAACTAGTTTTAACACAAAAGCAACACAACTGGCTTACACATAATGCAGAAGCAGCTGCACCTCACACAAAAGAGTCCCTGCAACAAGCAGGAAACTTGCAGAGCCACAAAGAGCTCAAAAAGCAACTTTCACACTTTACACAAAAACAACACAACTGACTCCCAACATTGTGCAACACACTCACAATGCAACATTGTGCAAGTCACACACAATGCAAAAGCAGCTGTACCTCACAGAAACTGGCCCCTGCAACAGACTTAGCAGATTTAACAAATGTAACAGATTAACAGGATTGGAAGGGACCTTGCAGGTCATCTAGTCCAACCCCCTGCCCAAGCAAAATTGCGAAAGCACACAAAATGTCCCCTGCAACAACAAGCAGGAAACTCACACCCACAGAGAACTCACAAAACCAACTATCATAAGCACAAAATGTCACATAAAGCTTGGTGTGATTTTGTGTAGTAAGTGTGAAACACTACAGAAACACAAAATCTCAGAAAGCTGTACAAAACTAAAAATATAAAAGCAGCTAAAACTTTATAAATTTTACATAGCTATTATTTCCTTAAAAAAATCTTTAAAAAATCCCAAGTAACCTTCTTTTTAAAAGTAAAAAAAAACCCACTTACTTTCCCAATTGAAGGCATATGTATCAAAAGCATTCTCAGTATTCAGAATAATAATTGCTAAATTCTACCTGTTCTGAACTACAGCAATTACACCAAAACTATATTCTCCAAATGTTGACAGTCCTTCATAGATTCCAGGTTTCCTCATAGCCCTCTAAACATTGGTAAAATGATAGTTCAAACATACAGTAGCAAAAATACGCATTCTTCAGATCATTTTGTAGTTGATGGAGAACTGGTAACTTTCCAGCTATGATACAACATTTTGAAGTCATTAAAGGTGTGTGGTATTCATTTTTGTTGTCATTTAGAAATGTATTTCCAAAGAATACAAGCACTTACAGAAGCCGAGTCTTCTAAACAACATTTAACATGTGCAGTAACTCTAATCTAAAGAAGGAGCCAAGTGACATGTTGCCATACTTTAGAAAACATGAGATTGTAGATTTGTCGGCAGTCCTCATGATTGTTCTTCTGTTTCCTTCACAGTTCCTCCTTCCCTGCCTCCCACAGTTGCTTCATTTGCTATCAGCCCAGCTGCCACTGTTACTGTTTCTGCCAACACTTCTCCTACAATGGTGTCCCAAATTGCCTCAAGGCCCATGCCCAAGGAGGAACTGGAGATGTTAACTCTGCGTTCTACACCTACACCACCCCTTTCCATTCTGGCCCCAAGGCCGAGACGGCAACCTCCTCCCCCACCCCGCTCTCCTTTCTTTCTGGTGAGTTCCTTGACTCGTACATGGTTTTTGGTGATGGTGGGGGGAGGGCTGGAACAGGATAATTGACAGGTTGTGGCAGCGAGGTGGTAAGAAGTTGAATACAATTCTATCTGCTTTCTCTGGCCTCCAAGGAAGCACTTGAAGAGAAGAGGAAGAAGCAGAAGAAGGAGCGCCTTGACCGGCTTTTCCGTCTCAATGAACAGCATTGCAACCTTGCGCCCATCTATGGTACTGAAGTGCTCCGCTTTTGCACCCTCTTTCCTCCTGTTCTGCCACCTGCACAGGAAAAGGAGGAGGAGGTGGTGGAGGCGAGTGAAGAACGAGCCATGGTAACCCAGAAAGTGGAACCAAAGGGCTCGAGAGGATCTGGATACACCCATTGCTACGCAGCACATGGTCAAAGGGGTGCTCAATATCTTGAGGCCTATTGGCAGTGGTCAGAAACCTTGGCCCAAGCAGTCCTGACACCCCAGCAAAGGATTGAGGAGCTGACAGACATTATAGAGAGGTAACATTTTCTTGCAGACATTTGGCTGTTTTTGAAATGGTGGTGCTAAAGGGGAGAAGCATGAAGAAATCCTTGATGTTTTTCAAAATATTTCTGTGAGTTCCAGTTTTAGTCAAATCTTCCTCTCTATTTTCTTGAGGTTTTTATGTATTTATTAGAGTTTGAACCCACATTGATTACTTTATAAGTAACTTAAGGTGGCAGACATACCTAGAGTCTCCTTCTTCTTCCTATTTTCCCCACAACAGCAACTCTTGTGAAGTGAGTTGGGCTGAGAGAGAGAGACTGGCTCAAAGTCACCCAGCCAGCTTTCATGCCTAAGGTGGGACTAGAGCTCATGTTCTCCTACTTTCTAGGCCAGCACCTTAACCACTACACCAAACTGGCTAGTGAATATGCATTCTTACATCTTCTTTACTGTCTGTTCATCTTTGCAGGTTTATTTTCATTATGCCTCCTGTGGAGGCTCCGGCTATCACCATGCACACCTCTCATCCTCCCCCAACACTCCTGCTTCAGCAGTCGGTCTTCAAGGAGACCTTGTGGCAAGAGCTCTCTCCCCATGCAAGTTGTCTGCATCGTATCATTTGCAACATGAGGACCCAGTTCCCAGACCTTCGCCTCATCCAGTATGACTGTGGTAGGTGGTGAAGAGTTTAGGGTCCACTTGACGCTGATCAGAAATAAGGGTCACGTGTTGGCCTGCTTATAAGGTCAAGCAAATTATTTCTGGGTTGGGAGATATATAATTGCCCATTGTCCAGTTACTCTCTCTGTTCTTTTTGTTTGTTTTCAGGGAAATTGCAGACTTTGGATATTCTACTACGGCAGCTTAAGGCCGGAGCCCACAGGGTCCTGATTTTCACCCAGATGACCCGCATGTTGGATGTGTTGGAACAATTCCTCAATTATCATGGGCACATCTATCTGCGATTGGATGGTAGCACTCGGGTAGAGCAGCGGCAGGTAAATGATAGCAGCTTGTGCCCTTTCTGAAATGCTAAGCAATTCCCTGCCCATCTCCCAAAAGCGATTCATGCTGCTTTCTTCCTACCTCATGTATTCATATAAACAATATATAAACACCACCCTTCTCCTGTGCGCTGCTTTGGGGAATCCAAAACATGGGTTAACATAGCCCTTTAGCCTAGAGACTGAGTTATTAAAACTGTAGACCACGCCTCCTCAGTCTGGGCATGCTCAGTTTTTTTAACTCAGTCCAGCCTAAAGGCTAGGAGGATTTTTCAAAGTTTAGTTGATTCCTGGAATTTTTTTACATTTCTTTTTCGTTTTTGACTGGGTTTGGATATTTCCTTGATCTTCTCGACGTGTGAGCGGCTGTAAGTTTTTTTCTGAGCCTTATTTCTCCCCGTTGCGGCTCCCGTGGCCAAGGGGGTAGTTTCTTTCCTTTATGGTTCTGCTTGCTCAGGCTGGTTCGCCACCTGTACATTGATTCCACTGTTGGAGGCAGGTTCGTCGGCTTCGTGATTGGACATTGCCTGGATATAGGGGTTGGCGTGACGGGGGGCTTGCGTCGCACGCAGCGATCGGGCGCCCCCCACCTCAGCCGCTGCCTTTCGGTGGGCTTTCCCTGTGCCGCTGCTTGGTTCCCTCGGGGAGCGCATCCTTTCGGGCGGTTTGTTGACGACGCGCGGCTCTCTGCAGAGTTTTCTTCTGTCGGCTCCGGGGCTTGGCGCGCGCTTCGGCGTGGCCATTTTGGATGCATGTTTGAATTTGGCGCCGTTCTTCACTGCCGGAGGCAACTATTGGCTGCTGGGTTTGCGCACCAGGCTCTGCTGCGCAGGCGCGGTTCCGGCTTTCCCGCCTGTGGTGCCTCATTGTCGCGCCTGCTATAGGAGTGGTTGGTTCGCTTCGCTCTTCCTTCGCTAAGCGTCTGTTTGGCCTCGCTTCGGCTGGCTGCTAATTCGATCAGGTTTATTTGCCTTTCCCATTGAGCCTTTTCAAATCTGCCTGCTTTGGCTATGGCTGAGCAATCTGCAGTTCGGGAGGGTGCTGGCCCCTCTTTCCCCCCTCCCCTCTCTTCCACCTCGAGGGTGAGTAGGGCTTCGGTCAGGGCCTCCTCCCAACCACTGCGTGCTGCGTCCGAAACGTGCTGAAAAAGGGAAAACGAGCTCTGCAGCTCGAGTGGTTCTTAGGGCCCCTCCAGTTCTTCTGCCTGAAGTGCCCCCCCCCCGGTTTTGCCCGTGGTTCCCCCTCAAGTGCGGGGGTGGTCCCCAGATATTTCTCTGGTGCAAACAAATCGGTCTGAGGGTGTGGATCCTGGGCTCCTAGTACCATCCGGGGGTTCTGAGGCCTGCTCAGGCCCCGGGCCTTCCAGATCTGCGGCTTCAGCCACCTTCACCGCCACAGCAGCGGGGCTTAGGGATGAAGAGGGATCGGGGGATACCCTCTCTCCTAGTATACGGAGTATGATTGCTACTGCTATTTCTCAGTGCATGGATGCAGAGTTGCAACGCAGGGCCCACCGGCCTATGTCTTCAGCCTTGTCCAGGGAACTTTCTGTTTCCCCTGCTGATCCCGCTTCTCCCCTTCAATCCATCTACAGCGAGGGGCTTGAATTGGTGGAGGAAGGGGAGTTACCTGAACATTACCATTCATGGCCCAGTGGGATGCCACGAGAGAGATCTTGTTTGGGAGGAATTTGACTCCGTCACTTCCGAGGATATGGACAGGTTACGTGGGCGACTGCGAGCCACCACATGTTTATTGGACCCGTGTCCCTCCTGGCTTGTACTGGCATCCTGGGAGGTGACACGAGGCTGGCTCCAGGAGGTGGCCAACGCTTCCTTGAGTGAGGGTGCCTTGCCTGCTCCCCTAAAAGAAGCGATGGTGAGGCCCCTCCTTAAGAAGCCCTCCTTGGATCCAGCTACTTTGAACAACTATCGTCCCGTCTCCAACCTTCCCTTTTTGGCGAAGGTTGTCGAGAGTGTGGTGGAACAACAGTTTCCCCGTCACCTGGAGGAAGTAGACTATCTAGATCCGCGCCAGTCCGGCTTCCGGCCCGGGCATAGCACCGAGACGGTATTGGTCGCGTTGGTTGATGATCTCTGGAGGGCCAGAGATGGGGGTTGTTCCTCCATCCTGGTCCTATTAGACCTCTCGGCGGCTTTCGATACCATCGACCATGGTATCCTATTGCATCGGCTGGGGGGGTTGGGGGTGGGAGGCACCGTTTTACGGTGGTTCTCCTCCTACCTCTCTGGCCGATCGCAATTTGTGTTGACAGGGGGGCAGAGGTCGACCGCGAGACCCCTCATATGTGGGGTTCCTCAGGGGTCGGTCCTCTCGCCTCTCCTGTTTAACACATATATGAAGCCGCTGGGTGAGATCATCTGTGGTTTTGGGGTAGAATACCATCTGTACGCTGACGACATCCAGCTGTACATTTCTACCCCAAACCACCCCAACGATGCCGTAGCGGTGATGTGCCAGTGCCTGGAAGCTGTACGGATCTGGATGGGAAGTAACGGACTCAAGCTCAACCCGACCAAGACCGAGTGGCTGTGGTTTCCGGCTGCCCGATTCAACCAGCTCACTCCATCGCTGGCCATAGGGGGCGAACATCTTGCCCCTGTGGATGGGGCGCGCAATTTGGGTGTCCTCCTGGATGCCCGGCTGTCCATGGAAGATCAAGTGACAGCCGTGGCCAGGAGGGCGTTTTACCAGGTTCGCCTGGTTCGCCAATTGCGCCCCCTATTGGATCGGGACGCCCTTCGCACAGTCACTCATGCTCTCGTGACATCCCGACTGGACTATTGTAACTCTCTCTACATGGGGCTGCCCCTGAGCTGCACCCGGAGGCTTCAGCTAGTCCAGAATGCAGCCGCGCGAGCAATTATGGGGACCGCAAGGTCTACCCATGTAACACCGCTCTTGCGCGAGCTGCACTGGCTGCCTGTCGTCTTCCGGGTGCGCTTCAAGGTGCTAATCATCATCTTTAAAGCGCTCCATGGCTCGGGACCTAGCTATCTGCAGGATCGGATCCTGCCTCATACATCCTCACGGCCGATTCGCTCCCACAGAGAGGGGCTTCTCCGGGTGCCGTCCACTAGACTGTGTCAGCGGGCGACACCCAGGGGAAGGGCGCTCTCTGTGGCGGGCCCGGCCCTCTGGAACGACCTTCCCCCCGACATCAGGACAACTACGGACCTCCGCTCCTTCCGTCTTAAATTAAAAACTTACTTTTTCCGTCTGGCCGGCCTGGGATAGCCTCCTTGCCTTGGGATTTTATAGAATAGGTTTTAGTTTAATTGGGATTTTAGCACAGGGTTTATTTAATTGGTTCTTAAATTTTGTTGGTATATTTATTGTTGTTTGTTATTTATTGCTTTTATGCTACCTGTGCACCGCCCCGAGTCCCCATGGGGAGAGGGGGCGGTCTAGAAATAATAAATTTCATTTCAATAAATTTCATTTCATTTCATGAGCTTTCTGATGACGAAGGGTTGGACCAGGGGTCTGCTCTTCATTCGGGCCTATTCAGCCCGGCCTTGTTCAAATCCTTGCTTTTCAAGGCTAAGGCCACCACGAATATGGGCGGGGCCTCTACTCAGGCTAGCACCGATATAGGGTTAGAGGCTACGGACCGCCTGTTTGCAGAGCAGGTCAGGGAACAGGATTTGATCCCCTGCCCCAAATTGTTCATGGATATTGTTCAAAAACAATGGGAGCAACCTACTGCGGTTTCCCCTCCCAGTAACGGGGCCATGACGGCCATGGACCTGACCCAGGTAGTTTTAGGCCCCACTCACGAGGGAGGACACACCCTGGACTTAATCTTCGTCTCGGGACAGTGGAGGAGTGATCTGGGAATAGGGGATTTAGTCATCTCACCTTTGTCATGGACAGATCACGCTCTCCTTCGGCTGGACTTTCCAATCGCTACACCCCACCGCGGGGAGGCGGAACCAGAGATTTCCAGATGGTTCCGCCCCAGGCTCCTTGTGGACCCCGAAAGGTTCCAGAGGGAGCTTGGGCCAATACCTGCGGCCTCTCATGCGGCGCCGAATCACCCAGGCTCCTTGGTTCACCGAGGAGCTGAGGGAGATGAAGCCGCAAGAGACGCCTAGAGAGCAGATGGAGATCTTCTCGCTCCGAAGCCGACCGAACACTAGTGAGAGCCCATATTAGGACTTACTTAGTGGTGATAAGAGTGGCCAAATGTGAGTATTGTGCCACGCTTATTGCATCCGCAGATAACTGCCCTGCCGCCCTGTTTGGGGTGACCCGCTCCCTCCTTCACCAGAGGCCGCGGGAAGCCCCTCTACAGAGTCGAGCAGAGGAATTTGGTATATATCTGCAGGAGAAAATCACTCAGATTCGGAACGAGTTGCCCTCCATTGAGAGTGGTCCGGTCGGATTGTCCGAGACTGCTCTTGAGACACCATCTTGGGAGGAGTTTGACTTTGTCACTACCGAGGATATGGACAGGTTGTCAAGGAGACTTAAGGCCACCACATGTTTATTGGACCTGTGTCCCTCCTGGCTTGTACTGGCATCCTGGGAGGTGACACGAGGCTGTCTTCAGGATATTGTGAATGCTTCTCTGAGTGAGGGGTCCTTGCCTGCCGTCTTGAAAGAGGCGGTAGTGAGGCCCCTCCTCAAGAAGCCTTCCCTGGACCCAGCATTGTTGGAAAATTATCGTCCGGTCTCCAACCTTCACTTTTTAGCGAAGGTTGTAGAGAGTGTGGTGGCCCAACAGTTTCCGCGACACCTGGAGGAAATTGATTATCTAGACCCGCACCAGTCCGGCTTCCAACCCGGTCACAGCACCGAGACGGCATTGGTCGCGTTGGTGGATGATCTCTGGAGGGCGTGGGATAGGGGATGTTCCTCTATCCTAGTCCTATTAGACCTCTCAGCGGCTTTTGATACTATCGACCATGGTATCCTGTTGCACCGACTGGGGGGGTTGGGGCTGGGAGGCACCGTACTGCGGTGGTTCTCATCCTACCTCTCTGGTCGGTCGCAATGTGTGTTGGCAGGGGGGCAGAGGTCGGCCTCGAGACCCCTCTTATGTGGGGTTCCTCAGGGGTCGGTCCTCTCGCGCCTCCTGTTCAACACCTATATGAAGCCGCTGGGCGAGATCATCCGTGGTTTTGGGGTGGGATATCATCTGTACGCTGATGACACTCAGTTGTACATATCCACCCCAGACCACCCCAACGATGCCGCCGAGGTGTTGTCCCGGTGTTTGGAGGCTGTACGGATCTGGATGGGTAGTAACAAACTCAAGCTCAACCCGTCCAAGACTGAGTGGCTATGGTTCAGCCAGGTAATTCCAACCGGTTCAGCCAGGTAATTCCAACTCTGGCCATTGGGGGCGAAACACTGGTCCCCGTGGAGAGGGCGCGCAATTTGAGTGTCCTCCTGGATTCCCGGCTGTCCATGGAGGACCATGTGACGGCCGTGGCCAGGGGGGCGTTTCACCAGGTACACCTGATGCGCCAATTGCGCCCCTTACTGGACCGGGCTGCCCTTCGCACAGTCACTCAGGCACTCGTGACATTCCGACTTGACTACTGTAACGCTCTCTACGTGGGGCTTCACTTGAGGTGCACTCGAAGGCTACAGCTAGTCCAGAATGCGGCCGTGCGGGTGATTATGGGAGCCTCTAGGCAGTCCCACATAACACCTCTCCTGCGCGAGATGCACTGGCTGCCTGTGGCCTTTTGGGTGCGCTTCAAGGTTCTGACGACCATCTTCAAAGCGCTCCATGGCTCGGGGCCTAGTTATATGCGAGACCGTCTTCTGCCCCATACATCCCTTCGACCGATCCGCTCCCACAGAGAGGGCTTTCTCAGGGTGCCGTCGGCCGGGCAATGCCGTTTGGCGACACCCAGGGGAAGGGCCTTCTCTGTGGCGGGCCCTACCCTCTGGAACGACTTGCCCCCCGAACTACGCACCATCTCAGACCTCCGCCTCTTCCGCCAGCGTCTTAAAACGCACCTTTTCCAACAAGCCGGCCTAGCATAACCTACCGTTTTGACTGTTTTAGATAGACTTTAATTTGGGGGGTTTTATACGATTTTAGCACAGGGCATGGATATAATCGCTTTTAAAAATTTTATATTTTTGTTATATTTGTATTGTTTTTTAAATTTCCTGTGTGCCGCCCTGGGTCCTTTTTGGAGAAGGTACGGGGTATAAATTTGAATAAAATAAAAATAAAATAAACTAACCACATTTACGAAGCCACTTGGCGCGTGTTTTGCACTTGGTGCCGCACAACCGACGTGGACCCATTGCGGGCGACCATACCACAGGTTCTGGATTTCCTACAGATGGGTCTGGACAATGGGCTTGGGCCCAACACGCTTCGTCGGCAGATGGCAGCTCTGTCCACGGTGGTGGCCTGTGGCCGTTCTCGTTCCCTGGCTCGCCATCCCAGGATATGTTCCTTTCTCAAGGGCGCTACCAACATCAACCCGCCTGTCGTGCACCGTTACCCCACTTGGGATCTGTCGTTCGTGCTCCAGGCCCTCACCTCGCCGCCATTTGAACCTATTCAGACTATCAGCCTTCGTCTGTTGACCTTGAAGACGGCGTTTTTGGTGGTGATCACTTAAGCACGACGTGTGTCTGAGTTAGCCGCATTGTCGGTTAGGGAGGATCTCTGTATCTTTCACCCGAACAGAGTCGTCCTCCGTCTTGACCCGGCCTTCCTTCTGAAGATTAACTCCCTGTTTCATAGAGCGCAGGAGTTGGTTTTGCCGGATTTCTGTCCGCACCCATCCTGTCCACAAGAACGACAATGGCATCATTTGGACGTCCGCAGGGTGCTCCGGCGTTATATTAAGCGAACTGCTTCCTTTCGTCGCTCGTAGGCCCTCTTTGTGTCGTTCCAACCTGCGTCCATGGGACTGAAGGTGTCTTCCAACACAAGAGGGCATTGGTTGAAGGCCTGCATTGCCCTCGCTTATGACAGCCGTTCTCGCCCGGTTCCCAGAAGGATTGTACCTCACTCCACCAGAAGTGCTGCCACGTCAGCGGCCTGGGCGACTCAGGCGTCTGTAGAGGACATTTGTAAAGCTGCGACTTGGTCGTCCCCGGCGCCGTTTATACGCCATTACCGGATTGACTCTTATGCCTCAGCTGAGGCAGCCTTTGGGCGAAGAGTGCTTCAGAGAGTTGTGACTGCAGCTCCTGACCAGCCTCGCTCCCGCCCCTAAAGGTTTACTGCTTTGGCATGTCCCATGCTTTGGATTCCCCAAAGCAGCCCACAGGAGAACGACTGTTGACTTACCTGAACGGTCCTTCTATGTGCGCTGCGAAGGGGAATCCAACCCCGCCCGTTCAGCTTCGGCTGTTCAGGATCTTTTTTTTTTTTTTTATTGAAAAAGTTTTATTCAAACAAATTTCCCCCCTTTTTACCCCCCGGCATATAATATAAATCACATACAAATAATATACCCCCTCCCCTCCCCCCCGTCTTAAAATAAATTTCTCATTCAGATATTGTATCCCCTCACCTCCCAACAATCATAATATAAATTTCTCTTAAAGTAACAATATCCCATTAACCCCATCTTCTAAATTAATTGAACATATATAAATCATAATATAAATTTCTCTTAGAGTAACCGTATCCCATTAATCCCATCTTCTATATTAGTTATACATATATATTTCCCCACCCTCCACCCTAACCCTCCCCCACCTCCCATTCAAACCCACCCCCCTGACTTCCGCTATACACCACTCTAATAATTCCAAACATCCCATATAATATTTGCTCTGTTCACATTGTATCCCTTGCTTATCACCCTATCAATCTAAACATTCTTACCTAAAGGCTACATAATACTTCCTAGTCTGGTATTTATTCTGTATATAATCAATCCATTTTGCCCATTCCTGTATATAATTCTCCTGTTTCTGATCTTTTAAGAAAGCTGAAATTTTTGCCATTTCCACAAACCCCGCCACTTTCTGAATCCATTGATCAATTGTCGGTAAAAAATCTTTTTTCCAGTGCTGAGCAATCAACAACCTAGCTGCTGTAACCATATACAAAACCAATTTTGTTTCCCCTTTTGTAAAATCCTTAGTTATACCCAGTAAAAACATTTGCGGAATAAATTGTAATCTTTTCTTAAATACATTTTGCATAACCCACCATATTTTTATCCAAAAAGCTTTAACCTTATTGCAAGTCCACCATACATGAAAAAAAGTAGCATCTAAACACCCGCATCTCCAACATTTTGGTTGAACATTTAGGTACATACATGATAATTTCTTAGGATCTAAATACCATCTGTAAAA
Organism: Rhabdophis nuchalis; assembly: GCA_039707465.1. Taxonomy (NCBI): domain Eukaryota; kingdom Metazoa; phylum Chordata; class Lepidosauria; order Squamata; family Natricidae; genus Rhabdophis; species Rhabdophis nuchalis. The sequence continues at coordinate 50,821,544 of CM077650.1, forward strand.
CATTTTATAAAAATTCTCCCTTACATTCTGTGACTGCGTAAATTTAACATTCTGAACCCATATTTTTTCCCACGTATCCATCATAACCGGTTCGTCAAAGTTCTGAGCCCATTTAATCATACAATCCTTCACCAATTCACTTTCTGAGTCTCTTTCTAACAATACATTATATATTCTTTTAACATGTTTGGGGCCAGTCTCTTTTATCTGCTTGATCAGTTCCACTTCTTTATCCATGAAGCCAACCCTGCGATCTTCTTTCCATCTCTTCTGTAACTGTATATACTGTAACCAATTTAGAATAATTCCTTCTTCCAACAGTTGTTCCAAAGTTTTCAACTGCCATTCGTCCCCATCAGCAATAAGCACGTCTTTATATAAACACCCCCTGAGTGACTTAGTATTTGTAATCCACATGGTGTCTGCAAGATCCAACCAAAGCGGTATTTTATAATCCCAATTAGGCCGGTGCTTCTTCCATATTCTCATCAAAGCACTTCGAAGAACATGATTGTTAAATGCTTTATCCACCTTATCTTCATAAAAAAGATATGCGTGCCATCCCAGAACAAGATCATGACCTTCTATATTCAATAGTTCAGTTTTTGTTTTCCCAAACCAATCTGCTACATACGTCAATGCCGCAGCATCATAATACAGTCGAAGGTTTGGGAGTCTAAGGCCACCTCTTTCACGAGTATCTTGCATAATCTTCATCTTTACTCTCGGTTTTTTCTCCTTCCAAACAAATTTATTTAATGTTGCTTGCCATTCTAACAAGATTTTATCTGATTTAAGCACCGGTATCATCTGGAATAAGAAAATGAATCTAGGTAGAATGTTCATTTTGATTGCTGAAATCCTTCCAAGCAAAGATAGATGTAGCTTTTTCCATACTTGAAGATCTTTCTGTATCTTTTGCCACAACACTTCATAATTATTTGGAATAAGTTTTATATTTGATTCTGTGATTTGTATTCCTAAATATTTGACCTTAGAAACTATTTCGAAACCTGCCAAACTTGCAAGTCTCTTTCTTTGAGTCTCTGACATATTTTTAACCATCATTTTCGTTTTATTTTGGTTCAGTCTAAACCCAGACACCATGCCAAATTCTGCTATAATATTTTTCATCTGGATTATTGAATTCAAAGGATGTGAAAGGGTAACAACCAGATCATTGGCAAATGCCCTAGTTCTGTATTCCTTTTGCCTAATAATTATGCCACTTAAGGAGTTTGAGTCCCGAATTGTCCCTGACTTATTCTGTATATTATCCTGTAAATATAACTTAGCGTAATAGTCCACAAATGATTTTTTAATCAAATCTTGTTGATATACCATTTTCCCTCCATACTCAATTCTATCAATAATTCTATTATTCGTGTTCTTTCTCAAGGTGTAGGCCAACCACCTACCAGGTTTGTTAGCATTAGCAAAGGTGTTATGTTTGGCAAATTGTAAGTTGGTTGCTGTTTGTTCTGATATAAGCATTTGAAATTGATCTTTCAACAGCTTTATCGCCATCTGAAGTGCCGCATCTTTTGGAGTTGCTATAAGTAACTGCTCCTTTTTTATTTCATCTTCCAATTCCATTCTCTTTTTCTGTCTGCTTTGTTTATGTTTAAAATTCATATGTATCAGGACCCCGCGCATATAAGCTTTACTTGCATCCCAAACTGTTTCAATAGGAGTACCTTTATTCATATTAAAACTAAAAAATTCCTTCATGTGTTTTTTAAGTTCATCAACATTTTTTTCATATCTAAATAAATTTTCATTTACTCTCCATGACCTTCTTGACCTCTTCCCTAGCTCAATCTCTAACCACACCGGGCTGTGATCAGTTAATGTCCTGGAAAATATCTTGGTTTTCTTAGCTTTAGGAAGTAAATCCGATGTTAGCAAAAAAAAATCAATCCTTGAGAAAGATTTATGCCTATCTGAATAAAAAGAAAAGTCCATCTCGTTTGGATGTTGTATCCTCCAAACATCTTTTAGTTCCAAGTCATCTTGTAAATCAAAAAAAACCTGTGGTAATTTGGTAGTAAATTTAGTCATTGTTCTCTTATCTACCCTTGGGGAAATCACTCCATTCCAATCTCCCATAATTAAAATACTCTTAAAATTCCAATCCAAAATTTTTAAGTGAAGCATCTTATAAAAGCTTTCTTGTTGTTGATTAGGTGCATATATTCCTACCACCAAAATAGGACCAGAATCTGTATCAAGTTCAATTGCTATAGGGGGAGGGAAAAAAAGGTAAAAACTCATTTCCCCATTTTGAACTTCTTGAGGCTAGAGGGAGGAGCTCCTGGCTGTGTGGAGGGGGAGGAAAAAAAGGTAAAAACTCATTTCCCCATTTTGAACTTCTTGAGGCTAGAGGGAGGAGCTTCTGGCTGTGTGGAGGGGGAGGAAAAAAAGGTAAAAAATCATTTCCCCATTTTGAACTTCTTGAGGCTAGAGGGAGGAGCTCCTGGCTGTGTGGAGGGGGAGGGGAAAAAAGGTAAAAACTCATTTCCCCATTTTGAACTTCTTGAGGCTAGAGGGAGGAGCTTCTGGCTGTGTGGAGGGGGAGGGGAAAAAAAGGTAAAACTCATTTCCCCATTTTGAACTTCTTGAGGCTAGAGGGAGGAGCTTCTGGCTGTGTGGAGGGGGAGAAAAAAAAGGTAAAACTTATCTCCCCATTTTGAACTTCTTGAGACTAGAGGGAGGAGCTTCTGGCCAAGAGAGAGGGGAGGCCAAGAAACACAGAGGTCTAACGTATCTATAAAGCAAAAATAGAAATAATACATTCTAGATTTGTACCCTTAAGACTGTGATTGTATTTTATTTAAAAATGACTGGCTTAGTTCAATGTAATAACTGTTTTGCACCTGTCTTCCGCAGTACCCTTTTCAAATTTGGATACTGTCCCCCTTGCAGACAAATTAATAGATTACATAGACACATCACATATCTTGAATCTGTAATTTGTGCTCTCCAGGCAGAAATTAAGTGTCCAATTCGGCCATTCCACCCAGTGGAGATGCCACACTACCAGCCTCCTCTACCGCAAAGATCCCACAGAAGAAGAGCAGCCTGGACAACTGTGGGATCTGGCAGGGTGAGAGCTGTGACCCACAAACACAAAACTTTTGCTGTGTCCCAGCATAACAGATATAGCGCCCTTGCTGATCTTAATGGGGACACTAAAGTGACAGGTCAAGGTAATAATGACGACTCAAATAAGCAGGGGATTGTGGTCCAAAGTGAAGAACCTACTTCAGAAATGCAAAAGTGTGAACCAGGGATCATGCATCAGTCACACAACAAGAGCAAGGTACCCAAAAAGAGAAGTCACCTCCTGATTGGTGACTCAATCGTAAGGGATGTAAACCTAGGTAAGGATATGGAGGTTTTGAAAGAGGTCAGATGTTTGCCGGGTGCTACAGCCAGCAGAGACAAGAGGCGTATTCTTAAGATAGTCAAGAATGCAAGTAAGGACTGTGAAGTTGATGCTATTATACATCTTGGCACAAATGATCTGTCCCAAAAAGATGTAGCTTCTGTGCAGAATGATTTCCAGAGTTTGGGGTACGAACTTAGTAGTACAGGTTGTAGGCTTATCTTCTCAGAGGTTATACCAGTATACAAGGAACAAAAAGGAAAGGGCCAGCACATAGCAGAGTTTAATGTGTGGCTAAAGGAGTGGTGTAAAAAGGAAGGCTTTGGTCTTATTAGTCATGATGCCTGCAGCTGGTCCAATGATAAACTGTACAAAAGAGATGGTTTGCACCCATCCAAGAAAGGGACTGAGTTACTTGGCATTAAATTCACAGATTTCCTGGCTAAACATTTAAACTGAATAGTGGGGACAGAGAACCAATAGATAAAGAACACTTCTGTCCCCAGCAAACTAAAATTCATAGGGTTATCAGTGCATGTAACATAGATAATTGTGCGGGTAATATTATCAACACTGCTGTCAAGCAAAACCAAACAATTAACAGTGAGTGCCATACCATGTACATGAACCATACAAGTGGCAAAGAAATAGGGGCAAAGAGAACCATAGTCCGAAACACAGGTTTCGTAGACAGTAAACACAGGGTCAATCAGAATGGACTCAAATGTCTATACACCAATGCACAGAGTATGAGGAATAAACAGGGTGAATTAGAAATTCAAGTAAATGAGGGCAGATACGACATTGTTGCCATTACAGAAACTTGGTGGGATGAAACCCACAAATGGAACATACAGCTAGAAGGATTTAAATTATTTAAAAGAAATAGACCAAATAAAAGAGGAGGTGGAGTTGCACTATATATAAGAAATAATTACATCTCTACAGAAATAGAGCACAACAATGATGAGAACTATCTTGAATGTATTTGGGTCATTATTAAAGGTTGAGGGGGGAATGATATTGTCATAGGTCTATACTACAGGCCACCCAACCAAGCAGAGGAAGTGGATGAACTTTTTGCTAACCAGCTAACTAAGGTATGTAGGAAGCACACTACAATAGTAATGGGAGATTTTAACTACCCTGACATCAATTGGGAAACAAACTCTGCACCAAGTGGAAGATCCAACAGGTTCCTAACAAACCTAGCAGACAACTTTGTTTCCCAAAAGGTAGAGAAGGGAACAAGGGGATCAGCAATATTGGACTTAATTCTCACTAACAGAGAGGAAATGATAGAAGGTGTAGAAGCTACAGGAACTTTGGGGGCAAGCGATCATGAAATACTGGAATTCAACATTATGCAAACAAAAGTAGTTGAACAAAGTCAAACTAGAGTCTTAGACTTTAAGAGAGCTAATTTCAATAAACTCAGAGAGAGCTTGTGAAGGATTCCATGGATGAGAATCCTCAAGGGGAAAACAACTCAAGAAGCTTGGGAAATTTTGAAAAATGAGATTATAAAAGCCCAGTCCAGCGCAATACCAATGAAGAAGAAAAATAACAGTTCCCAAAAGAAACCAGCATGGCTGCATAAAGAACTCTCTGACAAATTGAAAGACAAAAAGGATAAATATAAAAAGTGGAAAAAGGGGGACATAACTAAGGCAAAATATCAGCAAATAGCCCGAGCCTGTAAAGATGAAGTGAGGAAAGCTAAGGCTCGCAATGAAGAAAGGCTTGCCAAAAAAGTAAAAAATAATAAAAAAAGCTTCTTCCAGCATGTTAAAAACAAGAAAAAAGTTAAGGAAACAATTGGTCCACTGCTGGGAGAAAATGGCAAGAAGATGATAAGCAACAGGGAGAAAGCAGAACTATTTAACTCTTTTTTTGCATCTGTCTTTACACAAAGGGATAAATCAGTCCAACCAATCAAAAACAGCACCACAAAAATCAGATTAGGAACACAAGTTGAAATAGGGAAGAAAATGGTAAGTGAGCATCTGTCTGCCCTGGACGAGTTCAAATCACCAGGACCGGATGGATTACACCCCAGGGTTCTGAAGGAACTGGCAGACGAGATCTCAGAACCACTGAACTATATCTTTCAGAGATCCTGGAGCACCGGGGAACTGCCAGAAGACTGGAAAAGAGCTGATGTGGTTCCCATCTTCAAAAAAGGAAAAAAAACAGATCCAGGAAACTATAGACCCATCAGCCTGACCTCAATACCAGGAAAGATTCTGGAAAAGATAATTAAACAACAAATAAGTGAACACCTAGAAGCAAACAAAGTAATAGCCAAAAGCCAACATGGGTTTGTCAAAAACAGATCATGCCAGACGAACTTAATTGCATTCTTTGACAAAGTGACAAAATCAGTGGACCAGAGGAATGCTGTTGATATAACTTACCTGGACTTCAGTAAGGCATTTGATAAAGTAGACCATAACCTACTATTAGATAAAGTAGAAAATTGTGGGTTAGACAGCACCACCAGCAAATGGATTCGCAACTGGCTGACCAACCGCACTCAACGTGTAGTCCTCAATGGAACTGCATCTACATGGAAGGAAGTATGCAGTGGAGTCCCCCAAGGCTCTGTTTTAGGCCCAGTACTCTTTAACATCTTCATCAACGATTTGGATGAGGGAATAAATGGGGAACTCATCAAATTTGCAGACGACACCAAGCTGGCAAGAATAGCCAACACTCCAGAAGATAGGCTTAAGATACAGAAGGATCTAGACAAACTTGAACATTGGGCACTATGCAATAAAATGAAATTCAATTGTGAAAAAAGTAAGGTCCTACATATAGGCAAGAAAAACAAAATGCACAAGTACAGTATAGGTGGTACTTTGCTCAATAGTAGCAACTGTGAGAGGGATCTAGGAATCCTAGTGGACAACCATTTGAATATGAGCCAGCAGTGTGCAGCAGCTGCCAAAAAAGCCAACACAGTTCTAGGCTGCATAAACAGAGGGATAGAATCTAGATCACGTGAAGTGTTAATGCCACTGTATAGTGCCTTGGTAAGGCCACACTTGGAATACTGCATACAGTTTTGGTCGCCACGATGTAGAAAAGACATGGAGACTCTGGAAAGAGTGCAGAGAAGAGCAACCAAGATGATTAGGGAACTGGAGACTAAAACATATGAAGAACGGCTGCAGGAGCTGGGTATGTCTAGTTTGATAAAGAGAAGGACCAGGGGAGACATGATAGCAGTGTTCCGATATCTCAGAGGGTGCCACAAAGAAGAGGGAGCCAAACTATTCTCCAAGGCACCTGGGGGCAGGACAAGAAGCAATGGGTGGAAACTGATCAAGGAGAGAAGCAACTTGGAACTAAGGAGAAATTTCCAGACAGTTAGAACAATTAACCTCTGGAACAGCTTGCCTCCAGAAGTTGTGAATGCCCCAACCCTGGAAGCCTTTAAAAAGATGTTAGATAGCCATTTGTCTGAAATGGTATAGGGTTCCTGCCCACGCAGGGGGTTGGACTAGAAGACCTACAAGGTCCCTTCCAACTCTGCTATTGTATTGTATTGTATTGTAAAATACAAAATAGCAATAAAAATATTTTTAAAATATCTACCACTATCATCCGCCTCTATAATTTTAGCTGAAAATCTTTTATTTATATATATCACCACTCCATTTTTCTTTACCAAATTAGAGGCTGCAAAAAATGTTCCCAATCTTGGATTCGCTAAATACTTCTGATCTTGCAGCCTAATGTGAGTTTCTTGAAGGCAAACAACATCATTATTAAATTGCTTCAAATAATAAAATATTTTTTTCCTTTTTTGTGGAGAATTCAGTCCATTCACATTCCAAGATAATAATTTAAACATCTTTTGGCCTAGTCTGAAGCGTTGAGAGCATTTGCTGAAGATCTCTCTCCACAAGACTAATCTTCGGCCTTGCTCCTCCCATAGCTTCAATTTGCTTCTTGCCTTTGTCACTCTTAACACATTGTACTTGGGGCTTCCCCTGCTTCTGAGATTCTTGCATTTGTCTAGTCGTAGATCTAGTAACACGTTGTTCCACTGGCTTAAGTAATGGCATTTCAATGAGGGTCTTGGACGGTTCCTCCAAGGAAGAACTTAAAAGAAATCCTGAAGAATCCACTTGAAATCCACCTGCAGCACCCTGGGCTTCCTTCTCTTTTTGCGTCTGCTTTATCTGTTCTTCTGTCTCTTTCTCAAACAGCCTCTGCTCTAAAACATCCAAATCTGCTGGTGTTGGTGTAGATGTACGTGGGGGCGTTGCACTTGCCTCCAGTATTTCATAATAGAAATCTCTTGCCTTGTCTATAGTATTCAAACGATACCTCACCCCTTCATATCTGAATATAACACCCATTGGAGCATCCCACCTATACTGTATCTCTCTTTTCTTCAGCTCCGCTACCAAAAATCCAAAATCCCTTCTAAACTTTAACATCGCTGGTGGTAGTTCCTTGAAAACACCAATCAAATTCCCATCTATATGAAGAGAAGAGTAAAAAGACTTCTGCAAAATATCATTTCTGAAGTTTCTCTCAGTAAAATATATCACAACATCTCTTGGTAATTGCCTTTGTAATGCTATGCGTGAATTTGCTCTGTAGATTTTATCAATTTTATCAGAAATCACGTCAGGATCATCCACTTTTAATAACGTAGTCAAAGCATCGGGACAAACTTTTCTTAAATTCTCTCCAGGGTTTTCTCTTAAACCTCTCAGTCTAATGGCGTACTCCATAGACCTAAATTGTATCATAATAATCTCATTATCCAACCTGTGCATATTCCCCTCCATTTCCACAAATTTCAGATCCGTTTCTTTCGTTTTAGTTTCCAAATCCAAAGCCAGTTGCTCAACCTTGCTATCCACCTTAAGAACAACTTCTGACAGCCCTGTGGCTATTGCTTGCATATTTTTATCAAGCTGATCATGCTTTTTTATGGTATCCTGGACCATTTCTTTAACCTCATTAATTTCTTTACCTAGAAAAGCAATTTCTTTACCAATAAAGTTCTTCAAATCCTGGAGGTTTATTGCAGCGTCTGGGGGAGCCCCCCTTTGTTCCGTTGCCATGCTTAACAAAAAAAAACAAAAAACACTTCTTCCCAGCTTTCTCACAAAATACTCTTCCAAGTAGATCAGATTATATATTAGCTAACTTCAAAGTTGTTTCAGCCGTTCCACCTTAACTGTCAATCAGGATTGGATACAAGCCAAAATACACAAAACAACTAGCTTTCGTTTCCTTTCATCTGGTAATTAACGCCATCTTGATTCCTTTGTTCTAAAAGCTATGTCTTAAATCTGCTGTTATCTAGTAAGTTCACAGACTTTAATTACTTGCGTTTAAGATGATTAGCCAAGAAGTTTTCTTTGAAGTATGAAGTTCGTTTGGAATGTGGATTGAAAGTTGAGAACAGTTGCCTTGCTTCGCTAATTAGCGAAGTCTCCTCACACGCCCGGAGCGAATAGCAGCCTGAAGGGGGGGGTCCCACCTTGCTCGCTCCCCAGAGGAAAATAAACCTTCTGAGGGCTTCGCAAGTGGACTCTACCCAGACAACACAAGCTCTCCCACAAGCTCCTTAGGAGCTTGGAGTTTCCGAGACGTTTTGATGATATAAAAAACGCCTCAACAGGCGTGTGGGATGGCAGGCTTGAAAAAAACCTGCCGACAGCAACTGCAGCTCAGCCGGAAGTAGGATCTTGACTTGTTCCTTAACTTGTGTGTGTGTGACTTTTTATTTATTTTATTTATTAATCGTATTTATAAGCCGCACCCATCTCACCACATAGGGACTCGGGGCGGCGCACAGGGAATATAAAATATAGATATACATATATACAAAAATATAAGCATTCTTAAAACTGAATTAAATTAAACCCACCCTGTGCTAAAACCCATATTAAAACCCCTGAATTAAAACTTTGGTCAACTAAAAGCAGTACAGTGTCAAGTAAAATCATGCCAGGCCGGCTTGTTGGAAGAAGTGCCTTTTTAACCGCTGTCGAAACAGGCGGAGGTCCGAGATGACACGGAGTTCGGGAGGTAGAGCATTCCAGAGGGTTGGGCCCATCACAGAGAAGGCTCTTCCCCTGGGCGTCGCCAACCGGCATTGCCCGGTTGACGGCACCCGGAGCAGACCCTCTCTGTGAGAGCATATTGGTCGTAGGGACGTATGGGGCAGCAGAATTTTCATCGGACTTGTCCTTTTTCCGATCGGATTTCGGCACTCGTGGACGGCTTTCCTTCGTGCAAAAACTGAGCATGCCCAGACTGAGGAGGCGTGGTCTACAGTTTTAATAACTCAGTCTCTAGGCTAAAGGGCTATGTTAACCCATGCTTTGGATTCCCCTTCGCAGCACACATAGAAGGACCGTTCAGGTAAGTCAACGGTCGGTCTCACAGAAGTGTTTGACTTGCATGCAAAGATTAAGAACAAGCACAGTCTCCTAAGTGACCCTGTGGGAGGAGTCATTGATGGGTTATTCTCAGACCCCATTTGCCTTGAGACTGAGATTAAAATTGATGCCACTCCCCTCTGCCTCACTTCCTGGCTCCAGTCTTAATCTCAGTCTTCGGCCTAATAGGAGACTGAATTCTTGGCTCCTGATATTATTCTTTTTGTTTGAGAATTTTCCATCCTCGCCTTCCCCACCTTTTCCCTTGGTCTTCCCTGAGTGCTTGTGACTGCGCTGGGCAATAGCTGGGCTTTGCCAGGGGCGCTTTAAGGCTCCAAGACTGCTGGCAGTCGTTTGGGAGCCTCCGAAGCCGGGCGCCAGGAGATTCGACAAGGTGCTGTGTCCCCACTCCATCGGGGCTCGCTGGAGCTCTGCTGGGCCTCTGAAGGCACTCATGAGGCAGAGCTCCTGAAGGAATCGGGCCATGTGGTTGGCGGCCACCATCTTGCCTCATTGCTGGTTTCCGGGAAGACGCACATGGCCAGGGCAGCCATTGTAGTTCTGCGGAGCCGCTGATCTCCCTGATTAGGGCCACGTGCAGAGCACTCTCCCCGTGAATCGGGGAACAGCCTCCAGCTGCTTTTTCTGGCGTTCCGACTTTTTGAGCTGCGGATTGGCTGCGGCATTGGGGCCATATGTATGGAGGCACGAGGCTCATCAGGTTCACTAGCAGCCGACTTTAAACTAAGAGGAGCGGAGGAGGCTGCGAGGAGCCTTGTGGACGGTCAGCGGAGCTGTGAGTACCTGCAGATTTGGGGAAGCCTTCTCAATGGCGGACTTGGAGGCCCACCTTCAAGTCTACCACAGCAGGGAGCTCTTCTAGGGGACCTGAGGGTGTGACCACCAGGGCTTCCTCGAGGAGAACCAGGGAGTGCATCAGCCCTTCACCCTCCAGGTCAAGATCGCCCCATAGGCTCACACCTGTTGCGGAGTGTGTGTGTGTGTCCCCCCCCAGGTCTAGAGGATCTTTGGGGGAGGGGTGTTCTATGTCCCCTCCTATCACTCCTGAACACCCTGGGTCCCGGAGAGGGGATCCTTTCGGCAGGCCGGCTGCTGGAGTGAGCAGGACTAGGCTTGCTCCTCAATCTGTGGAGGCTGGGCTGGATTTGGGGCCTCCCTCTCTTTCTCCGGCCTTTCCGGAGCTTCCAGAGAGATTTCAGCATATCATTGCCCAGGCAATTTCTCAGGGCATTGCTACAGGCATGCAGCAGAGACCCAGGTCCTCTAGGAGGAGTTCTTCTCGTGGGACACCAGGAGGTCATCCAAACCAACCCACAACCACCTCTGCTCATGGTTCCCCTTCTACAGCCAGTATGGGTTCCGTGTTAGATGAAGAGGGTCAGAAGGAGGTTGTTTTTTTCCGATGATGAGGATCCAGTTCCAGAAGCTTCCGTGTTCACTGGTCTCTTTCCCTTCTCCCAATTTGGTTCCCTTCTTCGCAAGGCCAAGGCCATTGGCGACCAGGAGGTGACTCCTGCGGCTGCGGGCACCCCTGCTACCCCGGCCCCAAGTGTAAAAAAGGGGCCGTTTCACATGCCTCCAGTGGAAAAGGAGGAGATCCCTACTCTTCCTATGTTCATGGAGGTTCTCAAGTCCCAGTGGGCGAAACCTGCAGCCTTTCCCACCCCAGGCGGCAACGATCACCATTTTTATAACCTTGATCCTAGTTTCTCCCAGGCTTCACAGATCCCAATGGTAGATGTGCCTGTGGTGGCTCTGGCGTCTTCTTCATCTTTGGTGGCAGGTGACATCGCCAACAACCTTAAGGCGGAGGATTGGAGAGCTGAGCTGACGTTGCACAAGAACTTCCAGGCAGCCACATGGGCAATCAAGGCGGTGGCTGCGGCCTCCTTCTTCAATAGGTCCATCCTCCTCTGGCTGACTCAGATGCAGGAGAGGGTTCCGGCTACGGAGGTATGTCTTTTGCAGGACATTGCAAAGCTTACAGCGGCTGCTCAGTTCTTGGTGGATGCCACACTTGATGTGGTCAAGTACGCCTCCAGAGCACTCGCTACGTCCATGGTCTACAGGAGTCGTCTCTGGTTACATGGTTGGCAGGCGGATGCTCCGTCTAAGTGGAACCTGGCTGCAGTGGAGTATTCCGGCGACAAGCTGTTTGGAGCCTCCCTTGATCTACTTCTGGTGGAAGACAAGAACAAGCGTACGGTCTTGCCCTCTACTTCCAAAAGGGCAGAACAAAGGTCGACGCCCTACCAGAGGAGGCCTGCATATCTGCCTCCAGAGCAGGACTACCAGCAGCAACAGAAATATCCCCCTCCTAGGTATCCTCAACAGGGGGATAGACAATATTACAGAGACAGAAATCGATACCAACAGCCCAACAAGCGACCCTTTAAGTGGGGGGAGCGGCCGTTCCTACTGCAGGAACAAGTGATCCAGGCTCAGATCTCCCGATAGGCGGTCGCCTCGCTCATTTTGCGGACCACTGGGACCTCATCACCTCTGATGAATGGGTCCTCCACACTGTTCGTTTTGGGTTGCACTTGGAGTTTCATTCTCACCCCCCTTCTCGCTTCAGGTTTTTATCTTCCTCTCAGAACCCAGTGAAGCGCGAGCTTATGTGCAAGGCCATTCAGCAGCGGCCATGGAACTGGTTCCAGAGGACCAGAGAGGTTCTGGTTTCTATTCCAATTTATTTGTAGTTCTGAAGAGTTCAGGGGGTTGGAGAACCATTCTGGATCTAAAGTTACTAAACTCTAGACTAGTTTACCAGAAATTTAAAATGGCTTCCTTGAAGTCTATCCTTGAAAGGATCAGGGTTGGGGATTCCCTGGCCTCAATCGACCTTACGGAGACCTATCTCCATATCCTGATTGCACCAGAGCATAGGAGGTTCCTTAGATTTTCATACCGGGGTGTGTGTGTGTGTGTGTGTGTCCATTGTCAGTACAGGACCCTTCCCTTTGGACTGGCTTCGCCCCCCAGAACCTTTACCAAGGTTCTGGCGGTGGTTGCGGGTCACCTTAGATCCGTTCCAATCCGAATTCAATGTTACCTAGATGATGTCTTCATTCAGGCTAGCAGCCCTAGGGCTGCGGAGAGGGACCTTCAGGTCACTATTAGGACCTTGCAGTCCTTGGGATTCTCAGTAAACTTTGAGAAGAGCCATTTAGAGCCCTCTACCCGCTTGCAACACCTGGGAGCAGTCATTGACATGGTGGAGAGTAGAGTGTTCCTATCCCAAGATCATAGGGACAGTATCTGTCAGCTGGTCCAGCAGATTCGCAGGGCACGCTTTGTTCCCATAGTGCTGCTCTTGTGTCTCCTGGGGAAGTGCATCTCTTGCATTGTGATCATCCCGTGGGCTCGGCTCCATTCCAGGGAACTGCAGTGGCTACTGCTTCTGTACCAGAGGGATGGTTCCAGCGACATGACGTTCAAGATTCCCGTTCCGCCCCGGGTCTGGCTGGACGTCTCCCGCCATGGCCAATGGTGTTCTGTTTCGAGAGCCAGAGAGGTTGGTGTTGACGACTGACCCGAGTCTCTTTGGTTGGGGGGCACATCTAGACTCCCAGCTGGCCCAGGGCCATTAGTCAGTCTTGGACTTGCGTCAGAACATCAACTGGTTGGAGCTCAGGGCGATCCACCTGGCCCTCTGCCATTTCAAGGAGAAGGTCTCGGGGCAGCACATCCTGGTTCTGATGGACAACATGGCTGCAAAAGCACACGTCAACAAGCAGGGAGGCACCCTGTCATGACTGCTTCCATCATAAATCAAGAAAGAACACACTTGAACTCATTTAGAAGGTTCAAGGCTACTTTTACTGAAAATGATGAGACTGCAGCGAAAGTCAAGCAAGGAATGAAACATTTAGGCGCGCAACATACGTAACAAAGCATAACCCAACCTTCCCCCTTTGACCCCAGCATATTGTCCAATGCAAAGTCAGCCACGACATCAGGTGCAGTTCCTTCCCAGGGTCATCATCAGAATGGAATGCAGGCCGTTAGCTGAGGTGATAACTGTAGCTGTCTCTCTCTGTCAGGGTTCGCTTCTTCGAATACTCAAGAAAGACCACACTTAATCATGGTTTAGTATGAATAAGGTTACTTTTACTGAATACAGAAGAACAGCAAACGAAGGTCAAGCAGGAAGTGACTAGTTTAGGCGCGAAGCGTATATATCAAAGCTTAAGCCAACCCCAATAACCCATGCCCCCTACAACAGTGTCCAATGCAGATTTCTCCAGGACATCAGGTGGGCCTCACGTCCAACGCCATCATCAGAATGGAATGTGATACCGTTAGGTTTGAGATAACACTGGCCCGTACCATCTTCCACCAGCACTCATCGTTAACCCCATAACCCCACCCTCCCCGTTTCCATGGCAGCCAAGCAGGCAGCCAAGCGAAGGCTGACACTCTCCCTCCTGCCCCCTTAGTAGCTTAGCAACCCCAGCCCTCCCCCCATTTCAATATGTCAGGCTATGCAGGCAAAAGCAGAGGCTGACATCCGGCCCTCCTCCAGAAAATGCGACGTTAGTCCTAGAACAAAACAGAAACACAGAAAAACACCAAGAGGGACAGAGACAAACAGAAAATACACACACAAAAACATAACAGTGGTTAAGGCTTGTTAGGATATTTAGCATAAAATTTCCTAAGCACTTTAGGGGCTCGAACGTGGCGTTTATCCACCCACTCGGTATGGGAGGGAGGGAAATCCCTCCACGACACAAGGTATTGAACTTTATTTCTCCACACCCTAGAATCTAAAATGTCTTTTACTTCGTAATGGGGTTCACCAGGAAACGAATAACGGTGGTGGGGGTCTAGATTGTGGTGGCCGAAGATAAGATGTGTGTTCAGGCTTCAACAGATTGACATGGAAAATCGGGTAAAGGCGACGATAGGTTTTTGGTAAATCCAGTTTGACTGACACGGAGCTGATGATCTTAACAATGGGGAAAGGTCCAACATATTTCGGACCCAGTTTCCTACATTTCTGGGGGCTCTCCAAGAATCTGGTAGAGAGGTAAACACGGTCACCAACTTTATAATCTGGAGGGGCAATTCGTTTCTTGTCAGCATACAATTTATGAGATTGGTGAGCATCATCCAGCGTTTTTCGCGCCACCGGCCAAAATGACGACATCTTACTACTCCAATCCAAGAGAGAGGGAACGGTAGGAGACTCGTGAGGCAACTCAGGAATAGGCACAAAGTCTTGACCATAGATCAATTTGAAGGGAGTCATACCGGTGCTGCTATGAACGGAATTGTTATAAGCCACCTCAGCATGGGTTAAGAGGTCGGCCCAATCGTCTTGTTGGTAATTAATGAAACACTGCAAATATTGTTCCAAAACGGAATTAGCCCTCTCACAAGCTCTGTTCGTCTGCGGGTGGTGGGAGGAGCTTAATCCTTGGGAGGAGCCAATCATCTTCAAGAATTCCTTCCAAAACCGAGAAGTGAACTGAACCCCTCTATCAGAAATAATACGTCGAGGAACTCCGTGTAGGCGATAAATGTGATTCAGGAAAAGTTTTGCTAGCGCCTTGGCCGATGGGATTCCAGAACACGGGACAAAATGAACCTGTTTTGAAAACAGATCAGTAACCACCCATATGACAGTGAAACTACGGCTACTAGGGAGATCCACAATGAAGTCCATAGATATCTCCTTCCAAGGAGACTCCGGGCGCGCTACAGACTGGAGGAGACCTTGAGGTTTGCCCGGGGGACGTTTACAAGCAGCACAAACTGGGCAACTAGCAATGTAAGATTCCACATCTTTTTTCATACAAGGCCACCAGAATTGATGCTTAAGTAAGTGTAGGGTCTTCACGAAACCAAAATGACCGGCGAGACGAGAATCGTGCGCCCTCTGAAGTACTAAGGTACGGAGTTTAGCCGGGACGTAAAGTTTAGAACCCATCCAGGGCAAGTCATCCCGCAAAGTACAGTCTCCACAATGTGCAGCAAACCAGTCGTCAGCCTGAAGTTCCTCTTTAATTTTAGAGATTAATTCGGGAGGGGTCTCGGTGTGCAGAGTAGAATGGCTGCGAGTGGTTACCGGAGCAGCTAAGTCACACCCCGGGATGACAGGCTGGATTACTGTAAGTTTAGAGGAATTGTACTGAGGGAGGCGTGATAATGCATCTGCCATAAAGTTTTGTCCTCCAGGAATATATTTCATGGAAAAATTAAAACGACTGAAATATTGAGACCACCGGACTTGTTTAGGAGAAAGTTTGCGAGGAGTGCGGAGAGATTCCAAATTCTTATGATCAGTCCATACCTCGAACGGGTGGGACACTCCTTCCAAGAAATGTCGCCAAGTCATGAGGGCCCACCGCACTGCAAAAACCTCTTTTTCCCAAAAGGCCCATCTTCTTTCCGTATCTGAGAGTTTACGAGAGGTATAAGCGCAAGGTTGTAATTCCTCGTTGGAGTTGTATTGGAGTAGAACTGCGCCAACAGCCACATCGCTGGCATCAGCTTGTATGACAAAAGGGGCATTTATGTCTGGGTGTTTCAAAATTGGTTCTGCTGCAAATAAGCGTTTAAGTTTTTCGAAGGCTGCTTGGCAGTCCATAGACCAGTGCAGGGGTTTATTAGGTTGTGGTTTATCATCACCTTTTGTTTTAAGTAAGTTCGTAATCGGTAGAGCAATACTGGCAAAAGAGGGGATAAATTGGCGGTAAAAGTTTGCAAACCCTAAGAAACTTTGCAATTGTTTACGAGTGCGAGGCGGGGCCCACTCAGTTACAGCCTTCACTTTAGCAGGGTCCATCTCAATACCCCCTGACGAAATGCGGTATCCGAGATAATCGATCTTGCTTTGATGAAATTCACACTTTGAGAGTTTAGCATATAGTTCTGCCGCCCTTAGTTTGTGCAAAACTGAACGGACAAGCTTTACATGTTCTTCACGTGTTTCCGTGTAAATAAGGATATCATCCAGATATACGATAACGCCTTTGTACAGGTGCTGATGTAAGACTTTGTTTATCAGTTGCATGAAAACCGCTGGTGCACCTTGTACACCAAATGGTAGAACTTTAAATTGGAAACAACCTAACGGGCAATTAAAAGTTGTTTTCCATTCATCACCTTGTTTAATTCTAATCCTATAATAAGCTTCTCTGAGATCCAGTTTTGTAAAAAAATTTCCTCTCGCCAGATTGGCAAGCATATCCTTCATGAGGGGGAGGGGGTAGACATTTTCAGCGCAGATCGTGTTCAAGTTCCTGTAGTCTACCACTAGGCAGAGTTGGCCGTCTTTCTTCTCCCTGAACATAACAGGGGCCGCCACTCGAGGTCTAGCAGGTTCAATGAACCCTCTTGCTAAGTTTTTGTCAATAAACTTGCGCAATTCCACCATTTCTCCTGGTGTCATGGAGTAAATGCGTGGTTTAGGTAGTTGTACTCCAGGGAGGAAATCAATGGTACAGTCTGTGGAGCGATGGGGTGGTAGTTTATCAGAAGATTTCTCGCTAAAAACTTCTTTCAAATCCCAATATTCTTTAGGTATCTTTTCCTCCCCTGGTATGTGTTCCAAAATGGTGGCCACTTGGTCCGTTGTTACGTTTTCACTGTGGTCGATGGGTGTTGGGGTGGGGTCCATAGTCATAGGTGGTGGGGGGGGGAAATTAGGGGAAGACATATCCACCCTTCTTTCCAATCTATGATTGGGTTCCACTTTCTTAGCCATGTTAATCCCAAAATAATTGGGTTATCTGCAATAGGGGCAACAATGAAATGAAGGGTTTCTCTATGGTGATCGCCAATGGTCACCTCAATAGGTTCTGTAACAAATTGTGCTGGAGCACCCCCCGCGACCGAACCATCCATTTGACAAAATGCGATAGGGACTTTCAAAGTCTTAAGGCGAATTCCTAGTGTTTGTACTAGATCTTGGCTTATAAGGCAGCGTGAACACCCAGAATCCAAGAGGGCTAATGATTCTGAGAAATGGCTACTAGAGGGAGTTTTCAGTTTAAGGGGAATAGTCATGGGGCCCGACCGGGAACTCACCCAGTGTTTATCCGTCTCCTCGTCAGATTCGGCCTTCTTCTCCCAGTCATTCGGCTCCTCCCCTGGTGTGCCATAGGTGGTAGTGAGGTCCAGTGGCTCCATTCCCGACATAGCTGGTCTGGTACGAAGGTCAGGTCTTCTGGTGCTTTTGCCCATTTCATTGGCTGGCTTGGGGCGGGGTCTCGATGTCATTCTGCAAGTATTTGCCCAATGCCCCTCCTTCCCGCATTTAAAACAAGTTGTAATGCGGGGTTTGTTGCGGGGTTCAACCCACCCTTCTCTGACGCTGTCGCGACGGGGTGAGGGGGCTTTAAAACCTCTATCAGTGGAATGCATATTAGTATGTCTGAGTAAATCAAGTTCTACATCAGCAGCCAAGGCGTACCAATCTTCGAGCGTTCGCGGGTTGTCTCTGTTGATACAGCTCTGATATAGATCAGGATGCAAGCCCTCAATGAAAATGTCGATAAGAGCGGTTTCACTCCAACCCCTCATGTAAATAGACAATTCCCGAAAATGCTGGGAATATTCTTGGACTGGCTGATTATTCTGGCGTAATGTCCTTAATTCGTAGCGGGCCTTTCGTTCTATGTGAGGGTCTTCGAATCGCCTTCTGAGGGCGAACATAAATCTGTCGAAATTTCTCATCAGAGGGGAGTTATCGTTATGCAGGGACATGACCCAATCTGCCGCTTTCTTTTCCAAAGCCAGACAAACAACTCTAATCTTAGCTTCATCACTTGGTAAATCAGTTGCAGCTTGTCTCATATAATTGCTGACATGCAGCAGGAAAATTCCTAATTCCTTTGTTTCACCCCCAAATTTAACTCCCAATGGAGGAACAGTGGTCATTCTGGGTGGGGGGGCTGCTTCCCTTCAGGACTTTCTTCCCTCCTTCGGCGTTGGGGGGGTGGGTGGGGCACTGCCCTGGCTGTCTCTGGCCGCTGTGTACGCTCATCTTTCTCTGCCAGGTTTCCTCCCGTTCGGGGTTTCTCTTCCTCTCTCCTTGGTAACAACCCGCCCAGAGGGTCGGGGGAGCGTTTTCCCTCTCTCTCCCTGCTGCGTTTCAATTTATCAGCTTTCGAAATTAGCTTCTGTGCTTCTTGCCTTAGAAGAAATTCCTCATCTGGCACCTCTCAGAGGGGGGGGGGAGAGGGCCCATCTGCGTCTAGTAGTTACTCCCCAAGGGATTTCTTCAAACATTCCTTTCCTGCCCACTCCCTCTGACCATCGGTGACGAACTGATTTATCTTCAGGTTCACCTCCCAGGCTAAGATCCTTTAAAAGTTCAACGACTGACCTGTCTTTAGTATCTGCTTGCTTGACATCTGGACTGGAAACGGAGGCTGTATCGGGGGGGGGGGTTGTATTTGGGGCCGTGGCTCCCAGTAAATCTTCTTTCCCCGCGTCTGACATTTTGAAGTTTTTATTTTCTCACTCGCTGCTGAAGCGGTTAGCTCAGAGACGAGTTAATTGCATTCCTTGCTTTTGTGTCATGACTGCTTCCATCATAAATCAAGAAAGAACACACTTGAACTCATTTAGAAGGTTCAAGGATACTTTTACTGAAAATGACGAGACTGCAGCAAAAGTCAAGCAAGGAATGAAACATTTAGGTGCGCAACATACGTAACAAAGCATAACCCAACCTTCCCCCTTTGACCCCAGCATATTGTCCAATGCAAAGTCAGCCATGACATCAGGTGCAGTTCCTTCCCAGGGTCATCATCAGAATGGAATGCAGGCCGTTAGCTGAGGTGATAACAACTGTAGCCGTCTCTCTCCCTCCTGCCCCCTTAGTAGCTTAGCAACCCCAGCCCTCCCCCCGTTTCAACATGTCAGGATATGCAGGCAAAAGCAGAGGCTGACATCCCCACTCAAAGGCCCTTCAGAACGAGGCTGCGAAGTTGGGGAATAGGGCAGAAGGTCATCTCCTGTCGCTGAGGGCAGAGCACATCTCGGGGGTGGACAATCTGCAAGCTGACTGGCTCAGCCAAGCGACAGTGGACCACGGCGAGGTTTTCCCGAGGTCTTCAACAAGATTTGCCAGAGGTTTGGCAGGCCAATGTTGGCTCTGTTCCCCACACCAGCCAACGCGCAGGTTCAGAGGTTCATCTCCCAGTACCCAGCTTGGGGTGTGGAGGACGTGGACGCCCTGCGGTGTCGTTGGCTGGAGGGCCTCCTGTATGCCTTTCCCCCTCTTCCACCCATTCCCAGGGTTCTCAGGAAGCTGGTAATGGAGGGGGCCTTGGTTCGTGGACCTGATAGATCTGTCCGTGTCCCCCCACTGGAGGATTCCCCAGGGGGAGGTGGCTCTATGCCAGGGGACCCTGCGCCATCTGGAGCACCAGTTGACCGCTTGGCACTTGAGTTCTTGTTGTTGGCATTCCATTTCTCGGTCAGAGTTATAAGGACCATAGAGGCCTCCAGGAGAAAGTCTACTACCCGCATCTACAATCCCACTTGGGCTGCCTTCGTGTCCTGGTGCACAGGCGGATCTGGCAATAGCCTCAACACCTCAGGTGCTGGAGTTCCTGCAGGACGGGCTGGACAAGGGGCTCTCACACAACACCCTTAGGAGGCAGGTTGTAGCATTGGCAACGGTTCTTGGGTGGTTGGGATCTTGTTCCTTAGCGCAGGACCTGATCATTAAGAGGGGCTTAATGACTGGGGCTCCCTTCGAGCCGTTGAGGACAGTGAGCCTGCAGTTCCTCACCCTGAAGGTGGTGTTCCTGGTGTCCATTACATCCGCCAGGCTCATCTTGGAGATCAATGCACTGTCCTCCAGGGAGGATCTGTGCACCTTCCCTGAAAACAGGGTTGTCCTCAGGCTGGACCCTTCGGTTTTGCCCAAGGTCAATTCCCCGTTCCATAGGGCGCAAGAGGTGGTCCTGCCAGACTTCTATCCGACACCCTCCAGGGAGAGGGAACGCTCCTGGCATCGTCTAGATGTGAGGAGGGCATTGCGCATTTATCTTAAGTGCACCTCTCCCTTCCAGAGGTCAGAGGCATTGTTCGTCTCCTTCCAGCCTTCCACCCTTGGGGCTAGGGTGTCCTCTGCTACCATAGGTAGATGGATTAGGCTAGCTATCGCCAGAGCCTACGAAGCTCGCAGCGTTACAGTGCCCGCTGGCATTACGGCCCATTCCATAAGGAGTGCGGCCACGTCAGCGGCCTGGTCTACTCAGGCTCCTATAGAGGATCTTTGCAGGGCGGCGGCCTGGGCTTCCCCTACGCCTTTCATCAGGCATTATCGAGTGGATACTTACGCTTCAGCAGAGGCTTCATTTGGAGGTGGGTTCTGCAGAGAGTGTTTGAACCTGGGGAGGCTCAGGCTTCCGATTCCCTCCCTGGGACATCGAGCTTTGGTATGTCCCATCAATGACTCCTTCCACAGGGTCACTTAGGAGACTGTCAGTTGGTCTTACCTGAACTGCATGTCTCTTTTTTTAATATTTTTTATTAAATGTTTAAAAACATTTTAAAACAATGAGAACACATTACAAGTATTAAAAAAAATCAAAAGAGCAAAACAACACAACAAAGAACATATATAACAATCATCATCATCATTTCATTCTTTCATTCATTCATTCATTCATTCATGCATTCTATATAAATAAAAATGTAACAATAGTTTGTTCAAAACCGCTAATCTCAGAAACTACTGCACCAATCGCCACCAAATTTTCACACAACATTCCTTACAAATACAGCACCAATGATATGTATAGATTGTGTAGATGTCACACCTGTGCCAGGTACACGCCACGCAAATGTAAAAGTGCGGCTCTTCTGCATGTTTCCCTCACTCGCTCACTCGCCACCTCCCTTTCGTGGCTCCTCCCACCCGGCCGCTTCTTCTGCATCACATGCACTTGGAGTGGTCTACGGCGCCGCCCCTCCCCCGCGCTTCTACATCATCGGTGCAATGGTCACCTCCTACGATTGCCATGGAAAGAGTGGTGGGTGTAACTTCTCGCGCACACTGAGAAAAGAGGCAGCCGCAAAAACGCTGTTCCGTAAAGGGCGGGGCGGGGAGTCAGAGGTGGAGCGGAGCCTCCCACCGTGCCGGGGGCAGCGCCACAGGACGCTTAGCCCAGGGAGGGGCGGCTGTTATCTTTTTTAATATCCTCCTCTTCTATTTCCTCTCGGCAGTATAATGTTTGAAAGTATCTTACTGCTATTCTTTTTTTTCCCTTCCTTTTGGTGGTGTATCACCCCTTCTTCATCCTCTAGTTGCTGTATTTTTTTTTCTTTTTCTTTTTTTAGTTTATAGGCTAGCCATCTCCCCGATTTATTGGCATTTTCAAAATGATTTTGCCTACTTGATCTAATTTTCTGGGCTACTTCTTGTATAATTAAGTTTAATCTATGTTTAATTATTTCTTTTTCTTCTTTAGCTGCTTTGTTGTGAGGTTCTTTCTGGAGTTTATATTCTAATTTCCCCTGGAGCTCTGTATATCGTTTCTTTTTATCTTTGTTTCTTCTTATTGTATACTAGCTATACCCGGCCACGCGTTGCTGTGGCCCAGTCTGGTTAAATGGCCAACCAACCTGTGCACACATAACCACCATATAACCCCCAACCTACCTACTGTATTTCTTACTCTCTTTCTCTATCCCTCTACCTACCTACCTACCTACATACTGTATTTCTCTCTCTCTATCCCTCTACCTACCTACCGACCTACTGTATTTCTCCCTCTCTCTATCCCTCTACCTACCTACCTACCTACTTTCTATCCCTCTACCTACCTTCCTATCTACCTATTGTATTTCTCCCTCTCTCTCTATCCCTCTACCTACCTACCTACCGTATTTCTCCCTCTCTCTATCCCTCTACCTACCTACCTTCCCCCCCTCCCCAGCCCCCCCCAGGAAACCTCTTCCAGCCCCCCCCCTCCAAGCGACCATCAGGTCCTCCCTCACCTCCCCAATGCCCCCCCCCCCCGCCTAAAAGAAAGGACAGGGCGGTCGCGACGGAAAAACTTTTGGCCGTAATTCTCCTGGCTTCCAGCCTCCGCTGGCGGCAGGTCAGGCTCTGGCGGCGCCGGCAAACGCAGGGAGTGACGGGGGACCGAGAGCAGAAGTCCCATCCCTGAATCCCGGAAGCGCCCAGGTGATTTGTCTCTTGGGCCGCAAGGATGCCTTCCTCCTCCTACTCCTCCCCCCCCAGTTCAGGTAGACTGCCTCTCCACCTGGAGGCTCTGATTGGGGGTGGGGGGAGGGATTACCCCCTTATCCTGGTAATCTTCGGACAGGGGGCTGAGCGTATATGCCTCACGCTGCCAGGGCCGCAGGGTCTTGTGGGAAGGGTAGTTCATTGAGGAAGCGACCGTTGGAAATGTGACGTTGGGGGAAGGGCGTCAGCATAGGCAGCTGCATGTGTGTGTGATGCAGCATAAGAAGCAGCTGGGTGGGAAGAGCTAAAGGGAGGTAAAAAACTCAGAAGTGCGGCTTCCGGTTCCGGCTCCTGCGGCGACGGGCGAGCCTAGCGCTCGCTCGCCGCTTTGTTTCTTCTTCTGCCCCCAACGGGGGCGAGACTCCTCTGTTTGAGGGTCTCCCGTAGGGCCGGCTCGTCGGGGGGCGTGCCCCCCACGGCGGTGGAGGAAGCGGCTCCCGGCGCGGCTCAGGTGAGGGAGAACATGCTAGCGGGGGGTTTTCCCTTCGCCCAGGGAAGACGGCGCCATTTACAATTATGAGGAGGGCTGATCGGCTCAGTCAGAAGGACTCCCGAGGCTTCAGCTGCGAGGAGAGAGTGAGTCTTTAAAAAACTTTTTTTTCCTGCTGCCAGCCAGACTGAACGGACTGGGAGGGGGGTGTTTATTTTTAAAAAACCCCCCCTCGGATTTAAGCGGCACGTTAAAAT
The DNA here is from genome assembly GCA_039707465.1 of Rhabdophis nuchalis. Lineage (NCBI taxonomy): Eukaryota > Metazoa > Chordata > Lepidosauria > Squamata > Natricidae > Rhabdophis > Rhabdophis nuchalis. The sequence continues at coordinate 50,845,281 of CM077650.1, forward strand.
GGCTTCTCTGCAAAGGGAAAGCGGAAACTTTCACTCCGGACGGTCTCTAACAAGGGAAAGTGGAATGTGACTTTTTGCAACATTGTTTCTAGGTCTGGCTGAGTTTAAAAAAATTCTTTTTTTGCTACTCTCTCCCTCTGGCTGAGATGGGCGGTGGAAGTGGCTTCTCTGTGTCCCTGCCTGATTATTTCAACTAAGGAAAATTTCCAGCGTCTCTTTGAAAGCAGGACTCTCTCTGGATTTTTGGAAAAAAAAATTTTCTTGATGGATTTGTGATTTCTTCTTTGGAATACCTTCGTTATTACTATTTGCTGATTTGGGAAATTGTGTCTCTTTTGGTTTCTGAATTGTTTGCAACTTCACGGCCCTGAACTGAACTGAGCTCCTGATCTGCCCCACCAGCCCCACCCGGAAAACGCCATCTTGGTGGCAGTGATTCTAACTTTTAACCATGGCACAAGAAGCAGCACTTGTAAATTTGGAACAAAGGATGGCTTCTCTTGAAACCTCTATGCAGACTTTGATAGCAGAAATAAAGGCCCAGAGGGCTGAAAATAGTACTTTCAAAAAGGAACTATTGGATACCCGGAAGCAAGTGTTGGAGAATACACAGAAGAATGAAGAATTGGAAGGAGGGTTGGAGGGGGCTAAGGGAGAGATTAAAAATATTTCTAATGAGGTGGGGGAAATAAATGGGCGTGTGTCTAGGATGGATATGGAAAGAATGACATATTTTTTGAGATTTCAGAATGTTCTTGAGGATTCTGGTGAATGCCTGCCTGATCTTATGAGTACAATTTTAGCAGATTATTTACAAAAACCTAAGGATGAGATCAGGGGGGACATTGACCTAGCCTATAGAATTAACTCTGCATATGCCAGGATGAATGAAGTGCCTAGAGAGATACATGTGAAATTTGTTAGAAGGTCAACCAGAGAGGAAATCCTGAAAGCGCAGAGAGAGAAACCTTTAACTTATCATCGAGAAACGGTCACTATCTTGAAGCAGATCCCTAGAAAAATTAGAGACTCAAGAAGGAAATTTTCCTTCTTGTCTAAAACCTTGTTTGATCACGGGATTTGGTTCAAGTGGATGACACCTGAAGGGATGCTGGTGTTCTGGGAAGGAGGAAGAGTGAGGATTAAAACAGTTGCTGAGGCGGAAGCCTTTCTTAAAAAACATTCCTCTGCCCTGGGGGAAGATCCAGGGGGGACGGAGGGGGCCACGGCTCCGCCTGCGGGGGGCCAGGGAGGAGAAAAAGAAGATACAATAGCCAAAAGACTTAGATCAAAAAAATAACTTTGCCTTGATTTTTTCCTGAACAATTTTGCATAATATTTCTATCCGGACTTTTTGTAAATGTCTGACAGCATGGAAGGGAGAATTTAGGTAAATGTACTTGCTTTCAACTTGTAGTGGTATGGAAAATGTTTTCTATGTTAACTTTTTTAATGTGTATTTTGAGGTCTCGGAAGGTCCGATGACTCTGACGTGAATGCTCTCAAAATTTCTTTGTAACCATTACCTTACCCTGTTAAAAAATGTAAAACCAATAAAACTTTTTCAATATAAAAAAAAAAAAAACTCAGAAGTGCCGCACTTTTACATTTGTGTAGCATGCACCTGGCACCAGTGTGCCATCCACACAATCTGTACGTATCATTGGTGCTGCACTTGTAAGGAACCTTGTGTGAAAATTTGGTGGCGATTGGTACAGTAGTTTCTGAGATTAGCGGTTTTGAACAAACTCATAGTAACATTTTTATTTATATAGATGCTATCGTAATGCCTCGCACATAGGCTTTAGTTGTATCCCATAGGTTTTGAATGGTTGTCTGTTCATTCCAGTTTTCCTTTAGGAAAAATGCTAATTCTTTTTCCACATATTGAACATAGTTCTTTTCTTTTACAACCCTCTGGTTCATGGTCCATCTTTTTTTCCTTTTTGCTTCGCCTTTCCATTTGATTGTTAAGGGGTTGTGGTCCGCCCACATATTCGGTGTTATTTCTACCTCTTCTACATCCTTCTCCATTTCTGGATCCATCCACACCATGTCGATCCTGGACCATGAATTATAGGGGTTTGAAAAGAATGTGTATTGACTCTTCTGTGGGTTGATTTCTCTCCATACATCTTTTAGATTTAATTCTTGGGTCATTTCAAAGAATGCATTTGGTAGTGCTCTCCTTTCATAATTTTTTTTATTATCCGTTTTATAGTCTTCCTTTGGATCTACCACTGCATTGAAGTCCCCTATATTATATCAGTTGTGTGGAGGGGAATTGGTAATTCCTTCTTTGCTCTCTGATTCTCTTTGGTATCTGTTTAAGTGTTATGACTTCTTTTCCTTTATGGACCAGCTGTTTGTCCCTTGTTCTTTTATAAATTTCATCTCTGACAGCTGTTTTTGCAAATCGTATTTGTATTTCACGGGGCAAGCTATATCTTCGTGCATAATTAGTGTGCACTCTATAGATTTCATTGATATTATTCCTCAGTTCACTTTTGTCCATTTGCAGTTTGTCAGCTAGAAGATCGCTCATGAGTTTTAGTAGATCCTCATCTTTTGTCTCTACTATGTTCTGAAATCTTAAATAGAAAGAGGATCATTCTAATTCTAAATGGACTATTGCCTCCCCCAGTTCTCTATTGGCTGCTGTCAGTCTTGCTTCTATTTCTTCCAATTTCTTTTCAGTTTGTTCTGTCCTTGCTTCTACCATTTTTATCTTATACTCATTTTTAGCTATTGTTTCCTGAATCTTTCCCATTCTATCATCCAACTTCTTTATATCATCTTTCACTTCCCCTAGATCGCCTGTCACTTCCCCTAGATCGCCTTTCACTTCCCCTAGATCGTCTTTCATGTCTTCATGATTTTTAATTATTGATTTTTGTGTTTTTATCATAAATTCCTGAATCATATTTAATGAGGCTTGTAGGGTTGGTGCAGATCCTGGTTTTTCACTGTTCAGCTTGTCTGTTGTTAACTTCTGTCCTGCTGGAGAGGCTACCATTGGTTGTGTTTTCTTTATGGTTTTGATAACTCTGGATATGTTTGTCATCTTTAACTTTTGGAAAAAATTATTCCACAATACCATGTTTCCAATTTTCACACTAGGTCTTTCCCTAAGTACTGTCCCTTCTCCTGTCTCTCTTTTTTTTAAAAATCTGATAGTTAACAATAGTAAAGTTATATAAGTCACTGCTTAAATCCAACCCTTAATATCAATTTTCTATAGACAATTATAGGCAATTCTATAAACAGCTGTAAATTGAATCACAATTATAGATTATTATATTTGTAGTTCATTATTATGGATTTTTCTAACTTAACTGTATTAAAGGGGAAGGGGCAGCAAAGGAGAGAATTAAATAAAGAATTAAATGAATATTTGAATATTCATTTGACTGTTAAATAGTCTATTACACTTTTTCACTATATAATAAATATGCTAAAAGTTCCTAAATATATAAATTGGTATATGCAATCAATTAAATTAATTAAAGGTTATTGTTAATTCATAATTCCTGGGGTTTTTTTGTTTTTTGTTTTTGAAATTTTTGAAATTTATTTTTAATAAAACAAAAATACAAAAAGGAAAAGTAATCATTCTACATTATATTCTTTGGAAAGTATGTCGAATGGTTACACATAACTCTTGTGCATTTCTAAAATCATTATTATTCAGAGATAATCTCATTTTACAGATTTTATATCAAAAGATTCATTATATATCTTAATATCATTACGCCAGAATTTTCCTCTAATATTCCATATTTGGTCTATCTTCTTCTTCAAACATTTCTTACTTAAACATAACCACATAATGGCATCCATTGTCTATTCCAAACATACATGCATATATGCATACGCCTGTATCAATATATCATCTATAATTATTCCGTTACTCTTATTATAACTGATTATTTATTAGCTGGTGATTCTTCAGTAATATCTAAAACAATCTTAAGTTTGCTAAAATTCTCCCCCATTTTATTAAATTACATCCATCAACATTCCTACAAAATAACAGTCTTATTATTTATATCCAATCTCATGCTCATATATTTCTACACATACATAGATACATAGATATATATCATTAAACTATAACATTATTATTAATTACTCTTATTGTAAATAATTATTGACTAACTAATGATCCTTCAATGATATTCTAAAACAATCTAACTAGTTATTAGTCATCAAAGGATAACAACTTTCCTTATCAGCCAGTGTCTTTCCAGTAGCGAATTGGACTTATCTCTCTTGCCATTTGTGACCCCCGTCTCTTTTTATTCTTCTTTCCAGGTTTTTTATAAACTTCTTTTCGCACTTTATTGTCCAGTATGACTCTCAAATAATACCGCTGCCCCAGTTTCTATCTTCACATGTTGTTTATCTTTAAATGTCAAACGTATTTCTGGAGAGATTTCACCTCTTTCATCCAACTTCAATTCTTTTTTCCCCCCCTCTTTTCCTTGACAACCAAAATGAGGCTCGCATTCCTCAAATTCTCTTTTAGGAATTTCCCTCTTTATATTTTCTCCCACCTTTAATCCATTGGTAAAGTTCTCTATTATCATATCTTTATCTTTGTCTTCAACTAAAATGAGTATCTCTTTATCTTCAGCATTTTCTTCCTTTTCTTTAATTTCTGGAGCCTCAAACTGATAGCTTAATGTAACAGACAAAAGTTTGTCCAGTTTTTTATCCATTCTTCTATTTTGTTTCAGTAGGTTTAAGATTTCAGCCAAAGCATTCTGGTTTTCTAAAGCATCCTCTTCTAGATATAAAACCATGTTGACAAATCCAAAAAGTAATGAAGTTTGGTTTTCACTGCCACCCTGGTCTCAGGCCTATTTTATCTTTTGGTATTTTCCCAAAGAAATATACTGTTGTCAGTTATCAAAAAGCACCTGTTGTAAACAATCCATGCTTTGTAACCTTGACAATCATAAAAACTAACCAGCGACCTCCAGTGGCAATATAACAGACATCCTTTTCTTTGTTGTTAAAAAAAAGTAAAAAGTATAGTTCTTCAATTTCAAAAATAAGCAATAAATCTTCAAAAGCAATTATAAAACTAGTCCCAGATTCAAAATTTTAGGTAGAAAAAATAGAAAGAAAAAAGAAATAGTTCAATCACTTTCAAAGGGGAAAAAAAAACCCCTCGTTCTAACGCTTCAATCCACAATTTCAGAGAAATATTAAAAAAAAGGAAACCTCCCAGTTCAAAGCGTATTAGATTAATTCTGCCGCTTATTTCATAATTAAAGGCTTTAGTTTACTAAAAAAAAAGTTTCTTTAAGCAAAATGTTTCAAAAAAAAGATAAAATACCTTCCCGGTCTAGCACTTTCCCTTTCAGCTTGTTCCTTTCCTTTCCTTCCGGAGCTTGCCTCGCTTTTGTCAGCCCGTGGGGGCTGCCTGTTTACCGCCCTGCAGAAGCACTTCCCTTGGGTCAAACAGGGGTTTTGCGGTACCCCTGTGACCAGCAAGGCTTTGTCTTCCTTGTTGCCGTCCCTACAGGATGGTTTAGGTTCGCACGGAACCAGGGGGCGGTAAAAGTTCAACGGAGGAGACTTCCGGTTCCGGCTCCAGCGGCGACGGGCGAGCCTAGGGCTCGCTCGCCGCTTTGTTTCTTTTCCTGCCCCCCCACGGGGGCGAGACGCCCCGTTTTTGGGGGTCTTCCGTAAAGCCGGCTTGCCTGGGTCGTCCTCCCCCAGCGGCAGCTGGGAAGCGACCCTTGTCTTCGGCTTAGGTGGAGGAGGACATGCTGCGGGGGGTTTCCCCTTCGCCAATGGCGGGCGGCATCGTTCTGAAAACATGGAGAGAGCTGGCCGTCTGAGTCGGAAGGCTTCCCGGGGCTTCGGCTGCGAGGGTGAAAGTGAGTGGTTTTAAACATTTTTTTTTTTTTTGCTGTCAGCCTGGGCTGAAAGAACTTGGAGGGGGGTGTCTGCTTGTTAAACCCCCCCTCGGACTAAAGCGGCACTTAAGAATGGCTCCTCGCTGCGAGGAAGCGGATATCTTTAATCTGGACTGTTTGAAACAAGGGAAAGTGATCTGCGGTTTGTCTTTGAAACAAAGTATCTAGGTCTGGCTGATTTGAAACATTTTTTTTTTACCACTCTCTCCTTCTGGCTCTGAGTCTGGGCGGTGGAAAATGGCTTCTCTTTGTCCCTGAATGACTATTTTACTTATGGAAAATTCCCAGCGTCTCTTTGTGATTTGGACTCCCTCTGGTTATTAAAGAAGAATATTTTTTTTTTGGATTTGTGATTTCTTTTCTGGAGTGCCTTCGTTATTATAATTATTGATCTGGAAAACTGTTTCTCTCTTGGTTCCTGAACTTTACAACCCTGAACTGAACTTTTGGCTCCTGACTTGCCTCAACAGCCCCACCCAAAAAACGCCATTTTAGTGGCTCTGATCTTAACAGCTAATCATGGCACAAGAATCAGCACTGGCAAGCTTAGAACTAAGGATGGCCTCTCTTGAATCTGTTATACAAACTTTGGTACAAGAAATCAAGGCCCAGAGGGCAGAAAATATCAACTTTAAAAAGGAATTATTGGACACACGGAAACAAGTGCTGGAGAACACACAGAAGAATGAAGAACTGGAAGGGGGGCTGGCGGGGGCTAAGGGAGAGATTAAAAATGTTACTAATGAGGTTGTGGAAATAAATGGGCATGTGTCTAGGATTGATATGGAAAGGATGACATATTTTTTGAGATTTCAGAATGTTTCTGAGGAAACTGGTGAATGTCTCCCTGAACTCATGAGCACAATTATAGCAGACTATTTACATAAACCTAAGGATGAGATCAGGGGGGACATTGACCTAGCCTACAGAATAAACTCTGCATATGCCAGGATAAATGAAGTACCCAGAGAGATACATGTTAAATTTGTTAGAAGGTCAACCAGAGAGGAAATCTTGAAAGTGCAAAGAGGAGGTCCGTTAATTTACCAACAAAAGGAGGTTGCCATCCTGAAGCAGATCCCAAGAAAGATTAGAGAAGCAAGAAGGAAATTTTCCTTCTTGTCCAAAAAATTGTTTGACCACGGGATCTGGTTCAGGTGGGTGACGCCCGAAGGGATGCTGGTGTTCTGGGAAGGAGGAAGAGTGAGGATTAAAACAGTTGCTGAGGCGGAAGCCTTTCTTAAAAAACATTCCTCTGTCCTGGGGGAAGATCCAGGGGGGACTGGGGGGGCCACGGCCCCGCCCGCTGGGGGCCTGGAAGGAGAGATAGAAGATACAATTGCCAAGAGACTTAGATCTAAAAAATAACTTTGCTTTGATTTTTTTGAGTAATATTGTATAACGTGTATCTGGATTTTTGTAAACGACTGACAGCATAGAACTGAGAACTTAGAAATATGTACTTGCTTTCACTTTGTAGTGTACGGAAAATGTTTTTTGTTAATGATCTATTTTGATGTCCCGGTAGGGCCGACGACTTTGACGTGAATGCTCTCAAAATTTCTTTGTATCCCTTACCCTACCCTATTGAAAAACTGTAAAACCAATAAAACTTTTTCAATATAAAAAAAGTTCAACGGAGGTCTCAGAGTGCTGAGACCCCACGTTGTATCGGCGCAGCACGGCTCCGCCCTCCACAATTCCTGTTTTAAAGCTGAGTTAATTTTCTAATATGCAGTAGTAAAAGGAAGTGACTATAAATTCTATCCTGTTTTAAATATGCTTAATTCTACATTAAATGTATGTGGAGTATAGATGTATAGGATATATAAAATGTATAACTTATAAATTATTAAATTCACCGTGGTAAATATAGCAATATTTAAATACCATAAATAATGTAGAAATATCAGAAGTATACAAAGCTGGTTATAGATAAGTCCAATCCAAAGTCCTACATTGGGAATACAGCAGTTCTTTTTCCTCGATCTCTCTACTCCCTTGCAATTTCTCTGTGCTTTCAAGATTACTTCAGAATTGCACCATCATAGTCTTTAGTCTTTTCCTTCTACCTTTATCTCCTGTATTGCAAAAAGGAGGTGTTCGTTCCTTCTTCCACAATCTGTTCACCCACACAAAACTCTTAATTTATATCACAATAGATCCAGTCTCAGAAATCAGTAGAAATTCCCCACTCAGCAACTACAATCCCTTTTTAACCTCTACAGATTCTGTATTTCCTCTTAATTTTTCTGCTCCTCACAGTTCAGCTCTCGTGCTGCTTGTTCCCTCTGTGGAGACTCACTTTATTGCTCTATCGTAAACTCCATCAACTTGGAGAAGTGTCTCAGAGTATCAAATTTTAACACTGTCCGCCGGTAGATTCTGCTGCTTCTCACTTTTTGCTCCTTCCAACATTAATGAGGCTGTCACCTCTCCGGACCAGGCCGTGACCAAGCCATGACAGCTGGTCTCTTTCGTGCCGGATTTCAGGGATTTCACCCTTCGGAACGGGAGATAGCCTTTCTCTCTGTCACTGGTGGATTTTCCCTTCTGTAAAGCTGTCCTCTCCAAGGCTCAACTTCGCTGTTTAACAGCCTCCAGACACAAAAAATCAGACAGGGAGAATGGAGAGTCGTTCCTCTGTAGCTGCTCCAATGTGACGTCACCCCCGGAAGTCCCTGAACTGCATGTCTCTAAGTCCCTGTGGGAGGAGTCACTTCCTACCCTGATTGGGTGCTGACGCGGGGAATTTTGGTCTTTTTGGTTCTGGGCTTGTTGTAGTTGTTGTTCTTGTGTTCCGGTTGTTGTTCCTTGCCATTCCTTACCAGATTCCTCCTACAACATTGACCTTTGATTAAGACTGGAGCCAGCAAGTGAGGCAGAGGGGAGTGGCCTCAATTTTAATCTCAGTCTCAAGGCAAATGGGGTCTGAGAATAACCCATCAATGACTCCTCCCACAGGGACTTAGAGACCTGCAGTTCAGGTAAGACCAACTGACAGTTTAACAAAAAACAAATGTCCAAAGCCATAAGCAGAGTCCAATTCACAGTGAGTAACATTAACCAGTAGAGCTTGATTAATAACTGCACCACCCAAACACCTGGGGGAACAGCGAGAGGCTCAAAGGATTGAGGCCATCCTAATCTCCGGAGTGATGCAGATTCATAGGGCAGACACTGCCATAGAGAATGATAGACCCTGGGACCTGGCTTTTTCTTTGGTGTATGCTGCGTAGTTAAGGGAATAACTGGGACAGTCCAAGACTGGGAGAAGGGGCTTTCAGAATGAGACTGTTGCAAATTATAGAGACTATGTCCTGTAATGGAAGGGATTTTTTAAAAAACATAACAATGTACAGGTAGTCCTCAACTTATGACCACAATTGAGCCCAAAATTTCTGTTATTAAGGTAGACATTTGTTAAGTGAGTTTTGCCCCATTTTACGACCTTTCATCGCAGTTAAGTGAATCACTGCAGTTGATAAGTTAGTAACCCAGTTGTTAAGTGAATCTGACTTCCCCATTGACTTTGCTTGTTAGAAGATCGCAAAAGGGGATCGCGTGACCCCGGGACACCGCAACTGTCATAAATATGACCCAGTTTCCAAGCATCTGAAACTTGTGATCATGGGGACGCTGCAAAAGTCCTAGCTGAAAAACGGTCATAAATCACATTTTTAGTGCCATTATAACTTTGAACAGTTACTAAGCGAACTGTTGTAAGTCAAGGACTATCTGTAGTTCTGGAAGAAAATTGTTTTTCTAGGTCCGTGATGGCGGGAGATGCAAGCACATACCTTTCTCCTCACTTTCTGCAGCCCATGCCTTCCCAGATCTCCGGAGAGTCCCCCTCTCAGTGCTGTTTTGAAAAGGGAGGCTTTTTTCCCCTCAGCACTGTTTTGAGAAGCCTCCCTTCGCAAAACAGTGCTAAGGGACAAAATTCTCCCTTCACAAAACAGTGCTGAGAGTGGGAAAAGGGAGGCTTTTCCCCCTCCCCAGTGCTGTTTTGGGAGGCCAAAAGGGGGTGAAGTTGCACATGCATCCGTGGGGTGAGCATGGTGGGGAGGGGGGGGTGTTGTCACATGCACATGCGGATGGGCACAGATGTGCAGGGGGTGGTGCACGTGAGAGGAGCGTTGCGTTATGGGTGGGCATGTGAGCGTGCTTTCGGCACCCGAGGAAAAAAAGGTTAGCCATCACTGTTCTAGGTTGTCAAATCAAGATAATTGTATCATCTGCTTTTAATCATGTAATTCATACATGTTGATAATTCATAAACTTGCTTTCCTCTCCTGAAGCTAGGAGGTAAAGGCAGAATCCCGGTCCAGGATTTTCTTTCTTTGATTTTGGCAGGCACTGATGGAGCGTTTCAATGCAGACAAGCGCATCTTCTGTTTCATCTTGTCAACACGCAGCGGTGGGGTGGGAGTGAACCTGACTGGTGCTGACACTGTGGTGTTCTATGACAGTGACTGGAACCCCACCATGGATGCCCAGGCCCAAGATCGCTGCCACCGTATTGGGCAGACACGGGATGTTCACATCTACAGGTTAACTAAGCTCTACTCCATGTGTAACAGAACATTGGTTATGATGATGATGATGTTATCTAGTCTGGTAACAAAATGTTCAGAAACTAAATTGAAACAAACTTGGAGAACAAACCACTGCCAAAATCTAAAACCCGAGCCACAAGTATTTTCTATTATTTCAGAACATCGGTTAGTCTAATTTGTCCATGTTTACACTGACTAACAGTTATTCTCCAGGGTTTCATTCTGCACACTTAGCAAATGAGATTGGAGAAGAGGTACAATTGGATCTAATCGGGTCTCCTAAGTGACCCATGGGAGGAGTCACAGATGGGTATTCTCAAATCCAATTTGCCTAGAGACTGAGGTTAAAATTGAGGCTGCTCCCCTCTACTTCCTCTTCCTGGCTCCAGTTTTAATCTCAGTCTTTCGTCCTAATAGGAGACTTATTTCTTGGCTCCTGAGATTGGATTGATTTTGTGAGACTTTTTCCCATCCTTGACTTCCCCACCTCCTCCCTTGGTCTTCCCTGCGTGTTAGTGAGTGCTGGGCAATAGCTGGGCTTTGCCAGGGGTGCTCTAAGGCTCCGAGACCACTGGCGGTTGTTGGAGGGGCCTCTGAAGCTGGGCACCAGGAGATTCACTGAAGCGCTGAGACCCCACTCCACCAGGGGTCGCCGGAGCTCTGCCGCTTCGCTGCAGGAGTTCCTAAGGCAGAGCTCCCGGAGGCATCAGGCCACGTGGTCGGCGACCACCATTTTGGAGAGCCAGGAAGACCCACGTGGGCGGAGCGACCCATCGGTGCTCTGCGGAGCTGCCTCTAGCTCCGATTCAGACCACGTGCAGAGGCACTCTCCCCCATGAATTGGGCAACAGCCTCCAGCTGCCTGTTTGTGGCCAGCGTCGTGGAGCTGTGAATAGCATTGGTTTGGAGCAGCTGGACAAGATGGCAGATGCCATGAGGCACCATGGGGCAGCAGCTCCAGATTCCCCTTAGGCTTCTGATCCCAGGGAGGGGACTTCCAGGGGCCCCTCTGTTTCCAGAGAGAGAGCCTCTGGCAGGAAGAGCACTTCTAAGTCTGCTTTGGCTGGGGCCTCTCACAGGGGGTCTGAGGGCATTACCACCAGGGCTTCCTCCAAGAGAACCAGGGAGTGTGTCAGCCCTTCGCCCTCCAGGTCCCCGTCACCTCATAGCCTCATGCCTGTTCCTGAATCCCCCACTAGGTCTTGGGGATCTTCCAGGGGAGGTGTTTCCCTTTCTACAGCTAGTGAGGGTTCAGTGTTAGTCCCCTCCCACTATGCCGCTTTTCAGCTCACGTCACTTGCACGAGTGGTGGAGCGGTCTGCATCATATCCACGATGGTCGCCTCCTCCCCCCCTCTGCCGCTGCTCCCCCCCTCCACCAACTGCCCCCCACATGGCCGCTGCCGAGTCAGTGGCCTCTCTGGCCACAGCCGCCAACACCCCCCCCCCACAAAGCCGTTGCCGAGTCAGCGGCCTCTCTCGCCGCCCCCGCCACCTCCCCGCCACAAGGCCACTGCCGAGACAGAGGCCTCTCCTCCACCGCTGCCGCCCCCCATCTGCCAACTACCCATGCCACAAGGCCGCTATTGAGTCAACGGCCTCTCCTCCGCCGCCGCCCCCAAATCTGCCAACTCCCCCCCGCACAAGGCCGCTGCCGAATCAGCGACCTCTCCTCTGCCGCCGCTGCCCGCGCTGCCAATTCCCCGCCCCCCCAAGGCCGCTGCCGCCACCCCCTCTCTGCCAACTTCCCCCCCAAGGCCGCTGCCAACTCTTTCTTTAGGTGGGTAGGTAAGTAGGTAGGTAGTTAGAGGGATAGAGGGAGAAATACAGTAGGTAGGTAGGTAGGTAGGTAGGTAGGTAGGTAGGTAGGTAGGTAGGTAGGTGGATAGAGAGAGAGAGAAGGAGAAATACAGCAGGTAGGTAGGGAGAGGGATAGAGAGAGAGAGGGAAAAATACAGTAGGTAGGTAGGTAGAGAGATAGAGAGGGAAAATACACTAGGTAGGTTGGTAGGTAGGGAGAGGGAGAGAGAGAGAAATACACTAGGTAGGTAGGTAGGTAGGTAGGTAGGTAGGTAGGTAGGTAGGTAGGTAGGTAGAGGGAGAAATACAGTAGGTAGGTTGGTAGGTAGAGGGATAGAGAGAGAGAGGGAGAAATACAGTCGGTAGGTTGGTAGGTAGAGGGATAGAGAGAGAGAGGGAAAAATACAGTCGGTAGGTAGGTAGAGGGATAGAGAGAGGGAGAAATACAGTCGGTAGGTTGGTAGGTAGGTAGGTAGGTAGAGGGATAGAGAGAGAGAGAGAGAGAGAGAGAGAGAGAGAGAGAGAGAGAGAGAGATGCAGTAGGTAGGTAGGTAGATAGGTAGGTAGAGGGAGAGAGTAAGAAACCAGACTGGGCCACAGCAATGCGTGGCCGGGTACAGCTAGTATATATATATAATTTTAACATGTATCTTTTTAAAAAAAGAGAAAAAAATGTATACATATATAGTCATTGTGCTTTTAACACACACACACACACACACTTTGGCCGAGATGTAGACCTGGTTACAATTCCCAGCTATTCTCATCATTATATTTATATAATTATGCATCCTTACACGGCCCCACTTTGTGATTCTGTCTTTAAATCTAAATAGTTTCCCATTGCAGGTATATTTCATGTTCCCTCTCCATTTTTCCATATCTTGGTTTAAATTACCCTTAATTGTCTATAAATGGCAATCCTTACTGTTCAATGTTCATTACAATTCCCTTAATCTACTATATAGAATAACAAGCGGTACACATCTTGCTTTGTTCATCATCTTAGAAGTTCTATATATGTCCATGTTTCGTATATTTTAACCCATGCTTAATTGTCCTTCTATTGTCATAGTCAATCAATTAGCAACTCAGTTTAATTATCATGTATAAAAGTGAATCACAAACCTTTGCTTTACAATCTCCCCATATCAGTTTCATATTTGTCCATATTCCATATATTTAACCTTTATTTAATTATCTTTCCATTATCATATTTAACCAGTTAGCAACTCAATTTTATTGTCATATTTATGAGTAAACCCCTTATCTCAGCTTTATATTTTCCCATATAACAATTTCTAGTTGTCTGATTTTTTCCTAGTGTCTTTTGTCCCACTTCTTTATTTCTGTCTTCTCCCTTTTCTTTGTTTTGACATGTCCACCCTCTTCAATTTTCCCCAAGCCACCGTCAAAGAAATCTTTTATATTTCCCTTTGTTGGGGCGAAACCTCCTTCTTCAGTTTTCCTTATGCCACTGTCACCCTTCAAAACATGTTTTGTCTGCTTTTTATTTCCTTTTGTTGGGACACATCCCCCCTTTTCAATTTTCCCTATACCACTGCCAAACCCAATGGAGGTTTTTGTCTGCTTTTTATTTTCCACCGTTTCTACCCCTTCATTATCCCTCCCCCACTTCTTCCTTCCCTTCTTCTTTAAATAACTGCTTCTCAGAATTCTATTTAGGCTTGATTTTAATGATTTATGTATATTTTTTATAATTTCACGTAGTTCTTCAAATTCCCACCTTTCCATCATGTCCAGTTCCAAAGTTACAGTTAATTATACAGTTCTTATTTCAGAGTTCTGGTCCACCTTAAGTTTTATCTAATTCAGCTGCTGTGGAGAAGAGCGACGGGAGCCATCTTGGTCTTTTGTTCTTCCTTAATGTCCAGTTCCAAAATTGCAGTTAGTTATACAGATCTTATTTCGAAGTTCTGGATCACCTTAAATTTAGCTAATTCAACTAATATGAAAATGGAAGAGAAGCTGGAACTATCTTGATCTTTTGCAGAAAATGATTTAGATGGTTAATAATTGTATGATAGCACTTTAAAAAAAAAACACCTGTTCATAAATTTTATAAGTTTTTCCAGATGTAGACATGGTTGCTAGCAGTAACTTACAGATTAATTCTCTGATGCCTTCTTTAGGTTGATCAGCGAAAGGACTGTGGAGGAAAATATTCTGAAGAAAGCTAATCAGAAAAGAATGCTAGGAGATATGGCTATTGAGGGGGGCAACTTCACTACAGCCTACTTCAAGCAGGTAACCATAAACATCTGTAATTGATCCCGGACCTTGATGCTGAATTGTGATGTGCTTGGTGTAATGGCATATGGGACACGCAGTTTCGATCTTAAAGAAGGTTTTTAATTCTGCCATGTTACTTTGAGACATCCTTAGTTATGTTAATCTGCTACAAAAAAGACAACAAAAGAATCATCAGTTATGTAGGCCAGCAGTTCCTATATTAAGGTTATTTTGTAACTTAATTTCTCTACCCTCAGCAAACGATCCGTGAGCTGTTTGACATGCCACTAGATGAACCCTGTAAGAAAGAAGGAGAGGCCCCAGTTCCAGTGCAGGAGGAGGAAGAGGATCCCACAGCCACCAAGCAGACACAGATTCTGGAACAAGTAGGTTATTCTCCTGTGTGCTGCTTTGGGGAATCCAAAGCACGGGTTAAACCAGTCCTCTAGCCTAGACACTGAGTTATTAAAACTGTAGACCACGCCTCCTCTGTCTGGGCATGCTCAGTTTTTTTATAACTCAGTCCAGCCTAAAGACACACAATTTTCCTCTCCAGGAAAACTTTACATCGATAGGTTTATTATTTCTTTATTTATTTGATTTTGTGTTAAACTTCGTTTATATTGTGAAGAGTTTGAAAGGTTCTGTGATCGTCAATGTAAGTTTTGCAATTTGACTTCGCTCCTGGAGGCTTCCGTGGCCCAGGGAGTTGGTGTTTAGCCGTTACTGTTAGCCAGGCTGGTTCGCCGCCTGCAAGCTTCTCCCGTGGTTTGAGGCTGGTTCGCCGCCTGTATGTCTGGGAGCCAGCCGCAATTGATTCTGGAGCAGCAGGGGGCTTCTCTCCCCAGCCACCCCCCCCCCCCCGGCCTCCGTTTCTTCTGTTCGACACTCTGGATTGCCTCGCGAAGGGGCGAGTGGGGGTGCGTTTTGGCTGCATTCCTGAGGCTTGGAGAGCCTTTTATGGTGAAGTTGTTTCCCTCCACTGGAAATTTTGGCACGCGCTTTGGGAGCGGCCATTTTGGGTCGCGTTTTTGAATCTGCCGCCGTTTCTGCTGCTGGAGGCAGCCATTAGCCAGTGGCTTTTCGTGCCAGGTTTTTCCTGCGCAGGCGTGATCTGGGCTTTTCCCCTCGTGGAGCCACATTGTCTCGCCTGTGGTAGAAGTGGACGGATCGCCTCCTCTGTCTCTGCGCTGAGAATCTGTAGGCCTTGCTTCGGCTGGCTATTTGTAGCAGGTTTTTCTATTTGATTCTGGGTTGAGCCTTTTCAAATCTCTCCTTATGGCTGAGCAACAGGCAGTTAATGAAGGCGCTGGTCCCTCTTCCCTCCCTCCTCCACCTTCTTCTTCGAGGGCGAGTAGATCGGCCACCAGAGCCTTCTCCCTCCCACCGCGTGGTTCGTCCGCGGCTGCAGGAAAGGCCACAAAGAAGGGAGACAAAGGGAAGGCTAGTACTGCGGCCCGCGTGGCCCCCCCAGTGCTTCATCCTGAACTCCCCCCCTCCCAGTTTTACCCGAGGTATTGCCCCAGGCGCGTGGGTGGTCTCCTGATGTTTCCATGGAGATGGGAGATCAATCTGCGGGGGTGGTTTCCCAGGATCAGGATCCTTCGGGCCTAGCTGCAACCACTTCTAACCCCAGGCCTTTGAGGCCTGGAGTATCAGCCACCTTCACTCCCACAGCTGCAGGGCTTAGGCCTGAGGAGGAGTCAGGGGAGGCCCTTTCCCCCAGCATACGCAGCATGATAGCTGCTGCTATTTCCCAGGGGGTAGATGCAGAAATGCAACGCAGGGCCCCTCGCCCTGCACCTTTGGCCATGACCAGGGAACTTTCGGTTTCTCTTGCAGACCAGGCCTCGCCTGCTCACTCTGACTACAGTGATGGTCTCGAACTGATTGAGGAGGGGGAGATACCTGACCTTGAACTTTCTGATGATGAAGGCCTGGATCAGGGATCTTCCCTGCATACTGGGTTGTTTGCCCCGGGCCTGTTTAAGTCCCTCTTGTTTAAGGCCAAGGCCTCCACCAACATGGGTGGGGCCTCCGCCCAGGCAAGCACAGATGTGGGGTTGGAGGCTACTGACCGCCTCTTTGCAGAACAGATCAGGGAACAGGATCTCATCCCTTGTCCCAAGCTGTTTATGGATATGGTCCAAAAGCAATGGGAACAGCCCACCGCTGTTTCTCCGCCCAGCAACGGGGACAGGAAGCTGTATGCTTCCACATCCGAATTGGACACTTTTACAATTTCCAACTGTTGATCCACCAGTGGCAGTTTTGGCTTCTCCGGCCTTAATTCCTTCTGAGATTTCGGAGGGTCTCAAGGCTTTGAGGGCTGCCACAGCAGCATCCTTTTTCAATAGGACCTCCTTGCTCTGGTTGAGACAATTGCAGGCTAGATTGGCCCCTGAGGACCTCCGTCTTCACCAGGATGTTAACAAGCTGGTGGCGGCTCTGGAATTTTCAACGGATGCCACGCTCACAGCGGCCAAGTTCGCTTCCCGGGCGGTGGCATCTAATGTGGCCTCCCGACGCCTACTTTGGCTCCGCCATTGGCAGGCAGATGTCCGTTCTAAGTGGCGCCTGGCTTCCACCCCTTTCAAAGGGGGTTCTCTTTTTGGTGCTGTGCTTGATCCCATTTTGATTGAAACTAGGGATAAAAGGAAGGTACTCCCTTCGGTATATAGGCGTTCGGACCGGAGGGCCCAGCCCTATTTTTGTAGGCAGTCCTTTCGGACGGGGGACTCCAGGTTTACCGCGGTGCCTTATGCCCAGCAATACACCAGACCATACGTGCCTACGCAGGACAGGGGTCAGGACCGTGCCGCTAGTAGGGACAGGAATAGGCAGCAATCCAACCAATCCCAGGCTAGGCGGCCATTTCGGGGCTCTGGAAATCGGTCCTTTCGCAGGTACTGATGACTCGCACGGGGCGGGCCCTATTGGTGGGCGTCTAGCGTCGTTCGCCCACCAATGGGCCTTCACCACCTCAGACGCCTGGGCCCTACAAACCGTGAGCCAGGGCCTAGCTCTAGAATTTCTCTCCATGCCCCCGAGACGTTTCATCAAATGCCCGGTGCCGAGATGCCAAACCAAACGGCGTCTTATGGATGCCGAGATCAGTCACCTTTTGGATATCCATGCTATCGAGGAAGTTCCTCAAGGGCAGGCAGGACTAGGATTCTATTCCATTCTGTTCCTAGTTCCCAAGAACTCGGGGGGATGTCCATCCGTCAGGGCGACTTCCTGACCTCTATCGACATAAAGGAGGCCTACCTCCACGTGCCTATTCATCAGGCACACCGAAGGTTCCTGAGGTTTCACTTCGCCGGCCGCCACTACCAGTACCGGGCCCTCCCGTTCGGTCTGTCGTCGGCCCCGCGAACTTTCACCAAGCTTCTGGCAGTCGTCGCAGCTTCCCTGAGAGCGGTGCCTGTACGGGTCAATTGTTATCTCGACGACATCTTGCTGCTTTCGTCTTCCCGGGACCAGGCCTTCCGAGACCTGCAGCTCACCATCGACGCCCTCCAGGTTCACGGGTTTGTTTTGAACTTACCGAACAGCCATCTTCGTCCCACCACGTCCCTTCTGCATTTGGTGACGGTCATCAACTCGGACAGCTGCATCATGTCCATTTCACAGGAGAGGCATCAAAGCATACAGCGCCTGGCAAATCAAGTGCTCCGGCAGAGGTCACCTTCCCTAGCCATCCTTTCCCAGTTACTCGGGAAGATGATATAGTGCATCGACGTAGTTCCCTGGGCGCGGTTCCATGCCCGTCCACTCCAATGGTTTCTCCTTCCGTTTCAACGGACCCACACCAGCCATTCGCAGGCCAAGACTCGTCTGCCCCCGAAAGTGTTACGATCCCTCAGGTGGTGGACGTCATCCAGTCTTCTCAAGGGATGCCTGTTCAAGGAGCCGGACCGTATCGTGGTGACGACAGATGCGAGCCTGTTTGGATGGGGCGCCCACTCCGAAGGCCGCGTGGCGCAGGGCAGGTGGACTCTTCAGGAGCTGCGGAACAGCATAAACTGGTTGGAGCTTCGAGCCATTCGTCTTGCCCTTCGAGAATTTCACCCTGTGATATGTGCGGCGCACGTTCTCATTCTCACAGACAATGTGGCCTCCAAGGCGCATGTGAACCGCCATGGGGGGCACTCGGTCCAGGGCCCTGATGCAGGAGGCGGAGCATCTCCATCATTGGGCGGAGAGGCATCTACTGTCGCTCCGTGCAGAACACATATCGGGGATCTCCAATGTTCAGGCGGATTGGCTGAGCAGGGCCACGGTAGATCAGGCAGAGTGGCAACTCCACCCACCCCTGTTCCAGGAACTAGTTCACCGGTTCGGCCAACCCCAGGTGGACCTCTTCACTCAGCCACACAACACGTAGCTGGCACAATACTTCACCAGATTCCTGACTCCGGGAGCAGAAGGCACAGACGCTCTCCGCAGTCCCTGGCCGGAGGGCCTCCTCTATGCGTTTCCACCACTTCCGCTGGTTCCAATCGTCATCCAGAAGATCATAGTGGAGAGGGCAGAGGTCTTGCTTGTTGCACCAATGTGGCCCAGACGTCCGTGGTATGCGGACCTGATACATCTGTCCGTGTCTCACCCATGGCGCATCCCGGACGACCGGATGTTTCTGTCGCAAGGGCCCCTCGTTCATCCGAATCCACAGCTCCTGCAGCTAGCCGTATGGCATGTGAGCGGGCGTTCCTATTAGAGCAACATTTCTCGGACAGAGTCATTGATACGATTCAGGCGGCCCGCCGACCATCGAAAAAATCGCATTTACGAGGCCTCTAGGCGCGCAATTTGCACCTGGTGCTGCGCGTCGGCCGTGAATCCCTTGCGGGTGTCTGTGCCACAGGTCCTGGATTTCCTACAGATGGGACTAGACAAGGGGCTTGCGCCTAACACTGCGACGCCAGCTTGCAGCTCTCTCCACAGTAGTACCATGCGGTCGTTCCCGCTCACTGGCTCGTCATCCCAAGGTGCGTTCCTTCCTCAAAGGGGCTACTAACATCAGCCCGCCAGTGGTGCACCGTTATCCGACGTGGGACTTGTCACTCGTTCTTCAGTCTCTCACCTTGACCCCATTTGAACCAATTCGGACTATTAGTCTTCCATTGTTGACTTTGAAAATGGTGTTTTTAGTGGCGATTACATCTGCCCGGCGGGTGTTGGAACTGGCTGCCTTGTCAGTTCGGGAGGATCTCTGTATTTTTCATCCCAACAGAGTCGTTCTTCGTCTTGACCCTGCCTTCCTGCCAAAGGTCAACACCATTTTTCATAGGGCGCAGGAGCTGATCCTGCCGGACTTCTGCCCTCACCCCTCTCGGCCTCAAGAGCGTCAGTGGCACAACCTGGACGTTCGTAGGGTTCTCCGCCGTTATATCAAGAGGACGGCCTCTTTCCGGAGATCGGAGGCTCTATTTGTTTCATTTCAACCTGCATCCATGGGCCTGAAAGTATCCTCCAACACGATTGGGCGCTGGTTGAAGGCGTGTATAGCCCTTGCTTATGACAGCCGCTCGAGACCGGCTCCTAGAGGGATCGTCCCTCATTCGACCAGAAGTGCTGCCACGTCGGCGGCCTGGGCGACCCAAGCGTCAGTGGAGGACATTGGTAGAGCTGCGACGTGGTCGTCTCCGTCGCCTTTCATACATCACTACCGGATTGACTCTTATGCCTCAGCAGAGGCTGCCTTTGGGCGGAGAGTGCTTCAGAGAGTTGCCACCACAACTGCAGCTCCTGACCAGCCTCACTCCCGCCCCTGAGGGTTACTGCTTTTGCATGTCCCATGCTTTGGATTCCCCAAAGCAGCACACAGGAGAACGACCGTTGACTTACCTGAACGGTCCTTCTATGTGTGCTGCGAAGGGGAATCCAACCCCGCCCGTTCAGCTTCGGCTGTTCAGGATCCTTGACCTTTTACCTGTCTTGATTGTGACTGTCACCGGTCTTGTTCTGTTCCCGGTCGGACTTCTGCGTTCTAGACGGCTTCCCTTCGTGCAAAAAAAAAAACAGAGCATGCCCAGACAGAGGAGGCGTGGTCTACAATTTTAATAACTCAGTGTCTAGGCTAGACGACTGGTTTAACCCGTGCTTTGGATTCCCCTTCGCAGTACACATAGAAGGACCATTCAGGTAAGTCAACGGTCGTTTTGTTCATTGTGCTGAACATAAGGGAGCTTCCCCCCTTTGATCAGGACTGTTGTGATTTCTGTCTGGAAATGTCTTCCCTCACAGGCACTGTGCAAGGCTGAGGACCCAGAAGACATCTGGGCAGCTACTCAGGCCAAGGCAGAGCAAGTGGCTGAGCTGGCAGAATTCAATGAGAACATTCCTTTGGATGCAGAAGACCGGTCCAGCAAAGAGGAAGAGGAAGAATTTTCTAAAGCAGAGCAGGAAATTGCTTCGCTTGTAGAACAGGTACATAAAATACTTCCTTTTAACCTGAGATGGAAGTGGAAGGCTGCCCCTTTGTTCCATGACATAGACCTGCTGCAGTCATACAAAAATACTGTTTCCCTTCTGGAAATTGAAATCTACAGGCCTTAACAACTGCCAAGGTCGGACACCACTGCTTTAGATTCAGGGAGAGGATTTTTTCTTTAGCTTGTTTGTTTAAGTGTATATGGCTGCCCATCTCATTATGACTCTGGGAGGCCAACCATATCTAAAAGAATACAACCAAACAGCAACATAATAGTGAATCCATAATTGGCAGTAGGAATAAATCAAAATTCACAATTCAACACAAATAGAAACATCTCACAAGCACTGCCCTGCATTCCAACCCCCATGTCCAAAATAATTTCAAAACATGTGATCTGTTCTTCTCTCTCTCTCTCTCTCTTTCTCTTTTTCTTTCTCTCCCCCCCCCCCCCCTATTTTCTAGCTCACTCCTATTGAACGCTATGCCATGAACTTTTTGGAGGCATCCCTGGAGGACATCAGTCGGGAGGAGTTGAAGCAAGCAGAGGTAAATTTCCACTACCTGGTTGGTGAAATTCCTTTACATAATACTGGTCAGAAAAATGGGAATCAAGGAACATTTCTTTTCTTCTTCTTCTTTTTAAAGCCATTTAAATCTTACGTTAAATGTTGGATAGCTCCTCAGTCTGATTCAACTTCTTTAAAATAGCCGCAAAGCAACCATCTTCCAGGCTGTTGAGAGTCCCATTTTTCTGGTCTCAACCTTTCATGGAGAGGACAATTAGCACATCATGTATATTAAGGATTTTGAAATATGAGGATGTTTAGCATTTGATCCTATTGAGAAGCTGGGGGAGGTTATGTCTCTATATGAAGATGTTTAGCATTTGGCCTTATTGAGAAGTGGGGGGAGGTTATGTCTCTATAGTCTTATTTTTCCTGATGCCTTTGAGTAGCTCACAGGGCTAAAATCCTTGCCAACCTAATGGTGATTCCTCCTTACCTGATTTCTCTGTTGTTCCAGGAACAGGTGGAAGCTGCCCGCAAAGATATTGACCAAGCTAAGGATGAGGTGGTCTTTAAACTGCCAGAGGATGAAAATGAGAGTTCCCTCCTTGAGGAAGGCTCCAGCAAGAAAAGCAAGAAGGCCAAGATGTCTAGCCGGACACTGTCAGAAAGGACCGGCACCCGCATGAGCGAACGGCTCCGTAGCACTCGTCTTCCACCAAAGGATGGGGATAGTGGAGATGTGGAATCCTCCCAGATGAGGCTGCCCAATCTCCAGCATTCCCGAGTGGTGACAGATGAGGAAGATGACAACCTGCCCCAAGTAGCGCAGCACACCAGAAGTGCTTCGGTACATAGAGAGCTGGTGTGGGAAGACAAGCAGGCTCAGATTGTCCCGAATACTCGAAGAACTTTGACCTGTCAGGAAGAGCTATGGAATAAAGGCCCAACTAGTGGAGAGAAGGTGCAGAAAATTCCCCTCTACAGAAGTGAAGCTTCTGGTGACAGGGTTTTGAGAACTAATCTCCATAGAAGAGACACCCCATCTGCTGGGGATAAGCTGCTACAAGCTACTCCACAGAAATCAGATCCTGGAGCTGCTGGGGACAGAATTCTAAGAGGTACCACATCAAAGACTGAGATTGTGCTTGTTGATGAAAGATTACCAGGAAGTGCCCCACAGGCATCAGGTACCAACTTGGATAAAGGGCCGAGGCCAGGTCTACAGAAGCCTAACAAACTTTCCGGGTTGGATAAATTTACATGTAGCTCACCTAAGCCTGAGGTGTCAAAGACGGAGGTAAAGGCTCCCAAATTTCACTTGCAAGGACTTGATGGAGAGGCATTTAAATTGAAAGCAGATGTAGAAGAGCAGAAAACAGAAACAGAAATTTCCCAGTTCACTCAACCAACCCTGGATTTCCAGTCTGCTGCAGATAAGGAAGTTGCAGTGTTCCAAGAACAAGACAATCTGCTCACTGAGAAATTATTGGGTACACAGGCATTACCTGATGCTGGGAAGCTGAATATCCCAGATAGTAAAATAAAAGCAACGACTCCAGTTTCACTTGGCACTGTGGAACTAACTTCTGAGAGCAAACCTGAGGTTACAGGTGAAATAAATGTACCTGTGATTGAGCAAAAGATGAGTATGCAGAAGGCAACTGAAGGAGCAGATGTACGCACCAGCGGTAATGCTGCAGAAGGAGAACCGGTCAGTTCTGCAGATGAGGCAACAAGGCAGATCTCTACTCAAGAGACTGCAGCACCTCCTGATGACACTGCTAAGGTAGTAACTGAGCCTTTTTCTTCTAAAAGCACAAAATATGCCACTTGGGAAGCCGCAGACAGTGCAGCATTGTTTGTGTTGGACAGCAAAGTCCCCAAGATGGACCCCCCTGTGTTTCCTTCCTTGGATCATTCTCCAGCTACCAGCTCTCTCCTTCAACTGGAAACTTTGGCCTGTATCACGGAACAAAATGGCTTGAAGGAATCTCTGAGAAGTGGAGACCTCCCTTCGCCTCTTTCAAGTTTCCTAATTGAGCCCCAGTTTGAAATCTTACCCTTGGGGGATACATCACCTAAATCAGAGACAGCTGACAACAAAGTCTATAGTCTGGGTGAAACAACAGCTCAGAATCAAGGAGCAGTAGGGGAAAAAAACCACGGGGAGGAGCCCCAGGAGGCTAGGCTTGCAGCAGTCTGCCCTGGCTCTGCCTCTTCGCAGGAAAGTTCATCGCTTCCAGGAAATTTGTCTTTGAATGACAACTTTTCACCGAACAAACCTCCCCGTCGCCGAAATAGCGCTGATGTGCAAATCCAGCAAAGCTGTCAAATGCAAGATGGCCCTGCCGCCAAAGTCTTACGCAAGTTGCCAGGGCGCCTTGTCACAGTGGTGGAAGAGAAAGAGCTCATTCGTCGACGACGCAATCGCCTGTGCAAGCTGGATTTGGCCCCCAGCGCTGTGATGAATCTGGAAAGCAGCCTGGCACAAAGCCTGTTGGTGCCAGAAATTCCACCTTCTATGAAAGCCTTGCCTCTGCTGCGGGGTTTGCCTGGCCGGCGAAGAATCGAACTGGAGAGCTGGGCAGCAGCCAAAGAAAAGGACGATGGTTTGAAAGGGGAGCTGCTAGGTAATATGTCCTCTGAGCCTGTCAAGCGCAAACGAGGACGTCCCCCCAAAAACAAGTCACCAGATCAGCAGAGTCCAGGGTTGCTCCAACCCTTCCCTGAGCCAGCTCTGGAGATCAGCCCCCAAAGAAAAGCACCAGTGGGGAAAACACCAGAGGGACATCCACGGACTCAGTCCCCAGAGCAGAAGGGACCTGAGAGCTCCTCTCCCAAGAGTAAATCTCCCAAGAGCAAGACAGACAGCAGTGAGAATGGTGACTCCCCTGTGGAAAAACGAAGGCGTGGCCGGCCCCCTAAGACTCGGCAGTCCCCTGTCATGCCTCCCAAGTCTCCTACATTGGAAGCGCTGCTATCCCCATCCACAAAACCTCAGACTGTAGAACTCCCCACTAAGGTGCAAAAGAAGCTGCCAAAATCTGAGACAGTCTCTGTAACAGAGGCCACCTCGATGCTTCACGAGCCTCTAGACGTACATGCCATAATGGCCATCTCAAAAACTTCCCCTAAAGCACGGAATAGAACTTCACTGCATTCTCAACCCGGGTCAGATTCTAAATCCACCTTGAAGGCACGAGAATTGTTGACCGTTTCCTCTAAAGCGCTTTCCAAACCTTCCACTGAAGTGTGTGAACCTCGAGCGTCTTCCCCTCAAGGGGTCTCTGCCACAGAAACTTCACCAGAGATGCAAGATTTGCCTTATGTGTCCCCCGTGTCATGCTCGCTACCCAAAAGTGTCCCCAGCTCCCGAGCAGCAAATTCTCCACCTAAGCGTAAAAGGGGTCGTCCCCCAAAGAACCCATCTTTGCCTCGAGTGGAGGCGGCACAACCTTTCGCCTCCAACTCTAACCAGGAGACCTCTTTGGAGAAGTACACTCCAGCTCCTCCTGGCCACAAACAACAAAGGCGTATGAGAAAGGATGACCGTGGCCCATCGTTGCCCAGTGTCAACCAGAGCTCTTCGGACAGTGAGGAGACTCGACCTCTTACCAGACTCGCCCTGCTGAAGCGGGAAGAAGAAAAGCCGGAGTCTTACAGCAGGGCATTATTTCAGCCCTCTCCAAAGCACACAGGCACTGAGAGGGCTTCATCGGCAGAGAATAGTACTTGGAAACAGCCTTCCGGTGACACCTCTGCCCGCTCGAGTCGCCTGCGGCCTGGCTGCCTTGTTCCACCGCTGGAGCGGGAAACCCAGCGAAGGAAATGGCGCTGCTCCATGGAGGGCAAGCGGGTGAGGAACAGCAGTAAGTCACCTGCTTCCCAAGGCATCTCTGAACAGGAGAGTGGAGAGTCGGAGTCTTCTCTGAAATCCTCCTTGGAATCCAGCAGTTATAAGTGTATCTGGCAGCCAAAGCGCCAGTGTTATGACTCAGCCAGGGGGCACGGTCGAAAAAGGGGCCAGGTTCACCCGAGTGGGACTGGAAACCGCATCCTCCGTAGCACAGTGAAGCCTGCAGACAATACCCGATCGGGGTCCTCCCCATTTCCCCCCCAGAAAATGGGTCCTGCTTTTGCTTCTTTGGCTGCAGGAATCACTGGAGCCATCTCTTCCACAACAGCCCCTTCCTCCACCGCCCCAGTTACCTCTTCACAAAGTAACAGAGGCCGCAAGCCCAAGACGTGACCACAGCGCATGAGGTCCCACCAGTCTTTCTCTGTGTGGATGGCTCAACAGCCACCTCTTTTCCCGCACATAACAGTAAGCAGATCTAGTCCCTCCCCTCCCTTTGCTCTTAATCCTCCTGTTGATGTGGGAGTGGCTATTGGAGCTCCCTGCATTACAGTCTTGACTGTTGGAGTACTACTTGAAAGGAGGAGGAAGAGGACAGTGAGCATGGCTCTTTATTCCCAGGTGCTTTTTCTGGGAGCAGGCAAGGGGCACCCCTGCTGAGGTCACTCGCTGGGGCCTGGGAGTTCAGTTGCCCCTCCACAGGTTGTGCAATGATTTCTGCTACTTCCTAACTATGAGCGGGGGGGGGGGGGAAGCTTCAGAGTTGTTGCCCCTAGAATAACACTGCAGGTCACCTCCTATCCTTAAATGCCCCCCAGTGCTTTGGGAAGTCCAGCCCAGGCTTTTGATAGGCGCGTGTCACATTTTTGGCCCAGGTGTTCCTCTGTCCTCTTCCCTCACCCCCACCCCCAAATCCTGCAGAGGATGCCCTCCTGATTTATAAACATGATTAGCTCTTACCTTTTAAATGGCTTTGGGTTGGTTTTTAAATGACAGTGACCAAATGCTAGGTCCCCTTTTCTGACTACCCATTTTGATTGTCTCCCTGCTTATTCCGTTCACCACGTCGGGCCCTTTTGAGGCATGAAGAGGTGAGAGAGTTATTTCCCCAACAAACCTAGAGGGCAAGGGAGAGGAGACACACCACTCAACCCAGTAAGATTATGTGCTCCTTTTCTGCATCACCACCTAGAGAAAAATGTCTTCTTTTAATGATGTCAATCACAGCCTCACTGCTCCAAGGACTGTTTTTGTGGGTTCATGAGTTGGGTCAACTCCTTCTCCCCTTCCACTCCTCTTGTGTACAACTCTTATTGTAAAATAGGTTATTTTGAACATAAACTATGCAAAGGTTATTTTGTATAGGGGAGACCAATTTTCCCTCCCTCACTGCAGTGAGTTTTAGGGGCCGGTAGCGGTTCTCTGGATTTGGGAATGGGCTGCAGTTGGGGTGGAGGAGGAGGAGGTGTTCCCATGGAGCTGTCTTTCCTACTGAAGCATGTTCAGAACTTGTACAGAAGACTGAAGTAATCTTTCTTCAGAATAATGCTTATGAATAAAGTGTTAAAAGGGGAAAAAATGCATACCACACAGTTTTGTGGATTTTTTTTTTAAAGTTGTTTTTCTTTCTGTGTTTCCATCTCTTTGGAAAACAGCTTGCTTGGGCACAGTGGGTTGGGTTGCATAAGGGAGCTGGGTATTGATGTTTCTCCACACGCTGTCATGCTCAAATTCAGCAAATTTACTTGGTCTTAGCACAAGGTGTCATTTGCTGTCATAGTCTGTTGGACAAACTGGAATCTATATTTGCCCTGGTTCCTTGCCCATTTCAATCCATAGCTTAAGCAAAAATAGGCAGTTTGCTTTGGTGGCCAAGCCTATTATTTTAGCATACCTGCAGTTTAAAAGTAAAGATTGTACTAAGAATGGTAGCAAATTATATCTGAGTTTATTAGGAAATAACCAAACTTAAAAGTACCGGTAATCGTTGACTTACAACAATTTGTTTAGTGACCATTCAAAGTTACAGTGGCACTGAAAAAAGGGACTTATGTCCATTTTTCACACTTATGACAGTTGCAGCATCCCTGTGGTCACATGATTTATACTCAGATGCTTGACAAGTGGTTCATATTTATGATAGTTGCAGTGTCCCGGGGTCATGTGATCCCCTTTTACGACCTGACAAGCAAAGTCAATGGGGAAGCCAGATTCACTTAACAACTGTGTTACTAATTTAACAACTGCAGTGATTCACTTAACAAACAAAAAGTCGTAAAATGAGGCAAAACTCACAAATTTTTCAAAGCAACATAAATTTTGGGCTCAATTGTGGTCGCGTGTTGAGGATGTACCTCCTGTATCATTTGGGAATAGAAATGAATGATGGTTTCTGTTCTGCCCCACAGACGGAATCACACCGCACACACACAAGCTTGGCTGCTTGCCACTATCTCCTTGGCTGCGAGCCCGGACTCAGGTTACAAATACTGTAGCACGTTTACACACAGAGACTTGAAGACACGACTCGAACGACCAGATATTTCCAACGATGATTTGTAACTGTTGTTTCCTGCAAATGACCCCTCCCAAAGCCTTCCCTATAAGCCAGTGGTGGCTAACCTTTTTTGGCTCGCGTGCCAAAAGCAGGGGGAGCGCAGGGGGGTCGTGCATGGACGTGACACTCATAATGCTATGTGCGCAAACCCCTGCTTTTGGCGTGCTTTTTTCACCCTCCCCAGGCTCCAGAGGCTGTCTAGGAGCCTGGGGAGGGTGAAAACAGCCTCCCCCCACCTCCAGAGGCTTCAGGAGCTTCCCTGAAGCCTTCAGAGGGCGAAATACGGCCTCAAAAGAAGGCCTAAATCAGCTGGCCAGTGCACACATGCGTGCTGGAGCTGACAGGGTAACGCCTCGCGTGCCCTAAGAAATGGTTCCGCGTGCCACCTGTGGCACCTGTGCCATAGGTTCGCCATCACGGCTATAAGCTCTCTTGAGAGGGGCCACTCAGCAACCAGCTGGTTTTAATCAGGGCTTACGAGCTTGCCTCTTACTTAACTGTTGCCTCCTTTTCACAGTCCTGCATAATCTAGCGTCAGGGACAAACTGCCCCTGATCCTCCCCACTGCTCCATGACCCAGGTGCCTCCTGGTGGCTAACCAGACTCTCTGCTTCCTCAAGGTCTCCCTCCTCCTCCAGGGCAGACTCATAGGACTCTTCACTAGAAGAGTCCATCAGCAGCTCATGCGGATCCGGCTGGGCCACAACAGTTTCATATTCAGATACAACATTTCGTATGACAGCATTTTCAATGTAACCTAACTTATTCATTTAGTGCATTTATATCCTGCTATCAAGATTACATTAAAGATTGTGATGGGATATAAATATACTAAATAAATAACTGGGAGACAGAAAAGCCAGACGCAAGACCAACTGATCTGCCTGTTGCAATTGTACATTCACATCCTTTGTCCTCATTTAGAAACATTCTCCTCAGGAAGACACTATTTTGAAATAAAACATTCTTCCTTGCACTGGATTAGGTCTTGTGGGGAGGCAGGAAACTGTTCAGAGAGGAAAAATTATGCCCATCTACACTTAACTGACTACAGTACCCATCTACACTAGAGCTGACTTCCTTCTGCTGACAAGCATGACTGGGATGGAGCACTTTTGTCTAGGTAAAAGGGTATCAGTGCTAAATTGGGCAGGAAGTCTATGTCTCGCCTGCAGAAGAGACAACCATGGGGAGAGATGATCGCAGTCTTCATCTGCCAAAATTTGGCACATACAGATTTCCACTCTTGTCCCACAAGTTGAGATCAGAACCCAGTTGAGTTAAAATCACACGAAGTCTTCTCAAGGTAGATGTTGGGAAGAATTTCCTGACCTCACAAGCTGTCACCCAGTGGAACAAGCTGCCAAGAAAAGTGAATTCTTTATTGAAGTCTTTAAACAGCCTGGATTGTCGTTTCTCAGATGCTCTGGTGAGTCTTATCCTGACCAGGAGCCTGCTTCCATCCTTGTGATTCTGTGATCCTAGCAGGACCAAGAGTGGTGATCATGGGAGTTGTGGTCCATTATTTGAACACTGCAGGTTCACTGTTCCCATTACTATATATCAAAATGGGAAATATTTAGGTATCGATCAAGAAAACTGATTGGAGGGGGTGGTAGTTCCAGCCCACATGAGGGGACTGTTTGTTGCAAGCTTTGTAGTTGCTACCTTAGGAATGTAGGCAAACTTGTTCCTCAGTCTGCGGGCATTACCTGACAGAAACTGGTGTGATTCTGCAGGGTTGTAGTTGAGTGTCCTTGATGGAGCTCTTTCTAAGCTGCAGCTAGTTTCCTGTTTCATCTCATTGACCTTGCTACTTGCCTGAAAAGAAGGGTCTAACAAGGGGTAGATCAGAATTGAATATATTCCTGTCACTGTCCAAAGAGAAGGAAGTCCCAGGCTAAGAAAAGAGGAGCCAGAAAAAAAGTATCCTGCCTCAGTTCTCTCTGTTCTTCAACCTGAACTTGAATTTGAGCATATCTGCAGTAGGGTAAGTACTTCATGAAGCATATTGAACACTCCATCGATAAACACTGAAATATGAGAAATAATAAAGGGAACATCCATTAATAGCACTTTGACTTATATACCGCCCCATATAGTGCTTTATAACACTCTGGGCAGTTTACAATATTGGTACGAGTATATTGTCCCCCACCCAACAATCTAGTTCCTCATTTTTCCTTTCCATTTGGAAGGTTGGAAGGCTCAGTCAACCTTGAGCCCCTTCAGGATTGAACTCCAGGCGGTGGGGCAGAATTAGCCTGCAATATTGTATTCTTACCACTGTGGCACATTGAGAAAACACATTAAGTCCAATTTTCTTTGGGAAAATAATTCCTGGCTATTAAGAAAAGCAATATATACCTCTCTTATTTAATAAGGGTATGGTCTTTCCTTCCCAAATGTATGTACTGATCCAAAAAAAGTATTTAGAACCTACACCAATAAAATATTTTCCTCATCACTTTTGCCCCGGTTGTCATTAGCCCACATGCCATAAAATCATCTATGTGTTGTCTCTAGGAGCACATAAAGAAAAGGGGTATTTTGCTTTTAAGGGCTTTTTGCTAAAGTCGATGGTTAATCACACAGCTAATACCTTCATCTAGTAGACCTAATTATATCCAAAGGAGAAAGGAGTGAATTGTGTTCCATTTCTCCAAGCTGAAAAAACAGATTTTCACAAGATACCTAGTATGGCTTATAGAATTCTCGACAACTGAGAATGACTGTTGACTTACCTGAACGTTCCTTCTATGTGCGCTGCGAAGGGAATCCAATCATGGGTTAACTTTGTCCGTTCGCCTAGAGACCCGTTCGCCCTGAGTCCAATCCGGAGATAGGTGCGGGATATAAATTTGATAAATAATAATAATAATTAAATGCTGGCCACGCCTCCTCTGGCTGGGTTGGTTCAGTTTCGTACAAAGTTCAGTCGATCTAAGAGGCACGGCAGTTTCCGGAATGAGAAGTGGTAAGTCAGGTAAGTAAGTCCAAGGTATAGTCATGGCCCAGACAGCCGAAGCCTAGGGCGGGTTTGGATTCCCTTCGCAGCGCACATAGAAGGACCGTTCAGGTAAGTCAACAGTCATTCTGTGCGCTGCTCTGGGAATCCAATCACAGGACATGCCAAAGCAATGAAGTTAGGGATGGGGGCGAGACTGACCGGATGGAACAGAAGAAGGGACCACCCGTTGTAACACACGCCTCCCGAATGACGCCTCCACAGATGCGAAAGTGTCCAGTTTGTAGTGTCTGATAAATGGCGATGGCGAGGACCACGTCACTGCTCTACAGATGTCTTCGACCGAGGCCTGAGTGGCCCAGGCCGCTGATGTCGCAGCACTCCTGGTGGAATGGGGCAAGTTTCGTCTGGGAACTTGTCATGACTGACTGTCGTAAGCGAGGGCAATGCATGCCTTCAACCAACGACCAATGGTCTTTGCTGATGAAGAAATCCCCACATTGTCCCCAGTTCTCGCAAGCTCAGACATGGATAAGGGAGTTGGAAAGACTCAAATTCTAAGAAACGCCAAATAAACGCCGGCAAAGGCAGGCAGAAGCTCTGAAACTCAACCGTGTGGCTCGAGGGAATGGCGGCCAAAGGAGCTCCATGCAAACAGCGAGGAGACCAGGCGGCGCCAGCGTGGGTGTAAGAGCGAAGGCCACGCCCGACCGTTGAGAAAAGGAGCACAAAACCCTCCAAGGCGGTCCAAAATGGCCACCGCCACATGATCCGAGTGCGGGCAATTCAAACTTGCTAGCGAGCCTCCGCTCAAAAGACGGATCCGCTGCCCATCCGGCGGTGCAAACACTCACCTCACGCGGCGCACGGGCATCGGCAGCCCCAGTCAATGCCGGTGGAACTCGGCGCGTCGGTCCACGAACACAGGGGAACCACAGCCGAAGAGAAAGGCACCCGGCACGGAAGCGGCGAACCGCCCGTGGCCGCAGCCAGAAAGGCGAGGAATTCGCTCGCTAAGGCGTCCGCTCGGCTCGTAGCCAGCGCTGCCTGTTAAGTCTGTACTCCTAGCCCCGAAGGCTTTGGAGTTAACCCACGGCAAGCTGCGAAGGAAGGCAAACAGAAAAAAAGGCAAACAGTAAAAACGAACCTCCAAGAAGGAATCCAATCGAGGAGAATAATAATGATGATGAATTTGTCCATTGACCTAGAGAGGAAAATGGCAGACGTCTCTTCAGGCTGGACTGAGTTAAGAAACTGAACCAACCCAGCCAGAGGAGGCGTGGCCAGCATTTAATTAACTCAGTCTCTAGGCTAACGTACAAAGTTAACCCATGATTGGATTCCCAGAGCAGCGCACAGGAGAATAATAAGAGTGGTTTGAATGGTGGGAGAAGATATTCCTCAAGCAGATGTGGAAAATAACTATCCCGGAGCTGATGTTCTCCCAGGCTACCTTCAGGCAGCAAAGCCTGATCAATATTTTGCAAAAGTGTCAAATTCCAGAACTGAGGAAAGCTGTTGCATTCCATGGGCTGTAAGGTTTTATAAAAGCATGGATCCACATTCCTCTAAGGAATGTACCTCCAGCCTCTCATGAAGTGGGCTGTAAAAAGCTTATGCTAGAAGAAACTGTTGGAAGAAATGTCCTCTGGGTTCGGTTCCAAGTGGGGAAAAAGACACTGGAGACATGGAGGCTGCTTGGAAAGAAGGTTTAATGGTGGACACATGGCTTGAGTCCTGAACAGAAAAGGTGATCACATGCTTTCAATCTTGGGGAAGAAGAAGAGAAGGGCTGAGGAAGGGGCTTGCAGGGTTTTTTATAAACTTCAGCCCCACCTATCTGTTTCCTGTTCCTGTGTAAGAAATGTATTCTGATTGATTGTCAGGCTCCCATGGGGCCATGCAGGGGCAACTCTCTAGGCTGAGTCCAGGTTTGGTTGAGTTCTCAGATGTCATGTGATGGGTGAGTAAAGGCTAGTCATACCTTAATCCCATCACCCTGGAAAGGCAGGGGAGAACTCTTTATTATGTAAAGGAACTAATGGCCCATTGACAAAGGGGGTGGGGGCAGGAAGCTGCAGGAATTAAAACATGTTTCTCCCTTTTTACATCCAGGGGAATGTAATATTCCGCCTTTTCAATATTTCCTAGGATATTCCATTTTTCTAGGAGAGGGCTGGGTGATACCTTCCTACAAAACAAATGAATGTTTAAGACACTTTTTTGTCCTAACATAATGTAGAAAGTTAGCACCCACCCCTTCCTCTCCTAGAAAAATGAAATATTTTAGGAAATATTTAAAAAGGCAGAATATTATGTTTCCCTGGATGAGAAATGGAGAAACATGTTTTTAGGCAGGAAACAGACTCACTCTTAATAGCTCCCACCTTTGTCAATGGGCCATTAAGGCCTGAGCCAGTCTATCTTCTATCTATCTATCTATCTATCTATCTATCTATCTATCTATCTATCTATCTATCTATCTATCTATCTATCTATCTATCATCTAAATAAAAATGTAACTATGAGTTTGTTCAAAACTGCTAATCTCCGAAAGTACTGCACCGATTGCTTCCAAATTTTCCACCAATGATATATATAGATTGTGTAGATGTCACACCTGTGCCAGGAACACACAATGGAAATGTAAACAATTGTAAAAAAGGTAGGTAGATGGATACAGAGAGAGCAGTGGGCCACAGGTATTATGTCATCCTTTATGACATAAAATACTCTGAGGGAGAAATACAGTAGGTAGGTAGAGGGATAGAGAGGGAGAGGGAGACATACAGTAGGTAGGTAGGTAGAGGGATAGAGAGGGAGAGGGAGACATACAGTAGGTAGGTAGGTAGGTAGGTAGAGGGATAGAGAGAGGGGGGGAAACTCCACCCTTGGGTTGTGTCCCTCCTGACTGGGCCACAGCAACACGTGGCCAGGAACAGTTAGTTCTACGTAAGAAAGATCTACAGGCAGAGCCATAATAGGAATCCCAAAGCCCTTTCATTACATCACCACCAAGCAAGGCTCAACCAAACTTGGACTCAAAGCACAGCCTACAGAGTTGCCCCTGCATGGCTCCATGAGAGTCTGACAGCCAATCAGCTTGCATTTCTTGCACAGGAGAGGGAGGCCCAGGGGAGGGGCCCAACAGAGGGTATAAAACCCAGGGACTCCTTTTGGAGTCTGGCTGGCAAGCTGGCCCTTTTTTTCTTCTTCAACATCTTTCAGGCAGGGAGAAGGTGGAGCTACGCCACGCCGACACAACTGGAGGTCTCTGTGCTAAGAGACCCCGGTTGAACTTTTGTCATCCCCTTGGTTCCTTAGGAACCTAAACCGTCCTGGAGGGACGGCAATTAAGAAGCTAGCCTCGCTGGTCACAAGGGTATCGCAAAACCCCTGTTTGACACGAGGGAAAAGCTTCTGAAGGGCGACAAATAGGCAGCCCCCCCCCCGCGGGCGGATAAGGCATTGGGAAAGCTTCGGAACAGAAGGAACTGTTTGAAGTGAATGTGCAACACCGGGAAGGTATTCTATCTTTTTTCTTGAAACATTTTGCTAAAGAAACTTTTTTTTTCTTTTTATTAAAGCCTTGAATTTTGGAATAAGTGGCGGAATTAATTGAATTGATAGATTTCCACTTTTTATAGAATTTTCTGAAATGGCGGATTGAAGCGCAAGAGTAAAGCTAATTTTGTCTGCGCTGAAAGTGATTGAACTATTTCTAGCCTCTTTATTTTCTTTTCCTTTTAATTTTGTCTACTCAAATTCTTGAATCTGGGATTATTTTTACAACTTTAATAATTATTTTTGAAGTTTTACTGCGCATTCCTGAATTTAAACAAGGACTATGCTTTTTATTTTGGGGGGATTTCTGTTCTTCCTCTTGACAACAAAGAAAAGAGTGAAACATTGTTTACATTGGCTACTTTGTTACATTGTATTGCCTCTGGAGGTCGCTGGTGGATACTTATGAAGTTATGTTCTCTGAAGCATTAAAGAAAGAATAAGCCAGCAAACAGGGAGGCAGTTAGATTTAACTTTCATTACTTTTTGGATTTGCCAACATGGCTACATATATAGAAGAGGACACTATAGAAAATCAAAAGTTTTTGGCTGAAATCTTGAATTTACTAAAACAAAGCAATAAAAGAATAAATGACACATTGGATAAAATTCTATTTATTGTATCAAGCAAAGATCAATTGAAGACTTCAGAAATTAAAGAAATTAAAGAGAAAGAGGAAAAAGATCAAGACAAGGAGGTACTTATCTCAAGTGAAGAAAATGAGGAAGAAGTTAATCGATTAAATGCTGGAGAAAATACAGAGAAGGGAAAAACCCAAAAAGAATATGAGAAATTTGAACTTCAGCTTGGCCATCAAGGAGAAGAAAAGGGAAAAGAAGAAAGAGGAGAAATCTCTCCAGGAACACCTCTGACATTTAAAAACAAGCAATACGCAAGGATTGGAACTGGACAGCGTTATTATTTGACAGTTATACTGGACAATAATGTGCAAAAAGAAGCCGATGAAAGACCCAGGAAGAGAAATAAAAAGAGATGGAGACCACAAATAGCAAAAGAGACAATTTTAATTTGTTACTGGAAAGACACTGGTTGATAAGGAAAATTGTTATCCTTTGATGATTATTTTATTTTATTTTATTTATTGTATTTCTATACCGCCCTCTCTCCCAACATGGGACTCAGGGCGGTGCACAGGAACAATAAAAATATAAAATACAAACAATCAAAATAGTTAAAAATAAATTAAATAGAATTTGGCCCGTGCTAAGAACATAATTAAAACCCAACTAAAACGATAAAACAGCTATGCCAGCTATGCCAGGCCGGCCGCATGAAAGAAGTATGTTTTCAATGCCCGACGGAAGAGGCGAAGGTCTGTGATTGTACGGAGGTCAGGGGGCAGGTTGTTCCAGAGGGCGGGGCCTGCCACAGAGAAGGCTCTTACCCTGGGAGTCGCCAGCCGGCATTGTCCGGCGGACGGCACCCTAAGGAGGCCCTCCCTGTGGGAGCAGACAGGTCAAGTGGAGGTATGTGGTAGGAGGCGGTCCTGCAAGTAACCAGGTCCCAAGCCATGGAGCGCTTTAAAGATGGTCACTAGGACCTTGAAACGCACCCGGAAGGCCACAGGCAGCCAGTGCAGCTCACGCAGGAGAGGTGTTACATGGGAATATCTTGAGACTCCCAAAATCCCCCGCGCGGCCGCATTCTGCACTAACTGGAGCCTCCGGGTGCACCTCAAGGGGAGCCCCATGTAGAGAGCGTTACAGTAGTCCAGGCGGGAGATGACGAGAGCTTGAGTGACCATGCGTAGGGCATCACGATCCAGAAAGGGGCGCAACTGGCGTATCAGGTAGACCTGATAGAAGGCCTCCCTGGCTACGGCTTTCTTCTTTCTTTATTATATTTATATCCCGCCCTTCTCCACAGAGGACCCAGGGCGGCGCACAGGAAGTTTAAAAAATATACAAAAGTACAAGAATAAATAAATAATTTAAAATATATATTAAATTACCTGATCCTATGCTAAAACCAAATTATTAAAAACCCAATTTAAAACTTTCTAAAAGTCCCCATGGGAAGTTAGGCTAGGCCGGCTTGTTGGAAGAGATATGTCTTTAGACATTGGCGGAAGAGGCGGAGGTCGGTGATGGTGCGTAGTTCAGGGGGTAGGTCGTTCCAAAGGGCTGGGCCCGCCACAGAGAAGGCTCTTCCCCTGGGTGTCGCCAGTCGGCATTGTCCGGCCGACGGCACCCTGAGAAGGCCCTCTCTGTGGGAGCGGATCGGTCTAAGGGATGTATGGGGCAGGAGGCGGTCTCGCATATAACTAGGCCCCGAGCCATGGAGCGCTTTAAAGATGGTCGTCAAAACCTTGAAGCGCACCCGAAAGGCCACAGGAAGCCAATGCAGCTCGTGCAGGATCGGTGTTATGTGGGAGCATCTGGTGGCTCCCGTAATTACCCGCGCGGCTGCGTTTTGGACTAGCTGTAGCTTTCGAGTGCACCTCAAGGGAAGCCCCATGTAGACAGCATTACAGTAGTCGAGTCGGGACGTCACGAGAGCTTGAGTGACTGTGCGAAGGGCAGCCCGGTCCAGTAAGGGGCGCAATTGGCGCATCAGGCGTACCTGATGAAACGCCCCCCTGGCCACGGCCGCCACATGGTCCTCCAAGGACAGCCGGGAATCCAGGAGGACACCCAAATTGTGCGCCCTCTCCACGGGGGCCAGTGTTTCGCCCCCAATGGCCAGAGTTGGAGTAATCTGGCTGAACCGGGGTGCCGGAAACCACAGCCACTCAGTCTTGGCAGGGTTGAGCTTGAGTTTGTTACCACCCATCCAGATCCGTACGGCTTCCAAACACCGGGACAGCACTTCGGCGGCATCGTTGGGGTGGTTTGGGGTGGATATGTACAGCTGAGTGTCATCAGCGTACAGATGGTACTCCACCCCAAAACCACAGATGATCTCACCCATGTCAAATGGTCATCCAAAGACAGCCGAGAGTCCAGGAGGACACCCAAGTTGCGAGCCCTTTCTGCGGGGGCTAATGACTCGCCCCCGATAGCCAGAGATGGAACCAGCTGGCTATGTTGTGGCGCCGGAAACCACAGCCACTCGGTCTTGGACGGGTTGAGTCGGAGCCTGTTCCTCCCCATCCAGACTCGCACGGCCTCCAAACACCAGGACATCACTTCGACGGCATCGTTGGGGTGGTTAGGGGTAGAGATGTACAGCTGGGTGTCATCAGCGTACTGATGGAACTCTACCCCAAAACCACGGATGATCTCACCCAGCGGCTTCATGTAGATGTTGAACAGGAGGGGCGAGAGGACCGACCCCTGAGGCACCCCGCATATAAGGGGCCTCGACGTCGACCTCTGCCCTCCTGCCAACACAAATTGCGACCAGTTGGAGAGGTAGGAGGAGAACCACCGTAATATGGTGCCTCCCAGCCCCAACCCCCCCAGCCGGTGCAATAAGATACCATGGTCGATGGTATCGAAAGCCGCTGAGAGATCTAACAGGACCAGGATAGAGGAACAACCTCTATCCTGAGCCCTCCAGAGATCATCAACCAACGCGACCAATGCCGTCTCCGTGCTGTACCCGGGTCGGAAGCCGGACTGGCGCGAGTCTAGATAGGCAGTTTCCTCCAGGTGCTGCGGGAACTGTCGTGCCACCACACTCAACAACCTTCACCAAAAAGCGAT